>CM072801.1:111888214-113088214 GCA_037013495.1 Hippophae tibetana
TATTTGGTGTCATTACGGGAAAAATCATAAGGTACCTCGTGTTAGCTAGAGGGAATGAGGCCAATCTAGGCAAGATACAAGGCCTGATAAACATGAAACCATCTTCTATCCTTTAGGGAATCCAACAATTAAATAGAAGAATAATATCATTGAATAGGTTCATTTCTAAAGGAATTGATAAGTGTCTACCCTTCTTCAAAATGTTAAGAAAGGGAACATGAGTCTTTTAGGATGAGAGTTGTACTAGAGCCTTTGAAGACATTAAGAAGTATATGAGTAACCCCCTATCTTATCTAGCCTTCATCTAGGTTAGGTTCTTTATTTGTATTTGGTTGTGACTTCCTATACGTGTAGTACTGTACTCCTAACTAAAAGAAACAAAATTCAACATTCTATCTACTACATCAACCAAGTCCTAACAGATTCCCATAGTAGTTATCCAACAATTGACAAGTTAGCATTCGCTCTCAAAGTTAGTGCAAGAAAGCTTAGGTATTACTTCGGCTCACACAAAATTTTCGTACTCACTTCTCGTCCACTCAAGAATGTCATGACAAGGCTAGATGTAGCAGAAAAGCTAGCATAGATAGCCATAGAATTAGGGGAATATGACATTAAATACATGGCTAGAACGGCCATCAAAGGGAAAGTAGTGGCCGAGTTTGTGGCTAAATTTAGTGAAAAGCCAGAAGTTGTTGTTAATAAGGAGCAAAAAAGAGTATATGGGGTAGATAAAAAAGAGAGCACAATTTGGAAGGTGTTTGTTGATAGAGCACAAAACTTCAATGGTGTAGGGCTAGGAGTAGTCTTAGTAGACCACAACAACAACTATTTAGAGTATGCAGTCAGACTTGATTTCCAAGTGACCAATAATGTTGTAGAATATAAGACGGTTATATTTTGGGCCATGACTACACATAAGCTAAGAGCGGAAAGGGTCACCCTAAATAGAGATTCAAGGCTAGTGGTCAACCAATTCTTAGGGACATTTGAAGCTAGTTATGGAAAAATGAAAGGGTACTTAGAAAGGTTAAAGAATGAATGCTCTAAATTCTCTAAATTTGTGATCAAGTAAATAGCTCGAAAGGATAATGGTCAAACCAATGCCTTAGCCACTTTAACATCGTTGCGAGAGGCCAAACACAATCAAGTAGTATCAGTGACAATCCTATCAAAAGATTCCTTGAAGGAGGCTAAAAGAGGGGTTGAATGTATAGATGCTCCCACTATCCCATCGTGTTCCCTAATTTATAAATTCTTGGAAAAGGAGGACCTACTAGAGGATAGCAGGTCTACAAAGGAAATCAAGGCTAAGGTAGATCAGTATATGATAGATGCAGGAAAATTATACCAAAAAACTTCACTCGGTCCAAGGCTTCTGTGTGTATCCAAAGAAGGATATAAAAGATTAATGTATGAAGCATACAAAAGGGATTGTGGTTCATATTTGAGAGGGAGGAAGTTATCACAATATATCATGAGACAAGGCTATTTTTGGCCCCCTGTGCTGGTAGATTGCATAAAATACACCCAAATATGTAATAAATGCCAAAGGTTTTCTCCCTTGTCACTTACTCCCCCAAATACCATTAAGGGGGTGGTGAGTCCTTGGCCTTTTTATATGTGAGGGATTGATATAGTAGAACCCCTACCTATAGGAAAAGGGTCAAAATATGTTTCTACTTATGGATAATGATTACAAAATGGATCAAAGAAAATCCCCTAGGTATAGTACAAGAGGAGGAGGTGATTCGATTTATATGAAAGTCCATAATTTTTCATTTCAGCCTACCCAAATATCTCATCACAGATAATGGGAGACAATTCATAGGATGAAATATTGAAGAATTCTCTGTAAAATACGACATTAAGATGTGCCATTCCACACCATATTATCCTCAAGCCAATGGTCAGGCGGAATCTTCCAACAAGCTAATCATCAACTTATTAAAGAAAATGCTAGAAAATGCAAAAGAAAGGTGAGTAGAATAGCTGCCTGGAATATTATGAGCCGTCGAGACTAGTCCTCGAGGAAGCACTAATAAGGTCCCTTTCTCTCAGGTATACTGAAATGATACCAAGCGAGGTCACGATACCCACTACCAAATCAGTTTTAATAGAGGAACAAAATGAGGTAAGTAGAGCAATCAAACTAACCCTTCAAAGGGAGAAAAAGAACGAACTCTAAGAAGGATGAAAGAGGAAAAGAGGAAAGTATCATATTATTACAACAGGATCCTAAACTTCAAAGCATTTTCTAGCTATGAGTAGGTCCTTATAAGGGTTTTTCTCAACAAGAAAGAGTGGATGGCCTAAAAAATGGGCACTAATTGGGAAGGACCATACCAAATAATTGACACAACACCATGAAGGGCCTATCTATTGAAAAGCAAAGAAGGAATTGAATAGAGCACAAGTTGGAATGCCAAGAACTTGAAATAATATATCGTCTAATGTATAATAATTTACCATGTTTATGTAATATTTCCACAACCAAATCAATGGAACATCATCACCCCCTAAAAATGGATCTTTTTTAGCAGTCCTCTACCATTATATGCAGAGGCTAATCATACCGATTAAAAACCATGTAGAGTACCCTGGCATAGGAAAAAGTCACAAGTTGTCTATCTCATTTAGGAACTAGGTCGGTGCTCTGACATTAAAGGGAGAGATGAGTAACTCAGTTAGGAACTAGGTAAAGCTCCCTCTCTTATCATTATATGTCTTGTAGTTTTCCACCTCGGTCAAGAACTAAGTCAACGCTCTGAAATTAAAGGGAGAGATGAGTACCTTGGTCAGTAACTAGGTAAAGCTCCCTCTCACATCATTATAAGTCACAAAGTTGTCCACCTCGGTTAAGAACCTTGTTGATGCTCTGACATTGAAGGGAGGGATGAGTACCTTGGTCAAGAACCAAGTAAAGCTCAAGCTCCCGCCATTATACGTCAAGGGTTGATCACCTCAGTTAAGAACTAGGTAGAGCGCCCTGACACATGCAAAAGTCATGAGTTATCTAATTAAATTAGGAACTAGGTTGGCACTCATTAAAGGGAGAGATGTCAAGAACCTGATAAATCTCCCTCTCCTACCATTATACGCCATGGGCTGATCACCTCGGTTAAAAACTAGGTAAGGATCCTTAATCTTAATAATTATAGGCCTCACACCCGAGTAAAAGAGATAAATATATAATGTTATAGCATCACAAGTACATGCCATCAAGAATACTTTCATTATTTGAAACTTATGATACTTATTAATACAAAGCTCGGCCCTCTCAGGAGGTTAAAAGCTCCTCAAATACTTGGACACACGACTAATGTCTGGATCATCAATTTCTTCCATTAAGGGTAATAACTCGACCTAAATCTCAATAATTTTCTTCTATGCATGCATCAAGGGCTCAGGGTGAGCTAACCTCATCACGAGCATTCCTTGCTCCAATTCTTCAGTAACCTCAATCACCTTAAGGAACACTATTTTAGATTGATTCATTTAAAAGCTCACCCAATTACTACTCCTGTTAGAAAGTGAGCTCACACTTGGTATCTTTGACCTTACCCTCAAGTTTAACCATCTCGGCATAAACTAAGTGCCAATTAGTTCGATCAGAATCCATAAAGTACTACCAAAAAGTTGGAGGAATTGGAAAAATCCCAAATGCACAGATTAAGCAAATGTTTTTGACCCTTTTTTATAGGAGATGAAAGTTGATGATTGAGAAAAAGGAAAATGACACATGGTCCCAAAAAATAGGTGGGTAGGTCAATGTCATAAATATACAATAGTTTAGGAAAATTAACTTTTCATTAATAAATGAAATTATTTTTTGGATTTCATAAAGTAATGTGTTACAAAGTTTGAGCTCATGACCACACAAACAGAAGTGGTGTCGAGTTAAAAAAAAAAGGGATCGAGTCCATACACTTCAATGATCCTCATGCTCTGCCCCTACACCTGTTACTTTGAAACTTTCCTCACCCTTAATAGATCCTGATTCTTCTCCTTCTCCAACTCCAAAAGTGAAGCATGCATGCATGGAGGAATGAGTAGGATATTGAAAATGTGATAATAATACTTGCCCACATCCCTTTGTTTGGCATCTATCTTAAAGGATTCAATGGCCAGTCTCTATCTTGAATAGAGCTTTCGAGCCTTGGGATCAACATCGACCTTTGCCTTATGGGCATCCTTGGGGTGCTCCTCAACTCTCCAAAGAGCCTCCTCGAGCTCAGTAATGCATTGGGCATATTCATTCAGCTTGGCAGTGTCCCTTTTTAACTTCTCCACCTTGTTAATTGCCTCGTCTTCCCACTTATTTGATCATGCTAGTAGCACAACATGTCTTGAACGAGTAGAGGCATGACTATGCTTCTCCTATCCCAGTTCAGCTTTCAAACGACCCAAACTTTGAGCCTTGTTAAAGTAAAAAAGCAGCAGCAACTGAAACAAAAGAAAGTTACGAAGTCCAACAAATAAGTCTAGAGCTCAAACTTATACTTAACAAAAATCATAAATAAACCCAAAACGTGATGAGTGTTTAAAAATCACTAAATGTATCATGTTTTAATGTCATTTAATTAATAAAATGGATTTTTATTTTCTTTATTTTATTATATTTTAGATAAATCTATTTGTTCAAATTAATGAGTATATTGTAGTGTTTTACGGGTATTTTATTATATAAATATTTAAAATAAAGAAAAATACATTAAGCATGTTTATCGCACTTTTTGGATCTTAAATGAATATCATTTATTTCATATTATCCAAAGTGAAGAAAAGAGATAATGGAAAATAAAGACAAAAATAATTGTATGTTGTGGCAAAAGTTTTTCTCACTTATCACATCTCGACGAAAACACAAGTTTTTCTCACATGCTTTTCCTATAAATAAGACACCTTGTATACGGAGCCAATTTCTCTCCCTTTTTCCTGTAGATTTTTATATATTTAGCTTTTAGAATTTATTTAGTTCTTCCCTCAATTTGGAGAAAGAACATATTTATGTTTTAGTAGTTTCAATTCAACAAATTCTAGATTGCAAATACTATCAGAGTTTTTCCAGTCTTAGAATCAACTCTTCAAAGTCTTAAGGATATTGTTAAGGTCTTAATTATATATTCTTTTTCTGTCCATATATATGTGTGTTTCTTCTTCTATGTCATTTTTCATTTGTATGTCATCAATTATAAAATGTCTGGTTGATAGTGAATATGATATAATAATAAGGTTGTTATGCTTGCAAAACATTGAATAGGTAACACATTTTCTTAAAATAAATTGATTTTATTTTTATTCAAGATTTTTATAAAGAATTTTATTTGAAGAAGTACATTACTCTTAATAACAAACTTAATATAAGAGTTAAAATTAAGATTTAATTACCTAGACTTAACTCGGAGTAATACTTTTTTATTTTATATTTGATCATTTGGATATTTAGACCGAAACTCTATTTCAAAGGTTTTTTACAAAAAATTATTGACAACATATTTTCTTAAATAGTTTTAAAACTTAAAAGTTATTTTCAAATAATTAAATACTTAAGTTTAATTTAGACAACTTGAATAAATTCTAATTAACTGACTGACTCCGCCTAAAGCTATGATCAGATGATTTGCTACTTTTTATAAGTAAAGTTAAAATTTAATACTTAACTAACTAATGGCTCCCATATAAGGATATTAGTTAATTAATATTAAACAAAAGAATTTGGACCATGTCTAAGGACACTTTTATACCAAAAAAAGAAAATCAATAAATATCAATTTATATATTTAATAACTTAAATAATATAAGCAAATATAATTACTGAATTATTATATCCATTATTCTCCACTATGAATGTATTAAATTGCGTGAGTATTTGTAGAATTCATGTCTATCTTTATCTTTATGCATTAGATTAGTTTTTTTCAAAAACCAATAATTGTAATAGAATGTTTAGGTTCAATTTTATTTTTAAAATTTTAATAATATTTAAAAACCACACTATATTACGTACTTAAATCAAACTAAAAAGTATACCTATAATTTCTATAAAATTTAAACTCCATAAGTATTTACGAAATTAATATTATCCCCAATTTCAGTCATCCAATTTTGGCATCATTGTTGGGAAAGTAATAGTGATTTTTATATCATTATCAAATCATAAAAACAATATGTGATGTAAATATTGTGATTTTTATTTTTTACAATTTAATTTCAAATCAAAAATCAAATAAGAAAAATTGAAAAACACATTATATTTGAATATTAAGTTAATAAACATGAAAAAAATCAAATATAAGATAGAAATTAATATCTAAATTATTTATCATACACATTAAAAAAAATCATAAATAATATATATAAGTTTTAAATTCAAATTTAAATCTTTAAAAAAATAAAAACCTAAATCTTTTGAATAAATTTTGTGATTTACGATCATAAATAAATAATAAATATTAAATTTATTAAAAAAACTAAATAAATAGTAAAATCGAAAAAAATTAAAAAAAAATTGAAAAATCAGTTCAGAGACTCTTAAGGGAAATTTGAATAGTAAAATCAAAAAATTTTAATTTAAAAAAATCATAAATAATATATATTAGTTTTAAATTCAAATTTAAATTTTAAAAAAAAATAAAAACCTAAATCTTTTGAATAAATTTTGTGATTTACGATCATAAATAAATAATAAATATTAAATTTATTAAAAAAACTAAATAAATAGTAAAATCGAAAAAAATTAAAAAAAAAATTGAAAAATCAGTTCAGAGACTCTTAAGGGAAATTTGAATAGTAAAATCAAAAAATTTTAATTTAAAAAAATCATAAATAAAATATATTAGTTTTAAATTCAAATTTAAATCTTTTAAAAAATAAAAATCTAAGTTTTTTGAATAAATCTTTGTGATTTACTGTACATAAAAATAATAATAAATCTTAGTTTTAAATTAATTTAATATTATTATTAAATTTAAAACAATCTAAATAAATAGTAAAATAAAAAAACAAATCCAGAAAGCACTTCACAAAATGTTAAGGGAAATTTGAACTGTAAAATCTAAAAAATTTAATTTTAAAAAATAAAAAGGAAAATCTATTTTTCCGAATACTGTTCCTTGAACAGAAAATCAAGGAACAATAATTTCATAAAAAAATCAAAAATCAAAACACATCTTAAATTTGAATTTAATTTCAATTTAAAATTTATAAAATAAATTAAAAATTAATTTTTATTTTAAATTTCATTATCTAAATAAATGAAAAATATTAATAATTATTTAAATAAAAATTTGAAGTAAATTTTAATATAATTATTAAATTTCAATAAATAGTAATTAATTAATTAAAAAATATAAAAATATAAAAATATAAAAATAAAAATAAAAAAATTTGTAATAGCATGAAAAGTATAGATTTAAAGGAGTTCTTTTTAGAAGATTAGTTATTAGAAGCCTTTGTGCCCTTAGTCTTTCCTATAAATGTTGCTCTCTTTACGAGGATGGTTTTTAAAAAGGCTTTACCCCACCATTCTTTCCTATGAGCACTCTTGGGTAATATTGATTTTGTTATTTTACTTAGAGTTTAAATTAACTTGTTTCTTTACTATTTTTGTACTGAATATTATGTATATTTTCTCTAAATATTTGTATAGTTATTTTGTTATTGTTTTTCTTTTTAATTAACAAGTGTTTTAAATTTACACTTTTAATAGTCTATGTATGGTAGTAGATCCTTAGGAAACCCTCTTACACCATACATATATAATATTCATAAATTTAAACAACTGTCCACAATATTGGATTCTAACTATCAGCCTATTTTTGAGCCAAACACAGAACCAAGCCTTAATCCTCCACCATAACCAATAACAATGGGAGAAAAACCATATGTTAGGAAAACCACTTTGAAGGAGTTTGCATGACCAGTAATTGGCACAACAGCTACCTCTATCCAGTGAACAAAACACTCAATGATGGCCAAATTATTTATTCCACCGCTGAGAATAAATTATTGACTATTGTGTTTTCTTTAGACAAATTTAGGTCGGTCTTAGTGGGTTTGAAAGTAATTGTGCATTTTGATCATGTTACTTTGAGATACTTATTAAGTAAACCTAATGCAAAGTCAAGATTAATCAGATGGCTCTTACTCTTATAAAAATTTGACTAAGAAATCAAAGATAAGAAGGGATTGAAAACTTAGTAGTTGACATTTATCTAGGTTAATTTATCACTTCAATTCTCTTGAAGGTGAGAGTAAAGAAGATATAATTGAAACATTTCCTGATGAACATTTATTTTTAGTAGGTCCAAACCTTTGGTATGCAGATATCGTTAACTATATGGCCATAGTTATTTTGAGACCCAAAATTTCTTCTCAAGAAAAGAAAAGGTTTCTAACATCTTATAAGTAACACTTTATTGTGGAGTCCATTTTAGTAGTAAGAAAATTGCCTTAAAGGTATCATAGTCTGGATTCTATTGGCCAACTCTTTTCTAAGATGCTAATATGTTTTCTGTACAATGTGATTGATATCAAAGAATAGGCAATATAAGAAAAAGAGCTTAAATGCCTTTGACATCTAATTTAGTTGTTGAACTCTTTGATGTATGAGGGATTGAATTTATGTGTTCTTTTTCCCCATCCAATGGTTTAGAATATATCTTGGTTACTGTAGATTATGTATCCAAGTGGGTAGAAGCTATACCCACTAAAACCAATGATGAAAATATTGTTGTGAAATTATTAAGGATTCGATATTTAGTAGATTTAGGATGCCAAGAGCAATAATAAGTGACAGAGGTAGCCATTTTTACAATAGAATCTTTGATAGAGTACTAAAGAAGTACAATGTTTCACATAGAGTGGCAACTTCTTATTGATGAGTACTCAAAAAGCACTAAAATTACCATAATTTTATGAACATTAATAGATTAAAAAAAAAATATTTATATGATTTTATCATATATTTATATAAATTTGTCTTTTCGGAATCACAGGTATTCTTATTGTTTTTCAGGTATTTTCGCTTAAAAATATAACTTAAAGACTCAAAAATAAATGAGGAAAAGTCAACAAATATGGAAAAAAGTTGACAAAATGAGTCAAAAAAGTCAAAAAAGAGGAAATCGCGCACGCAGCCGCCCATCCACGTCGAGCAGCCGTCGACAGCACCCAGTCCCACGCGCGCCAATGTCCAGCTATGCCCCATCTGCATGCACCTGTGCCCAACTGCGCCCCATCTGCGTGCCTGTGCCCCTTCTGCGAGTGCCTACACTCAGCTGCGCCCCTTCTGGGCGCGCCGCTGCCCATCTGCGCCCCTTCTACGGTCACCGCTGCCCATCTGTGCCCAGTTCGCGCTCGCCGTTGCGCCCATCTGCCTCAATCTGCGCGCATCGCCACCCCTCACAGCAGCATGATGTCATCATTCACTACTCCACGTTTCCACCATTTTTTATCATTTTTCACCCACTTTTTCTTCTCATCCTCACCTATAAATATCCCCATTCTTTTCACAACTAAACACACCTAAAAATACATCTTCTCTTCTCTTTCTTTCTCTCATTTCTAAGTTTTTAAGTTTTTCTTAGTTTTTAGTTTTTCTTAGTTAGTTTCTCTTAGTTTTAGAGTTCTTCTCTTTTTGAGAAGAACTAGTTATGTTTTTGTAATTTATTTGCTTTTTGATTCAATAAATGGGAGTGCAAATTCCGTTTGGAGGTTTTCTAGCAACGGGAATAACATCGAAGTACTGTAAGGATTTTATTTTCTTTACAGTTATTTTTTATGCTTTATTCTTACATGTTATATTTAATTTATCTGTGATTAAATTTAACTTTGCTGGCTGTTTGTAAACATGATATAATAATAACATTGTTACGCTTGCGAAATATTAAATAAGTAAAAATCTCTAAAATGAATTGATTTTATTTTTATTCAAGATTTTATATTAAGAATGTTAGAGAGAAATATATTATTTTTCATTACAAACTTAAATATGAAAATTAGATTTTAAGGTTTAGTTATCCGGTCTGATTTAGAGTAGTGCTCTTTTATTTGTTGGTACAATCGCCCGGTAGTTAGAGTGAAACTCTATTTCAAAAGTTTTTATAAGAATTATTATGTGAAAATGTATTGATAACATGTTTTGAGTAGTGGTTTTAAAACTTGAAAGTTAGTACTGGGATAATTAAATTCTTAAATTTAATTTAGACACCTTGAATAAAGTTTAAATTGTCTAACCCCACCAAAGGTGGTATTTAAATGGTTCATTTTCAATCTCTTAGAAAAAAGAATTAATTTAATTAACTAAATTAGTTATCAACCCCACCCATAGGTGTTAATTGATTTGTTTAGTTAACAAAGAATATCTAACCGCACCAAAGGTGGTATTCATATAAAAAAAGAGAATTAATAAATATCAATTTATATCTTTAATAACCAAGATAATATGAGCAAACATAAGTAACTTAGTTATTATATCCATAAATATTCCACTATTAGAAATTATAAAATTTTCATAAATGTTTATTGAATCTGTATTTATGTTTATTTTTATGTTCTTAGATTAGAAACACAAAAACCAAACTATCATGACAGGATGTTTAGGATTTAATTTTGTTTTTAAAAGTTTGAATAATAAATTAAAAACCACATATATTCCTTCCTTAGATCGACCTTGGGAGTATACTTATCATTTTCTACGAAATGATTCATGCACTTGCGAGAGTTTTATAAATATAAAACCAAAGTATTGGCAGAATCGGCGATCCCGATTTTCGCTCATCAAGTTTTTGGCGCCGTTGTCGGGAAACGAATAACGTTTTTAAATTATTTATCAAAATTTTGAAAAACATTGTGTTATAAATAATTGTGATTTTTTTTATTAAAAATATATATATATATATATAGCTAATAAAAAAAATATAAAAATAATCAAATTTCAAATGTCATAAGAAATAAAAAAAATAAAAAAAATGAAAATTTTAAATTAAAATAATAATAATAATAATAATAATAATAATAATAATTATTATTATTATTATTTCGTGAATAGTAAAATAGTTTTTTAAAATCTGAAATTTGAAGTAAAAAAAACTAAAAATAAATAAATAAAAATTATAGCGTGCATAGTAAAAAAACTTAACGTTCATTAATAGTAAAAAAAAATTAAATTTTAAAAATTTTAAGTTAAAAAAATAAATAAATAAAAATTATAGCGTGAATAGTAAAAAAAAACTTACCGTTTTTTTTATCTTAATTTTTGTTTAACTTAATTAATTTAGGTTTTTACTAATTTAATTTTCGTTTTACTTAATCAACTTAGTTTTTTTAAAACTTAATTAACTTAGATTTTGATTAACTGATATAACATACATTTTTATTAACTTAATTAACTTAACTTAATAACATGAAAAGTAAAGATATAAAGGAGTTCTGTCTAGGAGACTAGTTCTTAGAAGCCTTTGTACCACTAGTCTTTCCTGGGAACAAGTAAATAAAATTTAAAATTTGTTTTATTTAAATAAATACATAAAATAATAAATTTTTTGAAAAGAAATATAAAAAAATAAAAAAATAAAAAACTTTAGTTTATTATTTTCTCTTAAAAACAATAATAATAAAATAAATTTGACTTAGGGTTTAACTAGTTTTGTTTAGTGTTTTGTATTAAATTCCATGTAAATTTTCTCTAAATTTTTGTGTGGTTATTATTTTTCTTGACAGGAGCTTTAAATTTACGTTTTCAATAGTCTATGTGTGGTAGGAGATCCTTAGGAAACCCCCTTACACCATATGTAAATAATATTCATAAATTTAAACAAGTGTCAACAAGACTGGATTCCAACCATCAACCTGTTTTTGAGCCAAACATAGAACCAAGCCTTAATCTTTTACTAGAACCGAAAGAAATGGAAGAAAACCAACATGTGAGGGAAACCACCATGAAGGAGTTTGCAAGACCAGTGATTGGCACGGAAACTGCCGTTATCCAGTTGGATGAGGCTACTCGGAATTATGAACTAAAAAATATTCATTTTTCTATGCTTTTTTCCTTTTATGGACAGCCTAATGAAGATTCTCTTTCCTTCATTAGAGACTTCTATGCTACGGTCCAAACCTTCCCCCTCGGTATTCTAAACGAGGATCAACTTTGAATGAGATGTTTCCCCTACACCTTAAAGGATAATGCCAAAGCTTGGTTAATGTCACTTCCCCCAGGTTCTCTGATGACTTGGGAGAACATTTATAATAAATTCATAGGAAAATTCTATTCCCACCAAAAAACATCAGACTTGAGAGGAAATATTGCTACTTTCTCTCAGATGAAAGGATAACCATTCCATGAAGCTTGGGATAGGTTCAAAATGTTTCTCAGTCAATGTCCCCATCATAGCTTTCCTCTGTAGTTGTAGAACCAATTCTTTTACGATGGACTTACACAATAATGTCAGTTCATTGTCGACAACGCTGCAGGAGAAGCAATGAGAGAAAAGACTGCCTCAGAGATGTACAACCTCTTTGAGATGTTGGGTGCTAATTCCCAACAGAAAAGCTCACGAGTGAGAAAAGTTGGAGTTCATGAAATCGATTCCAGCAATGAAGTTCAACAACAACTTGTTCAACTGACCAAGCAAGTTGCCCTTCTCACTACCCAAACCAACACCAATAATGAACAGTATAGTTTGTATAGCAACATGGGAAAAGGTACTGAAACCTGCCCATATCAAGGAGAAACAACAACTAGACCTGAATAGGTTAATGTATTGGGAGCATATCATCAGAGACCAAGGTTCGACCCCAATTCAAATACCTATAATCTTGGGTGGAGAAATCATCCAAACTTCTCCTGGAGGCAAAACAACCTTCCTTTCGATCAAAACTCAAATCAGCCAGGCCAACAATTCCACCCGCCTATTCCAAGAAGCATTCCCAATAAATCAACCTTGGAGGACAACTTGAATTCTTTTATTCTTTTATTCCAACAATTCGTTTTTTTCAAAAATTGTGTCCATTCTTTAAATTTAGCATTTTAAAAAAAATAAAATAAAAAATATATATATATAAAAACGAAATTAAAAAAAATTAGGTTCCCTGCACTTTTTTGCTTTAAGCCTATACATTTTGTCAAGTTAGAAATCGTTCTTAGAGATAGATATCTACCATTTTTTAAGAGCTAAATGTTGATACATAATAGGAGGAGGATCAATTTCAACTATAAATAACCATGGGAGATGCTGAATATAGGCGGAAAATGATGAAAGACTATACAATGCCAATCATTGGCAATGTAACTTCCGGCATCCAATTACAAGAAGCTGCAAGGAATTATGAATTGAAAAAGATTCATTATTCATTGTTGCCTTCCTTTTACGGTATCTCTAATGAAGACCCTTTGCATTTCATTCGAGAATTCTATGCTATTGTCCAAACCTTTCCACTACTTGCAATTAATGAAGATAAACTTAGGATGAGGTGTTTTCCTTACACCCTCAAGGATAAAGCTTGGTCATGGTTCATTACTCTACAATCGGGTTCTCTAAAAACTTGGGAGGCAGTATATGAAATGTTTATGGGTAGGTTCTATTCCCATCAAAAGACTGTTGATCTAAGGACGAAGATAACAACATTTTCTCAAATGTATGAAGAGCCATTTCATGAAGCTTGGGAATGATTCAAACTCCTTTTCATTCAATGTTATAATCATAGCTTTCCATTGCAACTATAGAACCAATTCTTTTATGATGGATTGACACTATAGAGTCAATACATGGTTGAAAATGTTGTTGGAGGTGCTGTGGGAGAAAACATTGCAGAGGAAGCCTATAATCTTTATGATTTGTTGGGTTCTAATTCCCAACAAAGAAGTGCTAGAAGGAGAGCAAGAGTCAATGAAGTTGGCTCCGATAATGAGACAACCTTGCAACTTGCTGAATTGACTAAACAAGTGCAACTTCTCACTACCCACCAAATGCCAAATCAAGAGGTGTGTGAAGTGTGTTTTTCAATTGGGCATGGTACTCATAATTGTTCAAATACTTGTGATTCTAGTGTCGATGCCATAGAGGAAGTCAAATCCTTTCAAAGGTATCATCCAAACACCTATAATCACCCTAACCATCATTGGAAGCAAAAAAATTACCCAACCTACACCCAATGTCCAACACTAAGGTCGAATAACAACCACCCTTACCCACCAAACCAATATTTTAAGCCAACCTTAGAGGATAGCTTGAATTCTCTTATTCAAGTTAGTCGTGACAACCAATTGATGAATAATCAAAGGTTGAACACCATGGAGGCATCAGTTAAAAGGATTGAATCTAAAGTTGGGCAACTGGCTAAACAAATGCAAAAGAAAGAACCAGGAAAGTTTCCCAGTCAACCAGAACAAGCAAAGGATGTAAGAACCCTTCGAAGTTGTAATGTAGTCAATACCAGTTTACCTGAAATCTCTAACGATCTACCTTGTAGTTCAGGTAACAAAGAAGGTGATATCCTAGTCTCGCAAAAAGGAGAAACAAGTGTTAAACTTAACAAGCCTTCTGAAAAACTCATTGGGGGGTCATCTGACATCCCCAAAATTCAAAAGACAACAGAACCACACCAGCTACAAGTACCTTTTCCACACCGATTAAAAGAATCCAAACAAGATAAGCAATTCTATGATCTTTTTAATATGCTCTCTAAAGTAAATATCAATTTACCATTATTAGAAGTGATCATGAATGTGCCCTCATATGCTAAGTTTTTCAAAGAGTTGAACACTAAGAAAATGAGGTATGAACTGAATGAACGAGTAGTAGTATCAGAAATTTCTAGCACTGTACTTCAGCACAAACTACCCCTAAGTTGAAAGAACCTGGAAGTTTTATTATAAACATAACTATGGGGGATGGGAAGGTTGCTAAAGCAATGCTTGATTTAGGTGCTAGTATAAATTTGATGCCCTACTCTATATTCTTACAACTCAATCTAGGAGATTTAAAACCCACAACTATGTGCTTTCAACTTACAGATAGATCTCTTAAGTATCCAAAGGGAATAGTTGAGGATGTGTTGGTACAAGTAGACAAACTGATAATACATGTTGACTTTGTGGTTTTGGATATGCTAGAAAATCTAGCATTGGACAGAGAGCACATAATATTGCTTGGTAAACCATTTATGGCAACTACTAAAACTATTATTGATGTCCAAGATGGAAATTTGACAATGACAGTCTTAGGAGAGACCGTTCATTTTAAAGTTTTTGATTCTTCACCTTTTCCTTCTATTTCTACCATGGATGAAATATTTGATGTTGACCCTTTGGATAATCTTGTCCAAAGCACCTTTTTCCTAACCAGAATAGAAGACAAGCTTCAAACTATTCTTACACTTGAAGAGGTCGAAGAAGATTTAGATGAGGAAATTAAGGGGTACCTCGAATGACTAGACAATGATGAAGTAATGACAAAATCTAGTACACTTTTAAATCTACCCAGTTCTTCATCTAGTAAAGAGGCAAATCCACCTAAACTTGAACTCAAAGACTTACCTGAGCACTTAAAATATGTGTTTTTTTGGAAAAGGAGAAACCTATCCAATGATAATTTCTTCAACCTTGACCAAAACCCAAGAAAAGGAACTTATTAAAGTGCTTAAACAGTTTAAGAAATCTATAGGTTGGAGTAACGGGGATATAAGAGGCATTAGTCCTACAATGTGTAAGCACAAGATCAACTTGGAGGATGGTGCTAAACCTGTACGAGAGGCCCAAAGAAGACTAAACCCAAATATACAAGAGGTAGTTAAGAAAGAAATTCTTAAATTTTTAGAAGAAGGAATAATCTATCCTATTGCGGATAGTAAGTGGGTTAGTCCAGTGCATGTGGTACCAAAGAAATCTGGGATAACAGTTGTTAAAAATGATAAAAGTGAATTAGTGCCCACTAGAATAATCACTGGATGGAGAATGTGTATAGATTTTAGGAAACTAAATTTATATACTAAAAAGGCTCACTTTCCTCTTCCATTCATTGATCAAATGTTGGAAAGATTAGCTGGGCACAAATTTTACTATTTTTAAGATGGATTTTCTGGATATTATCAAGTACCCATAGCACTAGAAGATCAGGAAAAGACCACATTTACATGTCTTTTTTTGACATTTTCTATTTGAAGAATGTCATTTGGGTTAAGCAATGCCCCTGCCACTTTCCAGAGATGCATGATAACTATTTTCTCGGACATGGTGGAAAAATTCATTGAGATTTTCATGGACGATTTCTCTGTCTTTCGGAACTCATTTGATGATTGCTTACATAAATTGACTTTGGTTTTAGAAAGATGCATTGAGTGCAATCTCATCCTTAGTTGGGAGAAAGTCATTTTATGGTTCAATAAGGGATAGTTTTAGGACATATAATTTCAACTCAGGGTATTGAAGTTGATAAGGCAAAAGTTGATTTGATATCCAAACTACCTCCCTTACATCTGTGAAGGGGATAAAAAGCTTCTTAGGACATGCTGGATTTTACAGACGATTTATTAAAGATTTCTCTAAAATAAGTCATCCCTTATGTAACTTGCTATCAAAAGATGTTTATTTTAATTTCAACAATGACTACCTTATTGCCTTTAATACCTTGAAAGAGAAACTAACATCTATCCCTGTTATTATGGCACCAAACTGGTCTTTACCTTTTGAAATAATGTGTAACGCTTCTGATTATACTATAGGAGCAGTCTTGGGACAAAGAGTGGATAAGCGTTTGCATGTCATCTACTATGCTAGTAAAACACTCAATGATGCTCAAATGAATTATACCACCACTGAAAAGGAATTCTTGGCTATAGTGTTTTCTTTAGACAAATTTCGGTCTTATTTAGTAGGATCTAAAGTGATTGTACATTCTGATCATGCTGCTTTAAGATACCTTTTAAGTAAACCAAATGCCAAGCCAAGATTAATCAGGTGGGTCTTACTCTTACAAGAATTTGACTTAGAAATCAAGGATAAGAAAGGTAGTGAAAACTTAATAGCTGACCATTTGTCTAGGTTGATTTCTGACTTCAATTCTCTTAAAGATGAGAGTAATGAAGATATAGTTGAAACCTTTCCTGATGAACAGTTATTTTCAATAGGTCCGAACCCATGGTATGCTGATATTGTAAACTATCTTGCCACTGGTGTTTTGCGACCTAACACTTCATATCAGGACAAGAAAAGGTTTTTTAAAACTATTAAGGACTATTTCTGGGATGACCCTTATTTATACAAGATTGGTCAAGATCAAGTCATCCGGAGATGTGTACCTGAAGAAGAACATAAGAGCATTCTAACTTTTTGTCATGAACTTCATTATGGGGGCCATTTTGGTGGTGAAAAGACAGCCCGTAAGGTATTACAGGCTGGATTCTTTTGGCCCACTCTTTTTAAAGATGCTCATATGTTTTGTGCACAATGTGATAGATGTCAAAGAACAGGAAACATAAGCAAAAGAGATGAAATGCCTTTGACATCTAATTTAGTTGTTGAACTCTTTGATGTATGGGGGATTGACTTCATGGGTCCTTTTCCCCCATCTAATGGTTTTCAATACATTTTGGTTGCTGTGGATTATGTGTCCAAGTGGGTAGAAGCTATCCCCACCAAAACCAATGATGCTAATGTTGTTGTGAAATTCTTGAAAGATTTCATATTCAGTAGGTTCGGAACGCCTAGAGCTATAATAAGTGATGGAGGTATCCATTTTTGTAACAAACTCTTTGATGGAGTACTAAACAAGTACAACATCACACATAAGGTAGCTACTCCATATCATCCTCAAACTTCCGGTTTAGTGGAAGTAAGTAATAGGAAAATTAAGGGAATATTGGAACGCATTGTGCGTCCTTCAAGGAAGGATTGGGCATTTAAGTTAAATGATGCCTTATGGGCATACCGCACCGCTTACAAAACATCTATTGGGATGAGCCCTTACCGGTTAATCTTTGGGAAAGCTTGCCACCTTCCAGTTGAACTTGAACACAGGGCTTACTGGGCAATTAAAGAGTTAAACATGGATTTAGATCAAGTAGGAGAAAATCGGTTACTCCATCTTAATGAGTTGGAAGAAATTAGGAATGAAGCCTATGAGAATTCCAAATTATACAAAGAGCATACTAAGCATTATCATGACAAGAGGCTAGCTCCTAAGACTCTTCACCCTGGAATGAAAGTTCTTTTATTTAACTCTCGTTTGAGATTGTTTCTAGGAAAGTTGATATCAAGATGGAATGGACATGGAGTAGTAGAACTATTTCACTCCAAGACACAAAAAACATTCAAAGTCAATGGGCATCGTGTGAAGCCTTATTTAGAAGAACCAAACAACATTGCTGAAATGGATTGCATTTGGCTAAGTAACCCTTAGCACCATAAATTTATGTCTTTAATGATGGGAGGCAACCCATCATTTTAGGTAATTTTCTTTTATTTATTTTATTTACTTAATTTTAGTTTAATTATATGTGAATAATTTTTAAATTGTTAAAACTAAAAATATTTGTTGAGATGTTAGAAGTTCACAACGATCTGTTTGTATACACTTTAATGATGAATATGATGGATGCACTTGCATTTCTCCATTACTACTTACACATTCTCAGGAAATAGCTAATCATTCTTCTCTTTACTCTTTATCTTTAATTTACAGTTGTTACATTGAGGACAATGTAAGTTCTAGGTTGGGGGTGATGAAAAGTTATCATACTTAATTAGAAAAAAAACAAGATTTAACAATTTAAAAATAAAAAATAATAAAAATTAATTAATTTTTCCTTTTTTATGTTCACATTTTCATTTTTTGTGTTTGGTTTTATTTTTGTTTTTTGTGATTTAGTAATTTTTGGAATTTAAAAAAAATAAAAAAAAATTCGCACAAAAATTTTTCATTTCTTTAAATCAAATTTAAGTAAATAGTTAAGTCTTTTGTACTGTTAGATTAATTTTTGAAAACATATCATGAAATATTTTGTAATTATTTTTGATAATTAGTTAGTTTTTGTCATAACTAGTATTTCTTGATAAGATGTAGAAATTATATTAAACCCAAAATCGGTGTTTATGAATTGTTTTTAGTGGAGACTACTTTTGTGAGATATAATTTGAGCCTAATTTCCTTTATTCAAAGTGAAATATATATTTTTTCTACTCCAAACACATTTCTTATTTCTTCATTTTTTTAGATGATCTCTATAGGTATTAGCATTGAATGTATGAATTGTTTCTCATCTTAATAAAGTAGCGTATATGTTTTTATTATTATTTTTGCTTAGATTAAATAATTTGAGTAGAAATTGATAGTATATGCTTATATCTCATTCATGCATGACTGCTACAAAAAAAGAGAGACATATATGAGGTTACCTAAACCAAGATCAAATAGAAAAGCCACAAAATTAACCACTTACCAAAATCCTAAAAAAATGTACAATCTATACATGGATTGACTCTCTAAATATATATATATATTGCAAAAAATCTTCAAAAAAAAAAGAGGTAAAGAATATATAGTATAATATACATACAAAGTTGTGAGTACAGGCTAATTACAAAAGAAAGATATAGGAAGTAATTCCCTAAAAATACATTGCACTTTCCTTATTTGTAAAAGGCATATATCTTGAAATTCTTTCTTAATGAGTTTGATTTATGCATGAAAATAATTTTTATACATGATATCTTTATAATTTATACATTCGATTCCTTTCATGAGATCAATGTTAAAATAACACTTTGAGCCTTTATTCTTTATACATGTGCGAACATATTAGTTCATTTCTCTACATCAACTCTTTCGCATATAAATTAGTATGAGTGTTTGAACCCATAGGATTTAGTGTTTTGAGAGTATTGACGAGTGTGGAATAGAGTCGAAGCGAATTCGGATTCTAGACATTAAAATTGGATAAAATTAAATTGATACATTTTTTATATGAAATATGAAAATGATTTTTGACTAATTATTATAATAAATCATGATTGTTTAAAGAAATTAAAATAACTTATGCTTGGGATTTTAATTATGATCTTAAAGGAGATTAAAAAGTATGAGACATTTTTGTGATATGTTGTTTTTTTTTATTCTTAAAAGTTAATTTTTGATTTTGTTGTAATTTTAGTTTTTAAGTTGTTTTTTTTATTATTTATTTTATTTTTACATTTAGTTTAATGTTTGTGGGTATCCTTACTGAAAACCCTCACAAGACTCAAAATCGTCCACTAGGGCAACCTAGGCGTTTAAAGGCTTGTTGCATAGACTAAATGCAACCACGTCAATCGACGGAAGTGATTTAGGATAGTTTAATTTTTAGTTTTTATCACTTCTCTTGCTAAGGGACTAGCAAGAAGCTGGTTGGGGGATGTGATAAGTGCTCAAGAAGCACTAAAATTACCATGATTTTATGTACATTAATTAATTAAAAATACATATATTTATACGATTTTATCATATATTTATATAAATTTGTCTTTTCGGAATCACAAGTATTCTTATTGTTTTTCAGGTATTTCCGCTTAAAAATATAACTTAAAGACTCAAAAACGAATACAAAAGGCAATACATCACAAATATATTCAAAAGCAAATTAGGAAAACTCAACAAATATGGAAAAAAATGGGTCAAAAGGTCAAAAAGGAGGAAATCACGCACGCAGCCGCCGCCAGCGCCTAGTCCCTCGCGCGTCTGCGCCCAGCTGTGCCCCATCTGCGCACGCCTGCGCCCAGCTGTGCCCCATCTGTGCACGCCTGCGTCCAATTGTGCCTCATCTACACCCAGTTCGCGCGCGCCGCTGCACCCATCTTCCCCAATCTGTGCGCGCCGCTGCCTCTTACATCAGCATGACATCATCATTCACTATTCTACGTTTACACCATTTTTTATCATTTTTTCACCCACGTTTTCTTCCCATCCTCACCTATAAATACCCCCATTCTTTTCACAACTAAACACACCTAGAAATACATATTCTCTTCTCTTTATTTCTCTCATTTCTAAGTTTTTAAGTTTTTCTTAGTTTTTAGCTTTTCTTAGTTAGTTTCTCTTAGTTTTAGAGTTCTTCTCTTTTTGAGAAGAACTAGTTATGTTTTTGTAATTTATTTGCTTTTCGATTCAATAAATGGGAGTACAAATTTCCTTTGGAGGTTTTCCAGCAACGGGAATAACATTGAAGTACTGTAAGGATTTTATTTTTTTATAGTTATTTTTTATGCTTTATTCTTACATGTTATATTTAATTTGTCTATGATTAAATTTAATTTTGCTGGCTGTTTGTAAACATGATATAATAATAACATTGTTATGCTTGCGAAATATTAAATAGGTAAAAATCTCTAAAATGAATTGATTTTATTTTTATTCAAGATTTTATATTAAGAATGTTAGAGAGAAATATATTATTTTTCATTACAAACTTAAATCTTAAAATTAGATTTTAAGGTTTAGTTATCCGGTCTGATTTAGAGTAGTGCTCTTTTATTTGTTGGTATAATCACGCGATAGTTAGAGTGAAGCTCTATTTCAAAAGTTTTTATAAGAATTATTATGTGAAAATGTATTGGCAACATGTTTTTAGTAGTGCTTTTAAAACTTGAAAGTTAGTACTCAGATAATTAAATTCTTAGTTTTTATTTGGACACCTTGAATAAAGTTTAAACTATCTAACCCCACCAAAGGTAGCATTTAAATGGTTCATTTTCAATCTCTTAGAAAAAGTAATTAATTTAATTAACCAAATTAGTTATCAACACTACTCATAGCTATTAATTGATTTGTTTAGTTAACAAAGAATATCTAACCCCACCAAAGGTGGTATTCATATAAAAAAGAGAGAATCAATAAATATCAATTTATATCTTTAATAACCTAGATAATATGAGCAAGCATAATTAACTTAGTTATTATATCGATAAATACTCCACTATAAGAAATGATAAAATTTGCATAAATGTTTATTGAATCTGTATCTATGTTTATTTTTATGTTATTAGATTAGAAACTGAAAAACCAAACTATCGTGACAGGATGTTCAGGATTTAATTTCGTTTTTAAAAGTTTGAATAATAAATTAAAAACCACATATATTCCTTCCTTAGATCGAGCTTGGGAGTATACTTATCATTTTCTACGAAATGATTCGTGCACTTGCAAGAGTTTTATAAATATAAAACCAAAGTATTGGCAAAATTGGCTATGCCGGTTTTCGCTCATCACTTATCATCCTCAAACTCCTAGTTAAATGGAAGTAAGTAATAGGCAAATCAAGGGAATTTTGGAATGCACTTTGCATCCTTCAAGAAAGGACTAGGAAATCAAGTTGAATGATGTCTTATGGGCATACCGCATAGCTTACAAAACACCCATTGGGATGAGCCCTTACCGGTTAATCTTTTGGAAAGCGTGCCACCTTCCTATTAAACTCGAACACAAGGCTTACTAAGAAATTAAAGAGCTAAACATGGATTTAGATAAAGTAGAAGAAATATTGTTGCTCCATCTTAATGAGTGGGAAGAGATTAGGGACGAGGTCTATGAAAATGAAAAATTATACAAAGAGCATACTAAACATTATCATGACAAGAGGCTAGTTCTTAAATATTTTCTTCCTGAAATGAATGTTCTTTTATTTAACTCTCGTTTGAGATTTTTTGCAAAAAAATTGAGATCAAGATGGGATGGACCCTACACAATTGTCCAAGTTTTTTCACATGGAGTAGTAGAGTTATTGAATCAAAAGACATAAATAACTTTCAAAGTCAATGGGCACAATTTAAAGCCTTATTTAGAAAGAGAATATAACATGGCTGACGTTGATTCTATATTGATAAATTGATCCTTAGCACCATAAAGATGTGTCTTGCTGAGATGTTAAACCAAGGGCTGGAGGAGAGGCAACCCATCATTGTAAGTAATTTTTATTTTATGCAATGTTATTTAATTAGTTTCTTTTATGTTTGTTTATTTTATTTTAATCATTAATATAATTAAAGTTTTGAGATGTGTTACCATTTACAATATTCTGTTTGTGAGCATAATTATTTCAAGCTAATGTTGGTTGCACCTTGTTTTCAACATCAAATAATTAACACATCAAACGTATCAGTAACTTTTCTATCTCTAATCTTGCAATTTACATTTGTTAAACATTGAGAACATTGTAGATTTTAGGTTGTGGGTGGTGGGTGGTGGGTATATAAAAGTTACACATTTTACACTTTTTTTTATTCTTAGATAATTTAAAAAAGTTTCACATAATTTTATTTATTAATTTTATTTGCAATTTATTTGTTTAGTAATTTTTAGTTTTTTTAGAGTAATTTTAAAAAATTTCACAAAAATGGATCATTTCTTAAAATTAAATTTAAACGATGATTAAGACTTTTTGCACTATTAGATTAATTTTCAAAAACATATCATTAAGTAATGTGATAATTAGTTAGTTTTTATCATGATTAATATTTCTTGATAAGGTGTGGAAATTATAATAAACCCAAAATCAGTGTTTAGGAATCAAATAGTGGAGACTACCCTTGTGAGAAATATTTTGAGCCCATTATCCTTAATTTTGAGTGATAAATATCATTTTTTCTGCTGTAACTTTTTTCTTATTTCTTCAGAATTATTAGATGATCCCTATAGGACTTAGCATTGAATGTTTGGATTTTTATATCTTAATAAAGTGTTATATAACATGCCTTTCGTTATTCATGCATGACTTCAATTAAAAAAAAGATATATCTAGAGTTACCTAAATAAATACAAACTGAAAAGTCAAATACTAACCACACACTGTACCATATAAAAAATGTACAATTTGTACATAGGTCCATCCTCTAAAAAAATGGATTCTCTTTTAAAAAATATATAAGAGAAAGAAAAAATAGAAAGAAGGAGAGGAAAATGAATAGTATAATCTATATACTACGACCCAAAAAACCTAAACAGTTGTGATAAATGGTTTAATGCAAAAGAAAATATAGGAAGCAATGCCCTAAGATGTCATTGCATTTTCCTACATTTTCTAAAAGACATATTACTTGCTATTTTTATTTGATGAATTTGATTAACGCATGAAAGTAATGTATAATATTTTATAAATCCTTACATTTGATTTCTTTCATGGGATCAACGTTAAAATAACACTTAGAACCTTTCTTCTTTATAAATATGCAAACATATTAGTTCATTTCTATATAGCAACTCTTTCACATATAAATTAGTATGAGTGTTTGAACCCATAGGATTCAATGTTTTTGAGAGTATGGACCTGTGAGGAATAGAGTCGAAACAAATTCAAATTTTTGACATTGAGTTTGGGTGAAATTAAATTGATACATTTTTTATATGAAATATGAAAATAATTTTCAACTAATTATTATAATAAATCATGAATATTTAGGAAGTTGAAATAATCTATGCTTAATATTTTAATTATGAAATTCAAAAGAGATTAATAGGTATATTGTTGTGTTTTGCAGGTATTTTAATATATAAATATTAAAATAAAGAAAAATAATTGAAGCATGTTTATCACACTTTTTGGAGCTTAATTGAACATCATTTATTTGATATTATCCAAAGTGAAGAAAAAAGATTATGGAAAATAAAGAAAAAAATAATTGTATGCCGCATCACAAGGAGGTTTCAATTAGTCAAAAATCTGGTTGCGATATAATCGTGCCGTGGCAAAAACACAAGTTTTTTTCACATTGTTTCCTATAAATAGGACCCCCTGTATACTAAGAAAATAAGCTTCGAAGTTGCATTTTCAACAACTTTCTCTCCCTATTTTCTATAGATTTTTATATTTTTAGCTTTTATAATTTATTTATTTCTTCTCTCAATTTTGAGGAAGAACATGTTTATATTTTAGTACTTTGTAGTTTTTGATTCAACAAATGCTGGAGTATAATTACTATTGAAGTTTTTCCAATTTTAGAATCAACTTTTCAAATTCTATAAGGATATTATTAAGGTATTAATTATATTCCTTTTGTAGTCCATATATATGTGTTGCTTCTTCTATGTCATTCTTGATTTTTCTCTGATCAATTGTAACATGTTTGGTTGATAGTGAATATGATATAATAATAACGTTATTATGCTTGTAAAATATTGAATAGGTAATACATTTTCTTAAAAAAAATTGAATTTATTTTTATTCAAGATTTTTATAAAAAATGTTATTTGAAGGAGTAAATTACTCTTAATAATAAACTTAATATGAGAGTTAAAATTAAGATTAAATTACCTGGACTTAATTTGGAGTAATATTCTTTTATTTTATATTTAATTATTTGAATATTTAGAGTAAAGCTCTATTTCAAAGGTTTTTTTACAAAGAATTATTATTTAAAATTGAATTAACAACATATTTTCTTAAATAATTTTAAAACTTAAAAGTTATTTTTCAGATAATTAAATACTTAAGTTTAATTTGGACACCTTGAATAAATTCTAATTAATTGACTCTACATAAAGTTGTGATTAGAATATTTGATATTTTCTTAGAAGTAAAGCTGAAATTTAATACTTAACTAATTAATGGGCTACATCTTAGGATATTAGTTAATTAATAATAAACAAAAGAATTTGGACCCTGCCTGAGGAAAATTTCATACCAAAAAGAGAAAATCAATAAATATCAATTTATATCTTTAATAACCTAAATAATATGAGTAAGTATAATTACATTATTCTTCACTGTTTATGAATGTATTAAATTGCATGAATATTTGTTGAATCCATGTCTATATTTATCTTTATGCATTAAATTAGTTTTTTTCAAAAACCAAATCATTGTGACAAAATTTTTGGGTTTTATTTTGTTTTTAAAATTTGAATAATATTTAAAAAGCACACTATATTATATCATTGAATCGACCTTGGGAGTATACTTATCATTTTTATAAATGATTCATACACTTAGGAGAGTTAATAAAATTTAAAATGGATAAGTATTTACAAAATTTGTATTATCCCTGATTTTGTTCATCAGAACTCGAGGTAGAGGTAGAGAGGATGGAGTCATATGTTGCTCTTGTGGTGAGGATAGAGGCGTGTAAACATTTAATGGCTCTAGGTTGAGTATGGGCTCATCAACCACCATCTTCTTCTTCATCTTCTTTAGGGACACGGGGTGACGTTCATAACTAGAAGATTTAGCTCTTTTCTTACCTATAGAAAATCTTCCCTTTGAAGCAGTAGATGTAACCATTTGGGAGCTTACCCCTACAAAAACGACCTTGCTCTTCAAACAGGATAAGAGCTATAAGATTGTAAACTCCATACATGGGAGCTACAAAATTAGAGCAAGAAAATATTATGTTAATCACATCATGTTTAACAAAAAAAGACAAAAGAGTAAGTCTTAGGACTAGTTCACCATCATCAGCCACCACCTCGAACAGACTCCCAAAGTCCGTGGGAGGGGTTCTGTATTTAGGAAGAGCCTGGGATTTACAAATGATCATAACAGGGCTCCACCTCTCCATGTCTCATCAACCCGTATAAGGCAAAGTGCGGGGTGTTCAATAGGTGCCTCTAAAGGGTTTTTTCAAGAATATATTTTTGGATATCAGTCAACCATTGCTTTAGGTCAAGATTCAAGGTCATGATTAAGGAACCCATATTCCTTATTACGACCTTAGTGTCATTCCAAATACTCCTTAGTAATCTGGTGTCAATGGTAGGAGACTCCCACCACCGTGAAAATAGAAAAAATACTTTTTCTAGTTTTTCTCGTTCTCAGAAAGTGACACGTTCATACTCTGATCCTGCTTCACAAACATATATAACTTTCTCAGATCTATAGGGTTATATTTTATGGCATAAGCCTCATTAATCTTAATCATCTCTAAGTCCACCCCGAGTTCTTGACATATCAATGTGAGGTAGAGCAGATACCTCCACCCATTAGGCATCAACTATCCCATATGATCACTATCATAGACCCCCTATGAAAGAAATCATTATCTGAATAGAGGAAGGGATGTTGCAGGTTTTTCTTAACCTTTCCTCATCCTGGGGCACCAACCCACATGTCTTACACACAACCAACCAACCCCTGGTGTGACCTGTTTGTTCCCCAAATCCTATATTCCTCATTTTCTTCCTCCACATCCTAGCCATTGAGATTTGAGTCTGGGGCACACACAATCTAATGGTTAGAGTGGTCTGAGGGTGAGAGGTAGAGGTAGAGGGTTGAGACAAAGAACGACTTTCCTTACTAGAAGAGACCGATTTGGAAGACCTTGAGTCATTACTAGTAATAGGGTATTAAGGGCTTTCCTAGGGGCTCGAGTTGGAGGCTGAGGTCTCTTCTCTTTGCATTTTTGTAAAAAGCTGCAAAACATAAAAAGGAAGTAATTCTTTAAAAACCAACCTTAAAATAAAATAGAAAAGCATTAGGCTCTCGAAGCTTATACTATAAAAATTTGAACAAATAAAACTAGTTTGAGCTGAAATCTTACCATCAGACTGAAAACTTTTATAGCTCGTGTTGACGCCACAAAGCATTTTTTCTTACTATTTGTTTACTACGAAAGAAATTATGATAAGTCCCAGCCCATGCATCTCTTTATATAGAGACACCCATTTTTTTCTCCAATCAACTGACATACATTTATTAGAGGAGCTGAAAGGTTTGTATCCTCTGAGAGGAATTTATTCTTCCACCTCAGTCCAGAACTCGAGCTGAAAGAGTAGAGGGACTTGATGTTTGGACATATAGACCGAACTGAGACGAATGACCAAGAATTATTGCCCGACCCAAGATTAAGGACCAAGACCTATAGCTTGACGTGAGACAAAGAACTAACCTATAGGTCAGTCCGATTCAAAATAAGTAGCATAAGCTCGTGTCATCAAACTGAGCCTATAGAAGATGACCTAGTCATGAGAAGGAATACCTTGGATGATGTATTTGACTCTATATACTTTAAATGCAACAAAAAAGTAGGAGGTCTATCCTAAAGGACGCTTCCCCTATAGGGTCAAGTTCGATACATAAAATGTTGTAATTTTATACCGATTTTATCCCTCTAACACTCATATATGTGTACCCATTATGTAATCGACACCTATACATGTAATGTCCTATAAATAGAAAAGCCTCTCATGGAATCCATACGTTCAACTAAATATCTTAAGTTCTCTCTAAGCTCTCTCTCAATAAATCGAATCAACCACAAACATACCTCATGGCTATTTCTTCCATAGCCTTGGATCTTGTCTCTTTCATCATGGTTAAAAAAATTGAAACTAACTCTTCCTCAACCATGGCCATGATCATGATCACGACTTCTTCTATTTGGGCTTCTCTCATTGCTAAGCCATTATTTTTCCTTCTTTATCTTGAAGCTTATTTGAAGAACTTGCTCCAAGGTCTCTTCTTTCCTCTTATTTCTTTCTTTATATGGTTGCAAAGAATGCAAAAGTTGCTCAATTGTCATTTATTCTAAATTTCTTTATCTCTTCAAAGGTGACTACAATATGCTAAATGTTTTTTTAACTAAAGAGTGAATAATTTTCTCTATAGTTCTCACATCATCCAAAGTTACACCATTTATTTTTAGAAAAATATTCCGAAATGTTTTCGGATTCTTTCCTATGTAAGGATTTAAACTCACCCCGTAGAGTTTAGAAATGTACCTTCTTTTTCTGTTTCACTCCCTTATAAGATGTTTGAAGCATATTTCATGCTTTCTTAGATTTTTTGCTTTGGACACCTTTTCAAAGCCATCATCGTTCAAAGCTTGAAAGCACCTTTTTTGTATTTGAGAAAGAGCTGTCTCATCTTCTAATTCATCATACCCATTCTCTATTATGTCTCAAGAATTATTGGCACCTAATAAAGCCTTCATTTTGATGATTCAATTATCATATTTCACCTTTTTGAGAAATGGAACTTGGAAAGGATCCATGTCATTACTTGCCATATTCTTGAACTAAATGCTTTGCTACATAAGCTCTGGTAGCACTTTGTTGTATAGTGGGATTTTGAAAGAGAGGATTTTTTGGGAGAAAATGTACGAACAAGCTAAAAAGGAAGAGATTTAAAAGAAGAGCTACTCAAGTAAAAAAAATTAGACTTGTTTATGAAATTGCTTAATGATTTGATTACAAATGATATTAGAAAATATTTATTTATTGGCGGTTTTTAAAAACACTCACCTATATCTCATAACTACTCATTAAATTACTTCTCTTACTATTTATATTAATTAGTCACATATCTATTAAATCATATTCTTGGACTCTTTCATTTATTAATACAATAAACGAAGTCTAAAGACATTCTAGAATAAATTAATTATCTATAGAAATAGAAAATCATGTTTACTATTCAAGCTAATTTACTTGATAAAATTATATGGTTTTTATATTTTCTAGCTATTTTGTTACCAAATGTTTCTTCAAATTTTTCGAGCAAGCCAAAAGAAACTGCAAGATTATACTTTAATGCAACTTCATTATCGTTGAAGCCTCACCTGCAATACAATTTGTATACAAGAAACAGTCGGACAAAGAGATGAGCAGATACTGCTTTGTCTTCATCCCCCGAGTACCAAATAGCAGCCTTCTATGCATGAATTTTTCCCCAAGTTACTACGCACTTTCTAATCATCGTATCACATCACTTTCAAAATTATATCATATTTAAATGGTTAAATATTTTATATCCTACTAAAAGTTTTAATTTACTTTAAATTTATTATTTTAAAATTTTCTTATTAATTTATCGTCAGTATTCAATTCTATATTAATTAAGTATTTTTGTTGATATTCAAGTTAAATTTGAAAAAAAATAAGTTAGGAGATTGTAAAATGAGACCAATCATTCTACACCCGTCCAATTTGACAAAAAGTTCATAAGCTTTCTATTTAATCCCTTGAATTAACTTATTCTATTAATATTTAATGAAAATATTGACTAAAAGTAGTTGATTAATATAGAAATGATAAACTAAATTACTAAATTGATTGAAGAAAAAGAAAGAGAAAATTAAAAGCAATTTAAAACTTATGGAAGGAAATAAAACGATTACCCAATTAAATTGTCATGTTGAGCATGATACTGAGCTTTAGCGTTTTTGTAGGAAAAAAAAAAGATGCTTTTAACACAAAGCGAGCAATAGAATTAAAACGAATAGTTATATATATAAACAAAACATATTTAAAGATATATAATATAGTACTACAATAAATGCATTACAGTGTCAATTCTGAAATCCCATTGTTACTTTTATGTATTTATTTGTAATATTATTCTGATCAGTATTTTCCAGAAGGTTGAAATTCAAAAGCTTTAGTCTTGTTAGAAAACATTCTTGCTCAAGGGTTTTGATCCATCACTTAACCCCTTTATCTCTGCAATTTTCCCTTCTTCTTTTTCATGTTCAGTATTTTCAAAGGCTGGATGCATGAGTCAGAATGCTTAAAAACAATTGTGTACTTCTCAAAGCATTTGTTAAAGAAAAATGACCCCCTGGTACTGTATCATCATTAAGATCCCAAATAAACTCACTAGGAAAAGACCTGTAATTATATTGCTCAATCTCAGTCTGCAAGCTTCTTCATCCACCCAATCTTAATAAAAGTTTGGTAAAGTCTCTATTTACTTTACCAAATATTCTCTTTTGCACACTATATCCAAACCTATTGTTGCTGTATTGTTTCCACAAGTCATCAATGGCTTTCAGGTCTACTTTGGAGATGAGTTTGACTTCAGCGAAGAAGAAATAACCTTGTTTTTTAGCATCATCGCCGGCTAAGACAATGAGTAGACGGCGAGTTTCTGCATAATGTCACGACTTTATTTTTCAAGTAGCGATCGTGCGTCACTTAGCACCGTCCGTTGCACTAAGCCTGTTTTTGAATCCGAATGAAACTCCAAAGAGATTAGAAAGGGAGTTTGTAAAGAATGTTTTGTATTGCATATTAGTAACACATACACGCACGTAGTTAGGTACATTTTGTATGCAAGCATGTTTACACACACCATGAGGTTTGTTTTCGTAGATTGTATGCTAAGTGCAGTGTTGGTTTTTGGCAAGTGAGTCTGCAAGCAAGTTGGTATTTCACTTGTGCTTTTGGTTCATTTTGGGTGCAAGTATTTATGGAAAGTGATTGCTAATTTTTGGATAGAAAAAAATGAGTATTTAGCACCTCATCACCAAGCTTTCCACCACCCTTGGCGAGATAGTTTGTGAGGAGGAAAATTTGAGTTCTATATATAGCCCACATTTCTTCTTATTTGGTATCCAGAAAATATAGTAGAGCTCTGTCAAATTGACATCTCTTTTTTCTATTTCTAGGTCACTAATACCTAGAGTATTGTTCGGTATTAGTGATTCCCAATTCTATGAGCAAAAGAAGGCTTGTGAGTGGGTTGTGTGTGAGTTATATGTTGGTTGTTAGTTTTCCTCGTGCTACTTTTTCTTATGTGAAGAGAATGTGCGATTGTGAGCCGTGTGTCTGCTGGTGGTTGCATTCGTGGAATATTTTCTTATTAACATTACACATTACTGGTCTTTGGTTACTAATCATGCCAATAACTTTATAATTATTACTTCTACTTTTTAATCATACATTTTTAATATGAGTCTCTAAGAAGTCAGTATCTCGTTACCCTGGTAATGTACCATGTCTTGGACTGCTTATTATGGTTTGTTATGTAATGTATGATTACATGCTGTGAAAGTACAATCATCATTTATCGAATATGTTTCTATATGAGGTCATGAAGAGATTGGAATCCCTTATAGACTTTTTAATATGTATTACTATCTTACATGTTGTGTGATGTATGCTATGTTTATGTGTGTTGCTAACCTAGATTAGAGCTTATGAGGCACACCATCATTAGTGTGTTTATTGCAATTTCTTATTTCTTACTATATGTTGTTTTTTTTGTGTATTGAATTGAGAATGTTGTTTTGTACTTCCGCTATGTTAATTACTCAATTCACATTGTGAGACCTATATGGCCAAATTGATATAGTGCTCAAGAAAAGATTCAATTGGTTGGCATTTCCACCCCTCATCTAGGAATCTTCAAAATAAAAGTGAAACAAGCTAACAAACTAAATTTTTTCACCAAGTGTCAATTCCGCACTCAAACAAACGTAAATGATGGAGGTGACTAAAATGAGACGATCTTTCCTAACCCAAACTTTCTTGAATTTTGGTCTCTCAAATTTTATTCCTTTTTCGAGAATAAAGTCTTATTGATTTCGGTGGCCTTAACAAACTTGATTTTGGCCTCAACACTAGTTAACTTAGCCCTATTGTAGTCTATAGGAACCTTTTTATTCTTTCCTTTTTTACTCCTATTTCTTTTAGGGGCCATTGAGTAAAGAAAATCTTAAAAATTTAGGGTTTCGTAGAAATTCTAAAAACTCAAACAATACAATGCAATAAATTAATCTAAAAAATTTCCTTATCCTTTCTTAGACCAATTGGGATTTGGTAGTCTTTTAATCCAAAAATTCCATAATTAATTCACACAATTAGAAAAACTAATCCAAAAATTTATTCTAAAATTTATGATCACTTTCTTGTGTAGTTGTGAAAAAGATGAACATTTGAAGAACACCTTTGTAAAGGATGAATACTTAAAGATTCTTGATAGAGATTTGAGAAAACCTAAAAGAATGGAAAGAGAACAAATAGGATTAAGATTAGTGTGAAGAAATTAGATGGATTGAAGAAAAAATATGTGACTTTTAGGGGATTTGTGCTTTTAGAAGGAGTGAAAATTTAGGGTTTGAGAGAAGAAGAAAAGAAAATGTGAGAAAAGTAGAGTAGAATGCATAGGGTAGAGCATTTTAGCAAAAAAGTTGAATGTGGTTCAGGGTGCAGGTTTATTCATGCCACAACTTGAACAATTATAATCCTAGACCAAATGTTCCAATAACATTAGGGTTGCAGCACACTAAAATTCACGCTGCGGAGCGACGTTGAATTCTTCACACCCTATTTTCGTCCCAATTACTCCATGTCGTAACTAGAAAAAAGTCAAGTTATAGCTCAAATAATAAATAAAATCTAAATATTAAATAATTATAGTAAAAGAAATGAAAATAACAAAAATAATTATAACTATAATTAATATACTACTAAGCATTAAATAAATAAATAAAACTGAATGGCAAAATATTATCATGAAAGTAAAAGCAAATATATAATAAAAATAACAAAAAATAAAAACAAATATAATATTCAAAATAATAAATAATAAATAAATTAAAACAAAATAAAAAATAATGGATTACCTACCCTCTACCAAGTCAACAACCAATTCCATTATACCATCTAAGTTCTAATATAAAAAAAGTTGTTTGCTCAGTTATCAAATTTGTACATGGGAATATAATATAATCCAAAATACATTTAGTACTAGAGGTTATATCCATCATTATTAAAGATAATATTATGATTTTATTTATAAGAATTATAAGTGTTTTTTTAGGTTAAACTTTTGTGATTAAATAGCTTATTGGTATTGTAGATTTTAATTTGGTAATAGAACTTTAATGATTTTGCAAAAAACATTAGGACTTCTTTGGAAAAAAAAAAAGTACATGGTCATTGCAAAAACAATACTTAACTCAAAAAGATTTATAATATAATGAAAATAGGTTAAACATGCACAAAGATCCACGTTTTATGTGTCTCTGGGTTAACTTTGAGAATTGGAAAGCACATGGGTTCTCGTGGATTTTGACATATGACACTGCTTGTTCTTCTCCTTTTCTTTAACTGTTTCTAGTTGTTGGGTACTCCCAATCTTCCTTCCTGATATTTTTAACAGCTAAAATACTCCTATAATTTCCATAAACAAACACTTAACAAGTCCAGCATTAAAACTTAAATCACTTTTCATTTAATCCACCATTGTAATTAATTGAAAAAAGTAGAGTCAAAAGTTTAACTATTTTTTTGTCCTTCGCAATCCTTACTAAATTTTTTGACTATCCTCAAAATAAAATCTCAGCCAAATCTGAACCAAAAAGTTGTAAAAGAATGTCAAAGAGAGGAAATTTAAAATAATCAAATTTTATATAAAGTATTGAAAACTTACCTGAATAACAATCATGGCATGTTATCAATATTAACAGTGTAAACCTCTAGCTATAAAGCCAAAGCCAAAGCCCTTACTTCCTAACAAAATTTCAGAGTGAAACTTTGTTCATTCTTTATAGATGGTAATGGCCTCTTGCATATGCTCTAGGTTACTTTTCTTCTTTGCTTTATCTCTTACAAGCTTTAATGTAAATGAAGCTGCTCGTTCTCTATTAGGTTCATTAATATCAACTCCTTCCACTTCGCTAGAGATTGTGTTGGCGCCAACTTCAAGTCCAATTATTCTATTGTCTAATGCCCCACAATCCAATAAACTATCTTTGCTTCCTAAAACCTTGCACACACCCACACCATCAACCCAACCATGTTTGCCTACCAGCTCATCACTACCAGTAGGAGACAACCAAAACTCAACCACCCCTTCAAAGCACATCAGGGTTATTCTCCTCACGAATGCCATCAAGACTTCTTGACAAAGCATCATCACCTTCACCAACCCATCAACCATCTTTAGGCAACGTTGGTACATTCCCATCAGCTCCCGGTAAGAGTTTTTCAAACTTACCAGCAGCAACAACTCAGCCATCTTCAGCTGCTGGTAGCACAATGCCCTTATCGCTTCCCAAGTCATTGGCAGCTGCACCGACTACTCAACCATCTTTACCTATTGGCTCAACACTACCTTGGGTTATGGCACAAATGTTTTGGGAACCTCACCGACCCCTCAACCATCTTTGCCCATAGGAAAATCATTAACTGTGGGAAATAGCATGCCACTATCGTCATCATCACCAACCTCACAACCATCTTTTGCTACAGGAAAAATTCCTTCACTTCCTTCAACTACAAAGGCACCTCCATGTTGTTAACAACAAAACCAGGGTAGAGAATTTCCTAAATTAGTAACTTATCCAAACCCATTACACGTATTGTACAACCACTTATAGGTTATATTAAATAAGGATATCTTATGAAATAATATATGGGAAGTGTACATAATTTTCATTGATGAGGGTAAGTGTTATACACCTCCCCGTTATAGAAAAGGGTTGGGGCACTAGTAATAATGTATTAGCATGTAGCTATAAGGGATTTTATCCAAGTGATGATATAACAATAATATTAATACTAAATGCTTTGCATTATAATGATGTATATATATATAAACTTTGTGAGCATTGTAAGAATGTGTGTGGGTGGGGCGTGTATAAGAATATAGAGGTGTAACTATTATAAAAAGAGAAAAAAATCAATAATATTAGTCTATTATGTTTATTAGGGGTGAGTAAATAATCTGATAAATTCGTTTAAATTGAAAAATTTAATCTGATTCGTCAGATTTAGATCTGATTGGATCAATAAATTTTATAGTTGTATCGTATTCGAATTGAAAATTATATAATCCGTTGTATCCGATCTATATTAAATTACTATTAAATTATAAATGAATACATATTTTATTTTATAATATATTATATTTAAATATTATGTATAATATATTTTAATTTAAAATATATATAAATATTTATAAAATTTAATAATTGTATAGATATATTTCTTATTTTTTTGATTTTTTAGTTATGATTATAAATAATAATATTTATTACAAAAAATATCAATTTAAAATTTAAATTTGTATATATATAACAATAATTTATAAATAAATTTTAATATCAATTTAGATCGAATATGATTCAGATAGACTAAAAACAGACAATTTCGATCCGTTACTCATCCCTAATGTTTATGAGTCATGATATTGTTAAATAAATTTAATGTAACAAGATCTTCGATTATAATCTACAAGTTCACAATTAATTTGTACATTTTTGAAAAGTTTTGTTATTTTGTTGGCTTCAAAATATCTTAATATTATTAAGATTATACTCTTAATAATATTATAGTTACTGTGCTATTTTTTTTTTGAATTTATATACTATTTATTTAGTTTAGTAATTCAACTTTACAAATATTATTAGGATTTAGTAATACTGGTGATTTAGGATGATTAATGTTTATCAGATTTCTAATTGGATTAGAAGTAATGTTCTGCTACATATCGATTGAGAATCCTTTGTCAATAAGGATTACAAATACCGGTGAAGTAAGTATATATACCACCCATCCCATCTATATACCACTATCCAATATCAGATTAATCGAAGCCACGTCTTAATTGGGTTAATTTGTCTGCAAATTAATTGGAGTCTTGATAATTGCCCTCAGCCATCAATTATCTCGATCTTGGTTTCTCACTCTTTTTTCACAGTATGTTAATATTTGATAATTGCATGATTTGTTTATTGTTTTTGCTTGGTTACCATATTGTTTAGTAGGACTGTTAGGATATATTTGGATGGATCTGGAGATTTGGTCAAGAGTGATTTCTTTTATATATTGATATTTGTATATCCTATATAATCATTAATAGATTTTTCTCGTTCTAATGTGACATTAAAATAGACTATTTACATTGAATAGTAGACATACTTAATTCTTTATGTTTCATTTGTTCTTTTATTATCTATTGCTAAAATTTATTATTATTTATTTATAAAATCTAAATTGACTCCTAATTTTTTATTTATGTTTTCACATTCATCAATTTATAATAAATTTTGATTTTATTTAATAATTATTTACTAAGATCGAGACGAACCAATATAAATATAACAGGAAGATCAAGACACAAATTCATAAGAATCATTAATAAAAAATACCTATTTTTGCATCAATAGTTTTCATGATATACAATAGTAGCCAAGTAGAAAATTAACATCAAATATAAATTTAAGAAATAAATTTACAAGATTGACATAAAAAGTAAATTATAAATAAAAGATGACGAAATAAAATTGAAAGAAGATTGAGTCTCGTGTTGAATGATTTTTGGAAGATAAATTTTTTTCTCATACAATTGTTTAAAAACAATGAATAAATACTTTCTAGGTAAGACTGCTCCTTTAAATTAAATACATATTTGTATTCTATCACATTGAAACCTAATTTTAGAATAATTTTCCAGAGAGAAAGTGTTTGCTAAAGAGAAATTCGTGGGACTTGACCAAAATTATTTCCTAAAATCAAAGGTCTTTCATTTGGTTGTAACATGGCTTCTCATTTTTTTTTCTCTCTTTTTTGCTTACTTTTTTTTTCTCTCTTTTGCTTACTTTTCTATCTTTTTTACTCACTTTTGTCTCCATCTTCCTCTCTACCTCAGTTACTGTCTTTTGATTTTCCTCTTTTTCATAATTTTGTTTTTCTCTCAACTTGCCCTCTCTTGCTATCCTAATATGGTCCTCATAACCTTGCAAAAGTTTGAGAGAGGCTAATACAACTTTTCAGTTGTTCATTACAAAAGAAATGATTTTTTTCACCCATCATGCATCACCCTCTTATCAAACTGCCATGGTCATCTAAGCAAAATATGAATAGCATACATCAGTGCCAAATCCTAAAGAACTTCATCTTCCTATTTTCCAATGGAAAAAGGAACCAAAACTTATTTGTTGACCTTCACTTTTTCACAATCATTCAGTCATTGTAGCTTGTATGGTTTAGGATGCTTCTACCACTTCAAATTTAACTTTTCTACAAAGGTACAAGCAACATTAGTGGAGCATACCTTATCCTTCATATGGCATATTGTATGGAAAATATGATTACATTTTTCCTCATCTCCTTCATTCTTAGGATGTATATTCAGGGTTCTCCTTATGACAAGTAATTCTCCCTGCACTAGTTCTTCCACTTCAAGTTTAGAATAATCCTCCAATAGTGCCATTTCATCATCACTTGAACTAGCACTTTCGATTTCTCCTTTTTCTTGTACAAGCATAACCTTTTTATTTGGACATTCAAAAGAAATATGTCAGAGTCCTTGGCACCTAAACCATTTAATATCATGTGACTTAATAAGAGTTTTAGTTTTGGGTTTACCATTAGGAGCAACAACTAAATTCTTCAACTTTTCTTTATCTTTTGTTCTAAAGGAAACTTTTTTGTCCTTCCAATTTGATCTCTATAGAGAGATATAGGATGCACTAGATCATAACCTCTTGGAATTGATTTGCATCTCTACTTTAATAGCCTTGTGCAGTAGTTCCTCCATCTCTACATATTGTTGCAATTCAACCACATCCGTAATTTCTCTATTTTTTCTGACAATGAATCTAGCCATTTTTTCTCTAATCATGGTGATTTCTATCTCCTTATAATAATCATAAAAACTCATGGAACCTTGAAACAACCCATGCAACCTTTTACATAAATCCCTATAGTAATGGCTTTGTATAAATCTCTTACGCATCACCAACTTCATCAATTCCTATGACCGAATAGACCTCTCACCATTTTTTCGCCCATTAACCACCAATTGATCCCACTATATACCAACATAATTTGTAAATTCTATGGCTTCTAGCTTTACTTTCTTCTCCGTAGAGTAATTATGGTAATCAAATACATGCTTAAACTTTCTTTCCCACTCCAAGTATAACTCAGGATCCCTTTTCCTTAAAAAGGAGGAATTTTCATCATTATATTGCCTATATTGCTATCTTATTTGGAGTTAATCTTTTTGCCCCATTTATAACATGTTCTCTCCTCCATATTAGAATCGGCTTCTTCTTCCTCGAACTCATGTCTTCTATGTGATTCAGAACCGGAAGAGGTTTCTAAACCATCTAACCTTTCCTTTAACCTCTTAATTTGATATTTAATAGCCTTGATGAAGAATTTCAAGTTGACCTCTTATGGTGCTCCTCCTTCCTTACTCATGTTTCACCCTATTTTGGCTTTTTTATCTCTCTTGCCTTTTATCACTTAGAGCTCAAGCCACCCCTTTTTATGTTTTTACCAAAATGAACGAATTTAACTAATCTCAAGAACCAACCAATTTGTTGGTGGCAATCTCAGTAATCATAATTTTAAAAAACTTAATAGAAAAAAATCATAATAGAAAAAAAAATCCAAAGATGACTCTAAAGAAATAAAAAAAATTCAGAAAACTCTAAAAGGAAGCAAAAGATATGTGAAAGAAATCTAAGCAAATTTATTAATATGGAAAAAGACTCAAAAAAATCCTTGTTATGCTTGAAGGAATACAAGAATAAAACTAGAATGGAATATTGGAAATAAGAACAAAATAAAGGAAAATTAATTTCAACAAGAACAAAAAAAACTATAGAAAGAAAACAAGAATTGGAAACTTACTTCAATAAGAATAGGAATCTTGAACAATCTGTAACTTTGTTCTCTTTTTTTTTAATTTTGACTACTTGTTGTACCTAAAAAAATATGAAAAAAAAGAAAGAAAGAAAAAAATATGTGTAGGAAAGTTAAAATAGGAAAAAAATAATCTAAAGTTATAAGTCTTTTCAAGAATATCTTTTTCAAAAAATGAAACTAAAGAAAATATGGAAAGAATATAAGAATAAAGAAAGGAATGAATAATCAATTTGTGAAAGTGAAAAGAGGAAATAAATAATCTCAGCTACAAAGATCTCTCTTTCTAATCTTGTTGGAAATCTTTTCAAGATCTTTCTTTTCTTTTCCTTCCAAGATCTCTCTCTTTTATTATATTTTTTTACTACTATTGTGAATAGAATAGACACATATACATTTACAACCCTAATGAATAAAATCAAAACATAGAAAAAAGGAAAAGTGTGACAAAAAACATTAAACCATTGGTATGAGCTTCGGTTAAATATTTTATAATAGTCATTTTGTTACCCAAGCCAAAAGTTATGGCTATTTAAAGATGCAATGCCAAATTATCCAAAACAAATTTGAAACTTTGAACAACAAGCTCTCTTCTTCTTTTTTAAGAACAAAGTAGATTGAACACAAAAATAAAGAACAAAAAAAATATGAAGAATTCAAAGAGAGCTATCAAACAAAATCTAACGACAAAAACAACATGGAATTGGGAGAAAATAAGGAAACCAAACGAAATTTTGTTTTGGCCACAAAACTCTAGGTAGATAATTCAACCAAAAAAAATATTCAAAATCCCAAATCAAGGATATTTTCATTCCACAAAGATAAGGAAATGAAAAAAAATCAAATTTGGAACCAAAACAGATTTTGTTTTCTTTTGAAAAACGCAGAAACCAAGGATCAATTTTTTTTTCGAAATCATAAACTTAAACAAAGATAGATGAAGATAGATAACCTATTTCCAACAACCAAAGCTCTAATACAAAATGATGTGGACTCTCTAGGTGAACAACCCTCATAACCTAACGAACTCAAAGGAATATAAACAATCGATTTGCACTAGTACAAAACGGGCCATTAAAGTTGGTTCACTCATTGAACCGAATTTACGTTTAAAGTTGGTTCAACGCATGAACCGACTTTAAAATATATATATTTTTTACATATTTATAGTCATTTTCTACTCTACTAATAACCTGTATTCGATCACATATAACATAAAAAAATAAAATCTGTTTAACAAAGTATAAATAATAATACAAATAATTGAAAATTTAAATATAATTAATTACTTAATAATTAAATTTATTACAAAAAAAATAATGTATATACAATACATATATATATAGTTAACCTAAATTACAAATAAAATGATGTCGTCAAAGTATCATGGATTTTGTGATATGCCCACTTTATTTCAAAAAGAGCAAGCTTGGTTGGCTTAGAATCACCAACATAGTGACAAGAAAACTGGGCAAAAAGCAGTTGATCTATATAACAATTCATTTCCCTACATACATGAGCACGTAAACATCCATCAAACAAATAGTCTAAACTTTAGAGTATTATGAATGGAGAAATTAAAGCATTATAAATATTACCATGATGTTGTCCTATGTTATTCAAGATTATATTCTTCTCCTGATATTATAATTGAACAAAGTGTTCTGTCCATTCTTCTTGTAAATCATAAAAAAAGCATATCATAGCCCCACTTGTTCCAACCAAATAAATATACGTAATTAAATTCAAAATAAGAATGTAATATCATGAATTCACAAAAAATAACTTATATATGTTAAAATATTACTAAAAGAGATTACCACATCGACATCCGAGTGATATAATAATAACCTTATCCTTTTGAAATCATATTAGCACTTATTTAATCTTTTGTCTATAAATATGAAGCTATTTGGAATCAAGCTGATATTTTTAATACTATAATGAGCTCTAAATATGAAGTCAAGTGTAACTCTGATTTATTACTTGGCTTTGTTGAGTTTTGGTGCTCATAAATGTATGGAACAACTATGTAATACGTTTATGGGCACCAAAACTAAACCAGCCTAAGTAACAAATCAGAGTTACACTTGACTTCATATTTAGAGCTTATTATAGCATTAAAAATACTAGCTTGATTCCATATAGCTTCATATTTATAAAGAAAAGATTAATAAAGTGCTAATATGATTTCGATGGGATGAGGTTATTATTATATCACTAAGGGTGTCGATGTGGTAATCTCTTCTAATAATCTTTTAACATATATAAGTTATTTTTTGTGAATTCATTATATTACACTGGAATGATGATTCTTGGGTGGTTTTCTTGTACTTGGCTAGCCAGTGACTACCATGATGTTGTCATAAAGAAAGTAGACAAGAGAGATGAGATGAAGTTTGGGCAAAAAATATGTGCATAAAAAAATGCATTCCCCTAAATACATGAGCACATAAACATCCATCAAACAAGGGACTTCAGACACAGGAATAGAGAAATTAAAGCATTATAAAAATTATCGTTATGTTGTCATATGTTATTTAAGATCATCAGAATCTTCTCCTAATTCTTCTTGTGATGATATAATTTGAACCATGTGTTCTACACATTCCTCTCGTAAATCATCAAAGATTTGTCCATTCCTCTCGTAAATCACCAATCTCGACATTTTAGTGTATTTCTTGCATTTTGGATACAACTGTTTTTCGGCATCTTTTAGAAGTTTTTTAAAGGTTTTGGGATCATCCTCATATGGTTCATATTCAACACCATGAAACAAATTTTCTATCTATACATTATGATAAGATGTATGTAATCCACTCACATTCTTATTTATCTCTTCCCCATGAGTATTATCAATATTTTCTCCATGATAATACCAACATTTATTGTCCTCTCAATGCATATGTGTGGCATAAAGTTAGTATGGAATGAAATTTAGTTTTGGGTGCACACCTTCGTAATATTTGAACTAGGAAATGTTTCCATAAGTATGGATCATCCCAAAGACAATAACTTGCCTCTTTTCTAAGCTTGTGCTTTTATAATCTTGGTAGATTAAAAGTTAGTATGCTTTTAGGTAGTTCATAAGGTCAGCATAGCGTGATGGTGATTCCTCTATAGAGAATGACTCTTCATCTAGGCATTATTACTGTATTCATAGGGAGTCTTCTGCTTAAATGATTCTACTTAAGCTTCATCCACTAATTTCTCACTCCCATTTCTATTTGATTTTCAAGGTAAATTATTGTAGTAAGAAAACATACCTCACTAGTATATGTTTCGTATCCTTTTTGTTAGTAAATACCCAAGAGTTACATAGTCAAAAAATATAGTTACTTTTGTGTTTATTAAATATGGTATAATTGTTTTGATGCACTACTTGTAATTCTTTTTCAGTGGTGGATTAATTTATTTAGGCATCATTGAGGGTTGGTAGGCATAGTAAATGACATATGGTTGTATGCCAATAAATTTCCCCAACATTGCTCCAACTACATAGTCACTAGCATCACAAATTAGCTCAAATGGGCCACTACAATTAGGTACCTAAATAATTGGAGTTGTGGTGAGTAGCTTTGTAAAAGTTTCTTTGGATTTCTTGCAATCTTCATCAAATATGAAAGGAGTATCTTTAATTTCGTAGCACTTTACACATTGATTTTACAATCTTTGAGAAGTTTTTCAAGAACCTTTTATAAAATCTACATGATCAAAAAAAGAACGAATCTTCCTCACAATAGTAAGAAATGGTAAGTTGTACATTATATCAATTTTAGCTTTATTTTATTCTATGCCCTTAGTGAAGATTACATGCCCTAAGACAATCCCATGGTTTACCACAAAATGCCATTTATTTCAATATAAAACTATATTAATTTCTACACATCTTTGAATGAAAAGTCTAAGATTATGCAAACATAGGTCAAATGAGTCACCATACACTTCAAAATCATCCATAAAAACTTCTATAATACTCTCTCTATGTATTCAAAAAATATACTTTCCACAAAAATTAGAAAGGTGGCTGGGGCATTGTAGAGCCCGAATGGAATTCTTTGAAAAGTAAAGGTTCCAAAGGGGTAGGTGAATGTATTTTTTCTTAATCTTTAGGTGCTATAGCAATTTGGTTGTAACCTAAACCATCAAAAAAACAATAAGAAGTGTGACCTACTAACCTTTCTACCCTTTTATCAATGAAAGGCAAAGCAAAGTGGTATTTTCTATTGTTGGTTTTTTCATTCCTATAATCCATGCAGACTTTTCGACTTATTTGGATTCTTTTTGTTATAAAATCAATCTCAACAATTTTCATTACTATTATTCTATATTTATTTGGAACCACTGGACTTACCTATTTCCTATAAAATATAGGCTAGATTAACCCCACATCTAACCATTTAAACATTTCTTTCTTTACCACCTCCATCATTAAAGGATTTAGGTGACGTTATTCCTCTCTTATTGGTTTAGCTTCAATCTCGATGCATGCATATGGAAGGACTTATATCTTTAATATTAGTAATGGTCCATCTATGGTAGTATTATAATCTCTCAACAATCTCAAAAGCTTGTCCTGTTCTGGATAAGTTGCTAGTAATGATGACTTATAGTATGTTTCAAGTGTGAAAGGGAGAGATTTTAATTCCAATATGGGTGCCTACACAACAAATGATAAGATGTTCTCAATGTTAATAGGTAAATAAATAAAGTTAAGATGATACCTTTGTGGCATTTTGGAAAGATATTCCAAGGATGCCACTCTAATCTCCAAATGTGGACTAAGTTGTATTGTACTAGCAGTTCTTCTTACATTTTCAAAATCCAAGTTATGTCTCAAGGATACTTGTAAGGTGTCTTCTTATTCAAGCTCAAATACTTGTTTCACATAAAAGTCTACAATGTCAATAAAATAGAAATAATTACTTTCATTTGGGTACCACAATGCTTCAAAGATATTGAAGTATATAGACTCTCTATTGAATTCCAAAGTCAATGTCCCACTAAAAATTTTAATTTTAGTGCGAGCAATGTTCATGAATGGTCTACCCAGTATAAGAGAGTTAGAGAATATTAGTCTTATCTCATATATCAAGAACATAAGAGCCAATGAGGAATAAAATATCATTGACTTGTACCCACACATCCTCCAAGACAATCTTTGGATATGTATTGGACATATTAGCTAACTGTATAATAACATGAGTGTCCTTGAGGGGACCAATGTTAAGCAAAGCTTATATATAATCAGGTATAACATTAATTGATGTTTTTATATCTAACTTGGCTCTCTCAAATCTAGTGGTTCCTATAGTGTATCAAATAGTGAAACTATCCAGATCCTTACGCTTAAGAGGAAATTTTCTATGTAATACAACTGATACGTTATCTTCTGTACTAACTATCTCATTACATTTTAGCCTATGTTTGGAAATGCAAACATCTTTAAAGAACTTAGCATACCATAGCACTTGTTTTATAGTATCCAAGAAATGAATGTTGACTTTCATTTTAAGAAAGGTTTCCAAAATCCCTTGTCCATACTCTTTCTTCTTTGTTTTAACATACCTTCTAGGAAAAGGTAACATTGAAGCACCATTATACACATGGGGTTTAGGCATTGCCTGAGGTGTTGCATTGGTTTTTGGTAGAGTTGTTGCTCTTTTTTCAAACCTTTCTTATGCTGGACTCTTAAGAGAGTTTGTCTTTGTTGGATCTTTAGAGAGCACTTCAAATTGGTTCACACTTTTAGAGTGATTTCATTGGAATTTCCCTTGTATTTACCACATTAGGAGAGGAAAGTCTACTAAATTCTTGAGCATCCAACCTTCCAACATTTGCGGCCAGTTGGCCTACTTTATTTTCAAGATTCCTCATTGTAGTTTGAGTGTCAATAATAGACAGTTCAATTGTTTCTCCTAAAAGCTTGGGTTTCCTGCGTAAATTTAGTAGTATTATTAACCAATGTATTCACAAAGTCTTCCATACTATTACCTTGATATTGTTATGGTGGATGAGGTCTTGGTTGGTATTGTTGTTGTGACCTAGGATTAAGGAATCTAGGTGAATTGTAGGGAGTAGCACAACATCTTTGTATTGCATTTTCATGATCAAGCCTTGCAAAGCTTCCTTCATCCTCTTGGTCTTTTCCCTAGTCATTGGCCCGCCAATTCCTTGCAAAGAATCTTGAGAATAATTAGGAACATCAACTTAGTCAGCACCTTTATCTACATTATTCCCCTCCTCTTTGAAAAGATTCATCCTCAAATCATCTATATCAAACAAAGATAAATCAACAACATTAAAAGTGGCACTAACATTACCATAGTTACTTGGAAAATCTATCTTGTAGGCATTATCATTTATCCATTCCAAGACTTGAAAAGTTCCATCTCCTCGAGGCTATAATTTTGATTTGCATGGTGTAGGAAACCTCACCTTATGCATGTGCAGCCAAACCCAATCTCCAGGTTGAAAAACAACCATCAATAGTCCCTTATTGGCTTGCTTAGCATATTGCTCATTCTTCCTTTCAATGTTGGCCCGAACCCTGGCATGTAAATCTTTCACAAAATCTTCATTTTATTACCATCAAAATTAGCATGCTTATTAGTAGGCAAAGGTAAAATATCAATAGGTTTTAGTGGATTAAAGCCATAAAAAATTTCAAAAGGAGAAAAACCAGAAGTAGAATGAACAGTTCTATTATATGAAACTCAATATGTGGCAAACACTTCTAAACAATTTGGCACTCAAAATATGTTAAATAAGGTACATACTAATTCTCATCTTGACCAACAAATAAATAATCTAACTACTTTGGTACAACAGCTAACCATAGAACAAGTGAAAACATGTGGCATATGCTTTACAATAGGACACCCTACTAATATATGTCTTCAAGAAGAACAAGCCAATGTTGTGGATTTTTTTTGGGGATAGAGGCTCATGTGTGATCATTACTCTAATACATATAACCATGGATGGATGGATCCCCCAAATTTTAGCTATGTAGGTAATAATCAAATAGTTGCTCCTTACAATTCACCTAGATTCCCTAATCCTAGGTCACAACAACAATACCAACCAAGACCTCGGCCACCACAACAATATCATGGAAAGACTATGGAAGACTTTGTGAATACATTGGTTAATAATACTACTAAATTTATGCAATAAACCCAATATTTTAGGAGAAAAAATTGAATTGTCTATTATTGACACTCAAACTATAGGGAGGAATCTTGAAAATCAAGTAGGCCAACTAGACCCAAATGTTAGAAGGTTGGATGCTCAAGAATGTAATAGTATTTTCTCTTCTAATGTTGTAAATACAAGGGAAATTCCAATGCAATCACTCTAAAAATTGGGTATCAATTTGAAGAGCTCTCTAAAGATCCAACATAGACAAACTCTCTCAAGAGTCCAACACAAGAAGAGTTTGAAAAAAATCAATTGCTCTACCAAAAAACAATGCAACACATCAGTAATACCTAAACCCCATGTGTATGATGGTGCTTTAATGTTACCTTTTCCTAGAAGGTTTGTTAAATTAAAGAAGCAAGAGTATGAACAAGGGATTTTGGAAACCTTTCTTAAAGTGAAAGTCAACATTCATTTGTTGGTTACTATAAAATAAGTGCTAAGGTTTGCTAAGTTCTTTAAAGTGGTTTACATTTCCAAACACAAGATAAAATCTAATGAGGTAGTTAGTACAAAAGATAACGTATCAGTTGTATTACATAGAAAATGGCCTTCTAAGTGTAAGGATCCTGATAGTCTTACCATTCTATAAACTATATGAACCACTAGATTTCAGAGAGCCATGTTAGATCTAAACGCGTCAATTAATGTTATGCCTTATTATATATGAGCTTTGCTTAACATTGGTCCCCTCAAGGAAACTCATGTTATTATACAGTTAGCTAATAAGTCCAATACATATCCAAAGGGTGTCTTAAAGGATGTGTGTGTAAAAGTCAATGATATTTTATTCCTCATTGGCACTTAAGTGCTTGATATGTGAGATAAGACTAATAGTCTCTAACTCTCTTCTAGTCGGTAGACTATTATGAAAATTGCTCGCACTAAAATTGACATTGTTAGTGGAACATTGACTTTGGAACTCGATGGAGAGTCTATATACTTCAATATCTTTTAAGCATTGTGGTACCCAAATGAAAGTAATTCTTGCTATTTTATTGACATTGTAGACTTTTATGTGGAACAAGTATTTGAGCTTGAATAAGAAGACACCTTACAAGTATCCTTGACATATAGCTTGGATTTTGAAAATACAAGAAGAACTGCTAGTACAATACAACTTAGTCCACATTTGGAGATTAGAATGGCATCCTTGGAATATCTTTCCAAAATGCCACAAAGGTATAATCTTAAGTTTATTTATTTACCCATTAATATTGAGAACATCTTACCATCTGTTGTGTAGGCACCCATATTGGAATTAAAATCTCTCCCTTTCACACTTGAAACATACTATAAGTCATCATTACTAGCAACTTATTAAGAAGAGGACAAGCTTTTGAGATTGTTTAGAGATTATAATACTACCATAGATGGACCATTACTAATATTAGAGATATAAGTCCTTCCATATGCATACATCGAGATTGAAGCTAAACTAATAAGAGAGGAATAACGTCACCTAAATCCTTTAATGATGGAGGTGGTAAAGAAAGAAATGTTTAAATGGTTAGATGTGGGGTTAATCTAGCCTATATTTTATAGGAAATAGGTAAGTCTAGTGTTGGTGGTTGCATATAAATATAGAATAATAGTAATGAAAATTGTTGAGATTGATTTGGTAACAAAAAGAATCCAAATAAGTCGAAAAGTCTGCATGGATTAGAGGAATGTCAAAACCAACAATAGAAAAGACCACTTTGCTTCGCCTTTCCTTGATAAAAGCGTAGAAAGGATATTATGTCATACTTCTTATTGTTTTTTTGATGGTTTAGGCTACAACCAAATTGCTATAGCACCTGAAGATTAAGAGAAAATACATTCACCTACCCCTTTGGAACCTTTACTTTTCAAAGAATTCCATTCGGCCTCTACAATGCCCCAGCCACCTTTCAAATGTTTGTGGAAAGTATATTTTTTTGAATACATAGAGAGAGTATTATAGAAGTTTTATGGATGATTTTGAAGTGTATGGTGACTCATTTGCCCTATGTTTGCATAATCTTAGACTTTTCATTCAAAGATGTGTAGAAATTAATATAGTTTTATATTTTAAAAAATGACATTTTGTGGTAAACCATGGGATTGTCTTAGGGAATGTAATCTTCTCTAAGGGCATTGAATAAAATAAAGCTAAAATTGATATAATGTACAACTTACCATTTCTTACTATTGTGAGGAAGATTCGTTCTTTTTTTGATCATGTAGATTTTATAAAAGGTTCTTGAAAAACTTCTCAAAGATTGTAAAATCAATGTGTAAAGTGCTACGAAATTAAAGATACTCCTTTCATATTTGATGAAGATTGCAAGAAATCCAAAGAAACTTTTACAAAGCTACTCACCACAACTCCAATTATTTAGGTACCTAATTGTAGTGGCCCATTTGAGCTAATTTGTGATGCTAGTGACTATGTAGTTGGAGCAATGTTGGGGAAATTTATTGGCATACAACCATATGTCATTTACTATGCCTACCAACCCTCAATGATGCCTAAATCAATTAATCCACCACTGAAAAAGAATTACAAGTAGTGCATCAAAACAATTATACCATATTTAATAAACACAAAAGTAACTATATTTTTTGACTATGTAACTCTTGGGTATTTACTAACAAAAAGGATATGAAACATATACTAGTGAGGTAGGTTTTCTTACTACAATAATTTACCTTGAAAATGAAATAGAAATGGGAGTGAGAAATTAGTGGTTGAAGCTTAAGTAGAATCATTTAAGCAGAAGACTCCCTACGAATACAGTAATAATGCCTAGATGAAGAGTCATTCTCTATAGAGGAATCACCATCACGCTATGCTGACCTTATGAACTACCTAAAAATCATACTAACTTTTAATCTACCAAGATTATAAAAGCACAAGCTTAGAAAAGAGGCAAGGTATTGTCTTTGGGATGATCCATACTAACTTTATGCCACACATATGCATTGAGAGGACAATTTAGAGCCAAAAGAACTACCTACAAGGTTCTTGAAAGTGGTTGTTAATAGACCACCTTATTTAAAGATGCACATATATTTTGTAAAGTTTATGATCATTGTTAATAAACAAGTAATCTAGGGCATAGGGACCATATTCCCTAAACCTCTATACTCTTTGTTTAAATATTTGATGTATGTAGTATTGATTTTATTGGAACCTTCCCTTCCTATAATGGATTTATGTATATTTTACTTGCTATGAATTATGTGTTTAAATGAGTGGAAGCTAAAGCCACCAAAATGAATGACTCTAACTTGTTGTAGATTTTGTGAAGTCTAATATTTTTGCAGGTTTGTAACACCAAGAGACATCATAAGCGATGGTGGACTACACTTTTGTAATATGACTCTTTGATTTCCACTTAAAAAGTATCATGTCAATCACAGAGTTTCTACACCATATCAGCTTTAACAAGTGAAGAAGTTGAAGTTTTCAACATAGAAATATAATCCATTCTAGAAAAATAGTTCAACCTAATAATAGAGATTGAGGTGCTGATCAAGTTGATGTTCCCAAATATTCTCAAGATCTTTCACAAGGAATTAGTGGTCCAATAACTAGGGATAGTTATGGAAGATCAAGTTGGATGCAAGGATTACATTAGGAAGCAGTTGTTGTTTTAATTAATTATGGACCTTTTTATGTTTTATTTCTCATAAGTCTTTTTTTTCTTTTATTTTTAAAGATAGATTAGACCTAATCCACCACTAAATAAGTCCACTAGTCTTTTATCTCTTGAATTTTTTCCTAGGGTTATATGTCTTTTTCTATTATAATAGTCATTTCGATGTTCGAGTAAAAAATTGTGGCCATTTGTAGTTACAACTCGGATTTATCAATTTTTTTTTTAAATGTGAACAACAACTGTCTACCTTTTTTTCTTCTTTTTGAGGAATAAAGATGGATTAAATATAGAAATAAAGAAAATGAAAAAGATATGAAGAATTTAAAAGAAAATTGTGAAAAAAAATCTAAAGACAAAAAGAAGGAAAATGAAATTGAAAGAAAACTAAATAACTTGAAGGAAGGGTTTTTTTTATTTTGAAATCAAGAACTCAAAGAAAATCACAAATTTAAAGAGGAAAACAAAGAAAACTAAAAGACTTGGATGGACTTTTTTATGTATTTTTTTTAAATAAAGTAATCAAAAAATGTCAGATGAAGATAAATAACCTATTTTTAGCAGCCGCGGCTCTGATACCAAATGATGTGAACCCTCTAGGAAAATAACCCTAGAAACCCACAAACTTAATAGAATATGAATGATTGAATTGCTAAAAGCTTGTTGAAGAGGATCAAATTATAACCCTAAGGAAAAAAAGTGATTAAAACCCAATCTAGAGAAGCCACAAATGATGATCACTCTATTTGATAAGTCTAATTCAAGCATTAAATCAAGAACCAAAGAAGAAAAAGCAAAATATTTTTGAAATATCATTTTCATTATGACAAAAATGCCAATTCAAACCAAAGATAAACCCAAGGCACAATTCGACCCTAATGCGCTTATTTAGTTATGAATTGGGCCTAATCCATTCTTAAAGAAAAAAAAGACTAAAATACTTATGATAAATAAAACATAAAAAAGCCCAAAATTCACTAAAACATAAATTGCTAAACATAAAAGGCCTACAATTAATTAAAACAAAAATTGCTTCATAAAGTAACCCTTGCACCCAACTTGATCTTGAGAATATTTGGAAACATCAACTTCCTAAGCAATATTCTCAAGATCTTACACAAGGGATACGTTTGAATATCAAATTGGATTCAAGGAACAATTTATGAATCAATTTTTTTGTTTTAGTTAATTATGGATCTTTTATGTTTAGCTACTTTTGTTTTAGTTAATTGTGCATTTTTTCATTATTTATCATAAGTCTTTTAGTCTTTTATTCTTTATGGATGGATTGGGCCCAACTCACAACTAAATAGACCCTTTAGGGTTGAATTGTGCCAAGGTTTTTATCTTTGGTTTGAATTGGAATTTTTTTCATAAGGGTTGTATAACAACGCAGCAGCCTTGTCATTAGGAAGAATAGATATCATTAATGAAAATTTATTTCATAAATATTTTTACTTTACCTTCTTGTGTTTTTGATTAAATACTTGAATTTAACTTATCAAAGGGAGTGATCAATATTTGTGGCGTCTCAGGGTTATGGTTTCAAGAACTTTGTTTCCTTAGAGTTCCAATCTAATCATACCATAGGTTATGGTTTTAAGGACTTTCTTTCCTTAGGGTTCTAATCCAATCATCTTCAACAATTTCCTAGCAAATCAATTGTTCCTATTAATTAGAGATTATGGGTTCCTAGGGTTCATCGTCTAGAGGGTTTGCATCAGTTTCCTTTAGGCTTGAATTTACGTCTAGCATTTTTATGAGTGTTTTTTGTTATAAAAATGCAACAACTATGTAATTTGGAGGTAGATGATGTATCATTTATCAAATATATTTTAGAAATTTTTTTGCTTTTCCTTCTTATATTCTTGATTGATTGCTTGAATTCGACTTATCAAATGGAGTGATCATCCTTTGTGGCATCAAAAGGTTAGGATTTTAAGGACTTTGTTTCCTTAGGGTTTTAATCTGATTATCTTAAACACGTTCCTAGAAAATCGATTGTTCCTATTCCTTTGAATTTGTTGAGTTCTTAGGGTTGTTTGCCTAGAGGGTCCGCATCATTTGGTATTAGAACTTTGGTTGTTGGAAATAGGTTATCTATCTTCGTCTATCTTTGTTTGAGATTTTGATTTTGAAAAAAAAAATTGATCCTTGGTTTCTGCGTTTTTCAAATGAAAAGAAAAATTTGTCTTGATTCCAAATTTGATTTTTTTCATTCCCTTATCTTTGTGGAATGAAAATATCCTTGATTTTGGATTTTGATTTTGTGATATTCTTTTTTGGTCGAATTATCTACCTAGAGTTTTTTGACCAAAACAAAACTTTGTTTGCTTCCCTTATTTTCTCCCAATTTCATGTTGTTTTTGTCATTAAATTTGGTTTCATACCTCTCTTTGAATTCTTTGTATTTTTTTTTGTTATTTATTTTTGTGTTCAATCTATCTTTGTTCTTAAAAAAGAACTAGAGAGCTTGATGTTCAAAGTTTCAATTTTGTTTTGATAATTTGGCATTACATCTTTAAATAGTCATAACTTTTGGCTCGGGTAACAAAATAACTATTATAATATATCAAATCGAAGCTTGTTTTAATTCCTATGATAATTGTAGGGATTTTACTCTTTCCCCTCATTTTTCGACCATAAATTCCATCATTTACATCACATACCATTGGTTTAATGTTTTTTTTGTCGCACCTTTTCCTTTTTCCTATGTTTTGATTTTGTTCATTAGGGTTATAAATGTATTTTTGTGTCTATTTTATTCACAGAAGTATTAAAAAAATAAGCAAAAAAAATAGAAAAGAAAAGAAAGATCTTGAAAAGATTTCCAACAAGATTAGAAAGAGAGATGTTTGTAGCTGAGATTATTTATTTCCTCTTTTCACTTTCCCAAATTAATTATTTATTCCTTTCTTTATTCTTATATTATTTCCATATTTCCTTTAGTTTCATTTTTTTTTTAAAAAAGAGTTCTTGAAAAGATTTAAAGCTTAAGATTATTTCTTTCCTATTTTAACTTTCCTACGTAGATTTTCTTCTTTCTTTCCTTTATTAATTTTTTTGGTACAACAAGTAGTCAAAATTAAAAAAAAAGGAGAACAAAGTGATAGATTTTTCAAGATTCCTATTCTTGTTGAAGTAAGTTTCCAATTCTTGTTTTCTTGCTATAAATTGTTTTGTTCTTGTTGAAATTAGTTTTCCTTTATTTTGTTCTTGTTTCCAATATTCCATTCTAGTTTTATTCTTGTATTCCTTCAATCATAACAAGGTTGTTTTATGTCTTTTGCCTTATTAATAAATTCGCTTAGATTTCTTTCACATGTCCTTCGCTTCCTTTTAGAGTTTTCTGAATTTTTTTTATTTCTTTAGAGGCATCTTTGGATTTTTTTCTATGATTACTGAGATTTCCACCAACAAATTGGTTGATTCTTGGGATTAGTTGAATTCGTTCATTTCGGTAAGAACATAGAAAAAAGTTGGCTTGATCTGTGAGTGGTAAAAGGCAAGAGAGATTAAAAATGCCAAAATAGTGTGAAACATGAGTAAGGAAGGAGGAGAACCACAAGATGTTAACTTGAAATTCTTCAAGGCTATTAATGATCAAATTAAGAGGCTGAAGGTAAGGTTAGATGGTTTAGAATCCTCTTCTGGTTCTGAATCACATAGAAAAATACATAGAAGACATGAGTTCGAGGAAAAAGAAGCTGATTCTAATATGGAGGAGAGAACATGTTATAAATGGTGAAAAAAGATTAACTCCAAATAAGATAGAAATATAGGCAATATAATGATGACAATTCCTCCTTTTTAAGGAAAAAAGGATCCTGAGTTATACTTGGAGTGGGAAAGAAAGTTTGAGCATGTATTTGATTGCCATAATTACTCAATGGAGTAGAAAGTAAAGCTAGCAACCATAGAATTTAAAAATTATGTTGGTATATGGTGGGATCAAGTGGTGGTTAATCAGCGAAATAATGGTGAGAGGCCTATTCGATTATGGGAATTGATGAAGTTGGTGATGCGTAAGAGATTTATACCAAGCCATTACTATAGGGATTTATGTAGAAAGTTGCATAGGTTGTTTCAATTTTCCATGAGTTTAGATGATTATTATAAAGAGATGGAAATCACCATGATTAGAGAAAACATAGAGGAAGATAGATAAGCAATAATAGCTACATTCATTGTCGGATTAAATAGAGAAATTGCAGATGTGGTCGAATTGCGACAATATGTAGAGATGGAGGAACTACTGCACAAGGCCATTAGAGTAGAGAATAAAATCAATTCCAATAGGTTCTGATCTAGTGCATCCTCTATCTCTCTATAGAGATCAAATTAGAAGGACAACATAGTTGCCTTTAGAATAAAAGATGAAGAAAAGTTGAAGAATTTAGTTGCTGCACTTAATGGTAAACCCAAAACTAAACCTCTTACTAAATCATATGATATTAAATTTTTTAGGTGCCAAGGTTATAGTTGTACAAGAAAAAGGAGAAAGTGAAAGTGCTAGTTCAAGTGATGATGAAATGCTACCATTGGAGGATTATTCTAAAGTTGAAGTGGAAGAACTTATGGAGGAAGAATTACTTGTCATAAGGAAAACCCTGAATATATACATCCTAAGAATGAAGGAGATGAGGGTCAATGTGATCATATTTTCCATACAATATGCCACATGAAGGATAAGGTATGCCCGTTAATTATTAATAGTGGGAGCTGTATTAATGTTGCTTGTACCTTGTTTTTAGAAAAGTTGAATTTCAAGTGGTAGAAGCATCCTAAACCATACAAGCTACAATGGCTGAATGATTGTGGAAAAGTGAAGGTCAATAAACAAGTTTTGGTTCCTTTTTCAATTGGAAAATAGGAAGATAAGGTTCTTTATGATTTGGCACCGATGTATGTTGTTCATATTTTGCTTGGATGACCATCATAGTTTGATAGGAGGGTGACACATGATGGGTGAAAAAATCATTTCTTTTGTAATGAAAAACTATGAAGTTGTATTAGCCTCTCTCAAATCTTTGCAAGCTTATGAAGACCATATTATTATAGTAAGAGAGGGCAAGTTGAGAAAAAAAAAACAATAGTCAAGTGTGTGCTCATAGTCCAATGGAAATCTAGAGTGAGAAAACAAGAAAGGAATTTAAGGTTAATAGGTATAGGTTGAAGCTCTATTATGAGACATTGCATGAGGGTCATATGGAGGAGATCCAATTTCATGAACCAATCAACATGGATAACAAAGCCATGGAAAAGTCAACCTAGAAACGTTAAACCATTCACTTTTTGGGAAGTAACCCACTATACTTGTTTTCGACTCCTTTTTATTTATTTCTACATTACATTTATTCATGTGTTTACTTTGAGGAAAATTCAAGAATTATGTGTGTGGGAGTGTTAACATATTACTATGTTTTTATGCTTTATTAATTTAATATGTTTTAAGAATATTATGCTTTAGGTAGTACAATTTTTAATTTTTTTCTTATTTATTACATTACTAATAATAGTAGGAATATAGTAGGAATAATAGACTAGCTTGGAAATAATCACATTCTCTTTATTTTCTGGCATCTTTGATTAAATTAGCTAAAAGAATGCTAGGTTAAAAGAATGATAACTTTATGATAATTTTTTCTCAAAACTTGCATACAATATAGATAAGCTAGTGATAGGAAAAAATATTTGTGCTAAAACTTTTGAAAAATGTTGTGAATTCCTTAGAGCTTTGCTATGATTTGAATGAATAAGATGAGGACACTAGAAGTTTTTTTAGGTTTATCAAGTGAATGCTAAATGTGATTCTTAAAAAATGATTAAGGTAATAGGATTAACTTCATTGACTAAATTGTCCCATCGTTTATGTTGTTTTCCTTTAAACTCCTTGTAAGTAGGGACAATGAGTTGTAGATTGTTGCGTGTGATGAGCGAAGTAGTGCATGCCACATTTCAGCAAGGCGATCAATCCGAGTTTGGAGAGCGGTGAAACATTCAAGCCACGGGTCGTCACACGATTGGTCCCCACATTCAACATGTGTGCCATGCCAATCATTACAATAAATCATGTTATGCTACATAGCTCTGACTCAACATGCATTGCCTCAGACCAGACTCCCCTTCCACATGTTGTGCTATGATATTCCTAGTGAATTCTGTGTGCCACATGTCACACTATGATTGGCCAATGATCAGTACACACAAATTCTATGCAATGATTACGCAAGTATACATATCACAACAAGTAATATAATGATAAGAAAAAATCACAACAATTAAAATAACTAAATGTAAATAGCAACAATTAATTAAATCAACTTTGGTAACTAAAAAGATATATGAGATATTATCTAGAAATACTTAATCTCTCAATTTTCTAAATATGTGAATCGCTAAAATCTCCCAATATAATTATCAATTAATTACATGATAAATTGAATCTAACCTACATTTATTCTTTTCTCAAGTAAACTACACACTATATAGTAATTAATTTAATCACACTCTCATGCTAATTAAATTGCATACTACTCATTAAGTTCATCAATTATGGATCATATACATAAGAATCATACATCTCTACCTAGAAATTATGCAAGTTATTTAATCAAGACAAACAATTAAATAATTCTCTCAAATCTATTTAATTGCCTCTATAGATAAATTGTTAGCCAAACAATTAATAACATAAAAATCAGATTAAATAATATAATTAAATTAAAATTATAATTGGGGTAAAATATTAAATCATCATATAGTGAAAATTGGGTTTATAAGATCCCTAGATTAATAAATTAACTAAAATTGTAGAATTAATCTCCTCTCAAATCTCCACTAAAATTGTGTCTAATGGAGGCCAATAAGGGTTTATGGGGGTGATTAGGGGCTTAAATATTGCTCAGGTCCAATTTGGATTGTCAAATAAGCTTCAGATCAAGGGCTATGATCAAAATAAGGAAAAGTGATAGTGCTAATGAATCACAGCATGACATTTGACACCATAAATTCACTAGGCGAATCAGGGAACGACGTGGTAAGGGAGACTGGTCAGAGTAAACGCTCAATGAGTCAATGATACGTGGCTTGACATAATTCATGAAAAAGGATGGCATGGTGCACAGGTGGAACACGTGGAGCAATGGCGTAGCAACACATGGTAACGTGGTTTGACCAAGCCCAAACTCCGATTGAATGTCGCGCTGACACGTGGCATGCATTTCATCCTCATCACACATGGCATAGCATTATTTTCTCTCCATGCTTACATGGTATCCATGTGGCTTGACCAGTCAGCTCCCCTACTTACATGGTATGCCACCTGGTAACTCTTGATTGGTCCTACGTTAAAAAATCCAGACAAATTTCAGAAATATCCCAAAAATTATATTTTTACCCCTTTTCACTAAAAACTTTATATATTAAGATTTTGACCAAAAAATACTATTTATTGAATAAAACAAGTAAATATTAAGTAAAAAAATATGCTAATGACTCTACTTTCATAGTCATCACTTGGCACTATTTATTTTGCTTGTTTTGAAGCTATTTTGATGGTATAAACTTCACCTGAGCTATATTTAAGCCCTTAATCATCACATAAGCCCTAATGAGCCACCATTAGCATCATTTTTGTTAGTTGTTTTGCTAAAACGATAGAAAAATACCAAAAAATTCAAAAAGGGATACAATTTCAGTGGAGATACAAGAGGCGATTAACATTACAATTCAAGAGATTAATTTTATTTTTTCCTTTACTTTTTTATTTTTCAATTTTTGTCTTTTTTTATGAAAAATATGAGCTTTATGAATACAATTATGTGTAGTTAATTTATTAATCTAGGCATCTTATGAACTCAATTTTCACCATATGATAATCTAATATTTTACCCACATTATAAATTTAATTTAATTATATTATTTAATCTAATTTTTATGATATTAATTGTTTGGCCAACAATTTATTTATAGAGGTAATTAAATATATTTGAGATAATTATTTAATTATTTGTCTTGATTAAATAACATGTATAGTTTCTAGACAAAGATGTATGATTCTTATGTATGTGATCCATAATCGATGAACTTAATGGGTAGTATGTAATTTAATTTTAATGAGAGTGTGCTTAAATTAATTATTAAATGGTGTGTATTTTACTTAAGAGAGGAATACATGCTAGGTTAGATTGAATTTATCATGTAATTAATTGATAATTATATTTTTGGAATGATTGGTTACTTATTTTCTTTTTGTATAACCATTTATGGTCTTTCTTTTTGGGCATGCAATTATATTTATATTTTCTTTTTCCTTTAATATTTTATGGAAATATCCACGATCCAAAAATCTAGAATGATGACTTTCACACTAGTTATGAGGTAGCCCTCTCCGCTCACTATGGTTACTTCACACATCACAATAGGTAGCCCTCTCAAAACTTGGCTAGATCGATCGAGTGACCATATTCAATCGATCGAGCGACCATATTTGATCGATTGAGAAGCCATATTCGATCGATTGAGCTCAATCGATCAGCTAAGTTTTCAATTTGAACCTAATTTTTATTGGAACCAATTAGTATTTTTTACTAAATTTTCCTTGTGTTCTTAAGCTCCTCTAAATACTTTTGAGGATATGTTTTTAATTGACCTTTAACATAGGGTTTCAAATGATACTATTTAATCATACCATTGGCTTATAATGTTAAAAACCACACCAGAACGTTATTTTCTTCACCTAAATATCTCCCTTATTTTGCAAATAGAAGATCATAATTCTTTAAGCTTATTTATTTAGTCAATCTATGAAAAAATAGTGGTAGTATTTGATTGATTAATAAAAGCCTGATTGGATTATGATATTTTGTTCTTCTAGCTTCTTCTTTATTTCCGTTATTGAATTGTTGGATCAAATGACTGTGTATGCCATATCATGATTATTTTTATTTTTTATTAATCTTTAAAGAAGCTATTTTTGTTATACTTATGCTTAAACTAATTGTTCTAGGGTTGCTAATTGTTTTTGATTTATTTGATATATTTACTAAATCATCAAGTTAGGATATTCCATATTGAATCTGCTCTGGGAAATACATTTGCACTTGTGTTATAGTGCAAACTTTTCAAGTGCCACTTATACAGGTTTGATTAACTCATGTGATTCAAGTTCATCGGAATGTGGGTTCAAACACGAACACCTTTCTTGTAAAGATTATGATGAAAGTAGAGGCTTCTAAGTAGATTACTTGGGAGCATTACCATTGTGGGTAGTTTAAGTCCTAGTCTTATTGTTAAACCCTATTTCCCTTCTCATTAATACTCAATGCTTCATTCTTAAGCTGATTTCTTAATCTTTTAAGCTTTCTTAGCTTTTCTTTTATTTAGCTTAGGTAATATTTTTAGTTTTGAATTCAATAAATACTTTTGGCAACTATTTGGAGTTATTCTAAAACAGAAACAATTCTAAGATTCTATTAAGGTATATTTAAATATATTCCTTTCATATTATCTCTATGTGTTTTTATACATGCTAAATGTTTAATGTATTGATCATTTATTAAAAATATGCATGTGTGGCTACAAAGAATTTTTGATATTAATAATGTTATTACGCTTGTAAAATATTAATGTTGACTAAAATTTTTTATAAAATCAATTAAGTTTTATTTCTTCATCAAGATTAAAACAAAGTTTGTAAATAAAAAATAAATGGATAAAGTATTTTTCAAAATAAACAAGAGAGTTAGATTTAGGATTCAATTATCTGAATTTCATTTAGCATAATACTCACGGATATTAGATAATTACATTCTAAATCCATTTTGAGGCATGCTTTATTTCAAGGATTTTTATACTAATTATTATTGAAAGATATATTGATGAAATATTTTTCATGATAGTTTTAAATTTTGAATGTTAATTTTCAGATACTTAAATCATAAACCTAACATAGACACTTTGATGAAAGTTTAAGTTGTTAGATCCGATCGAATACATCAATTGATTGGTTCATTAATCTCTTAGAAAAGAAGCATAATTTGATTAAAATTAACTGCCCTACCAAAGGCAGTAAGTGGTTTTAATTAATAACAAATGGCACAACTAATTAGTTTCTTATTTGTATATATAGGAGAGAATCAAATCTTAATTCATATTTTTAATAACCTACTTAATATTGAGGAAATCATCATTAACTAGCTAATATATTCCTTAAATTCTCCACTACATGATAAATGTTTTATTGCCTAAATGTTTATTAAATTTATATTTACTTTTATGTTAGGAGTTTCGATTTTCAAACCAAATAATGAGGATGTTTAGGTTTTTATTTTTGTTTTCAAAACTTTATTAAATTATTTAAAAATCATATTATTTCTCTTTCGAGTGACCTTTCAAGTATACTTATCATTTTATATAAGTAATTCGTATTCTTGCAAGAAATTTTATAAATCATACAAAACATATACGCATTAATTTTGGGCATTAAATTTTTCGCACTATTATCGCGGAACTAGTAATAGCATCAAAAAGTTGCAAAACTTTGTATCTTCAAGTTTTCAACCCTATTGTTGGGGAATTGTATTAGCGCTTTCAAATTTTTATTATCAAAATCTTTAAAAAAATTTCGTTGTAAATGTTGTGATTTTTGTTTTGTTTTATTTTAAAACAATTCAAAGAAAAACTAAAAAAAAAAAAAAGCAATAAAGAGATCTTAAATTCAAAAAAATTAAAGTCTCATTTATTATTTGACTTTAAAAAAAATAATATTTTAAAATTTAATTTATTTATTTAAAAAAATATTTAATTTTCTTAATTTTCTTTTTATTTTGAAAATTCTTTTTATTTTATTTTTAAAAACTTTTATTTTATTTTCTTTATTTTCTAATTATTTTATTGTTATATTTCTTTTACTTTTTGTTTATTATTTTTGTACTAAATTATTTTTTAGTTTGATTTATTTTATTTTACTAACATGTGTATAATTTTATTATTCTTTACTACGTGTTTAGTATTTCTATGTAAAAAAATGTAATATTTTATTTATTTTATATTTTTATTTTTCTACTTGATTGGTGAATTTAAATTATGTTTTTATTAGTATATATATATGGTAGGAGATCCTTAAGGAAGTCTCTTACTCCTTTCAACAATAACATACATGGATCACATACACTATCAAGAAGGTTAGACTTTGATGTCCTATAGCCTTTTGTAGAAAAGGTACCGAACCTAACCTTGACCCTATGCTTGTTAATTTTGTAAAATCACATACTAATGAATACCATAACATTAATATAGGTGCACAAATTCATGTCGGCATCTTAACAAAACTTGTTGAATCACCCTCACTTATGACTTTAACACATGATGCTATGAACAAGGACATTAACTCAATAGAAAACAACTCAAACTATTTAAATTTTGAAAATATGGAATCAAATGTTGATATTGTGAACTATGTGAACTTTTTGGAGGACATGCCTCTTCTGTGTGTATCAAATGCATTTGTGGAACATCTTGAAATAAGCTCTCAGTTGAAACCATCCATTAAGAGCCACCCAAATTAGAGCTTAAATCTTTATCTTCTTCTTATCATTGTATATTTTTAGTTGATAACGAGACACTTCCAGTCATAATATCGACTGAGCTAAGTATGGATCAAGTGCAAGCACTACTAAAGGTGCTAAGGAACTTCAAAAGAGCCATAAGTTGGTCTATTTCTGACATGAAAGGCATAAGCCCATCTATATGCATGCACAAAATCTCGGTAGAGGATGGGGCTAAACCCACCAAGGATACACAATGCTGTTTAAATCTCATTATGAAAGAAGTGGTGAAGAATGAAATTTTCAAGTGGCTAGACATGGACATTATTTACCCAATATCAGATAGTGATGTGTACAGAAGAAATGAGGAATCACTATGGTGGAAATGAGTCCAATGAGTTAATACCTACTAGGAATATCATGGAGTGGAAAGTATATATGGATTTTTGTAAAGTAAATAAAGCTAGAAGGAAGGATCATTTTCCTCTCCCATTTATAGATTAAATGCATACCTGATTAGCTATGCATTCTTTCTTTTGGCTTCTAGATGGATACTTTGGCTATATCAAAAATTTTGTGGCACCTAAAGACCACCTTCATATATCCTTATGGAACTTTTTCTTTCAAGAGAATGCCCTTTGGATTCTGTAATGCACCAGCTACATTTCAATGCTGCATGATGGCCATTTTCTTAGACATGGTAGAGAAGCTTCTAGCAATCTCCATTGATGATTTTTTGGTCTTTGGAAATTCATTTGATGAATGTTTACACTATCTCTCCTTAATGTTACAAAGATACGAAGAAACAAATTTGGTTTAAAATTGGGAGAAATGTCATTTCATGGTATATAAAGGTATAATATTAGGTCACAAAATCTCAACTAATGGTAATGAGGTGGATAAAGCTAAGATAGAAGTGATTGAGAAACTACCACCACCTAAAAATGTATGAGGAGTAAGGAGTTTTCTTCGGCATGCAGGTTTTTATCCAAGATTCAAAAAGATTTTTCCCAAATCTCTAAACCCTTCTATAATCTTTTGGAGGCAATATATCACAAATATATTCAAAAATAAATGAGGAAAAGTCAACAAATATGGAAAAATTGGAAAGAATGGGTCAAAAAGGTCAAAAATGTCAAAAAGGAGGAAATCATGCCACCCAGCTGCCCAACCGTGCCAGCCAACGCACACAACACGCCCAGCCGCGCCAAGCAATGCGAGTACCAACTTTCCCTTTCGCGCGCACCCCTGCTCTCGTCCGCGCACGCCTACAGCCTGCTCCCATTTGCACACATCTATTCCCAGCCTGCTCCCATCTACGCCCCATCTGTGTGCATTGCGACGCCCACACCAGCATGACATCATCAGTATGACATCAGTATTCACTACTCTGTGTTTTCTCCATTTTTTTTATCATTTTTTCACCCACTTTTTCTTTTCATCCTCACCTATAAATACCCCATTCTCTTCATAACTAAACACGTATAAAAATACATATTCTCCTCTCTTTCTTTCTCTCATTTCTTAGTTTTTAAGTTTTTCTTAGTTTTTAGTTTTTCTTAGTTAGTTTCTCTTAGTTTTAGAGCTCTTCTCTTCTTGAGAAGAACTAATTATGTTTTTGTAATTTATTTGCTTTTCGATTCAATAAATGAGAATGTAAATTCCGTTTGGAGGTTTTCCAGCAAAGAGAATAGCAACAAAGTACTGTAAGGATTTTATTTTCTTTATAGTTATTTTTTATGTTTTATTCTTAAATGTTATATTTAATTTTTCTATGATTAAATTTAACTTTGTTGGCTTTTTGTAAACATGATATAATAATAACGTTGTTATATTTGTGAAATATTAAATAGGTAAAAATCTCTAAAATAAATTGAATTTATTTTTATTCAAGATTTTATATTAAGAATGTTAGAGAGAAATATTTTATTTTTTCATTACAAACTTAAATCTGAAAATTAGATTTTAAGGTTTAGTTATCCAGTCTAATTTATAGTAGTGCTCTTTTATTTGTTGGTACAATCGCCCAGTAGTTAGAATGAAGCTCTATTTCAAAAGTTTTTATAAGAATTATTATCTAAAAATGTATTGACAACATGTTTTCAGTAGTGGTTTTAAAACTTGAAAGTTAGTAATCGGATAATTAAATTCTTAGGTTAATTTGGACACCTTGAATAAAGTTTAAACTATCTAACCCCACCAAAGGTGGCATTTAAATGGTTCATTTTCAATCTCTTAGAAAAAAGAATTAATTTAATTAACCAAATTAGTTATCAACCCCACCCATAGGTGTTAATTGATTTGTTTAGTTAACAAAGAATATCTAACCCCACCAAAGGTGGTATTCATATAAAAAAGAGAGAATCAATAAATATCAATTTATATATTTAATAACCTAAATATATGAGCAAACATAATTAACTTAGTTATTATATCCATAAATACTCTACTATTATAAATGATAAAATTTGCATCAATTTTTATTGAATCTGTATCTATGTTTATTTTTATGTTATTAGATTAGAAACATAAAAACCCAAATATCGTGACAGAATGTTTAGGATTTAATTTCGTTTTTAAAAGTTTGAATAATAAATTAAAAACCACATATATTTCTTTCTTAAATCGACCTTGAGAGTATACTAATCATTTTCTACGAAATGATTCGTACACTTGTGAGAGTTTTATAAATATAAAACCAAAGTATTGGCAGAATCGGCGATGCCGGTTTTTGCTCATCAAGTTTTTGACGCCGTTGTTGGGGAAAGAATAACGTTTTAAATTATTTATCAAAATTTTAAAAACATTTTGTGTCTTAAATAATTGTGATTTTTTTATTAAAAAAAATAATCAAATTTGAAATAATTAAAAAATAAAAAATAATTTTTTTTAAATTTGAAATAATTAAAAAAAATATCCGTTCATGAATGGTAAAAAAAATTTAAAAAATTTGAAATAAAAAAAAGAGAAATAATAATAATAATAAATTTAACGTTCATAAATAAATAAAAAATGAATAACTTTTAATTTAAAATAATAATAATAATAATAATAGCATTAATAGTAAAATAATTTTGCAATTTGAAATTTGAAGTAAAAAATAAATAAAAAAACTTAAATAAATTTTAAATAAAAAATAATTAAAAAATTCAATTTTTATTTTATGTTCTTTTAACTTTTTCAATTTTATTTTATTTTATTTTTTTTGTTTAATTTTTAATTAATTATTTTTTTTCTCCTTTAACTATGTTTTATCGTAATTTTTGTTTAACTTAATTAATTTAGGTTTTTACTAATTTAATTTTCGTTTTACTTAATTAACTTAGTTTTTTTAACTTAATTAACTTAGATTTTCATTAACTTATAAAACATACATTTTTATTGATTTAATTAACTTAATTTTTTTACTTAACTTAACTTAATTAACTTAATAGTATGAAAAGTAAATATCTAAGGAAGTTCTGTCTAGGAGACTAGTTCTTGGAAGCCTTTGTGCCACTAGTTTTTCCTCGGAACGTTGTTCTGTCTAGTAGGATGGTTTTTAAGGAGCCTTTGCACCACCATGCTTTCCTAGAAACACTATTGGTTAATAATGATTATGTTATTTTATCTTAAAAAAACATGAAATAAAAAAAATTTAAAAACAAATAAATAAAATAATAAAATTTTTGAAAAATATATATATAAATAAATTTTTAAATTTATTTAAGTATTTTCTTTTAAAAAAAATAAAAACAAATTTAAAAAAATAAAAAAACAAATAAAAAAATAAAAAAAAACTTTAGTTTATTATTTTCTTTTAAAAAACAATAATAATAAAATAAAGTAACTTAGGGTTTAACTAGTTTTGTTTAGTATTTTCTAATAGTCTATACATGGTAGGAGATCCTTAGTAAACCCCTTACATCATATGTAAATAATATTCATAAATTTAAACAAGTGTCAACAAGACTGGATTCCAACCATCAACCTGTTTTTGAGCCAAAAATAGAACCAAGTCTTAGTCCTTTACTGGAACCGAATGAAATGGAAGAAAACCAACATGTTAGGGAAACCACCATGAAGGAGTTTGCAAGACCGGTGATTGGCATGGCAACTACCGCTATCCAACTGGGTGAGGCTGCTCGGAATTATGAACTAAAAAATATTCATTTTTCTATGCTTCCTTCCTTTTATGGGCTACCTAATGAAGATTCCCTTTCCTTCATTAGAGACTTCTATGCTACAGTCCAAACCTTCCCTCTCGGTATTCTAAATGAGGATCATCTTAGAATGAGATATTTCCCCTACACCTTAAAGGATAAGGCCAAAGCTTGTTTATGTCACTTCCCTCAGGTTCTCTGATAACATGGGAGATCATTTATAATAAATTCATGGGAAAATTCAATTCCCACCAAAAAACATCAGAGTTGAGAGGAAAGATTGCTACTTTCTCTCAGATGGAAGGAGAACTATTCCATGAAGCTTGGGATAGGTTCAAAATGTTTCTCACTCAATGTCCCCATCACAGCTTTCCCCTACAGTTGCAGAACCAATTCTTTTACGATGGACTTACACAACAATGTCAGTTCATTGTCGACAACGGCAAGCATAGATGGACGCAGACTGGGCAGCGACAAGCATAGATGGGTGCAGACTGGGCGTAGGCGTGCGCGGATGGGTACATGAGCGCGCATATGGGAGCAGACTGGGCGTAGGCATGCACGGAAGGGAGAGCTAGCACGCGCGTTACTAGGCACGGCTGGGCACGCGATTTCCTAATTTTTGACATATTTGGCCCATTTTGACCCATATTGTCCAATTTTTCCATATTTGTTGACTTTTCCTCATTTATTTTTGAATATATTTGTGATGTATTGCCTCCAGTATTCCTCTTTGAGTCTTTTAGTTACATATTTAAGCAAAAATACCTGAAAAATAATAAAAATATCCGTGATTCCGAAAAGACAAATATAGTGCTTTTTGAGCACTCCTCACTACGCAATCAAGACATTGAATGAGGTTAAAATGAATCATGCTACTATAGAGAAAAAGCTTCTTTCCATTGTACATGCCTTTGAGAAATTCAGATCTTATTTGGTTGGCACCAAAGTGATTGTTTACACATATCACTCTACAATAAAGTATCTTATGACAAATAAGGATGCCAAACCAAGATTGATAAGATGGGTACTCCTTCTACAAGAATTCAACTTGGAAATTCATGATAAAAAAGGAATATAAAATCAGGTGGTAGACCATCTATCTAGACTAGAGAGGGAAGAAGAAATGGATGCTAATACGATGATTATGGAATCTTTTTCAAATGGCAACAATATTCTTTAGCTCAAATAAAAGTCTAATGCTATAAAGACATTGCAAATTTCCTCGATGCCAACATTCTTCCATCGAACCTCACATAGCAACAAAAGAAGAATTTCTTCCATGATGTTAAATAGTATTTTTTGGATGACCCTTACCTCTATAAAGAATGATGGTATTTTGAAAAGGTGTGTCCGTAATGATAAAGTTGAAAGTATTCTTTACCATTGCCATAGCTCAGACTATGGAGATCACTTTGGGAGCATAAAAAAATATCTAAGGTACTTCAATCTGGTTATTTTTGGCCCACACTATTTAAAGATGCTTATAATTATGTAAAGATATGTGATAGATGTCAAAGGATAGGTAATATTTCAAAAAGAGATGGGATGCATCTAAATAGTATACTTTAAGTGGAACTACATTATGTTTGAGGCATCAACTTTGTGGGACCATTCTCTCCATCCTTTGGTAACCAATACATACATGTAAGAGTGGATTACGTGTCAAAGTGGGTAGATTCTCTCCATCCTTTGGTAACCAATACATACATGTAGGACCATTCTCCCCATCCTTTGGAACTCCTAGGATAATTATTAGTGATGGAGGAAGTCACTTTTTCAATAAAGCATTTTATTCCTTATTGTCTAAATATATGATTAAGCATAAAGTGTCTACCCCCTACCATCCCCAAATAAGTGGGCAAGTAGAGGTATCCAATAGAGAAGTGAAATTTTTTTTGGAGAAAAATGTGGACATATCTAGGAATGATTGGTCATCTAAGTTGGATGATGCTTTATGGGCTTACATAACTGTATTTAAAACACCAATTGGTACCACCCCATATAAGCTAATTTATGGAAAGGCTTGTCACTTACAATTTGAATTGGAGCACAGTGCATACTGGGCATTGAAATAGCTGAATATGTCCACAGATGTAGCTGGTGAGAAAAGAATGCTTCAAATAAATGAATTGGATGAATAACGATGGAATGCTTACGAAAATTCCAAGCTTCACAAAAATGGCATGACAAGAAAATTGTGCGTTGTATTTTTGAATCGAGTCATAAAGTGTAAATGTACAACTCAAGACTCAAATTTTTTTCTTGAAATATTAAAGTGTAGATGGTCAGGTCCATTTATCATCACTAAGGTTACCAACCATAGAGCCATCGAATTAGAAAACAAAGATATAGAACAATTTATGGTTAATGGACATAGTGTTAACGTCTAGTCAAGGACGTTAAACATGACGTTGGTTGTGACATAGCCCAACATTATGTTACTTATATTTTCATTTTTTTTGTTTTATAGATTAATAAATGTGGAGAGAAATGACGTAACAATAATGAACATTTCAAAGATAGATGTGGTGTGCCAAAGCTAAGGGAGTTTTCTTTCCTTTTACCTATCATATTTATATGTGCACATTAGGGACAATGTGAAATTTAAGTTTGGGGGAGGGAAATTCATTTTCCACTTAAATATTTAGTATGCATTAAATTTTTAGGAATTGTTTTTGGATGTTTTTAATCATGACTAGGATAATAAATGTAACATATTTGTTAAGATGTTTACATTAATCATGCGATATGCTTGCTAGTTTTGATTAAATTGATTCAAATTTGTTTGCACATGTTCATGGTTGATTTTGGTGTGCTTGTTGAGAGAAAATTTGTAGTGAGTTATAAGAGTTGATGAGATCTACTAGGTTTTAGAATCTATTTGATCATCCCTTGAGGTGAAATTCTAAATAGTCTTTAGTAAGAGAAATGATTTAGGCCTTATCTGGATTGATTTAGCCTTTCAAGCTAACCATTGTTAATATCTTTAGTCACCTATTTAAGCCAAAAAAAAAGAATCTTTCATATATTTAAGCCACATTTAATGCCTAACTAGTAAGCATTACCTTTATCCTTATACCTTTAGCTTGTATGAAAAGAAAAAAATGCAAACATGTGTTATGCTATAGAGTAAAGTGAAATGTAATGAACTCTAAATAAAGAGTAAAAAAAGAAGCAAAACTCATAACACAATTATCCCTCTAAATAAAAAGGAAATAGAATTGAAATAAGTTTGGGGGTTTTGTGAAATTACAAAAAAAAAGAAGAGAAAAGTGATGTGGAATAAAAGAATATGAAAAGAATGGCAAAAGCGGGAGCACTAAAATATCAAGTTAAAGCTCAATTGTAGTTAAAAAGTGCATGATAAATAAAAAGATAGCTAAGATGTGGAAATAGCCTAAATGCCTTCATTTATCAACCCTTAACCTAAGCCTTACAATAAAACCATGTAAATTCCTTATTGATCTTGAGTTAAGTGCATATTTATATTAGTGGAGAGAGAGGCTAAAAGTGGAATTACGCAGTTTGGTTCACTTGAGTCTATATTTCTATTTGTTTAGCTCTCATAAGCATATTTTAATGGCATATAGAGTAAGCAAGTTTAGCATATCACACACAATGCATATTATCAAAAAATTAGTTATACCCTTACATGAATGGATTACGGATTGATTGCCTTGTGGATATTTTTCATTAAATGTTTTGGTTAATCTCAAAGGGCCCTTTCACTTTTGTCCTACTCAATCTCCTATTTCTTCCATGGGTTTCTTTGCCATTTTTATGCTGAGAAGACATAGAGTTATCTTCTCTTGGGATATTAGTACTCATTATATCTTTCCTTTGTTTGGTTTCCTTCTTTTCTTGTTATCCCTTTTGAGTTTGAAAATGTCTTGGATTCGCATCAATTTCAAGCTTTTGCTCAAGGTGTTATGGTTTTTTTATCCTATTGTAAATCCTATTCATGATTCATCTATTTGTTTAGCCTCAATTATACTTCGCTCTATTGGTTCCAGAGGCCTTCTTCACTTTGGTACTTCTTCTCGTTGTGGTGTTCTTGGGAACGTTAATGTAGAAGAGGGAGACAAAGAGTGTTAAACATCTTTTATTTTTCTTGTTGCTTTATTTTTTGCACTTTATCCTTTAAAAGTTTGTAAAATATTGTTTACTTAATAAGACTAAGTTTGTTATGTTCCCTACTCTCTGTTCATATGTCCTCACATGTTTTATGCAATTTGTTTACTTCCCTTTTTTGTATTATTTTTTATTGTGTAAATGCTTCTATTTTGAGGAATTTTGTAGAGTGTAAAATACATAACATATTCATTCCTCACATACATACATTTAGGTGGAGAAGTGTCTATCAATTGCATGTTGGCAAAGAGAGTGTTATGATTGTTTTGCACTCTTGTTGTTAGTCTTGTTTATGAATTTATACTGTGTTTTTATGTTGTGCTCCCTCTTTCCTCTTAACATCACTTGGTATAAACCTTGAATATTAGTTTGATGTGTTGCATGCATAGTCTACATTCTCATATTTCACATATATTCTTATGTGTTTACATACTTTTATGATGTAGTGAGTTATTGTATGTTTATCACATGTAGTTGATAGCTTGGTATTTTGGTTAAAATGCATGACACATATTTTCCTTAGTAGACTAGGATGTCTTTCCATATGTGTGTGCATAGTATGGGTTAAGGTTATAAGATTGAATACACCTAAGTGTTGTTGGTGAAAGATAGTTGAGTCACTAGGAGTGTGTCAACTTGGAAAATAGTTTGACTCCTAGTCAACTTATTCTTAGGGATTTGCTAACACATTTATATGAGGTTGATGTTTGGAGGAAAAAAGTAAGCCACTAGGATTGTGCCAACTTGGAAGATAGTTGGACTCCTAGTCAACATCTTCTTATAGATTACTTGACATATGTGACATTGGTGTTTGAATGCCCATCCTACCATTGGGTTGTATGCATATTGTAAAGTCCTTTATGCCCTCTCACATCACATATAGACTTGAGGCTCTATACGATGTATTGCATTAAAGATATGTTTACTGCATAGGATGGTGAATGTAGCTCTAATATGCATAATCATAGGGAGAGTGTTGCATATGTTTAGGGAGAGTTTGCATATATTTTGGTGCATGTAGATTGTGTTTATTTATGGTACAAGTTGACTATGCTTAGCCTATCATTGTGTATCTATGTAGCGGTAACACAATAATATTTTGATAGACTACACATTTTTTCTACATGATACGTACACGGGGTATGTGTTTGTTTCACGTGCGTAGGTTACAAGTGTAAATTAAAGTCTTCAAGCTTCATATGTGCTATGTGCAGTAGTGCTAAGTTCCTTGTGCTATAAAGTCTCATAGTGGTTAAGTTGGTACATGAAGTTGGATGAAGCACACAAGATGGATGCACTTGGTAGGTATGCTTTTGAGTTTCGGTGTGCATTCATGTTTTATCCATGGGAACAAATATATTTATTTCATCTTCATGATCATCTTATGGTAGATGTGAGTATGTATTTAGTTGTGCTGTGTTTTGACACGGAAATCCAAAAGAGGGAATAAATATCTATATGTCATCTTTATGATCATATCATGGTAGATGTAAGTATGTATTTATTTGTGCAGTGTTTTGACACTGAAAGCGAAAGGGGGATATTGTAAGTCCCATTATACTTATGTTTGTGTGTTGGCTTCCTGTGTACAAAACATAGTGTTTTGGTTTCTTCTATGAAAGATTGGTTATTATAGATCAATAACACACACACGCATATAGTTAGGTACACTTTGTATACAAGCATGTTTACACACACCATGAGGTTGGTTTTCGTAGAGTGTATGCTAAGTGGAGTGTTGGTTTTTGCCAAGTGAGCGTGCAAGCAAGTTGACATTTCACTTGTGCTTTTGGTTCTTTTGTGTGCAAGTATTTATGGAAAGTGCTTGGTAATTTTTGGATAGAAAAAAATTACTATTTAGCACATCGTCCCCAAGCTTTCCACCATTCTTGCCGAGATGGTTGGCGAGGTGGAAAATTTGAGTTCTACATTTACTCCTCATTTCTTCTTATTTGGTATCTAGAAAATATTGCAGAGCTCTGTCAAATTGACATCTCTTTTTTTCTGTTTCTAGATCACTAATACCTAGAGTATTGTTCGATATTAGTGATTCGTGATTGTGTGCACAAAACCATGCTTGTGAGTGGTGAGTACTCGATATGATATTTATGAGTGGGCTACGTATGAGTTATGTGTCGGTTGGTAGTTTCCCTCGTGTAACTTTTTCTTATGTGAGAAGCATGTGTGATTATGAGCTGTGTGTCTACTAATGGTTGCATTTGTGGAATATTTTCTTATTAACTTTACACATTACTGGTATTTGGTTATTGATCATACCAACATACTAGATTTAGAGTCTAATTAGAAAGGTCATTTTTTTACATAGTTGCATGCTTTCTTTCTTTTCCTTGCAGCATGCCAATAGCTTTCTAATTATTATTTCTACTTTTTAATCATGCATTTTTAATATGAGTCTTTAAAAAGTCAGTATCTCGTTACCTTGGTAATGTACCAGGTGTTGAACTATTTATTATGGTTTGTTATGTAAAGTATGATTGCATGTTATGAAAGTACAATCATCATTTATCAAATATGTTTCCATATATGAGGTCATGAGGAGATTGAAAATCCCTTATAGCTTTTTAATATGTATGACTATCTTGCATGCTGTGTGATGTTTGCTATGTTTATGCATGTTTCTAGCTTAGATAGGAGCCTATGAGGCACACCATCATTAGTGTGTTTACTGCAGTTTTTTCCTTCTTACTATATTTCGTTTTTGTTGTGTATTGAATTGAGAATATTGTTTTGTACTTCCGCTATGTTAAGTACTCAATTCACGTTGTGAGACCTACTTGGCCAAATTGATACAATGCTCAAGAAAAGATTCAATTGGTTGGCATTTCCATCCCTCATCTAGGTTCTGGTTCCCTATTTGAGTCGGAAGAACAATTGACTTTTTTGTAATTGTTCCTATGTATAGTAATCTTCAAAACAAAGGTAAATCATACTAACAAACTAAAAATTCTCACCAAAGTGTCAATTCAACACTCAAACAAAAGTGTCTAAGTGAACCATAGATGACAGTATGTAACTAAAATGAGACGATCTTTCCCAACCTAAAGTTTCTTGAATTTTGGTCTATCTATATCTTTGATCTCTCAAATTCTAATCCTTTTTCGATAATAAAGTCTTATTGATTTCGGTGGCCTTAGCAAACTTGATTTTGGCATCTATACTAGTTTACTTAGCCCTATTGTAGTCTATATGAACCTCTTTGTTCTTTCCTTTTTCACTCCTATTTCTTTTAGGGGCCATTGAGTAAAGAAAATCTTAAAAATTTAGGCGTTCGTAGAAATTCTAAATACTTAAACAACACAATGCAATAAATTAATCTAAAAATTTTCATCATCCTCTCTTAAACCAATTGGGATTTGGTAGTCTTTTAATCTAAAAATTCCATAATTAATTCACATGATTAGAAAAATTAATCCAAAAATTTATTCTAAAATGTTTGGTCACTTACTTGTGTTGTTGTGAAAAAGAAAAACATTTGAAGAATACCCTTGTAAAGGATGAATACTTAAAGATTCTTGATAAAGATTTGAGAAAACCTCCAATGAAAGGCAAGAGAACAATTATGAGTAAGATTATTGTAAAAACATTGGACAGATTGATGAAAAAATATGTTATTTTTAGGGAATTTGTGTTTTTGGAAGAAGTAAAAATTTAGGATTTAAGAGATGAAGAAAATAAAATGTGAGAAAAAGTGGGATAGAATGCATAGGGTTGGACATTTTAGCAAAAATATTAAACGTGGGTCAGGGCGTTGGTTTATTCATGCCAGAGCCTTAACAATTATAATCCTAAACCAAATGTTCCAATAACATTAGGGTTGCAGTACACTAAAATTGACGCTACAATGCGAAGTTGATTCTTCACACCCTATTTTCATCCCAATCGCTCTGTGTCGTGACTAGAAAAAAGCCATGACGTAGCTCAAATAATAAATAAAATCTAAGTACTAAATACTTATAGTAAAGGAAATGAAAATAACAAAAATAATTATAATTATAATTAATATATTGCTAAGCATTAAATAAATAAATAAAAATGAATGACAAAAAATTATCATGAAAATAAAAGCAAATATATAATAAAAATAACAAAAAATAAAAACAAATATAATATTTAAAATAAAAATAATAAATTAATTAAAAAAATAACGGATTATCTCTCATCTACCAAGTCAACAACCAATTCCATTATGCCATCTAAGTTCTAATATAAAAAATGATTGTGAAATCTAACACTACTCTAAAAAATTGTATGCACTGTTTTAGGCCTTGTACACAATAAGAATATCATATAATCTAAAATACATTTAGTGCTACAGGTTATATCCGTCATTGATTAAAGATAATACTATAGTTTTATTTATAAGAATTATAAATATCTCTATTTGGGTTAAACTTTTGGGATTAAATAACTTATTGTTATTGTAGATTTTGACATAGTAATAAAACTTCAATCGATTTTACAAAAAGCATTAGGACTTCCTGGCAAAAAAGGTACATGGTTCTTGCAAAAACAATATGTAACTCAAATAGATTTATAATATAATGAAAATAGGTTAAACATGTACAAAGATTCACATTTTATGTGTCTACACTTGTTGGGTTAACTTTGAGAATTGGAAAGCACATGGGTTCTCGTGGATTTTGACATATGACACTGCTTGTTCTTCTCCTTTCCTTCCTGATATCTTTAACAGCTAAAATACTCCTATCATTTCCATAAACAAACACTTAACAAGTCCAGCATTAAAAATTAAATCACTTTTCATTTAATCCACCATTGTAATTAGTTGAAAAAAGTAGAGTCAAAAGTTTAACTAAGTGGGTTAGGCTTAGTTGCACAAGTTTGGTCTTAGTGGTACTTGAATTGAAATTGATGATGAAATTTATATACTACGTACACTAATTTAGAATTATGGGATTGACTGTTTCCCCCTATTTGTTGCCCTCTTTCCCACTTAGCCCAATTTTTTTTTAGTCCTTCGCAATCCTTACTAAATTTTTTGACTATCCTCAAAATAAAATCTCAGCCAAATCTGAACCAAAAAGTTGTAAAAGAATGTCAAATAGAGGAAATTTAAAATCATGAAATCTTTATATAAAGTATTGAAAACTTACCTGAATAACAATCATGGCATGTTATCAATATTAACAGTGTAAACCTCTAGCTATAAAGCCAAAGCCCTTACTTCCTAATAAAATTTCAGAGTGAAACTTTGTTCATTCTTTATAGATAGTAATGGCCTCTTGCATATGCTCTAGGTTAGTTTTTTTCTTTGCTTTATCTCTTACAAGCTTTAATGTAAATGAAGCTGCTCGTTCTCTATTAGGTTCATTAATATCAACTCCTTCCACTTCGCTAGAGATTGTGTTGGCGCCAACTTCAAGTCCAATTATTCTATTGTCTAATGCCCCACAAACCAATAAACTATCTTTGCTTCCTAAAACCTTGCACACACCCACACCATCAACCCAACCATGTTTGCCTACCAGCTCATCACTACCAGTAGTAGACACAACCAAAACTCAACCACCCCTTCAAAGCACATCAGGGTTATTCTCCTCACGAATGCCATCAAGACTTCTTGACAAAGCATTATCACCTTCACCAACCCATCAACCATCTTTAGGCAACGTTGGTACATTCCCATCAGCTCCCGGTAAGGATTTTTCAAACTTACCAGCAGCAACAACTCAGCCATCTTTGCCTATTGGCTCAACACTACCTTCGGGTGATGGCACAAAATTTTTGGGAACCTCACCGACCCCTCAACCATCTTTGCCCATAGGAAAATCATTAACTGTAGGAAATAGCATGCCACTATCGTCATCATCACCAACCTCACAACCATCTTTGCCCATATGAAAATCATTAACTGTGGGAAATAGCATGCCACTATCGTCATCATCACCAACCTCACAACCATCTTTGCCCATAGGAAAAACATTAACTGTGGGAAATAGCATGCCACTATCGTCATCATCACCAACCTCACAACCATCTTTTGCTACAGGAAAAATTCCTTCACTTCCTTCAACTACAAAGGCACCTCCATGTTGTTAACAACAAAACCAGGGTAGAGAATTTCCTAAATTAGTAACTTATCCAAACCCATTACACATATTGTACAACCACTTATAGGTTATATGAAATAAGGATATCTTATGAAATAATATATGGGAAGTGTACATAATTTTCTCTAATGAGGGTCAAGTGTTATATACACTTCCCCGTTATAGAAAAAGGTTGGGGCACCAGTAATAATGTATTAGCATGTAGCTATAAGGCATTTTATCTAAGTAATGATATAACAATAATATTAATACTAAATGATTTGCATTGTAATGATGTATATATATACACACTTTGTGAGCATAAGAATATATATATATATATAAATATGCGCGTGGGCGGACGCATGTAAGAACATATAGGTGTAACTATTATAAAGAGAGTGAAAAAAATCAATAATATTAATCTATTGTGTTTATTAAGAGTGATCAAATAATCTAATCAATTTGTTTAAATTGAAAAATTCAATATCGATAAATTTTATAATTAAATAAGATTTGAATTGAAAATTATACAATCCTTTTAGATTCGGATCGAAAGATTTTATACAAACCAAATTATTATTAAATTATAAATAAATTGATACTTTATTTTATAATATATTATATTTAAATATTATGTATAATATATTTTAGTTTAAAATCAATATAAATGTTTATAAAAATTTAATAATTATATAGATATATTTCTTATTTTTTTGATTTTTTAAGTTATTATTATAAATAATAATATTTGTTATAAAAATATCAATTTAAAATTTAAAATTGTATATTTGGTGTTTTATATATAATAATAATTTATTTAGTTTGGTAATTTACTTTACAAATATTATTAAGATATAGTAATACTGGTGATTTAGGATGCTTAATGTTTATCAGATTTCTAATTGGATTAGAAGTTATGTTCTGCTACATATCGATTGAGAATCCTTTTTCAATAAGGATTACAAATACCAGTGAAGTATATACACCACCCATCCCATCTATATACCACTATCCAATATCAGATTCATCGAAGCCACCTCTGAATTGGGTTTGTCTGCAAATTAATTGGAGTCTTGATAATTGCCCTCAGCCATCAATTCTCTCGATCTTGGTTTCTCACTCTTTTGTTCACAGTATATTAATATTTGATACTTGCATGATTTGTTTATTGTATTTGCTTGGTTACCATATTGTTTAGTAAGACTGTTAGGATATATTTAGATGGATCTAGGGATTTGGCTAAGAGTGATTTCTTTTATATATTATATTTGTATATCCTATTTAATCATTAATAGATTTTTTTAGTTATACTATCAACATGAAATAGACTATTCACATTGAATAGTCGACATACTTAATTTTTTATGTTTCATTTATTTTTTTATTATCTATTGCCAAAATTTATTATTACTTATTTATGGAATCTAAATTGATTCCTAATTTTTAATTTATGCTTTCACATTCATCAATTTATAATAAGTTTTGATTTTATTTAATAATTATTTACTAAGATCGAGGCAAGCCAATACAAATAGAGCAGTAAGGTGTTATAGATAGTAACATAAAGGGGTAGGGAATGAGAGAAAAAAGAAGAAGTTACATAAATGAGAAAGGAAATTGGTGTAATTCTTCTTATCTTTATTCTATTAGTTATTGGCTTTATATAGCCTTACATTTTAATGATTAACGAAGAAAGGAATGCGTGAAGGAGGTGTGCTAATGCGATAACTGATTCTAACATTCTAATAGGAGTGGTAGTGGTTCCCTCGTGCGTTTGTCTCTACACGTTTTGTGCCTTCAGGTACCTTCGATGCACCCTTCACACACGGCAATTGTACTTGCTGTTGCGCACCACATCACTTGAGTTGAATTTGTTTGTATCATTCCTCCCTCTCTTTTAGAATAATTGTCCGTGAGGATGAACTCCGGGTAGGATTTCGAAAAACTTCATTCATTTTCCCAGGTTGCTGCTATAGTTGGGGCTCCAACCCATTTGATCAGAATTTTTGCTTTTGGTCGGTACCTGCCCTTCTGAACCACTCGACAATCCAAGATGATCTTAGGTTGTGACATGATTGTTTAATTATCTGAGATGGGAGGTAGCTGAGGGTTAACAGGTGTTATGGTTCCCATGTGTTTCCTTAACAAACTGACATGGAACACATCGTGTATCTGAGAGCCTGGGGGAAGTGCTAATCTATAGGCCACCAGACCAATTTTTCCATAATTTTTCATGGTCCAAAGAAGCATGGAGCCAGCTTTATAGATAAGAGAAAGGCCACAGAAGTCTATCTGTATGGTTGTAGCTTTAGGTAAACATAGTCTCCTTCAAGGAAAATGAGGTCCCTTCTATGCGGATTGGTTTGACTCTTCATCGGACTTTGGGCTTGTAGAAGGTTATGATGCAGTTCTCTTAGGATGGTATCACGATCACGCAAGTACTCATCCACAGTTTGGATGTTCGAGGTCCCCAGAATGTAAGCTACAAGATGGAGGGAGGAACCCTGTAAACGACTTCAAATGGGGTAACTTTGGTGGAAGAGTGTATTGAAGTGTTGTAGCTAAACTCAGCCCATGGTATCCACTTAACCCACTATTTTGGTTGATCACTAGCAAAACAACATAGGTACTGCTCCAAAATTTGATTAACCACCTCAATATGGCCATCTGTTTGTGGATGATAACTGGAGCTCATACATAGTTGTGTACCCTACAGTTAAAATAATGCTCTCTAAAAGGAACTCATAAAGACCTTATCATGATCACTTACTATGGAAGTTGGAATGCCATGCAGTTGCACTACATTAGCCAGAAATATCTTGGCAACAACTAGTGTAGTAAAAGGATGTTTCATAGCAATGAAGTGAGCATATTTGGTCAACCTATCCACTACCACCATAATCATTGTGTTCCCCTTGGAAAGTGGAAGACCTCTAATGAAATCCATTGAGATTTCAGACCATACCTTGGTAGGAATTGATAGGGGTTGTAGCAATCCAACTAGTTTTATACAATCATTTTTGAATCGTTGGCATGTGTCACACTAGCGTAGGAATTCTTTTACCTTCTAGTGGATATTTAGCCAACAAAAATTCTTCTTAATCCTAGATAGTGTTTTCTAAAATCCAAAGTGTCCTCCAATGGGTGATGAATGGCATTCTACCAAAACTTTTGGTATTAAGGAAGACTTGGGGCTTAGGTAAACCTTGCCTTTTTTTAACCATACCCCATTATGATGGGTTATCTAAGGAGCATCTGCAGAGGAAGTCATGATCCTCAACTTATCATAAAAAGGATCTTGTTGGACTTCCTATTGGAGTGTTGGCCACCAAGCTGCTTGGGGTTGTGAGACAGATAGGAACTGGAACTCTACCACTCTAGATAGGGAATCAGTTCCTGGATTCTCATAGCCCTTTCTGTATTCAATCACATAATCATACCTTATAAGTTTAGGCAACCAACGTGCCTGTGTTGGGGTGGTTATTCTCTACTCCAGTAAATGTTTAAGACTCATTTGTTCTGTTCGCATGGTGAAGGGTTTTCCCAATAGGTAAGGACACCATAGTCTAATAGCTTTGACCATAGCTAACATTTCCTTCTCATAGGTTGATAAGACTAGGGTTGATCCCTTAAGTGCAGCACTGAAATAAGCCACTGGCCTATTTTCTTGACTGAGAACTACCCCAAGGCCAATGCCACTGGCATCACATTCAATCACAAAACCTTGTGTGAAATTAGGTAGACGTAGGACATGAGGAGATGTGAGAGCCTTTTTTAACTACAAGAAGGCCCTCTCGGCAGCCTTATTCCAGTGGAAACCCTCTTTCCCCAATAGTTGAGTTAAAGGTGCAGCTATTCCTCCAAAATGATGAATGAATTTTCTATAATAGCCTCCTAACCCAAGAAACCCTCGGAAACCTTTAGTTGTGGTTGGTGTTGGCCATTCTATTAGTAACAGAAATGGGTAGGGAATGAGAGAAAAGGAAGAAGTTGTAGAAATGAGAAGGGAAATTGGTGTAATTCTTCTTATATTTATTCAATTAGCTACTGGCTTTATATAGCCTTATATTTTAATGATTAACGAAGAAAGGAACATGTGAAGGAGGCATGCTAAGGTGCTAACTAATTCTGAGGTTCTAACAGAATTGGTAGTGGTTCCCTCGTGCATCCGGTTCTACACATTCTGCACCTTCCGGTACCTTCGATGTGCCCTTTGCACATGGCAGTTGTGTTTGCTGCTACACGCCACATCACTTGATCTTGTTGTGAGCCATATCACTTGAGCTGAATCTGTTTGTATCATAAGGTCAAGATACAAATTCATAAGAATCATTAATAAAAGTACCTATTTTTGCATCAATAGTTTTCACGATATACAGTAGTAGCCAAATAGAAAATTAACATCAAATATAAATTAAAGAAATAAATTTACAAGATTGACATAAAAAGTAAATTATAAATAAAAGTTGATGAAATAAAACTGAAAGAAGATTGAGTCCCAGGTTGCATGATTTCTGTAAGATAATTTTTTTCTCATACAGATGTTTAAAAACAATGAATAAATACCTAATAGGTAAAACTATCAAATAGCAGAGTTGGACACTATCAAATGTTGCTCCATTAAATTGAATATGTATTTGTATTCTACCACATTGAAGCCTAGTTTAAGAATAATTTTTTGGAGAGAAAGTGCTTGCTAAAGGGAAATTCACCAGCACACCAGCTCCTATGCACCAACTCACCAGCACACCAGTAGGTATGCACTAGCTCACTAGCCCACCAACGCCTATGCACCAATTTACTAGCATACTAGCGCCTATGCACTAGCTCACCAGTACACAAATAACTATGGTATTTACCTTTTCTTTACACTTCTACTAAAGTCATTGTGGACTTTATTATGTTGATTTAAAATATACTTATAAATGTTTGTAATAGTAAAAAGTCAGTTTTTAATTGTAAGGCTATTATTCATAGTCATTGTAAATATTAGAATTAGCTAGTAAGATTTTATTATATTTTAGTGTATAAACTCTCGATTGTAATTACGCTTTTAATTGTAATATAATATGATTTTTAATATTGTAATTAATAAATTTATTGTAATTTATATTGACTTTTAATATTGTAATTAATAATTTTAATTTAATTTAAATTTATGGCCATAGGATATTACTATGGCCTCGGTTATTGAAAGACTGAGATCATAGGTAACATTCTATGGTCTCTCTCACTTAAGCCTCAATTATTATAACTATGGTCATAGACCTATGGTCACGGTTAAAATCTGAGGCCGTATATATGTATTGTAGTAGTGTATGGACCATAAGGACGACTAGATTTAAGAGAGCCATGTTAGACCTAAGAGCATCTATAAATGTAATGTTTTATTCATTTATTCTTCACTTAACATTTGTTCTCCCAAGAACACCAATGTAACTGTATATCTAGCTAATAGATCTAATGCATATCCATGGGTATCTTGGAAATGTATTGGTACAGGTTAATTAGATGGGTTTTCCTATATATTTTTATGAGCTAGACATGTGAGATGAAGATAACAACATATCTACCCCTATTATATTGGGTAGACCATTTATGATAATTGCTTATATTAAGATTGATATCCAGAATGGGAAACTAACCATGGAATTTAATTGAGATTCTATACTTTTCAACATATTTGAAGTAATAAGATACCTTAATGATGTTAAATCTTGTTACCATATTAATGTTTTAGAATCGTGTATAGAATAGGTATTTGAGCTTGAACAGGAGAAAACTTTAGATGTAGTCCTGACACACTGTTTGCAAATAGAGTATTCTAAGAGGCTCAATAGTGAAATACAACTTAGTACACACATAGAAGCAATAATGGCATACTTGGAGTCTCTTTCCATGATACCTGATAACTGTATTTTATATAGTTATTTTCATCTATTTTATTAATTATAATTGCTATGTTCTTAATGATTTTAGTTAATTTTAGTATAATAAATTAGTATTTACTATTTTTTATATATTTTAAGAAAATTAAATAATTTGTATCGAAAACGTACTTAATTGCAAATTTGTGTCCAAAATTATAATTTCAAATAAAAGTGTGTTTAATTTCAATTTATAAAAGTCAAAAATATAATTTAAATTAAAATCGAGCTTAATTTTAATTATTAAAAGTTTAAAAATTTAATTTAAATTTGAAAAGGGCTAAATTGTAATTAAAGAAAGTTGAAAATGTAATTTGAATTAAATTTGTGGGCCAAAATGTAATTAATTAAAGTTTAATTTTCTGCGCAGGTGAGAAGAATCCACGTGCCATTCAGCACGCGCGAAACGTGGACCGTCCGATCAAAAAAAAAAAACGGTTGAGATTCGCGCATCCTTATCACACTCGACCAAAGCGAGTGGGTGGAGGTCCTTATCACACTCGACCAAAATCCATGTGTCTGATCCCGTGTGTTGATCTCGTCGTGCAACCGGATTTTCAGCGAATTAAATGCAGCCACGTGTCCGCCTGAATCCTTGCCGCGAATCAGAAGATGCCACGTCTCACACTCTATTTTGAAGCCAATCATGTTATGACACATGTTATGTTACGATGTGCGCGAAAGCGTAGGATCACGCCACGTTGCAGCCGTTGTCTCCCGTGCGACAATCCATCGTGCGCTCGTTTCCCACAGCCAATGAAATGCTGCCACGTATCCGCTTTAAATATTTTCAGCGAATCAGACGCTGACACGTGGCATGCATAATGAATTAAAAAATATAGAAACGGCGCCCTGTCTCACGCGTGAATTAAAATAATGTTTCGATATCGAAAATCGATACGCATTATTTTTATTTTTCGATACAAATTTTTACGCGTTTATTTAAAAAAAATAAAAAATGTAATATTTTAGATGTATTATTTTTAGCTATAAATAGGAGATAAGATGATAGAGTAGAAATGTTTTTTTTTCGAGTTTTGGAGATTATTTTGTGTTGTTCGGTTTTGGACTGCAGAACACGTAGAAGCCATTTTTTGGCTTTTGTTTTAATTATTTTTGAACGTTTTATAAGACGTTTGAGTTGTTTATTCTATTTCGTGTTTAATGCTTTTGATTATTAACGAATTTTATCAAATGATCCGTGGCACAAAAATGAACTTGGAAGAGGCATTTTTGTGTATATTGCTCATAAATATAATGACATGTATGATGAAGGATATGAATATACCCTAATTGTATGTGTAGCCATTTCAGAACTTAGAACGTAATGAATCTTGGTGAATTTAATATTCATAGGAATATAGTGAATTAATTTAACGAGGTGTGTTTGTACGGAGCTCAGAATAGATGTATGAATAAAATTAGAAGTTTTCGGTTGACAAATTGAATGTACTAAAAAAATATAAATCAAAAGAAAATAATATGATTTGAGTTGATTAATTTGGTGAAAAATTGCAATCCTAGATTTCTTTTATGTTGTTATTAAACTCTTTTCTTAAATTTGTTACAATCAATGATCGTTTTGAATAAAATCAGAGATAGATAATTTTAGTACTCAACAAACTAGAGTAACAAATCTCCGTGGGAACGATAACTTACTTATCAAATTTTATTACTTGTGACACCACAAATATCAAACGAATTACATACTCACATAAACCTTTTCTAAATTACCATAGCAACTCAAAAATAAAGACTAGTACGCATACATATTTATTCCTGTAAAAATGTAGTATACTTAAAAATTATTCATAACTTAGACAATATTCAATTTTTTCAAGGAGTTATGCATTATTTAAACTGAAGAAATAAAATAACAAAAATGAGATCACCATTAAACGCAAAATATCTTCTAATGTTCAATCAACCAAACAAACAAAGCTAGACAAGCAACAATATCAAGCAATATTTCAAATAAGTTTGATCTCTACACCCCCAAACTTAATATGCACATTGTCCCCAATGTGTGGAAATTAAAGAACAAAGGAGATGTGTTAAAAGAAACTTCCCTGAATGGTGAGTTGGCTTGTGAGATTGAAATCCAAAAATCGTTGTACCTCCTCCGATTTGCACCTATCAAAACAAAATAATAGAATGAAGAAATATGAAACTAATACATGTTCTAAAATACAATAAATAAATAAATAAAAACTAAAACACATGGGTTGCCTCCCAAGAAGTGCTTGATTTAGAGTCATCAGCTTGACTTCCTTTTTCCTTGCTTTAGGTTGGATCAGATAAGAAAATGGTCGAATTTTGACGATCAATGTCACCCCCCCCCAATAATGTTTGAGTCTTTGCCCGTTCACTTGGGAAGTATTTTGTGATTCTTCACCTTTAATCTCAATAGCCCCATATGGGTGTACTTTGGTAATAATGAAAGGCCCTGACCACTTAGATTTCAGTTTTCCTGAGAAGAACTTCAAACGAGAATTGAAGAGCACTACTTTCTGTCCTGGTTCAAAGTGTCGATGCAAGATTTTGTTGTCATGCCACTTTTTCGTCTTTTCCTTATAAATCTCAGCATTTTCATATGCATGTAGACAAATCTCATCAATCTCATTGAGTTATAGGAGACGTTTTTCGCCCGCGGCTCCTAAATCAAAATTTAAATTCTTGATAGCCCAATACACATGGTACTCTAATTCAATTGGGAGATGACAAGCTTTCCCAAACACTAACCGATATGGGGACATCCCGATGGGTGTCTTATATGTTGTTCGGTATGCCCAAAGTGCATCATCCAATCTCTTAGACCAATCCTTCCTTGAAGGATTTACCGTCTTCTCCAAAATCCTCTTCACCTCTCTATTTGATATCTCAACTTGCCCACTTGTTTGAGGATGGTAAGAAGTTGCGATCATGTGAGTGACCCCGTATTTAGCAAGGAGGGTTTTAAAATATTTGTTGCAAAAATGAGTTCCCCCATCGCTTATGATTGCCATTGGGGTGCCAAAACGAGTAAAAATGTTTTTCTTTAGAAAATTCAACACCACTTTGGAATCATTGGTAGGCAAGGGAATTGCTTCTAACCACTTAGAAACATAATCCACAGCAACAAGAATGTAGAGGTTATTGTAGGAAGAGATAAAAGGTCCCATGAAATCAATTCCCCAAACGTCAAATATTTCCACCTCAAGAATGTTATGTAGAGGCATCTAGTGTTTCTTAGAAATGTTACCAACTCTTCGGCACTTGTCACAGTGTGAGACAAAGAAATGTGCATCTTTAAACAGATTTGGCCAGTAAAAACTAGATTGAAGAACCTTAGCCGTTGTTTTTTCTCTTCCAAAATGGCCCCCATAGGTTGAAGAATGACAATGCTTAAGTATGTTTTCAATTTCTTCCTTTGGGACACACTTTCTGATAATTTGATCTGCACAATGCTTAAACAAGAAAGGATCATCCCATAAATAGTACTTAACATCATGTAAGAATTTCTTCTTCTGTTGGAAAGATAATTCAGGTGGGAGCACATTGCTTACGATATAATTAACATAGTCTACGTACCATGGCACACTTCTATGATCAAAGGAAAATAGTTGCTCATCAAGAAAAGTCTCACCAATGATAGTCTTGTCCAAGACACCATCCTTATTCTCCAATCTTGATAGATGATCAGCCACTTGATTTTCGGTTCCCTTCTTATCCTTGATCTCCAAATCAAATTCTTGCAGTAGAAGGATCCATCTAATCAATCTTGGTTTTGCATCTTTCTTAGCCATAAGATATTTTATGGCAGAATGATCCGTATAAACTGTCACCTTAGTGCCGATTAGATAGGATCGGAACTTTTCAAAAGCATATACAACAACAAGTAATTCTTTTTCAGTGGTAGCATAATTCAGTTGAGCTTCGGTCAAAGTTTTGCTGGCATAGTATATGGCATGAAAAACTCTATTTTTTCATTTTCCTAAAACAGATCCTATTGCAAAGTCACTAGCATCACACATTAGCCTGAAAGGTAGATTCCAATCTGGTGCAATAATGATGGGAGTCGTGATCAACTTTTCTTTCAAAGCCCGGAAAGCTTCTAAACAATCTTCGTCAAATGTGAATTTTGTATCTTTCTCCAAAAGGTTGCAAAGAAGCTTAGATATCTTGGAAATATCCTTGATGAATCGCCTGTAGAATCCTGCATGACCAAGAAAACTTCTAATTCCTTTCACAGATGTTAGAGGCGGTAGTTTCTCAATGGTTTCAATCTTTGCCCTATCCACTTCAATTCCTTTGGAAGAAATTAGATGGCCGAGAACAACATCTTCTTATACCATGAAGTGGAACTTTTCCCAATTTAAAAAAAAGTTTGTTTCTTCGCATTTTTATAGGACCAAAGAAAGGTTATGCAAGCACATATCAAATGAATCTCCAAACTATGAGAAGTTATCCATAAATATCTCAATAAAATTTTCCATCATGTTTGAAAAATAGCTGGGGCATTGCAAAGTCCAAACGACATTCTTCGGAAAGCAAAAGTTCCATATGGACAAGTGAAAGTGGTCTTCTCTTGATCCTCAGGAGTGATAGCAATTTGGTTGTATCCAAAATATCCATCCAAGAAACAATAGAAAGAATGTCGTGCCAATCTATCTAGCATTTGGTCAATAAATGAAAGAGGAAAATGATCCTTTCGAGTGGCCTTGTTGAGCTTTCAATAATCCATGCATACCCACCAACCCGTCACTTTCCTTGTGGGAATCAGCTCATTGTTTCTATTAGCCTCCACTGTAATTCCTCCTTTCTTCGGCACACAATGAATTGGGCTGACCCAAGAGCTATCTGAAATAGGATAGATAATACCTGCATCTAACCACTTAATGATCTCATCTTTTACTACCTCCTTCATGATTGGATTCAAACGACGTTGATGCTCAATAGTAGGCTTGAAATCTTACTCAAACAAGATCTTGTGCATGCATAGTGAATGGCTAATTCATTTAATGTTAGCTATAGACCACCCCAATGCTAGCTTGTAATTTTTCAACACTCTTAACAACTTCTTTTCTTGATCTTCATCTAGAGATGCTGAAATAATCACAGGCATAGTAAACATTTCACCCAAATAAGCATACCTTAGATGGTTAGGCAATGGCTTAAGCTCTAATAATGGTTTTTGTTCCATAGGTGGCTTCACATGGCTTTACAACTTGTGATGCATCTTCTTCAGTTTGAGGACTAAAGAGTTGTGGAGATGCTTCAAGTAACTTGAGATATTCAAGAGAATCAAAGTTATCAATAATATTGTCATTCATAAGTGCAAGTTCCAAAGTAGCAGTACTCAAGTTTTCCCTGAAGTTGCTTTCAACTAACGCATTCACCATGTCAACTCTAAAGCAATCATTAGATTCTCTTGGAAATTTCATAGCTTTAAAGACATTGAAAGTTACCTCTTGGTATTGAACTCTCATGGTGAGCTCTCCTTTTTGAACATCAATCAAAGTCCTACCAGTTGCTAAAAATGGTCTCCCCAGAATAATAGGAATCTCTTTATCTTCCTCCATGTCAAGAATTATGAAATCTGTAGGAAAGACAAACTTGTCTACCTTGACAAGCACATCCTCTATAATGCCTCTTGGGTGTTTCAAAGACCTATCTGCAAGTTGAAAAGTCACAATGGTACGTTGTGCTTCTCCTAATCCAAGTCTCTGATAGATGGAGAGTGGCATCAAATTGATGCTTGCACCCAGATCCCACAGAGCTCTACCAAAAATTTCTCACCAATAGTACAAGGAATGGTGAAACTTCTTGGATCTTTAAGCTTAGGTGGTAGCTTCTTCTGAAGGATGGCACTACACTCCTTTGTGAGAGCAACTGTCTCAAAATCACCTAACTTTCTCTTCTCAGACAAGATGTCTTTCATAAATTTCACATAACTCGGCATTTGCTTCAAGGCATCAGCAAAAGGAATATTAATATGAAGTTTTTTAAATACTTCAAGAAACTTGGAGAACTGTTTATCAAGCTTTTGCTTATGGAATCGCTGAGGAAATAGAATTGGTGGATTATAAGGCTTGAGATTATCTAAAACTGGTTTTATTACGAGATTTTTTGTTACTTCATTCTCTTCGACTCTCTTATCAGCTTTCTCTTGTTTTTCTGGGTCAACAGCTTAAACAATAAGAGTTGGCGGAGAAATGGGTTTTTGTACTTCTTCTAACTCTTTTCCACTTCTCAGTGTAACTGCCTTACAATGCTCTTTTCCTTCCCTTTTTGATTGATTCCAGTATCACTAGGTAAAGCTCTTTAAGGGCGGTTGTTGACAGTATTAGCTAGTTGACCCAATTAAACTTCAAGATTTCTAATAGATGTTGCCTAATTCTGGAGAATAGTCTCATTCTTAGCCATGTATTGAGCAAACATATCTTCCAATGAAGGCTTTTTCTCTTGTTGTGGGACTTGGTTATGAAAACCTGGAGGATGAGTGGGCTTCATAGAAGATGATTGGCCTTGATTATTACTCCAAGAAAAATTAGGGTGATTCTTCCACCCTGGATTGTAAGTGTTGGCATAGGGATTGTTTTGATTCCTATTATAGTTGGAAACAAAATTGACAGATTCAGAGTTGTGACGACATCTTTCACTGGCATGATTTCCATTGCAAATTTCACATGCAACAAAAGGGCTTTGAATAGAATGGACACCCAAAGTATCCATCTTCTTCACCAAAGCGGATACTTGTGCAGTTAAAGCAGTCATAGCATCAATCTCGTGAATTCCAGCCGCTCTCTTAGGCATCATCCTCTCTGATGGCCACTCGTAGCTATTGGAAGCCATTTCCTCTAATAAGTTATAGGCTTCGTCAATTGATTTTCCCAATAGAGCACCACCTGTTGCAGCGTCAATCATCTTTCTAGTTTGACCCATCAAACTATTATAAAATGTTTGAACTTGAATCCACTTCGATATAAGGTGGTGAGGACATCTTCAAAGTAGCTCCTTGTACCTCTCCCAAGCTTCATATAATGATTCTGAGTCAAACTGCATAAAAGTGGTGATTTCATTCCTCATTAATGCATATTTTCGCAAGTGTACGAATCGTTCAAGTAATAAAGTGTACAAAAGTATGAATATCAAACCCACAAGGAATGGCGTTACTAAGTACCGAAATTGACTAATCCTAATTTTATTTGAAAACTGAATTGTTGAAATTTTTTTAAGAATAAAATTAACTTAAAACTAAACGCAAATAACACAATTGAATGTTGTTCACAAATGATTTAAAACGATAAGGCATTTGATTTCGCTAAATCAATTCAATCCGATTTCAAGTCATGTTATATGAGAATCAAAGCTAAAAGTGATGGTTGAAAAACCCAAATTTACATAATACTCTCTCTCGAGTTATATTAGAATTACTTATCTATGAAAACCAACTATATTTCTATGAATATTTAATCACAAACATGCACATTACGATTTATGGAATTTCTAGAATAACCACATACATCATGCATTAGTTCTCACACTCGCATTTGACATACGGTATTTATCACAAGAAGCATTCATTACACATCTCCTCTCGGTCTCAATATAATGCAACAAATCATCTAAATATTGGCCAGAAATTTAAAATCATCAAGCATGGAAATAAATACTCAACTTGAAAACAATGAACTCATATAACAATAACAAAAGAAATCAGATTTTCTTGATTCAACTACATTATAGCCTTAGCAAAAATGAATTAGTTCATAATAGAAATAAGAACAAACATTATCTCAATTGAATCCATGAATAAAAAATCTGAATAAAATGCAGAAAATAAAGGCTAAGGAGAAGAGATGAAAAACTCTTGAAGATGAAGACTTGGTAGCAACAATGGTGATGATCCTTCAAGCTTCTCCAAACTTTCTCTCCAAAATTGCCTTTTCTCCTCCAAAAATGTATTAGACCTCCTCTCTCTTCCGTGGCCTCTTTCTCCATCTTATGGTATATATAGATCTAGGGTTTTGGGGCAATTTTGGAACAAAAAAACATAAAAAATTTGTTTTCAGACGAAACTTGCCGGCGGCGACAATATTCTCGCCGCAGCGCGATTTCTGGAAAATTAAAATTTTGGTTCCTCTGATTCTGGCCGGCGGCTAAATAATTTGGCCGGCGGCGAGATTTGCATATGCCAAAATCCGTGCTCTCATGAAGATTTTCACAATGCTCTCTATAAGATTTTCGCCAGCGGCGAGAATCATCTCACCGACGGTAGGATTTCCAAATTTTGAAACTTTGTTTTCTTTTTATTTTCACTCAATCCCGATCATTGAAATTTGTCCCAAACTTCTCCAAAATCATGATTTTACCTGAAATTGCACTTTAAACATGAAATACCCGTGAAATGACATTTGTGGATTGAATAATCAAATAAACACAATTTTCACACAAATATCAACATTTAAATCATAACAAAAATGCAATAATTTGACTCTTATCACTCATTCTTGCAGTCTTTGCCGGTGGAAAATATTTGGCTAAAATGTTTTGAGCCAAATCCTCCCAAGTATTGATAGAACCATATGGCAATGAATTCAACCAACTCTTTGCCTTATCCCTAAGTGAAAAAGGAAAAAGTCTCAACCGAATAGCATCATTAGTGACTCCATTATACCTAAAGGTGTCACAAATCTCTAAAAAATTTGCTATATGTGAGTTTGGATCATCGTGGGGTAAACCACCAAATTGAACTGATATTTCAATCATATGAATGATTGCAGACTTAATTTCAAAATTAATGGCTTGAATTAATGGTCTTCTAATGCTTGCATGAATGCCACCAACCATAGGAACTCCATAATCTCTTAAAGATCTTGGTTCCTCCACTTCAAGAATTTCCTCATCCATAATTAGATGTTTTGAGGTTTCTTGTTGATAATTTTTTTTCTAGTTTATTATTATTTTTTTAATTTTAAAATAGTTCTCTCAATTTCTAGATCTAACGAAACTATGTCAAGATTTCTTATGCGTCGCATACAAAGTCCCAATTTATCCAAAAATCTGAAAAATAAATCTAATAAAGTAAAAGTGAAAATAAAAACATAAATAAACACACAAATCTAAGCAAATAACAGTAAGCAATATATATATATATATATGAACTAAAATCATATTAATTGGTATTAATATCAACAAAAATTAATAAAATAAATCCCTGGCAATGGTTCCAAAAACTTGTTGTCTGTTTTGAAGAACATAAATTCGTGCAAGTATACACAGTCACAAGTAATAATATGATAAGTAAAATATCATTCCCATAGAGATTTGTTACTAGCTTTCATTAATTACTAAAATTATTTAAACCTGATTTTATCCAAACAATCAATAATTTGATGCAGTTTGACTTAACTAATGTTTTCTTAACAGTTTGTAAGAAAATTCTAGGATTGTAGTTTCACCAAATTAATCCACTTGAACATTTTATTTTCTCTTGATTTATGTTCTCATATTTTAAGTTGTTAACCAAGAACTCCTAATTTATCCATATATCTCTTCTGAGTTCCATACAGACACATCTCGCTAAAATAATTCACTATATTCCTATGAGAATTAAATTCATACACATACAATAAAAGTATATTCCTATCTCTTATATATATACGTTATTTTATCACGAGCAACACACAAAAATGCCTTTTCCAAGTTTATTTAAGTGTCACATATCAATTAATTAATCTTCCGATAATTAAAAGCATTAAACACGGATAAAATAAACAACATAAAACACCTCCATAAATCATTCAAAAATAATTAATTCAAGTTTCATAATTTAAGCTACACTGCAACCCTAGAACAAATAAATTAGTTCATAGTAGAAATTAAAATTACAACACAAAAATAATAAAGCATTTCAAAGAAATAAAAATTAAAAGAAAATAGATTAGGAGAAACTCTTTCATGATTCCTCAATGAAAAATAAATTTCTTCCCTTTCCTTATTCTTCGTTGTCTTCTTTCTCTATATTTTTCCTAAGAAAATACAACACAAAAACTGTTAATTAACGTTCTGCGTGTTATACCAAACACACACAGAGGAAAACCAAAGAAAACTTGAAGACAGAAAAAAATGTAAAAGTGGAAGCTACCAAAAATACATGGGGAGAATTAAACTAATCAACACGGGTGAAAATCATTTTGCGTTTTTCTAAATTTTTTTACGCATGCCACGTGTCATCATTTTATTGGCTACGAGATATAGAGAGACACGTGGTAGCCCTTCATTCGGTGGGAAGAACGGGCACATGGAGAATAGCTGGACCGCATCGCACAAGATTTCATCACGCTGGAAGTGTGCGACAGCAGGCTTCGACATGTGGCAACGCATTAATAGCTGATAAGTTGGTGTCATTTCTGCGTTTTTATTTTACCAAATACATGCCATGTGTCATCATGTGATTGGCTGGAAGATTGAGGAGACACGTGGCTACTTCTTATTCGGTGAAACATGAGGGTGCACACTGCTTGGATGAACTGCGTCGCATGGGATTGTAGGCGAGCTGCTCAGGACGCGACAGCTTGCTTCCACGCGTTTTAAATCTGGACCGTTCAACAGATCCAACGGTCAGTGATAACTGTATTTTATATAGTTATTTTCATCTACTTTATCAATTATAATTGCTATGTTCTTGATATTTTTTGTTAATTTTAGTTAAATTAATTAATATTTACTTTTTATGTGTTAAGGAATACATTTTTAAGAAACAATAAATAATTTGAATCGAAACCATACTTAATTGTGAATTTATGTCCACAATATAATTTCAAATAAAAGAGTTCTTAATTGCAATTTATAAAAGTCTAAAATATAATTTATATTAAAATTGGGCTTAATTTTAATTATTAAAAGTTTAAAAATTTAATTTAAATTAAAAAAGGGCTTAATTGTAATTAAAGAAAGTTTAAAATGTAATTTGAATTAAATTTATGGGTCAAAATGCAATTAATTAAAGTTGAATTTTCGTGCAGGAGAGAAGAAGTCCACGCGCCATCTTTCACGCGCGCAACGTGGACCATCAGATCAGAGAAGAAACAGCTAGGATGCGCGCATGTCCTTCAAACCCGACCAAAGAAAATGGGTGCAAGTCTCTCATTCACACCGATCGGTGCCCCGAGTGGGGCCCACCAGCCGCGTATACCGGCGTACAAGGTGGGTCCCACGTGTCTATTACACGGCTACCAAAATATGTGCTCCTGTGCGATGCGGACCAATATTTCTGCAACGAATGAAAAGCATACACGTGGCACGTGTTGGGTAAACCAAAAGCACGGAATCGGTGCATGTTTCTAAGCGTGCTGTTGTCTAGCACTTGTCCCACGTGCCATGATTTCGTTTGGGGCATCACGTGCAATCATTTCCCTCAACCAATGAAATGATGCCATATGTTCGTATTAATCCTTGCAGTGAATCAGACACTGACATGTGGCATGCAGTTTGAATTAAAATAAAATCAAAAATGGTGCCCTCTGCTTTGTCTCTCACGCATAGATTAAAATTCAAATTTCGATATCGAATATCGATACGGGTGTGTTTTATTTTCGATACAAATTTTATATGCATTTCTTAAAAAAAATGTAATATTTTAGATGTATTTTTTTAGCTATTAATAGGTGATATTATGATAGAGTTAGAAAGTTTTTTGGGAGTTTAGAGTTTGAGATTTTTAGTATTGTTCGGGGTTGGACTATGGAACACACAGAAGCCATTTTTGGCTTCGTTGTGTTCTGCGTGCGCCAAATATTTACGATCCGAAATGATTTAATTTTCTTTTGTTCTTCATCTCATTTTTCCTTAACTGCTGTAATTTTAATTTAATTTTATGAAGTAATTTAATTTTTCTAGGGTTGCGTTTTATCTAAATTTATGAAGCTTGGATTTATTTATTTTTGAAACATTTATAAGGCGTTTAATTTGTTTATTCTATTTATTCTTAATGCTTTTTATTATTTACAAATTTTATCAAATGATAAGTGGCACTTAAATAAACTTGGAAGAGGCATTTTTGTGTATATTGCTCTTGTTTAGGGTAACATGTATGATTAAAGAAGAGAAACTTTCTTTATTGTATGTGTAATTATTGGAAAACTTTGAACGTAATGAATCTTGATGAATTTAATTCTCATAGGAATATAGTGAATTAATTTAGCAAGGTGTGTTTATACGGAGCTCAGAAGAGATGTATGGATAAAATTAGAATTTTTCCGTTGACAAATTAAATGTACTATAAAAATATAAATCAAGAGAAAATAATATGATTTGAGTTGATTAATTTGGTGAAAAACTACAATCCTAGATTTCTTTTATTTTGTTATTAAATTGTTTTCTTAAACTTGTTCCAATTAACGATCGTTTTGGATAAAATTAGAGAGAGATAATTTTAGTACTCAACAAACTGTAGTAACAAATCTTCGTGGAAACGAACTTACTTATCAAATTTTATTACTTGTGACCATGTATGCTTGCACGTTTTATGTTCTCTAAAAGAGACAACAGTCAGCGATGCACCTTGGGAGAAAATATGTGCAGCTGACACGTGGGCCCTACCCTGCACACCAGCCTATATGGCAGGTAGGTCCCAATCGTGCCGAGCCACGTGCTTCAGGAAGACCGGATGTAGTGGCTTTTGTTGCGTCTACATTGCACGCGCCTAATCTTGACCGTTGATTGGATGATCGAACGGTGTGTGTTGGGCGTTGTGAATGTCACGAGTGGCTCTTTTCCTGCGCAGAAATTCAACTTTTATTAATTGCATTTTGACAAACAAATTTAATTCAAATTAATTTCTAATCTTTTGATATTTTCAATTTCACCCATTTTTAATTTCAAATTACATTGTAAGTTTTTTATAATTGAAATTAAGTCCTTTTTTATTAAAATTTATTAATTTACTTGAAAATATATTTATTAAAAACTAATACTAAATATTAATTAAAAATTAACTAAAAATGTAAAGAACTAGTAATTATAATTAATAAAATAAATGAAAATAACTATATAAAATACAGTTATCAGTTACCTTTTTTTATGTAGGCACCTTCATTAGAGTTAAAGCCCCTACCATCTCACTTGAAATATGCTTATTTAGGGGACAATAGTTCACTACCATTTTTCTTAGCTAATAAATGTTCTTATGAACAAGAGGAAAAACTCTAAGAGTTTTGAGGGATCATAAGACTACTATAGGTTGGACCATTGTCAATATAGAAGATATAAGTCCCTATGTATGCATTCACATGATATGGCTTGAGGACATAGCTAAACCTATAAGAGAGGTATAACGTCAGCAAAATCCACCCATGATGGAAGTGCTGAAGAAAGAGGTACTAAAATGGTTATCTACCCTATCTTTAATAGTAAATGAGTAAGTCTAGTTTAGATGGTACCAAAGAAATTTGGTATCACATTGGTTAAAAATGAGGAAACTACTTTAGTACCCACAAGAATTCAAATCGAGTGGAAAGTTTGTATGGATTATAGAAAAGTCAAAACCAAAATAAGGAAAATGCTTTAGTACCCATAAGAATTCAAATTGGGTGGAAAGTTTGCATGGATTATAGAAAATTCAAAAACAATACTAGGAAGGATCACTTTATTTTACCCTTTTATTGATTTGATGGTAGAAAGTTAGAAGGTCACTCTTACTATTATTTTCTTAATGGTTATTCAAGTTACAATCAGATTGCTATAACACTTGAGGACTAGGAGAAGACTACTTTCACTTGTTCCTTTGGAACCTTTGCCTTCAACAGAATGTCATTTGGCCTTTTTAATGCTCATTCCATCTTTCAAAAGTGTATGGTAAGTATATTAGAGAGCATATATAATAGTGATTTTTATGGACTATTTTACCATATATGGTGATTCTTTTGATTTATCTTTACATAATCTAACACTTATTCTAAAAACATGGGTATAGACTAATTTAGTATTAAATTGGGAACGATATCATTTTATGGTAGACCAAGGGATTATCTTAGGGTATGTAATATCTTCTAAGGGCATAGAAGTAGATAAGTTTAAAGTTGATATTGTTCATAACTTACCACCTCTCACCACTGTGAAAGAGGCTCAATCTTTTCTTATTCATCCAAGTATTAATAGGAGATTCATCTAAGACTTTCCCAAGATTGCAAGACTATGCACACTGCTACAAAAAGACATCCTATTTGTATTTGATAAAAAGTGCAAAGAAGCTTTTGAGAAGCTAAAGGATTTACTCACTACAACTCCTATCATACATGCACTTGGTTATAGTCACTCATTTGAGTTGATACGCGATGCTAGTGACCATACAGTTGGGTTAGTATTAGGAAAACAGATTAAAAAACAACCATATGTCCTATATTATGCCTTCAGAACCCTTAATGATGCCCAACTCAATTATTTCACCATTGATAATGAATTAATGGTATTTATTTTTAATTAAAAAAATTAGATTATATTTAATAGGCACTAAGGTAGTGGTGTTTTCTAACCATAAGCTCTTATGTATCTATTGATGAAGAAAGACTCAAAAACAAGACTTGTAAAATGGATTCTCTTACTTCAAGAATTTGGCTTGGAGATTAAGGACAAAAAGGGAAGTGAAAATTGTGTGGCCGATCACTTGAGTCAAATCATACAAGAAGATGAATTCCTAGCACTAGGGGAAAAATTTCCAAATGAATAACTATTTTCTTTGAAGGATTCTCCACATTGGTTTGCTGACCTCATCAATTATCTACTAACCAAGAAAATACCTAGTGATTTCCACGAGAGTAGCATAAGCTAAGAAAATATGCCATAAATTATGTTAGGGATGATATATAGCTATGGAATCATCGTCACGATCAATTATTATGAAGATGCGTACCTAAAAAAGGAATTTTATTATACATTCACTTTCTACCACTCTAATGCACGCAAAAGACACTTAGGTGCCAATGGGATCGCTCTCAAGGTTCTTAAGAGTGGATTTTACTACCCTTCCTTGTTCATGGATGCATACATATTATATAAAGCTTGTAACCGATGTCAACGGACATGTAATATAGGTGCCAAATATCAAATGCCCCAAACTCCTACACTTTTGTGGGAATATTTGATGTGTGGGGTATTGATTTCATGGGACCTTTTTATACCTCTTACGGATATATATATATATATATATATATATATAGTGTGTGTGTGTACATAATTGCTATGTGTTATGTGTCTAAATGGGTTGAAGTTAAAGCCACTATAAATAATGACTCTAAAGTGGTTGTAGATTTTGTGAAGTCTAACATCTTTGCCAAGTTCGGGACACCAAAAGCCATTATCAGCAATGGTGGACTATACTTTTACCATAGGAATTTTTGGATTCTACTAAAATAGTACAATGTTAACCACAAAGTTGCTACACCTTGAAATATAGTGAACCTAACATAAACGGTTGGAGCATGAGATTGGATGATGCATTTAGGGCATATAGAATTGCATACTAAATGTCAATCAAAATGTCACAATTTTGGTTGGTTTAACATAAATCATGTTATCTTCATATTGAGTTTGAAGACAAGGCACTTTAGGAAGTAAGACAGTGTAACATGGACTTGGAAAAACCAGAGAACCACTGGATAATGGAGATTGAGGTGCTGATCAAGTTGATATTTCCAATTGTTGACGAAGTTTATGTTTACAAATATTCTCAAGATCCTATGCATATGATAGATTTGGAAGATCAATACAAGGGTTAATTTAGGAAACATTTTTTGTATGAGTTAATTGTGGGCCTTTTATATTTTATTTATCATAAGTTTTTGAAGTCTTTTATTTTTAAGCATGGATCAAGCCAATACACCACTAACTAGGCCCATTTCATCTAGTGTTTTTTCTTTATGGTTTGAATTGGCATTTAGGGTTTTCCATGAAAGTTGTTGTTACAAAAACCAAGTAGTTATGTAATTTGGAGAAATGACCATATATCATTAATAAAAAATTTATTTCAGAAAGCTTCTTGCTTAACCTTCTTATTTTCTTGATGGAATGCTTGAATTTGACTTATCAAAGGGATTAACTATCCTTTGTGGCATCTCAAGGTTACGGTTTTAAGGACTTTATTTCCTTAAGGTTCTAATTTGATTATTCCAAAGGTTAGGGTTTTAATTATTTTATTTCCTTAGGGTTCTAATCTGATCATACTAAAGGTTAGTGTTTTTAGGACTTTGTTTCCTTAGGGTTCTAATTCGATCATCTCCAACATGTTCCTAGCAAATTGATTGTTCCTATTTCTATGAGTTCGTGGGTTTGAAGGGTTGTTCTCCTACAGGGTCCACATCATTAGGTATGAGAGCCAAGATGCTGGAAATAGGTTATCTATCAATATCTATCTTTTTCGAGTTCTTGATTTAAAAAAAATCCATCGTTTTATGTGTTTTCAAGAATCTATCTTGATTTCAAATTTGGTTGTTTTTTTTTCTTATCTTTAAGGAATGAAAATATCTACCCAGGATTTGGTGGCTGTTATCTCTTTTGAAGAACATAAAACGTGTAAACATACACAGTCACAAGTAATAAAATTTGATAAGTAAGTTATCGTTCCCACGGAGATTTGTTACTACAGTTTGTTGAGTACTAAAATTATCTCTATCTGATTTTATCCAAAACGATCGTTAATTGGAACAAGTTTAAGAAAAAAGTTTAATAACAAAATAAAAGAAATCTAGCATTGCATTTTTTCACCAAATTAATCAACTCAAATCATATTATTTTCTTTTGATTTATATTTTTATAGTACATTTAATTTGTTAACGGAAAACTTCTAATTTTATCCATACATATTTTCCGAGCTCCGTATAAACACATCTCGCTAAATTAATTCGCTATATTCCTATGAGAATTAAATTCACCAAGATTCATTACGTTCAAAGTTTTCCAATAATTGCACATACAATAAAGAAAGTTTAACTCCTTTAATCATACATGTTACCCTAAACACGAGCAATATACACAAAAATGTCTCTTCCAAGTTTATTTAAGTGTCACTTATCATTTGATAAAATTCGTAAATAATCAAAAGCATTAAGAACAAATAGAATAAACAAATTAAATGCCTTATAAATCGTTCAAAAATAAATAAATCCAAGCTTCATAAATTTAGATAAAACACAACCCTAGAAAAATTAAATTACTTCATAAAATTAAATTAAAATTATAGCAGTTTAAGGAAAAATGAGATGAAGAACAAAGAAAAATTAAATCATTTCGGATCATAAATATTTGGTACACGCAGAATACAACAGAAGCCAAAAATGGCTTATGCGTGTTCCACAGTCCACCCCCGAATACTACTAAAAATCTCAAACTCAAAGCTCCCAAAAAACTCTTTAACTCTATCATAATATCCCCTATTTATAGCTAAAAAAATACATCCAAAATAATACATTTTTTTAAACACGCGTAAAAAATTTGCATCGAAAATAAAACCCCGACATTTTCCTTAAATTTCGCATCCATGCATACAAAAGAGAATATTCAATTTTTTTACGCATGGACGATAGAAACAGAGGGCGCCGTGCATGATTTTTTTAATTCAATATGCATGCCACGTGTCAATCTTTGATTAGATGAAGAATTAATATAGACATGTGGCAGCATTTCATTCAGTGAAGAAACCGGCTGCAAGCAGAGTTCGGCGCACAGGATAATGGCGCGAGGAACGTGGGAGACAACGGCTGCAATGCGTGCATGATCCTACGCTTTTGCGCTCATCGTAACATGCCACGTGTTAGCATATTATTGATTGCAAGGAATGGTGGGACACATGGCATCCGTCTATTGGTTGAATAACCGAGCACATGTGAATAGGCCGCACGGAATCATGCCTTGAAAACGCGTTTGACACGTGGGTCCCACCCTGTACTCGTCCTGCGCGACAGGTGGGCGACATAAAAGTTAAGTATTAATTTATTTAACTAAAATTAACAAAAAATGTCAAGAATATAGAAATTATAATTCATAAAAGAGATGAAAATAACTATTAAAAATATAGTTATTAGTGGCCAAAACAAAACTTCATTTGGTTTCTTTATTTTCTTTCAATTCCATTTTTCTTGTTTTTGCCATTGGATTTCGTTTCATAGTTCTCCTTGAATTCTTCATATCTTTTTCTTGTTCTTTAGTTTTGTGTTCAATTCATCGTTGTTCTTCCAAAAGAAAAATAGAGAGAGACAGAGAGAGAAAGAGGTTGTTGTAGTTAACAGTTTAAAAAAAATGGATAAATTGGCATTATAGTTTTAAACGACCATAACTTTTGACTCGTGTAATGAAAAAACTATTATAATATATAAAATTGAAGCTCGGTTCCATTCCTATAAGAAAAAGGAAGCTTCACCTTCGTTCCTTACATTTTTTAACCCTAAACTCCATCATTTACACCACCTATCGAGTGGTTAAGTTTTGTTGCATTATTCTGTATTGTTTTTGGTTTTTATTCATTAGGGTTACTATTTTTTTGTGACTTTTCTATTCACAGCAGCAGCAACAATAAAAAAAAGATCTTGAAAATATTTCCATCTCAAGATTATTTCTTTCCTATTTTCAAGATTTTTAAGATCTTGAAAAGATTATTTCTTGGTTATTTAGAGTCATCTCTTGACTTTATTTTTTTCACCATTTGCCTCAACTAAGTTTTTAAAATTTTGATTTTTGAGATTGTCACAATAAAAACGGTTTCATCATGAGATTAGTTGAATACTTGATTTTTATAATTACATAAAAGAGGCTTGGCTTAAGCTTTGAGTGGTAAAAGGAAAACGATAAAAAATGCCAAAATATTATGAAACACGAGTGATAACCATCTGATTTGAGAGCAAACACATAAGGGAGTATGTGAGGAACAACACCTTTTATTTTATTTTATTTTATAGGTTGAAACACATGAGTAACGAAGGAGGAGAACCACGAGAGGTCGACTTGAAATCCTTCATCAAGGGTGTTAATGACCAATTTAAGAGGCTGAATGTAAGGTTAAATGATTTAGAATCCTCTTTCGGTTCTGAATCACATAGATGGCATGAATTCGATGAAGAAGAAGCTGATTACAATGTTAGGAGAGAGAAATTTATAAATAGGACAAAAAGGTTGACTCCAAAGGAGATAGCAATATAGGTAGTATAAAGATGAAATTCCACCTTTTCAAAGAAAGAATGATCCTGAGTTATACTTGGAATGGGAAAGAAAGGTTGCATATATATTTGATTATCATAATTACTCCGAGGAGAAGAAAGTAAAGCTAGTAGCTATAGAATTTATAGATTGTGTAGGTATATGGTGGGATCAATTGGTGGTCAATAGGCAAGGGAATAGTGAGAGGCCTATTCGATCATGGGAAGCGATGAAGTGGGTGATGTGTAAGAGATTTATACCTAGCCATTACTATAGGGATCTATATAGACATTCCATTAGTGTAGATGATTATTATAAGGAGATGGAAATCACCATGATTAGAGCAAACATAGAAGAAGATAGAGAAGCGACAATGGCTAGATTCATTACCGGATTGAATAGAGAGATTGCTGATGTGGTTAAGTTGCAACATTACATAGAGATAGAGGAACTACTACATAAGGCCATTAAAGTGGAGAATAAAATTAATTCTAAGAGGTTCAAATCCAAGGTGTCCTCTAATTATCCATGGAGATCAAATTGGAAGGAGAAAAAAGCTACGTTTAGAACAAAAAATGCAACAAAGTTGAAGAATACAATTATTATTCCTAATGGTAAACCCAAAACTAAAACTCTTTCTAAGTCACTTGATATTAGGTATTTTATATGCTAAGGATTCTGACATATTGCTTCTAAATTCCCATACAAGTTATGGTTGTACAGGAAAATGGAGAAATCAAAAGTGCTAGTTCAAGTGACAATGAAATGCCATAATTGGGGGATTATTCTGAAGTTGAAGTGGAAGAACCTATGCAAGGAGAATTACTTGTCACAAGGAGATGAGAGGCAACATGATCATATTTTTCACATAAGATTCCATATGAAGGATAAGGTATGCATGTTAATTATTGATAATGGGAGTTGTACCAATTTTACTAATACCTTGGTGGTAGAAAATTTGAATTTGAAGTGGCAGAAGCTTCCTAAACTGTACAAGCTACAATGGTAGAATGACTATAATCAAGTGAAGGTCAACAACAAAATTGGGTTCCTTTTTCAATTGGAAAATATAAAGATGAGGTTGTTTATGATGTGGCATTGATGTAAGCTGCACATATTTTGCTTGGCCGACTGGCAATTTGATAAGAGGGTGTCGCATGATGAATGCAAAAATCATTATTCTTTTTTAATGAAAAAACGAAAAGTTGTATTATCCCCTTAAACCTTTGCAAGCTTATGAGGACTAGATTAGGATGGAAAAAGAGCGCAAGATGAGGGAAAAAAATGTGTGAGCAAGAGGAAAATAAAAGGAAAGCAAGATTGAGAGAAAAAATGGAGAGAAAAGTGAGAAAAAAAGAGAGAGAAGTAATAAAAAAGGAGTGAAAAGTGGGCAAAAAAGAGAGGAAAATAAAAAAAATGTAATTATTAAAAAACATGAGATTAATAGTGCAATGATAGCAAGGCGACAAGTACTTGTACTTATATACAAGGATGTTTATCCTTCTACTAACGATCTTAACTCATCTTTGCCTAGTATTATTGTATCTTTATTGCAAGACTTTGAGAATCTACTTTGAGAGGACGAATCTTTTTGAAGAGGAGGGAAATAATAGTGATCGAGGTGTTGATCAAGTTGATCTTCTCAAGTACTGACCAAGTTGATGTTTACAAATATTCTCAAGAAACTTAAGATCCTATGAAAGGGATAGATTTTTTTAAATTAATTGTAATCCTTTTTATGTTTTATTTATCATAAGTCTTTTTAATCTTTTATTTTTAAGGATAGATTAGGCCCAATAGACCACTAACTAGGCCCATTTCATCTAGGTTTTTTTCATTAGGATTTGAATTGGCATCTAGGTTTTTTCATGAAGGTTTGTTGTTATAAAAACGCAGTAGCTATGTAATTTGGAGAAAATACCATATATTATTAATAAAAAGTTTATTTTAGAAAGCCTATTACTTTGGCTTCTTGTGTTCTTGATGGAATTCATGAATTTGACTTATCAATGGGTGTGATCTTCCTTTGTGGCGTCTCAATGTAAGGGTTTTAAGGATTTTTTTCCTTTGGGTTCTAATGCGATCATACCAAATGTTAGGGTTTTAAGGATTTTGTTTCCTTATGGTTATAATCCGATCATACCAAAGGTTAGGTTTTTAAGGACTTTGTTTCCTTAGGATTCTAATCTGGTCATCTTCAACATGTTCCTAGCAAATCAATTATTCCTATTCCTTTGAGTCCGTGGGTTCCTTGGGTTGTTCACCTAAAGGGTCCACATCACAGGAGGTTTAATTAAATGAGCTAGAAGAGATCTATAATGAAGCCTATGCCAATGCACTAATTTAGAAGGAGAAAAAAAAGGTGTACATGATAAGGTGATATCAAGAAAGAACTTTCAAGTTGGGAGGGGAAAAAGTGCTCTTATTCAATTCCCACCTCAAGTTATTTCTAGGTAAACTTCGTTCACATTGGATTGAGCCTTTTGTTATAACTAATGTATTTTCTCTCTCTTGGTGTAGTGGAAATTCAAAGTGAAAAAACTGAAAGAGAACTTAAAGTAAATGCACACAGGTTGAAACCTTATTATAAGACATTTGATTGAAGCCATTTGGAATATCTGTGAGCCGACTACCAAGGAAGATTGAGTTATGGGTGAATCAGGCTGAAGATGTTAAAAAAAGTGCTTTGTGGGAGGCTACTCATTAGATTTGTATTCTACTACCTTCTATTTATTTTTTTTTAAATTATATTGATGCATGTATTTACATTAATATAATAATTAGGTATGGATGAGTATAAACATGTCTTTATCTTTATTATTAGTATTGTTTGGTTGCTTCATTAGATTAAAATGTTTTATTAGTTTAATATGTCTTTATCTTTGTTATTAGTATTGTTTTGTTTGCTTCATTAGTTTCATATGCTTTAGGATTAGCTTTAGAAGACATAATTTTTTTTTATTCATTGATTATTTATTACATATTTAGGTTAATTATAATCAATAACTAGGCTTGGAATTAATAATATGATATTCTTTGGTTTTTGACATCTATAGGATGAAATTAGCTAAATAATGTTGGATTTTAGGCAACCTTATATGATAACATTATTAAAATTTTCATGCACAATAGCTAAGTTGGTGATAGGAAAAACTATGTGCTTAAACATGTGAAAAATGTTATGAATTTATTGAAACTTTGATACGATTTTAATGAATATGATTGGGATGCTATAACTTTTCTTTAAGCTTATTAAGGAAAATGCTAAATATATTTCTTAAAAAAATGATTAAGGCAATAGAATTAACCTTTGGTTAAATTTTCCAACCATAATGTTATTTTCCTATAAGGACAACCCTTTTAGTGAACCAATTTGAGCATACATGAGCCATTTATTTGTATCCATTGCTTACCCTTTAAACCAAACACTTTGGATTTACCCTATAGTTCAAGAAAAAGTGGAGTTGTACAAAGAGATTGGATTCTAAGAAAATGATATAATGATATTTATAAGTGTCAAATGTGCTTAATTAATTAAATGTCCAACACAAGTAAAACAACCTCTAAGTTAAGACAATAAGGGGACAAGCTACTGAAAATAAAAATAGAAAGTTGTTGTGTATGGAAAAAAATGGATAAAAATAAAATAAAATAAGCTAATAATGATGTTTGGATCCAAAATAATAAAATTTATAAAACTCTATAATTTCAATCTAAATAATTAAAAGCCCCCAAAAAGTAATTATAAATGATATTTTACAATGTAGGGATGTAAAAGGAAATTTTTGTGTGAAAAATTGGGTATGATTTTATTGCACCAATAATTGATAATTAAGTTTGTGTTTGTACGTATTTCATCATTGTGGTAGAAAAGATCATATTAGGCCCAAGTGTAAATTTTTGATGAATGCTCCTAAATTTAATAATACATTCCATGCTTTGCATATTAGAACTCATACCTACCATCCATCTATGCATACTACATCATATTCTAGGATGAATGTAAATTATAATAACAAGTTGAAAAATTCTACTAGAAACATGAAGTTTTTGGATCAAAGAGGTGTGTAAAATTCAACACTTGTAGTTCTATGACTATTTAACATCATCCTATCATGCATGCCGCATCTTAATTTAGGATAAATGGTAAATATAAAGGTAAGTCCAAGATTATGCCAATGACAATGAAGGTAGCTAATTCCCAACCCAAAAATATAAAGAAACCAAAATTCAAGAAATTTTGTGTTATGAAAGGTTGTCTCTTTCCAATCAACTAACCCTTTTCACATTGGAATTTTTATTTTGTGGTTGATTGATCCTAGGTGTGTGATGAGTGCTCAAAAAGTACTAAAATAACCATGATTTTATGCAAATTAATTGATTAAAAATATATATATTTATATGTTTTATCATATATTTATATAAATTTGTCTTTTTCGGAATCACGGGTATTTTTATTGTTTTTCAGGTATTTTGGCTTAAAAATGCAACTTAAAGACTCAAAGAGGAATACTGGAAGCAATACATCACAAATATATTAATAAATAAATGCGGAAAGGTCGACAAATATGGAAAAATTGGACAAAATAGGTCAAAAAGGTCAAAAATATCAAAAAGGAGAAAAACGCGCCGCCGCACCGCCCAGCCGCCGCGCCCAAGCACCCAGCTCCGCCCCAAGCTGCGCGCTCCGCACTGTTCATCCGCGCAGCACTGCGCGCGGGTTACTATTCATGCGCGCAGCACTGCGCGCGGGTTACTGTTCATGCGCGCAGCACTGCGCGCGAGTTACTGTTCATCCGCGTGCGCCGACACTCATTTTTCACGTGCAGCCGCCCCATGACGTCATGCTGACGTCATCAATGACGTCAGCATTTCCATTACGCGTTTTTACATTTTTTTACTCATATTTTTCTCTCCATCCTCACCTATAAATACCCCCTTCCCTTCACTTCAAAAACACACCTTCAAAACACACTTCTCTCTTCTTTCTTTCTCTCTTTTCTTAGATTTTTAGTTTTTCTTAGTTTTTCTTATGTTTTCTTAGTTTTTAGCTTTTCTTAGTTAAATTCTCTTAGATTTAGAGTTCTTCCCTTTTTGGGAAGAACTAGTTATGTTTTTGTAATATTTTAGCTTTTTGATTCAATAAATGGGAGTGCAAATTCCGCTTGGAGTTTTTCCAGCAACGGGAATAGCGTCGAAGTTCTGTAAGGATTTTATTTTCTTTACAGTTATTTTTATGCTTTATTATTACATGTTATATTTAATTTGTCTGTGGTTAAATTTAACTGTGCTGGCTATTTAGTAAACATGATGTAATAATGACGTTGTTATGCTTGCGAAATATTAAATAGGTAAAAATCTCTAAAATGAATTGATTTTATTTTTATTCATGATTTTATATTAAGAATGTTAGAGAGAAATATATTATTTTTCATTACAAACTTAAACCTGAAAATTAGATTTTAAGGTTTAGTTATCCGGTCTGATTTAGAGTAGTGCTCTTTTATTTGATGGTACAATCGCCCGGTAGTTAGAGTGAAGCTCTATTTCAAAAGTTTTTATAAGAATTATTATCTGAAAATGTATTGACAACATGTTTTCGGTAGTGGTTTTAAAACTTGAAAGTTAGTACTCGGATAGCTAAATTCTTAGGTTTAATTTGGACACCTTGAATAAAGTTTAAACTGTCTAACCCCACCAAAGGTGGCATTTAAATGGTTCATTTTCAATCTCTTAGAAAAAGGAATTAATTTAATGAGGCAAATTAGTTATCAACCCCACCCATAGGTGTTAATTGATTTGTTTAGTTAACAAAGAATATCTAACCCCACCAAAGGTGGTATTCATACAAAAAAGGGAGAATCAATAAATATCAATTCATATCTTTAATAACCTAGATAATATGAGCAAGCATAATTAACTTAGTTATTATATCCATAAATACTCCGCCATTATAAATGATAAAATTTGCATAAATGTTTATTGAATCTATGTTTATTTTTATGTAAGTAGATTAAAAACACAAAAACCTCAAAATATCGTGACAGGATGTTTAGGATTTAATTTCGTTTTTAAAAGTTTGAATAATAAATTAAAAACCACACACATTCCTTCCTTAGATCGACCTTCGGAGTATACTTATCATTTTCTTTGAAATGATTCGTGCACTTGCGAGAGTTTTATAAATAATAAAACCAAAGTATTGGCAAGAATCGGCGATGCCGGTTTTCGCTCATCAAGTTTTTGGCGCCGTTGCCGGGGATTTGGTCATCAAGTTTTTGGCGCCGTTGCCGGGGATTTGGTCATCAAGTTTTTGGCACCGTTGCCGGGGATTTGGTCATCAAGTTTTTGGCGCCGTTGCCAGGGAAGGAATAGCGTTTTTAAATTATTTATCAAAATTCTAAAAACATTTTTTGTGCTGTATATAATTGTGATTTTTTTTGTTTTAATCAAATTTCAAATTTCATAAAAAAAATAAATAAATAAATAAATAAGTAAAATTTAGTAAAATAATTTAGAAATTTGAAATTGTAAGTAAAAAAATTTACCGTTCTTGAATAGTAAAAAAAATTAAAAACTTAAAAACTTAAAAAAAAATTAAGATAAAAAATAAATAGTATAGTGTAAATAGTCAAATAAAATTACCGTTCATGAATAGTAAAAAAAAACTTTTTTTTTAATAAATTTTAAATTAAAAAAATAAAAAAAAAACTTAAATAAATTTTAGATTAAAAATTAAAAAAATAAAAAATAAAAAATAAAAAAATAAAATAAAACTTAATTTTTAATTTTCATTTAATTTTAAGTTTTTATTTAAAATCTTAATTTTATTTTTTTTTAATAAAAATAATAATCAAAATGAATAAAAACAAAATAAAAAAAATCAATTTTTATTTTTATTTTATTTTCCTTTACTTTTTTTTCAATTTTATTTTATTTTTATTTTATTTTATTTTATTTTATTTTATTTTATTTTAGTTTATTTTAGTTTATTTTATTTTATTTTACTTTTTATTTTATTTCAATTTTAATTCAATTTTAATTTATTTTATTTTTATTTTTATTTTTATTTTTTTTTTATTTTTATTTTTTATTTTTTATTTTTTATTTTTTTTTTCTTAATTTTTAACCTAACTTAATTAACTTAGATTTTTTTTAACTTAACTTAATTAACTTAGATTTTACTTAAATTAACTTAATTAACTTAGTTTTTTTTAATTAACTTAAAATTTTTCATTAACTTAATTAACTTAGATTTTCTTTTACTTAATTAACTTAATTTTTACTTAACTTAACTTTAACATGAAAAGTAAAGATCTAAAGGAGTTCTGTCTAGGAGACTAGTTTTTGGAAGCCTTTGTGCCACTAGTCTTTCCTGGGAACGTTGCTCTGTCTAGGAGGATGGTATTTAAGGAGCCTTAGCCCCACCATTCTTTCCTGGGAGCACTCTTGGTTAATACTGATTATGTTATTTTAATTTAAAAAAAAAATTAATTAAAAAAAAAATCTGAAACTATCTCCAAAAATTTTAAAATTTTAATTACATCTCAAGAGTTAGTTTCTTTATTTGATCTAGGTACAATTGTGTTTTGATGCCTTAAATTATTTGATTTGCACCTAGATGTGGGTTATCTAAAACCCTCAAGCATGCCCCTAGTTTTTGGTACAGAAAAATTTGAAAATCAATAGGGCATGTTTGAAACAGTATAGGTAGACAACCTTGTCTTACTTGTAGGTATGATTGACTCAATGATGAGGGGACATTGAGTTTACTTAAAATGCAATCCCCAAGTTACGTCTTGCTAAGACGTTAAACTAAGCGCTGGATGGGAGGCAACCCATCATTTTAGGTAATTTTCTGTTATTTATTTTATTTACTTAATTTTATTGTTTATTTTAGTTTAATAATTTTTAAATTGTTAAAACTAAAAATGTTTGTTGAGATGTTAGAAGTTCACAGCGATCTTTCTGTATACACTTTAATGATGAATATAATGAATGCACCTGCATTTCTCCATTACTACTTACACATTCTCAAGAAATAGGTAATCTTTCTTCTCTTTTCTCTTTATCTTTAATTTACAGTTGTTACATTGAGAACAATGTAAGTTCTAGGTTGGGGGTGGTGAAAAATTACCATGCTTAATTAGAAAAAAAAAGATTTAACAATTTAAAAATTATAAAAAAAAAAAATATTTCACAAAAATTTATCATTTCTTTAAATCAAATTTAAGTAAATAGTTAAGTCTTTTGTACTGTTAGATTAATTTTTGAAAACATATCATGAAATATTTTGTAATTATTTTTGATAATTAGTTAGTTTTTGTCATAACTAGTATTTCTTGATAAAATGTGGAAATTATTATTTTTTCTTTTTTATACTATATATATATATATATTGAAATTAAATTTTAAAGAGTTAAAATTAATAAAATAATAATTGACCAAAAAAAAATCAATTTTAAACTGCTAGATAGAGTCAGTTAACGGGGCAAATCGACAATATCCACGTGTGTAGCGTCAGCTAGCCCCATCAACCGACATTATCCACATGTTTATTATCATTTCTCTTTCTCTTCTTCACCAGTAGAATCCAAATTTCTCTTCCCCCTTCGCCCAAAACCGAGCTCACCCTCCACTCTTTCTCAATTTACGGCCACCTTCGACCACCATTTCCAACACCATTTTGTGGGTTATATTCCTCTTCTCATTATCTTTCAAATCCCCTATTGTTTTGAGCAAAATACTTAAAAAATTTATACAAATTTTCTCACTTATTCTAACTTACAAAACACCCATTTCTTCTTCATTTCCTTCATTTAGTCACTTCATTTACTCTTGTAAGTATTTCTATTAATCTTATGCACTTATTATTTAGTTTGCTTTATTTTTTGTATAAATATTTGATTTATGTATGTTTTGTATTATGCTTGTTATTTTATGTTTGGCTTATTTTTCTGTGAAAATAATATCTGCATGTTGTGGGTTTGAGGGACTATAATATTAACCATACGTGGATAAATTTATTTACATATAAATAATTATATTTTATCAAGTAAAAGTAATACAATTGTAAAATGATTAAAATGATAAATGTTTTGTATTATGTATATTTTGGTATATATTCTAATAATTAGGAAATTTATATATAATAATACTTGAAATATATTGATTGGATACATAATTAATATGCTTAATTAATGTCATTAATAAAGAATGGACAAATCTTGGATGTCAAAATGTAGAATTAAGCAGGACTACATTTTCTGAAGTTGAAAGTTTCATGGAATTTGCTTGTAAAAATACTAATACTGGAATTAGTATGATTCGATGCCCATGTGTTAAATGTAAAAATGAATGATTTCATGAATTTGACGAGGTTAAGTATCACCTTATCCGTAGTGTTATTCTTTTGAGCTATAAATGTTGGTATTATTATGGAGAAAATATTGATAATACTCATGGGGAAGAGATAAATAGGAATGTTAGTGGATTACATACATCTTATCATAATGTACAGACAGAAAATATGATTGCTTTCTTTATAGAAAATATACTTCTAGAAGATGCCGAAAAACTGTTGTATACAAAATGCAAAAAATACACTAAAATGTTGGGATTGGTTCATTTGTACAAGTGAAGGCAAAACACGGTTTTTTTTACAAGGGATTCACAGAATTACTAAATCTACTAGTCGATATGTTTCCTGAGGGTATTGAATTGCCATTTTCAATGAATAAAGTAAAGAAATCTCTTAGTCGATTTGGCATGGAATATCATAAGATTCATGCTTGTCCAAATGATTACATTCTTTATAGAAAATAATATGAGACATAAGATGATTGATTTCTTTATAGAAAATAATATGAGACATAAATTGATTGCTTTCTTTAAAGAAAAAAATATGAGACATTAGATGATTGTCTGATGTGTTAAGAATCGAGATGGAAGCATGGTACAAATGAGACAACACATAAGCTTGTGTTCTTCCAATAGCTACCCCACATGGGAGTCCTCCTCCATTTTATGAAACATTCATGGTAAGATTTAAAGCTTATGTAGATGGTATATTATTTTATTTTTATTACATATTTTTTATTGAATATAACACTTAAATGTTTTACAGAATATGAAATGTCTGTTGAAATATCCATCATTTACGGACTATGTTCCTATTGGAATGATACATAAATTGAGCAATTATTTAAAGGTTCACATTCCATATTTTCCAAATCATTGGTGAATAGTAGTTGATCAATCATTGTCCATGACTAGTTCCCGCTAATGCAACCACAGTCCAAGAAGTCGTTAGTGATATGTGGCTTGGTTGTCTAATCAAGTTGTGCTAAATTTTGACATGACTATTTATTTTTACTTACGATAAAACCTTTTTAATACTTGTATTTTATTATTATATTTTTATTGTATAATAGATCTTGTTTTGTCTATTATATTGAAGTTGGTAAGTCCCGCAAATTTAAGAGATTCAAAAGAAGTATCTCATGGCAAATCTATATCTAGTGAAAAATTATTATACACCAAGTTGTTAAAGAAGAAGCAATGGAAAAAGTATAATTATGAGTATACTATAAACTTCAGTACAAATCTTGGCTCTTTGATGACGATTGTTGCGAGCAAAAAATAGTATAAATGATGGATGGACTATGCCAATTCTTAAAGAAATATCTAGAGTATATATTGGACAATATTATATATCAATCGATTACATATTGCAATTATTTGAATTTCAAATGATTGACTTAAGTATAACTAAAGTGTGGACAAGGTGAGTCCTCTATTAGTAAATAGATTTAATTTATGTAGATCATATAATTATGTTTATATTATCTAATTAATTATATATATTTCTTTTATATAGGGTATGTTATTATCGACTTGAAGCTAATCACCTATCACATTTAGCGATGTTTTATGATTCATCATATGTGAATCAATATCAAGAGCATGATGCTAGCATAAGAGTAATACAATTATGTGATAGAGCATTAACACTTTAGAGAAATCAAAAGTTGATAATCCCTTTTCCACTAAAATTTGAACAAGGTCAAGATCATTGTATATTGGTAATCCTTGATCTATATGGTAATCATGCTTAGTACTGTGGCTCGACTTCGGTAGAATTGAATAAAGACAGAAAAAAATTTGTTGAAATATAAGAGTTATAACTAGATATTTTGCTTACATTCTTTTTTGTAATATTGAATAAAGAACTAACTCTTTTAAACTTTGATAGGGCATGGAAGTTGTGGAAAAAGAGTAAAACCATTATCCTTAAAAAGTCAAATAAGCTTATATGGGATAAAGTTATGGTATATGCAAGTGGATATTAAGAATGAATTTTATTAATTTAATAAATTGTACAATTGAATAATAAAGATGTTCGAATTGATAAACCATATATACTTGTTTTTTGTAGGTTCCAAAACAAATGATGGAGTTATGTGTGGTTACTTTGTTATGAAATTTATGAGCGAGATCATCTAAAATATCAACATGTTAATTAAAAATGTGGAAATCTCTTATACTAATATACTCTTTTAACATATAAGTTATTTTTAATGAATTTATAATGTTAATAATGAAATAAGTTTTGTTCATTTATGTTTTTGGAATCATAATACTTGTAAGGTGCTATTTGATGTGCTCACTTGTTTCATAATCATAATTTAAATTTGTTATGCCTCAAAGACGTTAGATTTAATATTTCACATAGTATGCAAGCTATGTCAATTTTTAAGCCTCTTCATTTGAGGCCATGAGAACATTAAGGTAATGTTGCATGTCTACTTTTAAATAACAAATATACAAATCTTTTAACATATATAAATTATTTTTTAATGCATTCATGATAATAAATTGTTATTTTGAATTTAAATACATGTAGTTCTTTGGTTGGAGTAAAACATGATATGATAGGCAAACAAATTTTAAGATTTATAAGAAGAATGGATGGAACACTTGCTTCAAATTATAAGGTCACAAGAAGAATGAGAAGAAGAATCTGATGATATTTAATATTGTATTTGAGAGCGAACAGTTTGATTTTTCGACCGGTGAATTACCACCTGTTATCTATAAAGAGTTCCTTAGGGAGGCTAAATTGACACAATATAGACTTACATATGAATCAAATTACCTCTTCCTCTCGTATTCTTCCTAAGAGCTCTACTTTGATCCATTTTGAAAAATAATCAATGGAAATAAGGAGCAACTTTTTCTGGCCCATGCCTATGGGCAAAGGTCCTACTATATCTAGTCCTCGTTTGTATAAAGGCCAAGGACTTACTACTCCTACCATGATGTTTGGGGTTGTGTGGGTCAACAGGGTAAACCTTTGGCATTTATTGCACTTGTGAGCATATTTGATGCAATCTTTCGGCATGGTGGGCCAATAATAAACCTATCTCATGATTCATTGGGATAATCTTCTACCCCCATAATGCAAACTGTAATCTCCCTTGTATGCTTCATACATCATCCTTTCAGCTCCCTTTGTAGCTATGCATAAGAGGTTGAGGCTAAGTGGGGTTTTATGGTATAGTTTTCTACCTCAATCATGTACCAGCCTGCCTTGGTTTCAATTTCCTTTGTGGTCGTGCTATCTTTAAGTAGGTCCCCCTTTTGCAAGAAATTATAGATTGGGGTTAACCATGTGATAAAGGGAGTGTCCACGCATCCAATCCTTCTTTTGGCCTCTTCCAAAGATGCCTCTGCTAGTACTATTGCTGATACCACCTGATCATGCTTGGTCTCTCTTATTCATGCCAAGTTTGCTAAGGCATCGACGTGACTTTTCTCATTTTGTGTTATCTGCTCGATCTTGAACTTGGAGAATTTTGAGCATTCTTGTTTTAATCTCTCCAAGTATTTTTCATCTTTTTGTCTCTTGCTTCAAATGTTCCCAAAAATTGATTGACCATGAGCCTAGAATCACTAGGTTGGATAATTCTATCAACCCCTAGCTTTTTAGCAATCATGACTCCAAATATGGTGGCTTCATATTTCGTGATGTTATTTGTTGCTTGAAAATAAAGCCTGACCACATATTCATAGTAGTTGTCCTTCTTATCCACTATAACCACACCTAGTCCTACACCTTTAAATTGTACGCCCCATCCACAAATACCTACTAGGTTGGTGCCTCCTTCTAGTCTATTCGTACATACTTCCACTATCTCTATTTTGTTAATGACCTTGGAACTTTCAATGAATTCAGCCACAAATTATGTCATAGCCTACCCTTTGATGGTTGTTCTAGCCATTTATTTGATGTCATATTTTCCCAACTCCATGGTTATCTAGGATAATCTCCCTACAACCTCTGGTTTCATTAGTACATTTTTAAGAGGGTGTGAGGTGAATACCATGATTATGTGGGAGCCAAAGTACTGCCTGAGCTTTCGTGCAATAATCTTGAGAGCAAAGGCAAGTTTATCTATGGTGGGATACTTTCTTTAGGCCTCTATTAAAATTTGGCAGACATAGTAGATGGGGTGCTAAATTTTGTTCCTCTCAGTTATTTACACGGCACTGCATGTTTTGAATATGACAGCCAAATATAAATAAAGAATCTCTTCTAGTAGGGGGCTGACTAGGATGGGGGATTACTAAGGTACTTCTTGATTTCTTTTAAGGTAGTGTTGCAATCCTTGTTCCAAAAGACAATTTTGTTCTTTCTTACCATCGTAAAGAAGCGAATACACTTATCTATGCATTTACCAATCAATCTGCTCAATGCCCCTATTCTTCCATTCAGCTTTTGTATTCCCTTAAGACTATTGGGTGGCTTCATGCTTACCAGTGCCATTATTTTGTTTTGATTAGCCTCGATTCCTCTTGCTAACACAAGGTACCCTAGGAATTTTCATGCAGCCATAACAAAAATGCATTTTTTGGGGTTAAGTTTCATGTCATAGCTTCGTATTACTCCGAATATCTCAAATAGATCTTTGATATGGTTCAAGGGTTGAACTAACTTGACCATCATCAACATATGCTTCCAGATTCTTACCTAGCTATTTTTCGAACATTTTGTGGATGAGGCGTTGATATGTTGCACCCGCATTTTTCAATCCAAATGGCATTCTCGTGTAGTAGAACGTTCCTTCTTCCATTATGAAAAACGTTTTCTCCTCATCCTCAAGGTGCATTCTGATTTAGTGATACCCAAAGTATGTATCTAAGAAACTCATCAACCTAAACCTGGAATAGGTGTCTACTAGCTGATCAATGCTTGGGAAGGGGGAAGCATTCTTTGGGGTAGGCCTCATTTAGATCAATGAAGGCTACACACATGCAAGATGTTCCACATGCCTTATTTACTAGTACCATATTGGAGAGCCATGAGGGATACTTGACTTCCCTAATGACCCCTGCCTCTTTGAGAGTAGCTACATGATGATTGATTGCCTCATTTTTTTCTCTCAAGAATTTCCTTTTTCATTGTTAGATGGATCTAGCTTTTAGGTTGATGTTTAGAAAATGTGTATAACTCTTGAGTGAATTCCTAATATGTTTGTAAGGGCCTATGCAAAGATATCTGCATTAGCTCTGAGAAATAATGAGAGTTGCTCCTCAAGCTCTACCGTCAAATATTCACCTATTTTCATAGGGTGGCTCTTTCCCTCATCATCTGTTGAGAGGTCCTTCACCTTATTTAGATAGACTAACTTCATCATGCTTTTATTCCTTTATCTCTTTTGAGGGAGAACCCGTGATGATTTCTATTTGGGGCAGTCCCTTTCATAGTGGCATTATAACAACTGCTAGCATTCTCCTAATCTTTCTCACCTCTTCGAGGCCTTCAACTGTAGGGAATTTGATTACCTGATGGAAGGTGGATGGGATTGCATTCATCTTGTGTATCTAGGGTCTTCCTAGGATATCATTATAATGTGTAGGGGTGTCAATGATCAACAAAATGGTCATTATTATTTCCCTTTTGTCATGACATGTAGGATTACCATTCCTTTTGCATAGGTGGTGTTGTTATTGAATCCTACAAAATGAAACTCTACTTTGACGATGTCAGAGTCTCCTACTCCGAGAGCCCTGGCGATGGTCAGGAAAAGAAGGTCTACTAAACTCCTAGTATCAATCTTTATTTGATGGACGTCACAAGACCCAATCCTTAGGGTTATCACCAGAGGGTCCTCGTGATGGGATGAGGCTTCATCCCTTTCTGTGAAGATTATTTTTGTAAGGGGCCTCACTTTATCCAAAATGTATACATGGGGGCATTGTGTAACTCCCTTTATAAATCTCTTGTGAGAGTTGTTAGAGACCCCACTAATTCCTGGGCCTCCATATATAGTGTGAATGGTTTTAATGTTGGGCTCACCATGAGGCTCTCTACCACTACTTGATGAGTTCATTGGTTGAAACATTCTTTGTTCCCCTTGGTGACCTCTCATGTCTTCATTTTCTGTGATGAGATCCTTCAAATATCCCTTAGCCAATAACGCTTCCAACTCTCTTTTCAAGTTTCTACAGTCTCTTATCTAGTGGCCCACATCTCTATGAAAGGTCCACCATTTGGACATGTCTCTTTGAAGAGCATGCATCTTAGGTGGCCACCTAGTAACTCAAACTGGGTATCTAGAAAAGGTACTTAAGAAATTTGGAATGAAAATAGCCAAATCAATTTCAACTCCTCTAGCATCCCATTTTAAACTTTATGTAGATCAATCTCCCAAAACTTATCAAGAGATTAAAGAAATGACAAGTCTTCCTTACACATGTTTTATTGGTAGCCTTATGTTTACTATGATTACAATGAGACCAAACTTAGTACACTTAGTTAGTGTTATAAGTAGGTTTATGTCAAAACTTGAGAAGGAACATTGGACAGGAGTGAAGTGCATCTTACGAGACATACAAGGGACTTCAAAGGTTGGTTTGATTTATAGAAGAAACTCAACTAAAGTAGTAAAGGTAGAAAGATTCATAGATGTAGATTTTGTAGGAGAGCTTGATCAAAGAAGGTCACTTATTGGTTATGTTTTCACTTTATTTGAAACCACTGTGAATTGAAAGAGTACTTTACAATCAATTGTGGCTCTCTCCACTACTAAGGCAGAATACATGATGTGTATTGAGGTAATTAAATAAGCTCTATGGATAAAAGGCTTCATAAGTAAATTGGGATGGTCAAAAGAAGATGTTAAAGTCAAGTAGGATAATCAAAGTTTGATCTACTTATTCAAAAATATAATGTTCCATGAGAGGAAAAAACTCATCAATGTAAACCTGCATTTGAATAGGGATATTATTAGCAGTGAGCTGGTTAAAGTGACCAAGGTTTTAAAATAAGAAAATACATCATATATGCTCACCAATGTGGTTACAAACAAGCTCAGGCACTATATACACTTGGTCAAGGTTGGTAAAGGTTAGAAATGATGGGTGGAATACATTGCTAGATTCAATTCAAATAGCAAATGGGTTATTTTTTATCAAGGCGGAGATTTGTAGACATAATTAAGATAAAAAATGTGTTGACATGTGATAACAAGTGCTCGACGTATTGTAGCAAAGAGCAACCCCGTGCACACATATACATGAAACATGGGCAATGTGCAGCGTATAGTGCATGGAATGCCACCAAATTCAAGGGCAACATAGCACATCATGGCAATGCTTTGTTAGGCTATTATCATATGTGGGTTGGTACACCACAATGTGTTCTTTCTAATATATTTGTGAGGATATAACTTGTATTCAATAGAAGATTGTAACATATGATTGTAGATTGAGAAAGTGAGTTGTATAGGTTGTGGAATTATAGAGAGAGAAAGGCTTGTGAAAGAAAGCACTTATTTAGAGTTCATGTTCATCTATCTTATATCAAATGCAAGAACAATCTTATTGTGTAAGGATATCATTTATGTAAGGATTACTCATTTTTTCTAGTGGATTGGAACTGCATTGGTTCCCATTGATGTAAGCCTCATATTGAAGATGAACCACGTAACAATTCTTGTATCTTTTTATGATTTTATGTGCTTGTTTCTATCAATTTTCAGTGTTTCCAGTCAAGGCAATCTTGTGTTCATGTGTTTGTGTCAAGGTAGTGGAAGAACTGGTGATTGCCCTAACATTATGAATAAATTTCTAACTCAACATGACTTGCACCCATTTCAAAACCGAGTTTGGAGTCTTGGAACAATGCCAATAATTCAGTAATAAATGAATTTTTTCCTCCACCTTATCTTATAGACTTTCCATGAAAGAAATTGACTCAAATCAAGTCCATCTAGCTTCAATTTCAAGTTTTTTAATGACCATACATCAATGCATTTATCGTATTTCACCAAGGTAGGATAGCTAGATTTATAGACTTGCTCACAGCCTCTCCACCATGGATGAACTAGTAATTTCCTTCTACAAAGATTTCCAAAGGTGGGCAGTACGTCATGAGTTACCATCTAACCAAACAATTTGATTTGATTTGGGACCTTTGCTATCCATATTTTCATCCATGAAAAATCATATTAGGATTTGAGTTGAGGCCCAACATTGGAGGTGCCTACATTTAATAGACAACTTGTTTTGGTAATGAGATTATATGCACTTGTCACAAAAAAAAATCATTTTGTTAAAAATGCCAACACAGCACTTCTCAGGCAGTATTATCACTCAAAGGAATGGATATAATGTGAACCACCTCTAGAGGAATAAAATACTATTTAACTTTTTCCAAATTCCAAGACCTTGCGAGGCGATTAATAAGGTAGGTCCATCAGGTTCTTTAAGGGATAAAACATTAAAACCCAAAGAAAGACGCCACAGCTCATCCCAAATTCTAATGAACAAGCTATCCCCCTTAAGTACCACATGTCTGGAAATAATCAAACTTTTCCATATGAAAGAGGAGGAAGATTTGAGAGAGCAGTTAAGAAACAAGCTCTGTGGAGCGTTTAAGATTTGGGCCAAAATAAAATTTGGTTCTTTCATGATTGGCCAACCTGTTTAGCTAATAAGACTAAATTGAAGCTTTTTAAATCATGAAATCCCATATCTCCTAATGCCTTTGATAAACACAAGGTATTCCTCGAAAGCCAATGGATCCCTTTAGATTTTTTCCCCTCCTAAAATTTCCTAATTAATTAGACAATTTTCCCATAGAACCTTTTGGGGAGCTTAAACACATTCATTGTGTGAAAAGGAATGGATGGGCAACGTATTTGAATAAAATTTCTTTCCCAACACCCGATAAAACTTTTTCCTTCCATCCTTTAGTCTTTTTCCACACTTTATCCTTAAATGTAAAAAAACTTGCTTCTTATCCCAACCAAACTATAGTGTGTAATGCCAAATATCTTTCCTGATAGGTCATGGGAGCGGAGAAGATATTAGTAAGAGATTTAAATAAATAATTAATCAAATTATGTTAAATTAAAATATCACAAATAATTAGATATGAAATCATGTGTAAATAAAATAATGCAAAAATAAATAAAGATTTGACATGATATTTTAAGTGAAAACAACCTATGACACACTAATAACCTAAGAAGAAAACCACTAGACCACCTAACTATCCAATAAGAAAATAAGGTTCAAATATAAGGCTAGAACTTAAACCACCCTCCAAGATAATGTCTCCAAATAATCTACTTATAAGTTATTGCTTTCCTTCACAGTCTTCACAAGAAAGGTGTTTAGATCAGGACTAATGTTTTGACAAACTCGAGTCACACGAGCACTCAAACTCGTTCAACTAGCACCTGAAATGTTAGCAAAATAACATAAGTGCAAAGTGTATTATAGAGAAGCTTTAATAATGAATAATGTTAACTAGATTATTCAAAAATATATGAGTTAATTTTAAACCATCAAGCAACCCAAGAAAAAGTAGATTAAGCATAGGTTCAATAAAGATAGCTTCTTTAAAGTTAAATCGCTAAATTAAATAATTATGATTACACACATAATTATTTGATGCAAGCCTTCAAGTACTTAATCAAGAAGAAGCTATATGAACATATAATCCCAAGATCATAAAATAAATAGGCTTATCAATCAATCAAACATAATCACACAATGTTTTATAGATTAATTAAAGAAAGATACCTAAAGAAAATATTATTCGATTTTTTTAAAACAATTTGAAAGAGAGAGCAAAAGCAATTAGAAAAATATAATGAATGTGGTTAATTGAAATAAAGAGCTGAGTTTTACTTATATGAAAAATTAAAACACTAATCATATGTAATTGATAAATATATTTTTTATTAGGAATAGGATTAGTAATACTCATTAATCAAGAAAAATCTTATTTAAATAAGAGTTCTTTTTAAAGTAGTTTCATAAAGATTTTAAGCTATCTCTTAGGCCATAACTTAGGCTATATCTTATCCAATATTTTAGTCTATATCATATCCTATACTTTAGCCTATAACTTACGTTATATCTTGGCCTATATTCTAGTACATATTTTAAAAACATTGAAGTACATTATGGAAAAACTATTTGGTAATTTTATAAATTGACTTAAGTATAAATAAATATTTGAAGTTGAAAACTTACGCCCTCGATCGATCTAAAATAGACCTAATCAATCTAAAATAGGCTCAATCGATCAAACTAATAGGTCGATCAGTTGAAACCCTTTTTGATCGATCCAGTATTGATTAATAAAAACCTAAGAGTAGGTAGATTGAACATGATTGATCATCGATTGATCAGACCCACTTGATCAAACAAACTAGTACTTGATCGATCGACTAATATATATACCAAATGTTCCTAAGTGTATAACATGTATTCTAAAGTGCATAAGGACGAGTATATACCTAAAACATATTGACTTGAAGCTCAAAATTTTCTTCATCTTGAATGCTGATTTTGAAAATTCCCCCAGAAACTAATTTACATTTAAATGTTTTGTTCATGAATATCGCCAACACTCATAAATCCTTACAATCTTACCCTTTGGTGTATTCGTGAGAAAAAAAACCTCTCTCTCACTACATCACGCTCATAGGAAAAATAATTTTTTACATAGTGGAACTATCATATGATCCAGTGAAACCATCTTCCCTTAAATCTTGACAACTCATACGTACAATGAAAATGAAAACACAAATAGGCACACAACTTTCCTCGAAAGACACATTGTTTATTTGTTTAGGGTATATATTAATAGAAAAGTGAAGAAAAAATATAAGCAATGAGTAATAATAGATACAACATTTAAATATTAGGTTTACTCTCCCTATATGACATATTGAATGAAAAGCACATTTGAGGTGTTTTCCCCTTATGTTTGATCTCTCTCATTAAATAGTATTTCTCTCATTAGGTACTCTTCCCCTATATGCATTATTTCTACCCCTTTTTGTCATACAAATATGTAATATAACATTGAAGCTTAGATTCAATATAAGTAAGAATAAGATGTATGAAATGAAAGAACTCCCCCTAAGTTCCATTACTCCCCAAAATAAAATAGAAGAAAACAAAAATTAATAAAACCTAAAACATATAAATTTTTCTTTGTTATTGAGGGTTGTAGATTTATTTAAACAAGACTAGAATAGAAAACTCAATTGATGATAATAATCTTATTTAAATCTTGACTCTCCATTGAAAGCATAAGTATATAGATAAGACATATAAATATACTGACACATACGGTCACATATCGACAATCATCCAAAAGTAAGATACATGTTTTGTAAGGTTTGAAAGTGTTAGTGATATTCATGAACAAAACATCTGAATGTAATTTTAGTTTTTGGGTGTCTCTTCCATGTATATTTTCAAGCCAAATAAACCAACGAGCCTCAAATAACACATCTAAAGTATATCTCGATTCTCATGTACATTAGGTTTCATATTAGACACATAAGAATATTTTTCATTTAGGTCATACTTTCGTTGATATTTTATTCACTCACCTTCTAGCTAATAGATTCATAAATAAAAAAGAAACATTCAAATTAGTATTAGAGCCATCACTAGATATGCTTAGTGTTCCTAGGAACTTGTTATGGATCACTTGAGAGAGGGTTCGTCTATAACCTGTGTTCCTTACTTTGATAGGTCTAATTACCCATATTGGTAGGCTCATATAAAAACCTTTGTATGACATATAGATGAAAGCATCAGGAACTCTGTGCTTTATGGTTAAGAACCACCTACAGTTACCAAAGGTAATTTTGTTACTCCTAAACCTAGGAAAGATTGGATCCCTGAAGATAAAATTGGTAGTAACTAGAATCAAAAGGGTATTAATTCTATTTTTAGTGTTGTTTCTGCTGATGAATTTCATCATATTTCAAATTTTAAAAATGCTAAGAATACTTGGGATATTTTGGAGGTTGCCCATGATGGTACCTCACCAGTTAAATGAACAAAACTTCACATGCTTAGTACTCAATTTGAGAATATTAGGATGAAAGAAGATGAGATATTTTCTAAATTATATGCTAGATTATGTGATATTACAAAAATCTCTACCAATCTTGGAGAGAAAATTGATGATTTCAGGAAAGGTTGAAAGTTCTCTACCCATTACCAGATCATTTCCATGCAAAGGTCATTTCCATTTATGAAAGCAAGGATGTGGACATTATCAAAATAGAAGAAATTTTTGAATCATTTTAAACCTTTGAAATGAGTTTTCATCCTTCCACCAAGAATAAATGTGACACTTTCAAAACTACTATTATTGGGGAAAGTAACAATGCTGATGAAGAACTAATACTCTCAATCAGAAGATTGAACAAAATTCTCAATAAAAAGAATCCTCAAAAAAAGGACAATAAAGTTGTCAAAAGGATCATAATCAAGAAGAACTCAAATTTGTGAGTTCTAATGATAAGAAATCTAAACCTACTAGACTTCAATGTTTTGAATGTATAGGTATTGGTTACTTCGCAACTAACTGTGCAAACAAGAAGAACCAAACTAGAACAGCTTACCACACTACACTAACTGACTTTGAAAGTGATGACATTGATCCAGTTGAATTAGAATATTGTGGCACCAACTACCAAACATGTACTACAACTATTAGTGGACACACTAATCAGTTTGACATTGATTCAGATGATGAGAAAAGTGATGCTAAATTTCTACTCAATAAATTCAATGTCACTAGTATTGAAGAAGTATTCGTAGATTATGTAAGATGAAAAGGAGAAAAAGATAGGTTTCTTGTAAAAGCAACTAAACTAAATGATAAACTAAAATCCTATAAAATAAATTCCTTGGAATTGAAAAAAGAAAAACCTAATTTGTATAAGCCTATTAATGAATTCGAGTCTTGTAGGCTTACAACAAGAAAAATAAAATCTAGTGCAGCAACTTGAAAAAATCAAGGAACCTATAAAAAGATTAACCATTGGAGTTGAAAGGCTAATAAAATTTCTAGATTATGGAAAACCTATTGGAGACAAGAGGAGGACTAATCTATATAGATGAGGATTTTATACCATCATCTTCATAAATAACTAAGTTTTAAATTTGTCTAACCCTTTTTCTTCACAGGCACACATACAACTTCAACATCAAAAAACATATATGTAAGGTCTTCTAACCCTACTTCTAGTGTTACTCATTATACACAAATAAGAGTTGCACCTGTGATTGAAAAATCCATTAAGTTTTGCTTGTTTGTTATCATTGTGGTAGAAAAGGTTATATTAGGTCCAAGTGTTAATTTTTGATGAATGCTCCTAAATTTAATAATACTTTCCATGCTTCACATAGTAGGACTCATGACCATCATCCATCTATGCATATTGCATCATATTCTAGGATGAATGAAAATTATAATAATGGGTTTGAAAATTTTACTAGAAAGTATGAAGTTGTTGGTTCAAATAGGCCTATAAAATTCAACACTTGTGATTCTAGGACTAATTACCATCATCCTATCATGCATATGGCATTTTTATTTAGGATGAATTGGAAATCTAAAGGTAAGTTCGAGAATATGCCAATGACAACTAAGGTAGTTGATTTCCAAGCCAAAGATATAAAAACACCAAAATTCAAGAAATTTTGGGTTAGAAAAGTTTGTCTATTTTTGGTCACCTGACCATCATTTATTGTTCATCCAGATATCTTTATTTGAGTACTTAATTGATCTTAGGTAAGCATATTTAGTTTTTTGTTTGTTTTTATTTTTTTTATTGATGTTTCTTTATTTTCAAAAAAAATGAAAAAAAAGGAAAGAAGTAGACATGCTTTATCTTAGCATGAACATTACGTACTACTTTCATATTATTTTACTATGAATTATGCAAATGGATATTATAACTTATGCATTTACATATTTTTTACATCAGGTGATCGATATTGACATGAACCTACCCATACACTTATTAGACATCTATGTATGTCATGCTTAAATTTTATGATTGAAATTATAAAATTTTAAGGTAGCTTTGTATAGTTAAATAAATATAAAAAAAATATGTAAGAAAAGGAATCAATAATAAAGTTGGAACTGGGAGATGAAATAATGTAATTTGGGTAATGTGAATAAGGATTTAAAATACATATCATTCTCATTCCACATTCAAAAAATGAACTATGCAGAGGAAATAAATCCATATATAGAGGAAGATAAATACACTAAATGTTGAAGTTGATTTTTGCACTCAGTTTTTTAACCATAAATTTTCCAACTCAATCCTAAGATAGAAGAATAAACAATCGAAAGGAATGACCTCAGAGGTGTCAAATTCACTCTGAGGCAATTTAAAGGGGTTGCCCAAATGCATATAAGTTCGAAAGATCAAATTTCTTAATATCTAAAAATAGCTAATTTATTTATTAGATAATTATTTTATTCATATAATATAGGCTAAATATGTTTTATGATGAAATTCAAACCTATCTAAAGATTGTGCAATCTAACCATGAATTTACTATATCGTTTTTGACCAATCAAAGATGCATGGACCAATTAAAGGGTGTCATGTGTACCTAGTGATATTTTCCAAACATCACCCCTATGCCTCCAAGGCCATATCTTGTAGGCTAGGTGATCTAGATACTTCATATGGGTACGATAACACAATTGCATCATGGTAAGGATGCCTTTGTGGTCTACATAGTTAATTGTAATCTTGATTTTTCAAGCTTTCCAACACGCATCAAACAAAGTCACCATTGAAAAGTTATAGTTGTTTAAAGTGTCTAGTATAAAAGTCAATGCAAACTTTCTAATTTTGACTATCACCATTGAAAAGTTATAGTTGTTTAAAATTTCTAGTATAAAAGTCAATGCAAACTTTCTAATTTTGACTATAAAATTCTTACAGTTATCTTATTGTATTTTTAATTATCTCATTTGATTTAAACCCTTAGATCATGTGTCTAATGAATATATGAAATTAAGGTTGTGAAACTATATATAGGTCAAGCCTACATCAGTCTCATTCACCCCAAGTACATTCAGTCAATTATTGGAGTATAATCTAGTATGATATGGTTGGATAACTAATAAGTGCTTGAAAAACACTAATATTACATGATTTATTTGCACTTATATGTAATAAATAGATTTGAATATGCATGATTGTATCATTATTTTAAGCAAATCTATATGCTCAAAATCATGTATATGTTTTGTTATTTTTCAAGTATTTTTAGCTTTAAATTGATTGAATTGATAACTCTAGAAGATTAAAAGAACAATACATGTAAGGTTTAAATGTGATCCAACCAGATGTAAGGGGAAAAATAAGAAATTCAAGTGAAGTAACGCAGGCCACGACATGGATTATAGTGGACCACATCATAGTTCATTCTGTTAAACATCAAATTCAAAATAGCTTGACTTGAGCCACAATGAAGAAATAGTTATGCTGTAACATGACCTGTTCTGGATAAAATGAGGTGAACCAAAACAAGATGCAGCTACACTAGGGATAAATGTGGGCCATAGTGTATGATAATTTTTCCCTCATGATCACTTTTCTCACTCATCCTCAACTATAAATTCACTCGTTTTCTCTTATTTTATACATAAAAATATCATATAAGAGCATCAGTTTTCAAATAGAATTTGTAGTAGCTTAGGAATTTTTATTTTCTTAGTTTTGCAATAGTCTTGATTCAATAAATAGTATAGGTAGACCTTTTTGGAGGATTTTCAAATAACAAATTGTTACAAAAAGTTTTGTATACTTAACAACATATTTGAGATATTAATTTTAATTGTATTCTATTATTTACAAATTCAATTTTTACGTACCTTTTTGAATGTCTTTTTTGATTTAATGATCATTCACTAAATCTGAACTTGTATGGCTTAATACTACTATGGAATATTAGTTATATTGTTATATTTGTGAAATATTAATTTAGGTAATTGTTTTATAAAAGAAACGGATTTTATTTCTTCATTCGAGATTTTTAAAAAGTTTATTACTAAAAAATACATTAATGACATACTTTTCGTAATAGATTTCAAATTTAAAAATTAGGTTTTAGGATCTAATTTTGACACCTCCAATACGAGTTCAAATTACGTGTTTCACCTAAAAAAGTGATTGAGCACATAATTTAAACGGTTTTTCATTTCCTTAGAAACAAAACATAATTTAATTTAATTAGTTGGTGATCTCCACCCAAAGACATTAATTGGTTTTGTTAACAAAGAATCTAATCCCTACCTAGGTATATTCTCATACAAAAAAGGAAGATCAATAACCTTAATTAATATCTTTAATGACCTAATTAATTTTGAACAAACATGATTAACTAGCTAATAAATCTCATAAATTATCCATTGAGCATTAATTGTTTATATGCCTAATATTTATTGAATCGATTCTATTCCTGTCTTTAATTTTATGTTATTAGTTTAGACTTTTTAAAAGCCAAAATATTGTAACAGAAGGTTTAGGTTTATTTTTCATACGTATTTATTTTTAAGTATATGATTCTTCATCATATATTAAAAATCTTAACATTCAATGCAAAGCCTATAAGAATCATCTAACAATTTGAAATAATAAGAAGAGTGTTTAAAGAAATGAAAAAAATATTATTACTTAGAATAAAATGATTATATGCACAAAATATTCTCACAAGGTAGTCTCGACTATTTGATTTTTAAAGAATAATTTTCGGTTTATCTCAATTTTAACATCGAAGCATGAACACAAATTATAAATAAAAAAAACTAATCCTCACAATATAACATGACATGTCTAAGATATCAATCAAATAGTGCAAAGATTCTTCATTCACTTTAAATCAAGTAAAACCATGATAATTTTGTAACAATTCTAAAATTAAACCTAAATATCCCTAAACCACTAAATAAACTAAATAAATGCAAACAAAAGTAAATACATAGTTCACAAAAAATTAAAAAAGTCCTAACTTTATGTGTGACTTTTCTTACACCCCCAACTTAAATCTATATTGTCATTCATATATTAAATATAAATTAAAGATAAAGAATAAAAGGAAAATAAAAGTTACCTAGTTACCTTAGTTCAATGTGATCAAGTAGTGATATGGTAATCATGGTGCATCCATCATCTCACATAATTTAATCATATTGATAGAATTCTGTGTACTTCTTATCAATCACATTTTAATAACATTTATGAATTTAGCACTTCTAAATAAAATAAATATGTGTACCATTAACAGAAAATAAAATAAAAAAATTACATCAAATTAAAATAAAATAATATATAATAAGAATAAAAAAAATTAAAAAATATATAACTAACAAATAATAAATAAAAATAAAAGAAGAATTTGTTTTTATAAGTTACCTCCCATTTAGAGCAAGTTTAACGTCTTAGCAAGACGCTTCTTAGGGATAACAATTTGTAGAATTTAATTCACACAATGTTCCCCTCATCATTGAGTTTATTGCACATATACAATTACAAAATCCACTTGTTTGATAATATTATCTACCTATACCATTAAATTCTTTATCGTGTCCTTTGGATATATTTAAGATTGATCATCTAATTGTAGGGATATGGTGGTGGGTTTTAACTTATCCACTTTTAGCTACATGCATAATGAATAAGGCATTAAATTAATACTTGTACCTAAGTCTAACTTAACATCTATCTCCTTTTTATCAACAAAGACGATATCGATATTAAAATTTCTAGAATCTTTAGAGGTAGCTTCTCAAAATTTTTTAATTTAATTTAACTAATATAACATTGACTATTAAATTAAAATAAATAATGAACAATTCCAATATGATAAAAAGAAAAAAAACAAATAAATAACAAAAATTAATAAACTAATCAAATCAAATAAAAAAAATAAAGATAATTAAAATAAACAAAAATAACTAGTCATATCGAAAAAATAAAAGGATAATATAACTAGAAATAAAAATAAAATTAAATAAATAAATAAATAATTATAAACAAGTTAATAAAAAGAAAAGAAAAATGAAATATACAAGAATTAAAAATTAGAATACAAAATTCAAGACAAAAATAAATAACAGAAATAAAAAAAGAATACAATAATAATAACAAAAGAAAACAACAAATAAAATTAAATTTAATAAGAAATATGTAAAAACAAAATAAAGAGAAATTAAAATTAGTACACAAAAATACTAAAAACGTATATGATAAAGATAAAATTAAGTTAGTAAATAAATTAATAACTAAATTCAAGTTAATAAAGGACGTTAAAATAAAAGGTAACAAATAAAATAAAATATGTTTTTGAATTTTTTTTAGATTTTCAATTTTTCAATTTTTCAATTTTTTATTTTTTTAATTTTTTTAAATCAAACAACTTACGAATATTTACAAAAAAAATTTAAGAATTTTAATAATAAAAATTTAAAACACTATACCTTCCTACAATGCACCAAAAACTTGATAATGGTAAATTATCAAGTTAATAATGCCAAAACAATCTCCATCAATGGTACCAAGAACTTGATGCACAAAAACTTGATTATTAAATTTATAATGAGCTCGTAAGTGCACCAAACAATTGTAAAAAGTAATAAGTATACTCACAAGATCGATCTAAATAATAACTATGTGGTTTTAAATAATTCAACAAACTTCTTAAAAACAAACACGAAAAAAACTTAAATATTCTATCACAATATTTTGATTTTTGAAAAGATTAAACTAATAACATAAATAATAAAAGATTAGAATATGGTTGATTGAAACAATTCTAGGCAAATAAGAAATTAAAAATCAATGGAGAATTTAAGGTAATAATTAGTTGGTTGACCATACTTGCTCAAAATTAATTAAGTTATTAAAAATATAAATTATGGTTATTAATTTTTCCTTTTCTGTATGAAAATATCCTTGGACGTGGATTCGATTCTTTGCTAATAAGGCCAATTAATATCCTTAGATTAAATTACACTTCGTTTCTAAGGAAATAACAAACCATCTAAATCACTACTTTAATCGGAGCACATACTTTAAAATCTTTTTCAAAATGTCAAGATTAGATCATAGAACCTAACTTTCAAATTTGAAATCTATTACGAAAAATATGTCATCAATATATTAATTAATAATAAATTTAAGAGAAATCTTGAATGAAGAAATAATCTTAATATATTTCATAAAAATATTCACCTAAATTAATTTCACAAACATAGCAACCAAAACTAATATTCTATAGTAATAATCAGTCAACAATACCCAAATTTAATTAATCTGTGTATAAAATTAAATGAATACAAATAGGATTTCTTGGTATAGAGATATCTTATGTATTTTTTGTGATCTAAAATACCTACAAAAGATCTACCTATACTATTTATTGAATCAAACTTATTATAAAATTAAGAAAATAAAATGTTGCAACTCCTAAAAAACTAAAAAAACATAAGGAAAACTATAGGTGTACACTCAATCCTAAAACCTAAACATGTATTTATAGCTAAGGTTGGCCAAAGAGGGTTTTTGGTCAGAAAAACATTTATGTGTCTTGCTTATTTTTATTCAAACCCAAGTCTCATAATTCTTTTCATCGTTTTACCCCGAATAGGTCACGTCATGATCTGATGTTTTCATGATATGACACAGCACAAACTACGTGAATATTGACTTTATACAGTGAGGAATGTGTCACAGCCCAATGTATTTCATGTCGCGGTTGGATCGCGGCTCGTGATGCTTAATTTTACTTCTTGTTTCATCCTTTGCAAGCTGGCTGAACTTACATGTAAACCTTACATGTATTTTTTTCTTTTAATCTTCTAAGGTGCAAATAAGTGCTTCAGGCATGATTCTTCAAGTGTTATCAGTTTATTAAATTGAAGTTTAAAATACCTGAAATACAATAGAAAATACTCGTGGTTTCTAAAATATAGATTTACATAATGATAAAATCATGCATATTTAAATCTTTTATTACATTTAAATATAAATGAACCATAAAATATTAGTGTTTTTCAAGCACTCATCATGTGTGTGTGTGTATTTAATCATTTTTGGCGTGGTCATATACTTTACACTTGGCATTTCTTTACTTATTAGTATTTTTCATTGATCCAATAATTTGTGAATTATTTTGCGACTTAAAGAAAAATTCTGATGAAGTTTTGGACCAAGTTGGTAAAGCGGAGACTTTTAGTTTGCTTGAGAAACATATAACAAACTTTTTGTAATTTTTTAGAGAATAAGGTGGCGATCTAGAAATAGTGCGTCCCCATTGAACTAGATTTCTTGTAGTGTCACATTATGGTGCAAACCTAGAAAGGTTCCAGAATATAAGAAACATAATGGACGACACCATATGCACAACCAAGCAAAGATGATATAGGATGCCACCAAGAATAGACAAACTAGGGTAAGATTGGGGTGAATGGATGATTGGTTGGTTGATTAGTTCGTCGATAGTAATGATCTGATAAATGGTAGGCTAGACATTTGATCAGGAAACATCTAGTCAACCATCATTCTGGTGAATAGGTATTGGCTAGTTATGGTTAATGGGTTCAATAGCAAGAGTCCTCATTTTGATGGAGTGGTAACATGCTTTCACAGTGATCAAAAATCTGAACTTAGATGCTCGTTACTCCACTTTCATGATACATTGTTGCTTTCTTACTTCCTTTTTTCTATTGAAGATACCAAAAGTTTTATAATTGTTTAATGGTGTTCCCAAGTTGTTCTCAAGTCTTGAAAATTATTTCACTTACTTTTTTTTTTCAAAAATTTCCATAAGTGTTAGTGGTCAACTTTTGATGTTATAATCCATAAAGCCCTCTTGATTGACATGTTTCTTAAGTGTGGCAAGTTAAAAGAATTTGTATTGACACTAACTTGTAATAAATGTCGTCTTCACTTTAGTTTTGAGAATTGTGTGGTCGAAATGAGCTCGACACAATTTACACAAATATTTGAGGATGTCACATTACCTAATTGGTCCAACCAAGGGACTGAGCATCCACAGTAAAGATTTCGAGTATAAAGAAGGTTACACCTTTCTCCTCTCTGTGATAAAATTTTCAAAGTATCATAGTGTCTTGATCCTGGACCGACATCATTCTGGGTGCCAAGGTTCTTCCTTTCTTTGTTTTCCATACAAGACATAGTGGCAAAACATGCCTTAGTTTATTAAGACACTGTCATTACTGGGTTCTAGACATGTAGTTGTACACTTCCCAAGCTAGACTTTTGTCATCAGTGGCGCATAGGTATGATATTCTGTGCTTTCTCGAAAATATTTCTATCATTGTTGGGTTCTATGCAAGTTGATGTACACTTTAAGAAGAGCACACCAAAGACATTTTTGGGCCTATGTATCAAACTTTCATCTAACTTAGGGTTGAAGTTTTTTTAAGTTATGCTCATCAAGAGCTTAAGTGGCTTACTACCCATAGAATGGGAGATGGTAATCTAAAAAGTTATAATCTATAGTTTATATTGCTCTCAATCTTTATGAGTTTGTTCTTACAAGATATTTTTGTGAATGGTGAGATTTTGGATCTCCCCATACTAAGAACGTTCTAAATCAATTATGTAGCAAACATTTGCTTCTCGATTCCACTTTTACTTGTTGATTTTTAGTTGAAGTTCTACCCCGCTTGAAGGTTGCTAGATTTGAGCAAGTGTAAGGGTACTAAATTTCTTTGGAATTCCTACTACCAAAGTGATTTTCTTTAGAAATAATGATTGTTTATGAACATTTATGGATCCTAAAAATACTTTGGTGAAGTACCCTTCATTTTACTTGTCCAATTATAGGGTAACAAATAGCTTTGAACTATAAAAGAATGTAGTTAAATAATTAATGTTAACTATATAACCATCAGTTCATTTTTAGGAGGATGGGTCAACCTTATCTTTAGAACTTAATAGTTAAGTGTGTTTAACATAGAGGAATTTAGAGATGGGTGGCCCTATTGGAAAGTGATTCATTTTGTAATTATTGAAGCGCTTGTGTTTCAAATACAATGTTGGTCACATCTCTTGGGGCTGCAGCAACAATTTGCTTATAATTTGGTGTAGCCTAGATGGCAACAAACTAGAATACTCATCCTGGAGGTCATTATTCTGGATGTTGCCTCTTGATAAGCAACATATATGTCCTATTAAGTGCGGCCTGGATGCCAACAACTTGGATCTACAGTCTCGAGAATGGCGAACTAGGTGATGCAACCTGGAAGGCAGCTTATTAGGATATCATTACCTGAAAGGTGGTAATCTATCAAGTCGAATGCGGTCTAAGTGGAAACATCCTTGACTATGTGGCTTAGAATGCAACTTTTGGAAAGCACAACCTTGTGGTGGTGATGTAGACAGTATAGCCTTCAGGGGTGCAACTTGTCCTACTAAAATATGATTTCGTATAAATCTCTACTTTCTTGGAGCAATGCATGTCTGAAAACTCTAATTATATACACCCATCTCAAAATCAATGACATCGTCAATGTGGAGCTTCTCACCTGATTATGTCGATGCTTTAGAGTGGTCCCTCAAGGTGAGCCAAACAAATCTAGTTTAAGCTACATATGCCTATGCAGATAATGATCATTGGGGGATTGTTGGAATCTTCACTTTCTAGAGAAGTAGAAAGCTTAACGCTAGCTGATGTCTAGTAAACCAAGTTGTTCTAGTTGGCTAGTTTGCATGGCTATTATACCATACTAGTTTTCCTATTTTCTCTACTTGGATGGCCTACCTAACTAGTTGTTCAGTTGCACTACATTTTGAAATACATCTTTTAAATGGATGACTAAGTGCCTATTTTGGGTGCCTTTTGTCAAGGTTGCTAATCAAACTCCTCATAAGAGGCCATGTCATCCTAGTGCAAAAAAGGTATATGTGTGTTTCTAGGTTCCACCCACCTCTTCCTTATGAGGAGGTGGTGGGACATCCATAGAAACAAATTAAGGATATATGCTTATAATTTTAAGGATTAAACAAATTTTATAGGAGAAAATGGATGGTGAACACGAAGAACAAAATGAATGTTCTTAGGTTGCTTGGTTACTTAGATTGGTCAGAACACTAATTTTTTCCAACAAACAATGTCAGATGTTAAAGTTGATTTATGTGCTTACTATGTTCACTACAAATCTACCAATTCAATCTTGAGGAGATGAAAAAACGGTTAGAAGGAATGACATCAAGGGGTGCCAAATCCACTCTAATGCCTAAATTCGTACTCTAAATGAGTTTTAATTGAAATAGTTATAAAGGATTAGAAAATTTGTACCTTATAATTATATTATTATATTATGAGACTATTTATAGGGGTTGAACTAATATAGATAAGCTCCAAATATATATATTCAAATCCTTTAATATTTGCTAATAATTAATTTATTTATTAGATAAATATCTCACATAAAGAATATATTTTAGATATGTTTTCTATTCAAATTTATATCTATCTTATTACTATATAGTTTGATCATGTACTGACTATATCCCTTTTAACCAATCAAAAATGACATAAATTAATTAAAGAATGTCACGCATTTATGTTGAAAATCCCTCTCCAAGCCCTCAATCTAAGTAAATTTATATCTTAAACAAGAAAATTGCAATCCAAAGACAATAAGACTTACAAAAAATGTATGAAGAAAAGACTATAAAATTGCATTAAAAAGGAAGTAATTAGTAGTGAATTTTATAAAGTCTAGTAACTCCTTCACATTAAGTATCTTTATGCCTAAATATTAACTGCCATTATCTTTTTTTATCTAGCATCCTTTTTTTCAAATTATTTTTCATTTTTCTAAAATTGTAGGGTTAATAGGATACTATGGTTGTTTTATTTTCACAATATGAATATATAATTATCTTTCTTAAATTTGGTTTCCTTTAATAATTTTTTTGTTCCAAATTTTGATACTTTAGTTATTTTTTGTTAATTTTGATTTTTTTGAATCATTTGTTTTTGTGAAAAAATTTAAATTAGATAAAATAAAACTTTACTAATAGAGGATTGATAGATGTATGAAAATAAAAATCTGTCCAAAAGTTCAAAATAAAATAATTAAATCATCAAAATAAGACTAAAATTACTATCCACAAATATAATAATAATACAATCAAAATGTACATATTTAAAATAAACGATAAATATATTTAATTTGTAAAAATAAAGTTATATATATATAATCGATTAGATTAGAAGAAAACAAGCATATTTACAATTACTTGATATTAATTTTAAGTAAAATTATTTAAAAAATATTTATATATATTTGAATAAGATAGTAATTATTAATTAATGCTTAGCAACTTGGAAAGCAGGTTATGCCAAACCTATAAAAATGCATAATTTGCAGCCTGAAACACTTGGAAGGGAGGGTACACGTCTACTTCGTGACCAACCACCACCTTCCAGCATTTCTAATCCTAAACATTATGTTATACTGGTAGTTGAGTTGTTTCATTTAAACACTTACAATTCCTTGAACTAGAGAACAAAATGTCCTTTAATTAGTACTGAAACTACAATAATCTTCAAAACAACTTTACTATATGAATTATAGAATGGAAGCATTCTCACTAATGCGCCATTACACTGGCCACCACAAACACGCTAGTAAAGCTTTCCATTTTTAGCCTTGATTTAATTTGCTGTCTTATAGTCTCTACTTTGTGCATCAAATGGATAGTAAATAGTTTATTTGGCCAAAATACCAAAAAAGAAAAAGTCCCTGTTTATTTATTGCTGTACGTTTTTTTTTTATAGCTTGAAAACGTCACAAAGCAGCTGAACCAGAAGAAGAAGCAAAGAGCAGCACTTGGAAAAAAAGAGTAGTTACAAGCTAACTGGTAGATGAGAACGCTTTAGCTTTAAAGTAAGTAATTTTGATCTCTCTTTTGTTATTTCTTTATTAAAAAAAGAAGAAGAAAAAGAGAGAAGAAGAAGAAGAAGATCTAATTGTTAGTTAACTCGATTATATGAACGCAAACACATAAATTTGGGTGGACTATAATATATTATGGTAGTAGACGATGATCTCACACTCTGTTTCGTAAGTTAATGCTGGATTTGGAAGCTAGCTTGTGCTTTTGAATCGAGTTCAATTTTCTGTTTGGTTTTCAAGAAAAACAGAGAGAGGAGAGTTGAAGCAGAGAAAATGGCAGTGGGGGGTTTCGCTGTTGATGGACCCGCAGTTGGTAACGTTAACAGCAAGGTAACGGCGTCGGTGGTGATCACTTGCATCGTTGCTGCGTCAAGCGGTCTCATCTTTGGCTACGACATTGGAATCTCAGGTCCGTTTCTAACAATTAATTTTTTTTTCCCTGAGCACTGAAATTTAATTGAGATATTAATTAAAATAATTTTTTAGAATTCATAATAATAATAATAATAATATTTTTTACTCAGAAATGCATAAATTAATGCTAAAAAATATTATTTTATTATTATAAATTTTATAATATTAGCTTGGTAGGTTTGCTAATTTACTTTCACATTAAGATCCATTAACATCTACATCACGGTAAAAAGCTTGGGGTTAGTTTGTCGTATAAATGATATACTGTTTCACCTTTATCACCTTAAACTTAATTCCGAATCTTATTAATATATTTTTTATTTATTTAATTAAAAAAATAATTTTTTATTTAAACTATATGTAATTTAATATGTTTAAATTAAATTATAATTATATAAATATATTTAATATTAAATAATATTTAATTAAATCACGTTGATTGTTGGAATAAGTTTTATAAAAGCATTAGGTAAAAAAATGAAAGGCAAGTGGATCGATTACAAAAAGGCAAAATGTAATCATTTAGTTTCATGTTCAAGCTCCAAAAATGCATAATTGAAAATGAAATTTACCTCAACTTGTGTATCTGTACTCTTACGTCTTAAATTTAATATAAAATTTAATGTAAAATGATTTCAATCCTAAAATTTAATTATGATAAATAATATTACGTTAAATGTAAATTATTTATTATATTAATACTGTTTATACTGTTAATTTTAAAAAAAATCCTAATTTTTTTATTATATATAATAAAGTAAAATTAAGTATATGATACAAAATTAGTAAAAAAATTATTAAATATAGCTTTCGACCTAATATTTGGTGTAATAAAAAAAATATTTTATTTTATAAATGAATATAATTTTAGTGTAATATTTAATGTGTTGAGATATAAATAAGTGAAAATTTAATGTAATTTTTGATACAAAATGGTGTAAAATGTATTACAAAATAATGTTAAGTATCCACGTGTTCTTAGTGCTTCCTGGACTTCATAACCCCTACAGGAAAGAGTATACAACTCTCTCTTATTGTCTGGTTACAAAAAATTAATCAGGGTAACCGATATTTATCACACATTAAGAATTTGAAGAAAGGAGTAAGAATTCCATCTTTAGATCCCTCACCAATATCCTTTCCAAACTGTTTTTTTAATGTGTACTTCTGCATTGCATCCCTTAACACCATTTTAAATAACAAGTGAATATGCAAATCAATCTGCTTTATAAATATTACAAACAAAGTATAGTCATTATATATAAAAAAAAAACTTAAATACATAATTGAAAATATAAGATGAAAATAAACTTAATTTATAAAATTAAACCGGAGATAAAGAAGGTTACAAAGAGAAAATTTGTATAGAGAGGATGAGTATGGAAGCTTGAGAGCTATGAGAGTGAATGAGTAAGTTCTGCCTCTCACTGAAAATGAGTCTTCTATTTATAATTGATTGATGTATTGTTGAAGATGTTTTATGTAATGTGAACAGTATTTTGTTATCAATTTTATATAGTAGAAGATGCTTGTATTATTGTGAATAGTGGACATCTTTTACTATTTTTGTAAATAGTGGTTTATCTGTACCGTTCTTTGTTTTGTTTTCTTCTTTTGATGACGTTGTAGTAAATGCTATAATAATTTGCTACAGTGATAGATTTTGGTTAATCATTGTTTGATGGTTGATTTTAGAATAGTTTTGGGGATAAATGAAGACCACCATTTTACCTGAAATAAGTAGGTGACGATAACTATCTCGGATATAATAAGTTTAAGACCCATTAACATATCAAAGGAAGATAGAATTTTGTTATAAAAATATACAAGGGAGGAAATCATTTCTCTTTTGGTATAGGTTTGAAATGAGTAATAAAAGTTTCATAGCATTCTTTTACCGATGGGAGAAGGATAGCAAGAATAGAACCAAAAGATTTCCACCAGCTGTGAAACCAAGATGGAAATTTTGTTAGGTTAATAGATTTTTGAACGAAAAAGAATAACCATGAGTGTTGGTTATCCTTGTTTTGGATAACAGAGGCATTGAATCACACCTATTAATAATCCCAATAATTATAGGTTTTGTAATGTGGTAGGATTATGGTAATGTTAACTAGGAATGTAAGAAGTTTGGATAAATCAATTCCCCAATCTGTTAGAGATATGATTGGATTTTGGTAGTAGAGTATTGGGCCTTAACTTGGTTGTGGTAGAAGAAATGTTTGAACTCCACACTATCGGTTATTTCCAAAATACTATCAGAGTATTTTGATGTTTTTTAAGGAGCTAAAGGCCTGTAATATAATTTTTTGCCAAAATGTTTTTGGATAGTTAAATAAGGATTTTTGTCTTGGAATCCTTTTTCAACAATCATAACCATCTGAGTGTCAAGTTTTGGAAAATACTCAAATGAGGGTTTTGAAATTGTTTGGGAAACAAATTCCCTTTTCCCTAGGGCAGGGATAATATTAGGAGAGGACGTTGTCTCCTTTTCTGAAATTGAAAGTTTTCTAGTTCTAGGTTTTAAAATAATGATTTTTTATTTACAAGATGGCTCTTCCTGTTTTACTTGTGCCTTATCTTTTGAGACATGGGTCTCTGACATTGATGATGATGATGATGCTCTAAGGCTTTGGAGACTGTCATAGATTGCCTACAGATATTCTAGAGTGTCTCTGTGGTTGAAGATCCAATCTTGGATCTCTTGATATCGGGCTTCGCCTGAGGATGTTGGCTTGTCTGTTGGTGATAATGAGGCCACTTGGGACCAGGAGTAATGATTGTTTTTGATGAAGAAATAGTTTTAAGTGAAGGGTTTGGTGGAGGTTCCTTCTTCTCCTTTTCTTTCTTTTTCTTTGATGTGTTTATCTGTTTTGAAAAAAATGTCTGGTTAGGAAGTCAGGTAATGAATTGGCTTCTCTTCTAATAAATTTAATATCAAAATAAAAAACACTTAGTAATGCTTACCATCAGGCAAAAATTTACTTTGATGCAATGTTTTGAACATCTTTTTGTAAACTTTCTTTAGTAGATTTATAATCAATTCTTAGTAAAAAAAATTTGATTCAATAAATCTGATTGAAACTTTAAAATACAAAGTACTATTGCTAATACTTCTTTTTTGACAGTAGAATAATTCTTTTGACAATCATTCCAATGGCCAAAGACAAATTGAACAATCAGTTATGTATCATCTTGGACTTGTTTTAGGATTCCTTCGAATCTAACGTCACTAGCGTCGGTTTCTACTATCTTGGGAGTGTTGGATCCACAAGATGTAAACAAGGAATATTTTGTACTTGTGTTTTTATTGTTTGTACAATTTTTGTGTGTTCTTCTGTCCAAGGTTCAGGAGTTTTCTTAAGCCTATTATGAAGTGGCTTTGCCAATCTGTTAATATTGGGACAGAAATTGAGAACATATTTTAGGCTCCCGATGAATATGTGAAGCTGGGTTTTATTGGTGATCTCATCAGGAAACTTTGTTGTAAATTGTAAAGATCGCTTGATAGGAATAATTGTTCCATTGGACACATTGTGTCCGAGAAACCTTATATTGGTTTGGAAAAGAGTCATTTTTTAGCTTATAAAGTGAGACCACTCCATTTGATTATATGAAAGAAGGTTTTGAGATGCCGAATATGTTGTCCAACAAATTTTGAGAACATAAGTACATTTTCAATGTACATAATACAGAACTTTGAATAAGGATTAAGGATATCATTCATAATCCTTTGAAATTCAGAAGGTGCATTTTTTAGATAAGAGATTGTTGATCTTCTTTCTGCAAAATTGTTCGAGGTTAGCGTTTATTTGGATTGGCCTCGTTTTTGTTGGGATATCTCTTTCATGAAAGGTTGGTTCATATGGTAAGTTTACCATATATTCTTGTTTAGCCCAAAAGGCATAGGGTCAGAACAAACTTATTTTTCAAAAGAGTTTGTAGTTTGGAGATTTTGTGTTGTATCTCTACGAGTTGAAGTTCTCTTTCAATGGTATTAAATTGAACTTTGATTTTGAGATAGAGAATTTCATTTTCTCTATGTTAGATAAGAGTAGAAATCTCATTTTAGTAGATGGAATTAATTCAAATGATATTGAGATTTTTAGTTTTGGGTTCATCAATGAAGAGAAAATTGAGGGTTATCTCATCGTATTTGAAGGAAATCTTGTCATGTTTGACATGATAAGGAGTAATGATATTCATAAATGATATGCCTAATATTACCTTATGGCTAATATTAGATACCATTACGAATGGAGTTTTGATAAGACAATCTTGTTTAGGATGGCAACATCAGCCTTGCTCGTCCATTTTTTGATGGAATTGTCCAGGGACAAGTTTTGGATTGATGCAATTGAAATCAGCACATGTATCAAACAATATTAATGTCTCAAGTTTTGATTTGTCTAGAAATACAAAAGTGATTGATTCTTTACTTCATATTGGTGACTTCCCTAAGATAGTGGAGAACATTTTCTGGAACCTTGTCCATGTTCTCAAGTACTTGTGTATTGGGTTCACTGATTTTGTCGAGTTGTTCGCCAGAATCACTCAATTCTATATGATTACCAGTTTTGTGGTGGCAAAAAAAGTTTTGAAGTTTTGAAAGCCATCCTTAAATTGGTGAAGTTCTAGCTTAATGGTTTTAATTTCAACCTTAAGTCTTGGATTTGACTTTATGGCTTTGGGGTTTTATTTGCCTTTCTTTCAAGAATAGTAGTGAGATCATAATAGCTTGTGCTTTTTGATAAAAGTTCATATGGTTTTGGTTGTACCTAGGTTTTGGCTAGGGTTTTTGTCAAATGTTCTTTATACAATTGGGTTAGATCAAGGTCATTTAATCTAAGGATTTTATCTTCAAGTTGATTTTCTTCCTTAGTTAATATGTTGATCTTTTTTGAGTGACGAGTTTCAGAGTCAGTAGTTACTAACTCATCAACATGTGTGTTTATGTTATTAGAGTCCTCAATCCAAGGTTCAGACTGAGATAATGATGTTTCTTCTACCATTAAGATAGAGATTTTGTTTAGAGTTTCTTCCTCGAGGTCTAGCTCGTGAAGTTTTTTAATTTTTTTGCAATAATTGGCAGTATGACATTTCTTACTGAATTTATAGCATGTAAACTCTTTAAAGTTTTTTAAAATCTTTGTTACAAGTTCTTTTATAAGGGTTTTTATAAAAATCCTTTTGGGGTTTATGATAAGAAGTTTTTTTATATTTTGAAAATCTTGATGAAGATTTATAAGGTTTTGAAATTAGTTTATTACAGCTTGCACCACAGTGTTTGATAGTGGGAAGAGAGTTATCATACTATTTGCATAATAATCCAATTTCCCTTTTAGAGAATTTAAGTTCCCCTTTCATTTGTTTTTGAATCTTCAAATCCTGGTAGACTTGAAGACCTTGTTTTTGTGTGAAACTGATCAATTCACCGTAGGTTAGTTGATCATAAGGGATGATGTGATTCCCAGCTTCGTAGATTTTGTTTCTAACCTTATCTCTTAAGAGAGGAGGAAGTCCAACTAAGAACTTTTCTTTCTAGAAAGGTTGATTTGAATCTTCGCTTAACATAACCCTGCTAAGAAAAGTTGTTTTATAATTTTGAAAATTACTCATATTCTCACATTGAAGATTGGAGAGAAGATCATCATTTTTGTCTTTTAAATGGAAAGAGTCTCCCATAAAATGATGTGATATAGTGAAGAGTAATGTGTAGAATGCACCTTGAATAGGTTCTCCATAATGATCGAGTATAGGTTCTCCATACTCTCCAGTTAGAATAGAATTGAATATATCTAACTATTGTTGTTTTGATATGTGGTGATCCCACCATCTTTTCAGTTGGCCAAAAAATCCAATTATTAATAGTTCAACGATTGTTTTGTCTAATGTACCAGATTAAGTTTTGTAAGCATTTGACGCCATTGTCATTTGTTATAATGTGTTAACATTTGATGTTCTGTCATGCCATCTATGTTCCATTCATTGACAGATGATGTGTTATATTTTGGCTGGATGACCTAATTTGGTTGGAAACTAACATCTTGTTGTGGTTACCTAACTTATAAAGATTATTGCCAAGCTAAATTTTGAATTTGAGGAGTCGATTAAGGAGACAGTTCTTGAAAGACTTCCTCTTTAGAGGTAGTAGGTTCTTGATTGTTAAGAACGCTAATACTTTGAACTGGATTTTGGGGGGTCTTAGGTGTTTGAGCTGACTCAGAGACAACTGGACCTATTTTGAAATTTGAGTTTTGTTGTTCAATTTGAGACTTATGAATGCCTCTAATAAACTCAATTTTGGATAATAATTCTTCTTGTGCTGTTCTAGAGACTTGGAAGGGTTTGAACATAGGGTTTTGTACTTTACAATGTACAACTTGTAGGAGGTAGAGAAGATATCAAGTTTTTGATTTTTCTCTATCATTGTAAGTTGTTTACCTAAGGTACTTAGGCTGATATTGGTAAAGTTGTTTTGGGTAATTATGTTTTTTAAGGTTGGTAACATGGTCTTCCTGAGGGTTTTTCAGGGGAGATGCTTCAACCGTGTTTTGAGCATATAGAAAAGTAATTGGTCTCAATGGAGGATTTTCAACCTCGATTGTATCATCTGGATCTTCAGCCTCAATTACTGCCTAACCTAGCTTTTAGATTCAATAAAGTTAATATACTAAAGAAAAACATAATAGCTCCATATATTGCAACAAAAAACCAAAACTTGTTACCCTAAAGAGATAAATAATCCCAAATCTTTCAACTAGTGAAACCCACTTCAAGACCTTATTTTTGAAACATAATTGGGTGAATGTGTGGTTGTTTCGAAAAATTCTCAACCAAGTTAATACTTTTCTAGTATAAGAAATGGACAAGGACTAAAAGCAAAAGAAAATTTAATGAATGGTTCTCAGCTTAATTTCGATGGTGGTGGTGGGTAGAAAAATGAGGCTCGAATCGATGGATATTTGTTAGTGAAAGGGGTTTCTCGCGATAGTTGTGTTATTTTATGGCACATTTGAGATCTGGTATATATTGAGATAAGTTTTGGTTGCAAGCTACTGATGGGGAAGGTGAGTGGTGTGAAGTAGGGGTAGTCATAATAATCGATAAACCCACATATCTAACTTAAATCAAATCAAATTTAATTTTATGTTTTATAGGTTTAAATGAGTTGGTTTTGATTTTGAAAATCTAAAAACCAATATTTGTTAGTCTGTTAAAGTTTTAAAGTTTATAGACCAACATTTAACCAAACTTACTTATTATTAATACATATATTTATTTTTAAATCTATATATTTATAGTATATATATTATATATGTTAATAATAAACTAATTTTAGTTAAAATTTTATGTCATTTAAGAAGTTAAAACAACTTATATTATTCTCTAATAAAAAATCTAATTTAATTTTTCTCCACAATTTATTCATTTTTATATTTGAAAATTAATACAAAATTATAATTTAAATGTTAATATACAATTTTTAATTAAATTTTTATTAAACAATAAATACTATTTATTAATTTAATATTAACATAAAGTAAAATTATTTAAAATTTCTTAAAAAATAATTTTATTTAAACCTTAACCTATCAAATTGATATAAACTCTTTATAGATTAATAGTTTCTACTTTAGATTTAATAAATTAATATATGCCGGTTTCTTTAGTATTTTATGTCAAAAACGACAGAAATGAAAAATAATAATTTTATAGTAATGTTTGATTAAGAGAAATGAGCAGGTAAGATATATGAAAAGATGATTTAAGGGGAAATTTTTGAATATATAAAATAAGTTGAAAAATATATAAAAAAACCCAAAAGGAGAACATGTTTAATAAATTTCACTTAGAATTAGTCGTTACTAAAAACCGAAAACATTATATTAAGGGTTATTTAGCTGAAGCAATATTGATTCTTTTATTTTTCGGTTTCCTTAATAAGGAAGATACAGTAGTAAATTTAAATCTCAATTAATATAATCAGTATGTTTATCCCTCTCTTTTAATTTTTCTTCCCCAAAATCGTATAACACCATAACACATTGAATGAAATTATCAAATTATGATGTAATATATATATAGATGCATGATGGTGGGTTGTAATTTCTAACATCCATTTTGTTATGAGATAATATATGTGTGGGGTCAGTGCCGGTTATATATATATAATTTTATAAAAAAAATATTGAAAAATATTAAAATTATTATCAATATTATGAATTGTTTAATTTTTTTTATAATAACTATACAATTTACATACTATAATTAAAGCTTAAATACTAGATTTTTTATATCTTCAAATAAACTTCACGTTAAGAATGGAGATAGGTCGCTTTCGATCGATTTTTGAAAAAAATAAATTAATAAAACTTGATTACTTAATCTATTTGACTGGTTGGAATATTAGGTTTAGACTTAATATATTTATTTTTAATAAAAAATATTATATATATACGTGAATATCAAATCATATTATCATATTATAATTAATTAATTAATTAAAATTACTAAAATTAAAGTCTATAAGTTTAAAAATTATATAGATATACAATGATATATAATAATATGTAAATATAATATAAAAATCAAAAAAATATAAAACATATCATATTATCTATAAATATATAATATTATATTACTTTAAATATCTTATTTAATTTAATTTTATATTATTTTTATATAAAAAAGTAAAACCAAATAATTTTTGTTGGATTTTAGAAATAAATAACTGAACCGAATTTTATGGACCTAATTTAAATAACATATATCAATTGGCATAGGTTTAGATCGGTTGGTTATGTCAATTCAGCTACAGCTGGCAAAAGTTTTTTATATACGTGACCTATATTTTAATCATACATCAATGTATCATGTAATAATTTGTTATATGTTATAAAATAATAATTAATATGTTAATTGTTTATTAATTAAAAGTAATTAAATTTATTTTTTTAACTTATTGTATATACTATATAATTTATTCCTATAAAATCTGTTATTGTACATAGATTTTTTTAAAAACAAAAACGTGAAAAGAGCATTCGATCGGGTTTTGATGTTCTCTGATTAGGATTTCAGGAATGCATTCTAATAATTTGTCCAAATATGAAATCTATATTTTAACAGGTTAAGTGTCCAGATTATCTTCTTCTTTAGACCAAATTAATATGCCATGTAGTATTTTATTTTAAAAAATAATTATCCACGAAAAACGTTGGAAATAAATTCTCAAAAATTATATACAAATAAAATAATGAAATTTTTAATAAATGTTCAAAACTATCAAAATAATTAATTACTTATTTTTTAAATTAATTGTCACTTATTTAATCCATACAAATATAAAATACATTTCATATTTATTTTGAATAATATTTTAACTAATGATAAGTTATTTTTAAAAATAAATTAAATTAATCATAATCAATATTTTATCAATAATATATATATTATTAATTATTATCCTACCAATTTTTTTTAATATTTAAATTTTTGTTATGTAAATATTATCAACAATATCAAAGTTTTTAAACTTTATCCTAGCTATATATATATATATATATATATATATATATAAGTAAACTATATTTGAAGCATGGATGCATGTAAGGTCAAAAGAGCACTTGAGGTTATGATTTTTTTCTGACTAGGATTTCAGTAATGCATCCTAATCATTTGTCTTTATGAGTAACTAATGATATCTACAACAAATTATAATTTATTTCAATTTTTAAAAAACGAGACCATTTATCATGTAAAGCTAATTAATTAGTTGTGTTTTATGACGTAAAGCATTTTCAAAGAAATATAATACAAAGGTCTAACCATAAAACGACAATGGTTTTCACCCAAAAGGAATTATGACATTTTCTTCAACACAAAAAGAAGAGAAATATGATATTTTATATTATTTTCCCACTTTAATGGCGAGACAAGAGCCAAAAAAAAATTTGTAACAAATTTTCAATAATTTTGTAACTTCCTGCATAATACAAAATTATAATTTAAAAAAAAAAAGCAAACGAGACAAACAAAATAATGTGTTTACGTAATTGTAATCGTTCAATTACAAATAATTTAAAATATTAATAAATTATAATTACATTTTAGATGAAATTATTTATATATATAGATGTTAATAAATATAAAAATTTAAATTAATAAATGATTTTTAAAATAAAAAAAATATTTAATTTCAACTAGATATATATATAATTCTGTTAATGTATATCTAGTAACATATTAATGTGTATATATATCTGCTAATGTATATCTATTTACTTTAAGGATATCTATATTTAGTTAGTTTAGACATATCTAGTTTACTTGTAATTCCTATATAAATGCACCATTTATATTCATTTATCACAGAATAGAATACAATCATTAAGTATTTCTAACATGGTATCATAACTGGGCCTAGTCTCTATGTACTTGGATCTAATTGGGCTCTACCACAGTCTTATCGTGGCGCTAATGTCCACCTTTGTCCGTCGTGTGGAGGGAGACTATTAAGTATCCTTGTCCCACATTCGTTGTCATTCATAATCAGACTCCATATGAACACCTTTTTGGGTCATCTCCTGACTATCATTACCTTCGTTCATTCGGATCTGCCTGTTTCGTTCTTCTTCAGCCTCATGAACACAACAAACTTGAGCCTCAATCTAGACTTTGTTGTTTTCTTGGTTATGGTGAAACTCAAAAAAGGTATCGATGCTATGATCCTGTCTCACATCGTCTTCGTGTTTCCCAAAATGTTGTCTTTTGGGAACACCGCTTATTTGTTGAACTTTATCACTTTCGTTCTTCCCTAACTAATTCAAATGTTTTAGAAATCTTTCCAAATGAGTCTCATGTTCCTTCTAAAGATACTCATAATCCACCTATGGACTTCACCATTCAATCTTTAGATATTTTTGATGATTATCCTAGATAAGTTGTAAAAGAACAGGTTGATAACGAGCTACCCCACCTTGAACATGGGTCCCTTGCTCTTGCTCCTCTTGAAGATCCTCCACAAGACATTCCACCTCGCCACTCAACCCGGGTAAGATCCATTCCTACACATTTACTTGACTATCATTGTTACACTGCCTTTGCTACACTCCATGAGCCTCACACCTATCGTGAGGCATCTACTAACCCTTTTTGGCAGATTGCAATGAAAGAAGAGATTGATGCATTAACCAAAAACCATACTTGGGATCTAGTTACTCTCCCTCCTGGTGAGTCTGTGGTTGGTAGTAAGTGAATCTATAAGATCAAGAATCGCTCTGATGGGTCCATCGATCGCTACAAGGCTCGTCTTGTAGCAAAAGGTTTTACACAAGAGTATGAGATTGATTATGAAGAGACTTTTGCTCCAATTGCCCGTATTTCCTCTGTTCGTACCCTCTTAGCTATTGCCACTGCTAGTAAATGGGACCTTTTTCAGATAGATGCCAAAAATGCATTCCTTAATGGGGATCTGCATGAAGAAGTCTATATGCAACCTCCTTCTGGTCTTTCTGTTGAAACAAATAAGGTTTATTGCCTTTGACGAACACTTTATGGCCTTAAACAAGCTCCACGAGCATGGTTTGCCAAGTTCAGATCCACCATTATTCGCTTGGGTTACACTGCCAGTCCTTATGATTTTGCCCTATTTCTTCATCGCAATGATAAAGGCACAATTTTGCTTCTTCTATATGTCGATGATATGATCATAACTGGTGATGACCTCAGTAGTATGCAAGAACTCAAGGATTTTCTTAGTTAGTAGTTTGAGATGAAAGACCTTGGACATCTCAGTTACTTCTTGGGTCTTGAGATCACTCGTTCCACAGATGGTCTTTATATTACTCAAGCTAAGTATGCATCTGACCTTTTATCTCAAGCTAGACTCACTGATAGCAAGACTGTTGACACTCTAGTTGAACTTAATGCATATCTCACACCATCGGAGGGACAACCATTGTCTAATCCCTCTCTTTACAGACGATTGGTTGGTAGCCTAGTTTATCTTACAGTTACTCATCCAGACATTTCTTATGCTGTTCATCAAGTGAGCCAATATCTGTCTGTTCCACGATCAACTCACTATGCTGTTGTTCTGCGTATTCTACGTTACTTGAAAGGCACTATCTTCCATGACCTTTTCTAATCAACTCATTCTCCTTTAGTACTTCGTGCATTCTCTGATGCTGATTAGGCAGGAGATCCCACTGATCGCAAGTCCACTACAGGTTATTGCTTTCTCCTTGGTTCTTCTTTGATTTCTTGGCTAAGTAAGAAACAAACCTTCGTGGCCCGCTCCAGTACTGAAGCAGAATATCGTGCTATTGCTGATACCACATCTGAGCTTCTTTGGCTACGATGGCTTCTTAAGGATTTAGGTGTGTCCACATCCTCTGCTACTCCCCTTTATTGTGATAATCAGAGTGCCATTCATATTGCTCACAACGATGTCTTCCATGAACGGACTAAACACATCGAGATTGATTGTCACTTTATTCGCTCTCATCTTATCCATGGTGCTCTCAAGCTTTTCGTCGTTTCCTTTAACGATCAACTGGTAGATATCTTCACTAAGGCACTTCCCAAAGGACGCACTCGTAATTTGGTTGACAACCTCAAGCTGGTCTCACATCCACCTTGAGTTTGAGGGGGCTGTTAATGTATATCTAGTAACATATTAATGTGTATATATATATGCTAATATATATCTATTTACTTTAGGGATATCTATATTTAGTTAGTTTAGACATATCTAGTTTACTTGTAATTCCTATATAAAGGCACCATGTATATTCATTTATCACATAATAGAATACAATCATTAAGTATTTCTAACATGGTATCAGAGTTGGGCCTAATCTCTATGTGCTTGGACCTAATTGGGCTCTACCACAGTCTCACCGTGGTATTAATGTCCACTTTTGTCCGTCGTGTGGAGGGAGGCTGTTAAGTATCCTTGTCCCATATCGACTAGGAACAAAGCAGCAAATGTGCTTATAAGCTTGGGTAACCTTTAACTTAATGAGATCTTATTGAGTTGAGTTAGACCTAAATTTCTAATAAATTCATTTAAAAATTGAGATTATTTTATAAAATTATTCTATAAATTACATAATTTACCATCAAAATGACTGTATAAAGAGAGTAAATTTTTTCATATTTTTAGTTACATGAGATAGAAATTTTTTAATAACAAGTTTACAAATGTTTAAAAAGTTAAATATTATTTTTAAAATAAATATAAAATCTTTAGTCACACCCTCCTTCACTCTCCTATTAATAGCCCTCCCTGTCGGTTAATTAGTAGCATCAAATTCTCGAATTCCAATTGTGCCAAAAAAGTTTTTTAATTTGACTTTTTAGCTATTATGAAAAAAGTCCAATTTATATGGCGGTATTGTAAAAAAAAAGAAAAAAAAAGCAACCTAAGCAAATAAAGTACTTTAAACTCGAGGATCCTTTGTTATTGTGAATATATTTTTGCTTCCACCCTCAATTTAATATGTTAAATGAATTTTATTTAATAAAACAATTATTTTTTTTAATAATTGATATGTATAGTTTAATTTGTAAGTTAAAATTTGAATTATATATATAAGAGTTAATATAAGTACCATCCGTGAACGTGGTTGGTTATTTGCTAACAATCAATTCAATACGTTAAGTTTCTTTTGGTCTCATGTCGTTTTAGAGTTCGATAACAATACAACTTATAAGTTTAGATAATCTTTAACTCAATAAAATTTTATTTAATTGAATTAGACTTGAGTTTTTAACGTAGTATCAAATTAGTTTAAGGGTTACTTAAGTTTATAAGTAATTATATTGTCGAACTCGACCGATATGGGATTGAAAGAATTTAACACCCCTCCATACGGACAGAGATGATCTCACAAAATTATGGTGAGACTGTTAAGAACAAAGATCAAATCATCGTTCAGTTCTGATACCATGTTAGAAACTCAGGCCTAATTCATCTTAATAAAATCTCATTGAGTTAAGAGTTGTCTAAACTTATAAACAACACTGTTGTCGAATTCCTGACCGATGTGAGACCGAAAGAAATTTAACAAAATAGTTAAAATTACAATTTTAAAGAGAATTTTAAATATTTTATAATACACAATAAATAAATATAGGACGTTGTTGCTAAAAGGGATGTTAAAAACATAATTTTACATCCTAACTTTAATTTTATTTTTTAGCTTAAAATCTTAACTTTAATTGTTGATACGTTGCTTTTATCTTTAATCAAATTGGACAGGAGGTGTGACAACAATGGAACCATTTCTGAAAAAATTCTTCCCATCAGTACTCCGAAAGCAGGCAGATGCCAAAACAAACATATACTGCGTATTTGACAGTCAGCTTTTGACAGCATTCACATCTTCACTCTACATAGCGGGCTTAGTAGCCTCCTTGTTTGCAGGTAGGGTAGCAACAGTTATGGGCCGCAAAAGCACAATGCTATTTGGTGGTTGCACATTCCTTGTTGGTGCTGCCATTAATGGAGCTGCTGTCAACATTGCTATGCTCATCTTGGGCCGCATTTTGCTTGGTTTTGGAGTCGGTTTTACCAACCAAGTAAGTACCCTTTTCAGTTTTTAAGGTTTGGATTCCTGTATTTTTCTTTTATTGGTAACGCTATACATGTAAACCTACTTGTAAAATTCTGATTTTTCAAAATATACATCAAATAATCATTGGAAATTTTTTAGATGTAACTACGCCGTACACATTGTAATTTATCAAATATCGAATATAGGATTCAGAAATAAAGAATGACTAGCTAGCTGCAATTCAAATCTCATTTAAGAATGTATGAATTGAGTTTTATAAAAATCTCAAAATTTATTATAAATATAATTCATATTTATCTTCGCCCACAATTATAATAAATATTTTTAATATAAAAAAACTCATTGTTAATATTTTACTCTAAATTACATATATTATAGAATATCTTAATAGAATTTTTTTTTTTGTGAAAAAGAATATCATTAGATATAACAATAGATAAATAAAATGTAATAATTAATAATTTAAAGGTTTTGTAAGTTAAAACAATGTAGAAGGAAAATGAAATATTTATATATAAAAAATCATGATTAATGTTATTAAAATCACATTTGCTTGTAAAAATTCTTTTAATACCCGAATTATATCTACGGTTTAATGTATGAGTTTGATTTTTAATTTTTAGAATCAAAATAATTTAATAATTTAAGAAATATAATTATTATATTTTACAAATTTAAGTAAAAATAAACTATATTTTATATTAGAAAGTTAGTTTTGTTAACTTCTTAATTCTCAATAATAATAAAAATAATTTGTTGTTATGTAACGAATTTACCTAAATTTTATTAAAAATATAAAAAAGATGATTTATATATATATTAAAAATTAATAAATTACTTTAAATAAAATATCTTAAGACATTTAAATCAGACCTAATATAAGATATGATTCTACAAATAATAAATAATGATACATATTTTAATTTAATATATGACACATAAGTTATGCTAGAATCATTATATTTAGTGGTAATAATACATTTTTTTTATTCATTAAAAAATTATTATTTTTTAAATATATATATTTTTTCTTATAATAATTATAACCACTTCTTTTTGTATATGTCCACTTCAGACTGCTCGTTACATGATACAAAGAAAAAATATCGTTAGTGATAAAGTGTGTATATATAGCAATTTTCTCTAATTAACAAGAAATATTGGGATATGTATGTGCAAAATAATTATTTGTTAATTATTGCAGAAGCGATATTTTGTCCTGTCTTAAGTCTTAAGGGTCATTACATGTAAATGTGAAAAAAAAAACTCCATTACGTGTCAAAGAATGAGTGACTTGTTTGAAAAATAGGTTGCACTACTATAAAAATGGGTATAAAAGTCAGTTTTTAACCGACTTTAAACAAATTTAAAGTCGGTTCTCTGAACCGACTTTAAATTCAGAGACTTAAATTGTAAAGTCGGTTCACGGCATGAACCGACGCTACATGTAGAGTCAGTTCATGCCATGAACCGACTTTACGTGTAGAGTCGGTTCACGGCATGAACCGACTCTACATTTTATTTGTTTTAATTTTTAATTTTATTTTTCGTATAATAGTATATATAAATAACATAAAAACACTAAAATATAAATAATAATACTGAATAATTAACAATATAAATATATTTAATGACTTAATAATTAAATTTATTACAAAATCAAATAATGCATATAAATAACTTCAATTACAAATAAAATAATGTCGTCAAATTATGCCATCGAGTAAGCTTGGTTGGCTTAGAATCTTGATTGGCCTTCACAAGCATTATGGGAAAAAAAAGCTGATCCATATAACAAATATTCTCCTACATACATGAGCACGTAAAACATACATCAAAAAAGTAGTCTAAACTTTAGACGTACGAATGAAGAAATTAAATCATTATTGAGATTAACACGTACAACGACATTCGATGAACTCATATTAGCATTATTAATCATTTGTCTATATATGAAGTTATCTGGAATCTCTACTACTATTTTTTAATGCTATATATAATGAACTCTAAATATGAAATCAATTGCATGTAACTTCGATTTCTTGGCTAAGCTTGTGTGAGTTTTGGTGCCCTTAAACATATGGAACACGTTCATATGCACCAAAACTCATACAAACCAAGAAACAAATCGGACCGACGTACGTACACCTGATTTGTACATTTAGAACTCATTATATATCATTAAAAATACTAGTAGAGATTCCAGATAAATTCATATTTATAAACAATGCATTCCCCTAAATACATGAGCATATATATGATTAATCATCATCAACCAAGTGATTTCAGACACAAGAATAGATATAGAAGGCCAAATCATTAAAAAATTTACTGTTATGTTGTCATATGCTATTCAAGATCATCAGAATCTTCTTCTGATTCTTCTTGCGATGATATAATTTGAACCATGTGTTCTGCCCATTCCTCTCGTAAATCATCAAAAATTTGCTGGTCGTAACCCGTCTTGTTCCAACCAAAGAACTACATGTATTCAAAATCAAAATAAGAATATGATTTCATTTATTTACAAAAACAAACTCAAATATGTTAAAACTTGTATGTATATGGGTAAAATATATTACCACATCATCAATTGGAATTTTGATATTTGTGATGATTTCACTCATAAACTTCATGACATAATAACCACACATGACTCCATTATTTTGTTGTGGAACCTACAAAAAAAAGTGCATGTATACATGAATTTTCATATTCGAACATCCTTATTATTTAATTGTAAAATTAATAAAATTATTAATATTGAATTGTACATACCATAACTTTTGTCCATATAAGCTTATGAGATTTTTTAAGGACAATGCCCCTAGACTTGTTCCACAACTTCCATGCCCTGTCAAGATATAAAACGATTAGTTTTTATTAAATATTACAAAAAATAATAGAAAAAACTAATATGTAACTAAATATAACTCTTACATTTCAACAACTGCTTTTGTATCTTTACTCAGTTCTATGGAAGCTGAGTCACAGTACCAAGCATGATTATTGAACATATCAATGATTACCAACATCCAATGATCTTGACCTTGTTCAAACCTTAATGGCCAAGGGATTATCAACTTTTGATTTCTGCTAAGCGTTAATGCTCTATCACATAATTGTTTAGCTCTGATGCTAACATTCTTCTCTTGATATTGATTAACATATGAAGAATCATAGAACATTGCTAAATGTGATGAGTGATTATGTTGAAGTCGATAATAGCAAGCCCTATATATGTATATATATAATTAGATAATATAAATATAATTATATATGTTCTGCATAAATAAAAGAAAACTAACTAGATTGAGGACTCACCTTGTCCACACTTAAATTATACTTAAATCGATCATTTGATATTCAAATATTTGCAACAAGCACTCGATCGATATATAAGTTTGGCCGATGTCTACACCAGAAATTTTAATAGGAAGTGGCACAGTCCATCCATCATTTATGCTAGATGCCCTCCCAACAATAGTCATCAAACTGCCAAGATTTCTACTGAACTGTAACGCATAAGTATGACTATACTTTTTCCAAGGCTTCTTCTTGAATGACTTGGTGCACGATGATTGGCCACTAGTCATAGATTTAGCACGAGATACTTGCTTGGTATCTCTTAAATGTGTCGCATTTAAGAGTTCTGGTATAATAGACTACCAAAAAAGTATCATATATGTATTTTTAGTAACAATATAAGATCACATTAAATAATAGTAGTAAACAAGTGTTATTTTTTAAGTTAAAAAATAGTACCATGTCAAAATTTAGAACAACTTGAATCGACTGCCAAGCCACATACTGTCCAACGGCCTCTTGGACTGTGGTAGCATCAGAAGGCACAGGTAGTGGACAATCATGAAACAATGATTGATCAATTACTATTCGCCAATGATTAGGCAAATATTGATTATGAATCATCCGATCATCGCTCAATTGTTGTACCGTTCCAATAGCAACATAGTCCGTTGACGAAGGATGTTTCAACAAACAATTCATATTCTGTAAAAAATTTAAGTGTTATATATAAAAAATAAAACATATAATAAGAATTTAAAAATTAAAATCTTACCACATATGATTCATCAAATAGAGGAGGACTCTCATGTGGGGTAGCTATTGGATGTACATTCTCACCAATATGTTCATCTTGGCTTGATTTATGGTAAGAATGTGCAGATTGCATTAGAGAAAATGAACCACTACTTGATTGCATGTGCATTCCTGACATATAATGAGGACCAATAGGATGGCTATATCCCATACTGGATGTAGTTTGAGCACAATGAGATTGTGTGGATGGCATGCCTGGCATGGATGGTGGCATGCTTGGCATGGATTGTGGCATGCCTGGAATGGAAGGTGGTATGCCTGGCATGGATGGTTGCATGCTTGGCCAATATGGCATGCCCTGGTTGTAGCATGATGCCATGGCTGACAATTGTTGTGATTGATGTTCTTTTAGAGTGGCAATCTCACTCATCACGGAGGCCTTAAAGGAGTTGAATTCTTCTTCAATTTTAGTGTATTTCTCCTTACTTACCGTCTGAGGCTTATGTTTTGGAATTTTAAAATACTCCATAGCACCATCATATTGGCTACCTCCCCTAACACGACCAGGATGATCGCGTCCGATTGCATGATATAAAGCATCTCTCCCAGGCTCTTCGATTATTTCACCCCTGTATAGTTTTTCTTGAACAGCTCTCTACAAATAATAAAGCACACAAACATATCATTCATTATTACATCAATTATTAAGTATCAGTCAGACTTGATATTCGAACATGTTTTGGAAGAATTGATCTAATAGCAACTGGTAATAACTATTGCATTAAGATATGACAGTCATGTGATTTCAATCCATACAGTCTCTTATCGGTGATAGACACAAAATTTCTTAAGTTGGATGAGTAACCATCAGGAACTTTCACACCTTCCAAACATTTACAAAATACATCCTTCTCTTTTGTTGACATTGTATATGATGCTGGTGGCAAGTATGTTCGATTCTTATCATTTTCCACCCTTGATTCCAATTCAGGTCGTATGCCTAGTTTCTTTAAATCCAATCTTGCTTTAATGTCATCCTTTGTTTTTCCAGGTATATTAAGTAAAGTGCCAATCAAGCTTTCACATACATTCTTCTCAATGTGCATGACATCTAAGATGTGACGAATGTGTAGGTCTTTCCAATAAGGCAATTCCCAAAATATTGATTTTTTTTCCAACAACCATTCGGTTCAAAATCTTTTTCATTTTCACCAATTTCATTAGTTGACCTCCTTCGTTTCCCAGACTTGGTGAGTTTTTTTTTCATCTTTCCATATCGTTTGAATGTCATCCCATTCAATTGCCTTAATATCTCAATACCTCGCAAAGGTCGAGTTGCATGATCATGATCTTCTTCACCATCGAACGGTTTCTTTTGGTATCTAAACTTGTGTCCAGATGGCAAAAATCTCATATGTTTTCTATAAGACATCTTTCGTCCGTGAACAAGATACTTTGCAGAAGTTCCATCACTACATATAGGACATCCCTTGTAACCTTTTGTTGCATGTCCTGATAAGTTTCCATAGGCAGGAAAATCATTAATTGTCCATAAAAGAACCCCCTTCAAGTTAAAGTATTCTTCTTTATATGCATCGTAAACATTTACACCATCATTCCACAACGTCTTTAAATCATCTATCAAAGGCTACAAATATACATCAATATCAACACCGGGTTGTTTCGATCCTGAGATCAATAATGTTAACATCATGAATTTTCTTTTCATACACAACCAGGGAGGAAAGTTGTATGTTACCATAATTACTAGCCAACAACTATATCTACTACTGAGGGAACTATGTGGATTAATTCCATCAGCAGTAATGGCAAGACGCAGATTGCGCGGATCAAATGAAAATTGAGGAGATAAATTATCTACTACTTTCCAATTTGGAAAATCACAAGGATGACGTAGCACCCCATCATCAGATCGATTATCTAAATGCCAAGTCAACATCTTTGATGTATATTTACTATTGAACAACCTTTGAAAGCGAGGGATCGGAGGAAAGTACCAAAGAACCTTTGCAGGCACGCCTTTCTTATGTGTTGTACTCTCATTTGTACCATGCTTCCATCTCGATTCTTTACACATAGGACAATCATGTAATGTCTCATATTCTTTTCTATAAAGAATGCAATCATTAGGACAAGCGTGAATCTTATGATATTCCATGCCAAATCGACTAAGAGATTTCTTCACTTCATACATTGAAGATGGCAATTCAATACCCTCAAGAAACATATCGACTAGTAGAGTTAGTAATTCTGTGAATCCCTTGTCAGAAAAACCATGTTTTGCCTTGACATTGTACAAATGAACCAATCCTGACATCTTAGTGTATTTTTTGCATTTTGGATACAACGGTTTTTCGGCATCTTCTATAAGTTTATTAAAGGTTTCGGGATCATCCTCGCGTAATTCATCTTCAACACCACGAAACATATTTTCTATCTGTACATTATGATATGATGTATGTAATCCACCCACATTCTTATTATACTTTTCTCCATGAGTATTATCAATATTTTCTCCATGATAATACCAACATTTATAGCTCAATAGAATACCATTACGGATAAGGTGATACTTAACCTCATCAAATTCATGAAATCGCTCATTTTTACATTTAACGCATGGGCATCAAATCATACTACTTCCAGTATTACTAGTTCTACAAGCAAATTCCATGAAACTTTCAACTCCAGAAATATAGTCTTGCTCAATTCTACACTTTGACATCCAAGATTTATCCATTTTCTATTAATGACATTAATTAAACATATTACTTAATTATGTATTATTATATATAAATTTCCTAATTATTAGAATATATATCAAAACATACATAATGCAAAATAGTTATCATTTTAATCATTTTACAAAATCATTTATATACAAATTAAAAAATAAGCAGTTCATGTTTCATGAATATATATATAAAAACCAATCACGCGGTTGATTCTAATTTCTAAGCATGTTACTATATCATAATTACAAAGTAATATTAATTATACGTATAAATAAATTTATCCACGCAAACCCACAAAACATTTCACATATTATTGAATACATACAAGTAATAATTCAAACATTATTATTACAAGTAAACAAAAAAACATAACTAAATCAAAAATTTATACAAAAATACGCTGTTCCTAATTAACGAAATACATTTACACGCTGATAAATTAGCACAAATTTCACGATGTTCCTAATATACCCATAAACAGATTTTAACATTTTGCTAAAAAAAAAAAAAGAAGAACTGACAGATAATATTGTGAGAAGAGAAAACTTACAAACGTCCGTTCAAATGGTGGTTGGAGGTGGCCGGAAATGTAGAACGAAGTTGGCGCACGGTTAAGATTTTGGGAGAAAATGGGAGTGAGGAAAGGAGAGGAAGAAGAAAACTGGAAATCTACGTACAAAATGAGTGTTAGGGCATATATTAGGTGGATATCGTCGGTTAACCACGTCAACCGACGCTACGTTACGTGGATAGCGTCGGTTAACCACGTCAACCGACGCTATGTTACGTGGATAGCGTCGGTTGTCCACATCAACCGACGCTATGTTACGTGGATAGCGTCGGTTGTCCACGTCAACCGACACTATGTTACGTGGATAGCGTCGGTTGTCCACGTCAACCGACGCTATGTTACGTGGATAGCGTCGGTTGTCCACGTCAACCGACGCTATGCTACGTGGATAGCGTCGGTTGACGTGGACAACCGACGCTATCCACGTAACATAGCGTCGGTTGACGTGGACAACCGACTTTAAATTCATTAAAAGTCGATTTTTGGTAAAAACCGACTTTAGACATCGACTTATATACCCCTTTTTGTAGTAGTGTTGGATTTATTATTGTACTATTTTTATTATTTTTATAATAAATTTATTGTTAATTTTAAAATTTATCAAAAATATTATTTTATTTTTAATATATTTTTATTTCAATAAAAAATTTATTAAATATATTTTTAATAATTTTTAAAATTAAAAATAATTAATATTTTCAAACAATAAAATAAAATGTGATTTTAATATCATCTTTCTTTTTGCATTAAATTATTATTTAATAAAAATTTATGCAGCATATAATAATTAAATAATTTAATTAAATCTACGTTTTTAATTAATTATTATACGGATCGAAGATTGTCAGGTCTTTGGGAGTCTTGTGTCCTTTTTTTTAAGTCAAATATCAAATCAATGCCAAAAATATTCAATTTTATTAAAACTTAAATATAACATAAAATGATATTTAATCCACTTTTTAGTAATTTAATTTTTTATGAGAATTTATTTATTTTAATAATTATACTAGCTAAATATTTATAGTTGGAACATAAATTTTAAATTTTTTTACGTACTTAAATAGACTATATTTTATTAAGTCACAAATTCATCAAAAAAGAGAGAAGAGAATTTATTGTATTTCAGCTGGCAAGTTGGTTCAACAACTCTACTATTTTAGCTTAAGCATTAATTTTTGCATAGTTGAGTAATGATATTTGATTGAGCTGCTTCTCTTTTTTAGAGGAGGAAATAAACTCAACCCATCGAATTGTCTCGCACCTGATTTCTGTAACTTTTAAAAATAAAAACATAAGGCAAGTTACTTAGACAAGTTAGCACAAAATAACATTATCAGAATCTAATAATAATTTTTTTTGAGAAATAAATATTTATAATTCTCTTAAAACTTATAATAATAAAAATAACAATATTTATATCCTGTATATTTATTTTTATTACTAAGAGAAAACAGGTTAATTAGATAATATTCAAATTGAATTTATATCTTCTTAATTATTATTAAAGCATTATTTCTATTGTTGTTAAATAAATATCCAATATTAATTCTTCTAAAAATTAAAGTTTGTGAAACGTGAATTTAAAATTCATTTATATCTTTTAATATCTTTCCGCAATTATGAATTACATTGTATTCGTAAAAACACAAGAACTTGGGATTTTTAAAAGATAATAGTATCACGAGTATTCAATCCCAAGCTTTGTGTGTAGATACCAATTCTTCTAAAATTTTAAACTTATGGGAAATAAATTTAATAATTTTATGGAGTTATTTGAGATAATTCCCAATAATTTTTCCAATGAAATTATATTTAACAGGCAGCTCCAGTCTATCTCTCGGAGGTGGCACCACCACATAGAAGAGGTGCATTCAACACAGGATTTCAATTCTTCATAGGAATTGGAGTAGTAGCAGCTAATTGCATAAACTACGGCACATCTAAACATACATGGGGCTGGCGTCTATCACTTGGCTTAGCAGGAGTTCCTGCCCTTATTATGATAGTAGGCACTTTTCTTATCTCAGACACTCCTAGCAGCTTAGTTGAACGTGGCAAACTAGCCCAAGCCAAACAAGCTCTGCTTAATATAAGAGGCAAAGAAACTGATGTTGAACCTGAGTTTGCTCAACTTATAAAGTCAAGTGAAAAAGCTAGAGAAGCAAATCAAGAGCCTTTTGTGACTATACTCAAGAGACAATATAGGCCTCACCTTGTAATGGCATTAACCATCCCATTTTTTCAACAACTCACTGGTATTAACATCATTGCTTTCTATGCACCGGTTCTCTTTCAATCTGTTGGTCTTGGAAGTGATTCAGCTTTAATAGCTGCTATTGTACTTGGAGTTGTTAATCTAGTCTCAATTGTGGTTTCTACCTTTGTGGTTGATCGCTATGGTCGGAGGTTTTTATTCATGGAGGGTGGAATTCACATGTTTCTCTGTCAGGTACTCATTTTATTTTGGGTAATGCTAGCTAATGTATAATATTCCTAATTAATGCGCGTGTCATATTTTTATTGGCTCATGCACACTACTTAAATAGTGCTACATTGACCATGGTTTTTAACTCTCATCGAAACTTATGGCACGGTTAAAAAAATTGTATGTGACCTATGTGACATGACTATACAATACTAAACGGTACTCACCTATGATCATGGTCTTTTAACCATACCATATATTCCTTTTAAAAGAAATTTATTAAAGAAATCATGTTTTATTAATTTTCACAATTTAATTTAAATTAATCTTATTTTATAATATATTTTTATTTATTATTTAGATTAGCTAGTCTTCATATATTCTTATATTCGTCCAATATTCATTTATATACTATTGTTATATTTTTGTGTGAAAATTGCACACATATGTAACTATTATAAGTGTCTCTGAAATTTCAAAAAATGTGCGTGTTAGTTGTGTGAGTGAAAATTGGACTCAAATGCCTTTGTGAATTTCTCTGAAAATAGACCCTATATTAGGTGATTTCCTTTGATCCATGTTTATTGCCAGAACCATGACTAAATCTGTGAATGCTTTCTTCGTCATTTACTAGAATCTAATTTAATAGCCAGCTATATATACAATTTTTTGCAAGATTTTTGAACTTATAGATGTATCTTACATTATACTACCCAGTAACCTCCCTGGTCCATGGATGTTGGATAGTAATGTAAATTAATATTCTTCTCTAATAAATTTTGATATGGATAAGATTCATTTAAAGAGATCTAAACGTTCAAAATAGTAGTAATATGTAATTTATATATTCTGTAATTTAGAATGTCAACCTTATTATTGAGTCATGTACACTACTAAAATGGATTCTAATTATACAATTTTAAGGTGACTGTTATTTTATTTTGTTGTGAATAGATTGCAGTGGCATGTGTACTGGCTGCTGTAACAGGGGTTTCAGGTACAAAGCAAATTTCTGAAGGCTACTCAATATTAGTACTAGTGTTGATGTGTCTTTACTCAGCTGGTTTTGGATGGTCATGGGGACCTTTATCTTGGCTTGTTCCAAGTGAAATATTTCCCTTGAAAATTCGACCCACTGGACAAAGTATAAGTGTTGCTGTCAACTTTGCTACCACATTTGTTTTATCTCAGACATTCTTAACAATGCTCTGCCACTTCAAGTTTGGTGCCTTCTTATTCTATGCTGGTTGGATTGTAGTCATGACCATTTTTGTTGCTCTTCTTTTGCCAGAGACTAAAGGTATTCCTTTGGACAAAATGTATACAGTTTGGGAACGACATTGGTACTGGCGTCGTTTTGTTCTACTTCAAGGCCAAACTCTAGAAAATTCCCAATGAAACTTAATTATTAATTTTCCTTTCTATGATTTTTCATGTATTTTAAGACTTGCTTTAATTATTGGGTTTTCTTGAGACTTAAGAGCTTGTGTGTTTACACTTTCCTTGGTTCATTTATTTCTGTAGTCCATATACACCAAGCATTGTCATAATTAAATATAACCATAATTCCTTGTACTGGAAGTAGCGGCAACCGCAAGAGTTAACTAAACTTAATCACCACCACAAATAATGGATAAAACTTATCAATTTCTAATAAATTTATCAAATTCAATAGCCACTACTTTAAAAGAATTTGTATTATTTACCTAGTCTAAAAAAATACCAAAATATCATTTTTTACCTAACTAGAAAAAGGATAAAATTTTGTTTCTTATGAAAATACCATTTGACCCTTAGTGGATTCTAAGCTTAAAAATTTAGAAAAGACCTTACAAATAATAAAATAATGACATAAGTAATAGAAAACTTAAAAATAATGGAAATAAAAACACAAGACATGTCATGATGTTTTTAACGAGAAATGGTGATTAGCAAGAAAAAATTTGAAAAAAATACAAAAAGTAAGACTAGATCTTAAAAAATGAAATGTATTTAAAGATTCATCGTTTTCAAAAATAGGAAATGGATTGAAATATTCATCGTTTTCAAAAATAGGAAAATATTTCCAAGAAAATATATAATTTATAATAAAATAAATAATAAAGAAATGAATATTAATAATACAGATACAAAAATAAGGTATAATATACTATTAATTAACAAAGAGATTATTAAGGATAAATTATCAAAAAATTTCCATAAAGACAAAAGAAAACTTGGGTATATCAATTTAGGAGGAATCTAAATATTAATAAAAGCATGTTTTAGAGAAGGAATTAATACACCAATAAAACTAGCATGGTTAGATAATATAATAATAAATCGAAAAAATGTTTTATTAGGAATGATTCATGAAAACCTAGGATACAAAAAATTAAAATTTACAGTATAACCTAGGATACAAAAAAGAAAACCATTCATTCTCGGTACACTACATTGTAGAATATTCATTAATAACATTCATAATAGTTTAGTATGTGGATAAAATAAATTCATAAAAATATATAAAACTTTCCAAGAAATTGAACAAATAATAAAACCGTAAATATTAATAGACTTTGAAAAACCTGAATAATGGTACTTAAATGTGAAAGAAAAACCTTTTACAATAGGAAGAAAAATTATTGTAGTAAGATAAAGTGATATACCATGAATTGAATTTACAAGTGATCAAACAAAAATAAGTAAACAAGAATGTGAACAAGAAGAAGAAATAAAAGAATTAAAAAATGAAATTAAAAAAAAGTTAAAATTTTTATATATGAAGTAATAGGTCAATAACATAAAATTAACGAACTAAAAATCTTCTAAAAATGTCAAAGGTACAAGAAATAGAATTAGAAAATATTAGTACTTTTATCAAATAACTAAAGAACTATAATGAATGTTTTAATTCTTTTAGAAGAAAAAATAGAATACTTACAAAATATAAATAAAATTCAAGAAAAAATTCTTAAAGAAATAAGAGAAGCCAGTTATGACAAAATATTGCAACTAGATATTCTAAAAAGAGATCTACTGAAAGGATTAAAGGAAGAACCATTAAGAAGATCTGATGGAATGATTCCACAAAATGAAAAAAAAAAGATGAAGAAAAATCTATAGTTCTAATCTAATGGAATTTAGAAAACAATTAGAAGAATAATTTATAAATCCATAGGACAAAAATATAGGAACATTAGTATGTCTATTAACATTAACAAATGAGAAATTAAGAAAATGTTATGAAGAAAAAAATATATTCTCTAATAAAGAAGAAGATGATATGATAGAAATCAATGAAACAAATTTTGAAACAGAAAACTCCAAAATTACTCTGGAGAGAAACACAATAATGTCCTTATAATTTAGAGAGAAACTTTTATCCTCACAAAAATGAAAGAAATAGCCAAAGATAAGAAGAACCTAACCCTCTAAATAGAAGAAAGCAACAAACAAAAATGGAAGAAGGATTCTATTTGGATACTAGAGGATCTATATCATTAGAATTCAAGCTTCACGAAAATAATAATAAAACGAAGTATCAAGACCTAGATTGTATTAGATATAGAAAAAAGGCATTATATGAATTAGCTAGTGCAATGAGTGTACTAATCCAAACACCATGAACTACTAGTATAAACCCATCACTTTATTAAGTATTAATAAATCATAAAATGACTGAAAATCTTAAAGTATGGTTTAGTAATCTACCAGATGATTTATATTTCTTAGGATGCAAGGAGATTCGATAACATGAAGATAACATTTAAATAAAGTATTAAACAAAATTTATAAAGAATTCAAAAGAGAAGATAAAGGAAACAATATTACTGAAATAAGTGAATTAGAAATAAATGAGCCATCCATCAAATATGGAAATATATGATATGTGCTACATTGATTCTTTTATATGTAAATATGAAATGTATTATCACAAGATACAAAACATACAGCAACAACAAAAATTTAAGGAAATGGTTTATCAAAAGTTACTAGGAAATCTATACTGTAGCAGTACCAGATATTTTACGAGGAAGAAAAAAAGAACTAAAATCTTAGATAATTTGACAATATCAAAGAATAATGAATATAGTTATGCTAAAGAAAATTCTAAAATATATTGTGATAGTAGTAACTTCCGAGAAAAATATGGATGTGGTATCAAGCCTTACAAACAAAAATATAAAAGTTTCAAGAAATATAAATTTAGAAAACAAGATTTTTCTAAATATAAGAGAAGGCATAATAAGGAACCTTATAAGAAAAGATATTTTAGAAGAACAAAATTTTACAAAAAACAAAATTACTATTCTTTAGGCAAGAAAACTTGCACATGTTTGATATGTAATGAGGAAGGTTATTATGCCAATGAATGTCCTAATATATTAACCCATAAGAACGAATATAAGAAAAACTAAAAATTATTAGAATAAGCCTATAAGATGGAATTAGAATCCATAGAAGAATCCAACATTGATAAAATATAATCCATATACATAATGAGTGAAATTGAAGAAGAGAAAACAAATTCATAGGAAGTATCTAAGGACGAATGACTTATATAGTATAAATAATCCTAATAGTACTTGTTTGGTATTACAACAAACTACGATACCTTTCTACTATATAGTGAGGTGGGGAAGATCAAGACTTGATGAGTCTGGAGCTCTATACCATAAAGCGACCTAGATATAGTAAGGTTATGAAGATTAAGACCTGATGAGTATGGAGTACTATACCATAGAGTGACATGTGTGACCAATTCAGAAACCTCAAATAATTTGTATACAACGACCTAGTTAGGTAAAATTGTATTGTATGTATTTTAATATGTATTCTAGTTGCTTGTATGATAGCTTCTACCCATGTAACCCATACACCTATCTAGGTTCTATATATACCTTTTTAATGGGGAGAATAAAGAATCTGTTAATTTTACCAATATTTTCTACTCACTAAAAATCACTAGAATCCCTAACACATAAAATTATCTCCAAACAATTGGAGCTGTCTGTAAGAAAAACTGGTCAAAGTCTATTATCCCACACTAGCACTTCCCATGCAATAACTTTAGCAAAGGGGATAGGTATGATCCTAATGTAAATACTATAATCCAGGGTGGAGGAATCATCCTAATTTCTCCTAGAGGCAAAACAATCTTTCTTTTACCCATAGCTCAAATCCACAAGGCATCCTATACCACCAATAATCCCAAGAATCTTGATGTAGACTCTCTAGGCGAATAACCCTAGGAACCCACTGATGACCAAATCCCCGGCAACGGCGCCAAAAACTTGATGACCAAATCCCCGGCAACGGCGCCAAAAACTTGATGACCAAATCCCCGGCAACGGCGCCAAAAACTTGATGAACGAAAACCGGCATCGCCGATTCTTGCCAATACTTTGGTTTTAATATTTATAAAACTCTCGCAAGTGCACGAATCATTTCGAAGAAAATGATAAGTATACTCCCAAGGTCGATCTAAGGAAGGAATGTGTGTGGTTTTTAATTTATTATTCAAACTTTTAAAAACGAAATTAAATCCTAAACATCCTGTCACGATATTTTGGGGTTTTGTGTTTTTAATCTACTTACATAAAAATAAACATAGATTCAATAAACATTCATGCAAATTTTATCATTTATAATGGCGGAGTATTTATGGATATAATAACTAAGTTAATTATGCTTGCTCATATTATCTAGGTTATTAAAGATATGAATTGATATTTATTGATTCTCCCTTTTTTGTATGAATACCACCTTTGGTGGGGTTAGATATTCTTTGTTAACTAAACAAATCAATTAACACCTATGGGTGGGGTTGATAACTAATTTGCCTCATTAAATTAATTCCTTTTTCTAAGAGATTGAAAATGAACCATTTAAATGCCACCTTTGGTGGGGTTAGACAGTTTAAACTTTATTCAAGGTATCCAAATTAAACCTAAGAATTTAGTTATCCGAGTACTAACTTTCAAGTTTTAAAACCACTACTGAAAACATGTCGTCAATACATTTTCAGATAATAATTCTTATAAAAACTTTTGAAATAGAGCTTCACTCTAACTACCGGGCGATTGTACCATCAAATAAAAGAGCACTACTCTAAATCAGACCGGATAACTAAACCTTAAAATCTAATTTTCAAGTTTAAGTTTGTAATGAAAAATAATATATTTCTCTCTAACATTCTTAATATAAAATCATGAATAAAAATAAAATCAATTCATTTTAGAGATTTTTACCTATTTAATATTTCGCAAGCATAACAACGTCATTATTACATCATGTTTACTAAACAGCCAGCACAGTTAAATTTAACCACAGACAAATTAAATATAACATGTAAGAATAAAGCATAAAAATAACTGTAAAGAAAATAAAATCCTTACAGAACTTCGACGCTATTCCCGTTGCTGGAAAAACTCCAAGCGGAATTTGCACTCCCATTTATTGAATCAAAGAGCTAAAATATTACAAAAACATAACTAGTTCTTCCCCAAAAGGGAAGAACTCTAAATCTAAGAGAAATTAACTAAGAAAAGCTAAAAACTAAGAAAACATAAGAAAAACTAAGAAAAACTAAAAATCTAAGAAAAGAGAGAAAGAAAGAAGAGAGAAGTGTGTTTTGAAGGTGTATTTTGAAGTGAAGGGAAGGGGGGTATTTATAGGTGAGGATAGAGAGAAAAAGTAGAGAAAAAAATGTTAAAAAAATGTAAAAACGCGGATTATTGATTGCTGACGTCATTTGATGACGTCAGCATGACGGGGGGCGGCTGCACAGTACCGGGTATGAACAGTACCGCGGTTGCACAGTACCGGGTATGAACAGTACCGCGGCTGCACAGTACCGGGGATGAACAGTGCCGAGTCTGCACAGTACCACAGATGAACAGTGCGCGCGGATGAACAGTGCGCGCGGATGAACAGTACGCGCGGATGAACAGTACGCGCGGATGAACAGTGCCGCGCGCTGCTGCTTGGGGCGGAGCTGGGCGCGGTGGCCGGGCGGCGCGATTTTTTCCTTGATGACATTTTTGTCCTTTTTGACCCATTTTGTCCAATTTTTCCATATTTGTTGACCTTTCCCCATTTATCTTTGCCCTAGTCATTGGATTGCCAATTCCTTGTAAAAGATCTTTAGAATATGTGGTAACATAACTTTATCTCCATTATTGATGGAATGAGCATGCTAATCTTAATGGTAAGAAAAAGGAAGATTTTGTGAAAGATTTACATGCTAGGGTCAGGGCAAACATTGAAAGGAAGAACAAGCAATATTCTAAGAAAGCCAATAAGTTGGGTTTGGGTGAACATATGTAAGGAAAGGTTTCCCACACAACAGAAATCAAAATTGCAGCCTCAAGGAGATGAACCTTTTCAAATCTTGGAATGGGTCAATGATAACACCAATAAGATAGATTTACCAAGTGACTATAGTATTTTTAGTGCAACTTTTAATGTCACTGATTTATCTTTGTTTTATGTAGCTGATTCAAGAATGAATCTTTTTGTAGAAGAGGGGAATAATAAAGATCAAGTTGATATTCCCAAATATTCTTAAGATCCTTTGTAAGGAATTGGCGGTCCAATGACTAGGGCAAAGATAAAGAGGATGAAGGAAGATTTTCAAACCTTGATAATGGAAGTGCAATACCAAGAGGGTGTGTTAGAATAATCAATAACTAAATTCAAAGAGTCTAAAGCTTCACCAAGAATGGTCTATTACCTTTTTATGTAAAGGATAGATTTGGAAAATCTAGGTGGGAGCAAAGATTGATTTAGGAAGCAATTATTATTGTTTTAGTTAATTATGGTCTATTACCTTTTGTCTATTGAATTGGTGTTGAGGGTTTTCTTAGGGGATAGAAGTGACGCCTAGGGTTTTCTTTAGGGAAGTAGCATCTTGGTTTTTCTCGCTTATAAAAAATTAGCATCCAGTAAAAAAGGGAGACCATATTTGATTAATGAAAAGTATATTCGAGAAAGCTTTTTCTTTACCTTTTTGTGTTCTTAATTAATAACTTGAATCAAACATTTCAAAGGGAGTGATCATCCTTTGTGGCATCTCAAGGTTGATGTTTTAAGGACATTGTTTCCTTAGGGTTATAATCTAATCATCTTCAACACATTCTTAGCAATTCAATTGTTCCTATTCCTTTGAGTTCGTGGATTCCTAGGGTTGTTCACATAGAGGGTCCGCATCAAATCCTCCTAGCAAACCAACTCTAGAAGATAACTTAAATGCATTCATTCAAGTAAGTAGAGACAACCAATCAAGATCAAATCAAAGGTTGGACTCTGTAGAGGCTTCTATCAAAAAGCTGGAAGTACAAGTTGAGCAACTGACTGAGCCCTTGTAGAAGCAAGGCAAAGAATAGTTGTTAGGTTAGAAAAATAATTGAACTCAATGAAGTAGGGACATTGAGTTTGCTAAATAATGAAATCTCCTAAGTAGCATCTTGCTAAAGATGATAAATATAGTCTCGGATGGGTAGTAACCCATTATTAATTTTTTTAAATTTAATTTAATTTATTTTCATTTCATAATTATAATTGTTTTATTTAATGTTTTTATTTAGGTATAGATTTTTACGGTTATTTTATTATTGTTTTAAATATATATACATAATAGGGGGCTAAGGTGTGAAGAATTCATGTCATAGCATACAAACAAACCCTGCGACATCATGGATGTTGGTAATCAAAAACTAAGGAATGGGAAAAGTTTCAGGTCGTGGCACATAAAAAACCCACTACAGCGTGCGTTAGGTTTTTTTCTATATTTTCTAACTCATTCTTCTCCCAAATTTTCTCATTTTCTTCACGAAACCTAACATTTTCTCTCTCCCAAAACACCTAAATCTGTTAAAAAATAAGACCTTTCTTCCATTTTCCTTCAAATATTTCTATAAAAATTTGTTTCCTAACAAATCTTCATCTTCTTCCAAATGGATGTTCTTCAAATTCATCACCTCAACAACATAAGTAAGTAATAAAAGTTTTTTAGAATTTAAGTCTTAAATTGAATTCTCTAAATTTTGTGTATTATTTGTGAATTATTAAGAGTTCCAAACCCTAAATTAGACAAAGTGGTGTAAGGAAAATTTTGGATAAAATAATATAATATTTTTTTTCAAGATTATATGTGAGAAACACTTGGATTTAGACATTGTTTAATTTTTTAAATGGCCCCAAAAAGGGGTAGAAATGATAAAGGGAAAAGGATATCAACTTTTGAGGATTATGATATGATAGAAATATTAGGATGGAAAATGTTCGTTAAGGAACTAGATGGTGCTCTAGAATCAATTGTTTGAGAATTTTATGCAAATGTTCCTAAAATTTTCAATAAGATAGCTGGAGTATGAGGTGTACTAATCCCATTTGGGCTAGCTGATATCAATGCTTATTGCTTATTAATGAATATTGGTTAGGGTTATAATAAGGTTTACTTGAAAAATGTCGATTATGCTACAATAATAGAAAGCTTAGCAATAGAAGAGGTTGAGTGGGGTTATGTCTGTGGGAATCCTAAGGGCTTTAAAGCCAAGTATTTGTATAAGGTTACTTGTATATGGAAATATTTTTTTGTTTAAGTTAAATGTCCACCATACATTATAGTTCTATAGATAGAGAAGGCAATATTACTGTATGCTTTAACATCTAAAATGTCTATAGATGTAGGAAATAGAATTCATCACATGACTAATTTATCTGCTAATAATCATGGATTAAGTTACTTTTTAAACTGGCTTGTCACTACTTTATGTAAAAAAGTAGGGGTGACTTAATCAAAAGGTGAAGTTATAATTAAACCAAGAGAGTTCTTAAGTATGACCTATTACTATAAAAAAACTTCAGGTGCAAACATTTTCCATAGAGATAGAAATGTTACTTCTTTGTCTAAGGTGACTATGAAATATGAAACCGATCATTTAGGTGAACTAATGACCTAAATGGAAGAGTATTTGTAAGCCCTACTGCATAATAAGCTACCTTTTTAAATCAACAACATTGTGATCAGGTGGATCATAACAATTTAATGTATAAAATGAATCAATTACAACTTAATCATCTTAGGGTTGATTCAAGACATTTAGTAGTACCCGAGTATCAACATTATGGTTTCATATTTACACCACCAGAATGATCATAATAACATCATAAAGAACAAAGGTCTGATGACATGGAAGGTTGAGCTCCAAATTTGTTCTGAAATTTTATGAATTTTTATTTTTCAAGTACTTTATTTTATTTTATGTTATGAACATTAGTTTAATTGTTTTTATTTCTTGTCCAGGGAACGATGTTTATTATAGTTAGAATTGTTAAATTTATAACTATTTATTGAGATGTGTAAGAAGTATACAATGTTCTTTCTATGTAATTAAAATATTTGGAATGATGCATGCACCTATATTTTCACATTAATACTTGAGCATATTTAGAAAATGGGTAACTTTCAACTATTTACTCTTTATATTTAATTTTCAATTACATTGAGGGAAATGTATGTTCTAAGTTGGGGGTAGGAGAAGTTACATCTACATAAATTTGGGCAATATTTAAATTTTTTATTAAACATTGTTTACGTTTTCATTTATTTATTTTCTTGGTTTTGGAATTTCATGTTTAATTTCAAATTTTCTAGCAAAAAATATCATGTCTTTTAGTTAATTTTAAGCAAATGATTAAGTATTTGTACTGTTAGATTAATTTCTTGAACATTTATGGAATAATGTGATAATTAGTTAGTTTTTGTCATAAATTGTATTTCATGATAAAATTTTAAAATTACAATAAACCCAAAATGGGAGTTTAGGAATCAAATAGTGTAGACTACTTTATAATAATATTTTGAGCCTTTATCTTTCCATTATAAGTGATAATATTTTTCTAAACTTTTGAACACTCTTCTTAATGAATTCAATTTTGCATTGAATGATAGGATTTTTACATCCATAAAGTGTCACATATTTATTTTTATTGGTTAAATTTAATGAATTAAGTAGAAATTGAATTTATATTCCCTTCATTCATGTATGAATTCCAAAAAAGAGACATATATTGGGTTACCTATGGCAATACAAAATAAAAGCCAAAAATTAGTAAATCACTATTTTATACACAAATATGTATAAATTGTACATAGGTCCTCTCTAAATACATGTGTATACAATGGGTACCTATAGTTTGTTAAAAATAGTCTGGTACAACTAGTAGCACACAGATACCACACTTTACAAGATAACGTACAAGGTGTACTTCCCACAAATAAAATCATTCTCATGATTCATGTATAAAATTCTCAGATGCTATATCACATTTTTAATATTCATTTCATATCAACATTTGATGCTTGTTTTAAATACAAAACTTATAACATTACATTATGAACTATAAAATTATGGCAGATGGTTTTCCACTTTTATTCATAACATATGATACATGACATTTCATTTAACAAAACATTATATGTGTTTTAAAAGTTAGAGTAAGAAGCCCTACCTCGAATCCTTTACTTGAAAACTAAGATATTTATCCCCAAAATGCCCTCCAAAAACCCAAACAACTTAGTGAGAGAAATGTTTAGAGAGAAAAATAAAAGAGGGAGGAAAATGTCAAGAGAATAGGGTGGTTCAACCCTTTTTTATAGCCAATCCAAGTAGCTCACCAAGGAGCTCACCCACTATGGTGGTGATGGTGGAAAGGTGGTGGCGGCGAGATGGTTAAGGTTTTACCCAATTTTTTCCTTCGATCCAATTTTTAACAGGAAACTTTCCCAATACATCCCTACATTGTAAAACATTGTTTAGAATTTCTTTTGAGGTACTTTAATTTTTTATAATAAATATATGGGGTTACACATTGCATTTTCTTCATCTCTTTAAGACACATAACTTGAAATTTGTATTTCATGATTTTGATTGATGCATATTTAATTTCTTTATTAATTCTTTCCTTCAATTTATTTCATGAGATCAATGTTATGCACTACTTGGAGACTTTCTTCTTTGATGATAACCTATTAGTTCATTTCTTCACATAAAGTCTATTAACATATTTCTTTGAATGTGTGCTTGAATCCATAGCATCAATGTTATTGAGGGTATGACTTGTGAGGTTTTGAGTTAAAACTAATTCAGATTCCAAACACTAAAATTGGTAAATTTAATATTGATGCATTTTTTATATGGATTGAAATATGATTTTCAATTAATTGTTACAATAAATTATGAATGTTTAGGATGTTAAAATATTTGATGCTTTGAATTTTAATTGTGAACTTAAAAGAGATTAAAAGCATGATAAAGTTTCACTATATTATTTTGTTTTCTTTTTAATCTCTACTTTGTTTAAATTTGTTTTTTAATTTTTTAATTTTAGTTTTATGTTTGTAGGTATCATCTCTAAAAGAACTCATTAGACTTATACTCATCCACGAAGGAACCTAAGGGTTTAAAGGCTTGTTGTTATGCAAAATGCAATGGTGTCAACCTAGGGAAATGATTTATGATAGTTTAATTTCCTTTTAGTTTTTACTTTAGTTTTTCATTTTCTTTGCTAGATACTACCAAGTAGTTGGTTAGGGGATATGATGAGTGCTTAAAAGCACTAAATATAATGTAGTTTTATGCGCTTTAGATGTCAAAATAGATTTTTATTTGCATAGTTTTATCTTCTTTTTAGTAAATTAATATTTTTAGAATCATTTATATGTTTTATTATTTTTAACTACTTTTAGATTTAAAAAGATTTAACTAATGAACACTTGAAGAATAGTACCTGGAAGCCACTTTATTGCAACCATGAAGCATAAAAAATTAATATATGTAAACCTTACATATGCTCGAAACCAATGAAAGGAGGTCAAATACAAAAAGATTTATAGAAGTGCAGCAACACGTGTGCCACATCGAAGGTTTTTGTGTTCTGTAATGTGGGACATTTGTATTAAGCTTCAAGTGTGTTGTAGGTTGGCTCATGCCGTTGAGTAAAGAAATTAATTATGTGTCATGCGACCCTTTGAACTTCATTTTCCCTCTTTTTGTATCATTTTCTTGCCTATATAATGACCTTTCACCCTCTCAATATAATCATCCCTTCCATCCCTTAGCTTCTTAGTTTCTCTATTTTTTAGTTTTTTAGTTTTTATAAATTTTCAATGTTTTAATCTCAACTTTGAGAGTTGAGCATAAATTATAATGTGTAGTAGTTTTATTTTAACTCAATAAACAATGTTGGCAAATCAATTTGGAGGTTTTCCTAATAACAGAAACAATAATGAATTTTTGTACTTAGAAGAATACGTTTGAGGTATAATTTAAATGAATTTTCTTTTATTTTTAGATTAGTTTTATGTGTTGTTATGCTTGTGAAATATTAAAGTAGGTAAACATTTTTATAACATGAATTAAGTTTTATTTCTTCATCAAGATTAAAATGAAGTTTGTTAAAGAAAAATATATTGATGAAGTCCTTTTTGTAGTAAAAATAAGTGTTAGATTTAGGATTTAATTACCTGGATTTTTTTTAAAGTAATATTCTTGGATATTAGATGTAATTATCTAAATCTTATTTAGGGTCATACATGATTTCAAAGATTTTTATAAGATTTATTATTGAAAAATATATTGATGATATATTTTTCATAATAAATTTAAAACATGAAAGTTAGTTTCCAGATACTTAAATCGTTAACATAACTTTGACACCTTAACGAGAGTTTGAATTTTTAGACCCAACTGAAGGTGGAAATTAAACAGTTTATTAATCTCATAAAAAGAAAGCATAACTTAGTTAAAATTAATTAATAGACTCAACCGAAGATGTTAAGTGATTTTAATTAATAATATATAGTAGAATTAATTATTCTCCTATTTTTACATGTAATAAATAATTAATAATATTAATTCATATATTTAATAATCTAATTAATATCGAGAAAATATGATTAACTAACTAATCTCTCCTATAAATTTTCTATTAAGTGTAAAAATTATTTGCCAGATGTTTGTTGAATCGATCTTGAATTTAATGTCATTAGTTTAGATCTTTTAAAAATGCAAACTTTGTTATAGAATATTTAGGCTTAATTTTCATTTTTTTAGAATTTGTCAAATTATTTATAAGCCATGTGATTCCTCTTGAGACCAATCTTGGAACTATTCTTATCATTTTTTACAAAGTGATTCATGCACTTACAAGCAATTTTGTAAATTCAAAGCTTGAGCACCAATGAACCATCCATAAATATTACTATTAGTATGACATGTTGCATGCATTGTAGGTATTCTCTTGTTTCACATGGAATCCTATGTGTTTCTCGCATGTAGTTGATTACCATGTATTTGTTTTTTGGAATTCATGAAGCATGTTTTCTTTGGTAGTTTGGGGTGTCTTTGCTAATATGTGTGCATAGTATGGAGTGAGGATGCAAGATTGAATACACTTAAGTGTTGTTAGGGAAGATAGCTGAGCCACTATGAGTGTGTTAACTTGGAAGATAGTTAGACTCCTAATCAACTTCTTCTTACAAATTCGCTAGCATGTTTATTTGTTATTGGTGATTTACAACATATCATGTCGATGTGTTGTAAGCACATTATGAAGTCCTTTATGCTCTTCCACAACACGTAGAGATGTTGGGATGTTTTCTATTTGCACTTCTCATAGTTTATCCATGCATTCAAATTTTTGTGTGTTGCATGTTTTTATCTTGTTGTTGCCTTGGTGTTGTTTTTTGTCTATTTTATACGACTGCATATGTTGCTCCTTATTGTGTTTGCTCTAATATTCTTAGTTATTGTATTGCTCCTTATTGGGTTTTCTCTAGTCTTCTCTATTGTATTGTATGATTTTTAGGATTATTTCATTTCTATTACACTTATCTCTGATATATAGGGGTGTGGTATGTTGCATAAAATGTGTATTCTTTGTTTGACTTTCTATGTCAAAAAGATGGATAAGTGTGCACCAATTTTATTTGTTTATGCAATATTTTTCTTTGTTGTATGGTATGGTACATGGGATAGTGAGTGTAGTTTGCACTACATTTGGGTTATCTAATATGCATACATTTTGGGGGAGTGTTGAATATTTTAAGGGGAGTTTGCATAGTTGTGTTGCTTGTATATTGTATTTGTTTATGCTACATGTTTAGTGCACTTAGCTATCATTGTTCACCAATGTATGGGTGACTTGATAGTAGTTGTTAGACTACACTATGTAGGGGTATTAGGGTGGATCGGTGTTTTATTCGTGGAAACAAACTTCTTTAGGTATTTTTATGATCATCTCATGATTAATGTGCATCTGCACTTAGTTTTGCAATGTTTTGATATGGAAAGCCAAAGTGGGAGAATATAACTCATGTTGTCATTTATGTCTTTATTGGCTTCCTTTGTGAAAAACACAAAGTCTATTTATTTTACTTAAGGTGTCTATCTTCCTCTATGTAAGGTTAGTTACTGACGATTAGTAATGCAAACAAGCACATAGTTAGGTACAATTTGTATGTGCACATGTTCATACATACCAAGAGATTATATTCATAGTGTGCATGTTAGGTTGAGCATTGTGGTTTTTGTTTTGTTGTCGCTCTTGTTTTTTCTTTATGTGTGTAGGTATTTATAGAAAATTACTTAATAATTTTTGAAATGAAAATGAAATTTTTGTGTGCCTTGTCATACCCCTTACTACACCACCTCGTCGGACTCCTCGTAGGGGTTTAACGAGGGTGGTCAATGAGACCCTCGATGAGGTACCTCATGACCTATTTTTTGGCCATAAATACCCATCTTTGTTTTTTGTAATGAGAAAAATGTAGCAATGCTTTGTCAAATTGACATCTCTTCCTTTTATTCCAGGTCACTATTACCTTGAGTGTTTTTCGGTACTAGTGATTCATGACTAAGTGAGCAAAATTTTGCTATTGAGTGGTGAGTACATGAGGTGGTGTTTGCTAATGGGTTTTGGGTGAGATGAATATTTGATTCCATTTCACAAACCACCTTGAGCGTATTTCGATGTTTGTGTTACATTCTTGAGAGAGTAAAATAGCTTTCTTAGTATGAGTGGTTAGGACTATTTTATTGATATGGAGTGAGTAATATTGTGCTTTTGGGATTTTAGAGTGTTCCAAAGACAGTGAATTCATATGATGGTGGTTGAGTGTATTTTCCATGTTGGTTGTTTGTGGTTCATAGTTGAGTGTATTTCCCACTTTGGTTATTTGAGGTTTGTGGTTGAGTTTATTTCCCACTATTTGTTCTTCACATTCTAGTTCACATGACTTATCTTTGGTTACAGATCACACTACTTTATGAGGTGTTGGCTTTAGAGGAGAGTCAGGCCCGTGCATCGAATCAAGTGGTTACAGAGGTAGCAAGTGAAGGAAACAATAGGCAATTAGGTCAAAGTTCCCAACTGATAAAAGTATTTGTGTTTATATTTCTATCAAGTTAAATCTGTTTATTATTTTTAGTGGATTTTTTGCTATCGAATGGTTGCCATAAGAAACCCAAGGATGTTACCACATAGGCAAGGGTTCTATACGGGTTTATCTTGTGATATCTATTGTTATGCATGGTGAGCTTTGGTGTTAGTATAATCTAAGTTTCCGTCGTGTATGTACCAACATGCAAGATCTATATTTTGATTAGAAAGCTTTTTAGTTTATGTAGTTGCATACCCTATTTCCTTTCCTTGTAGCATACTTGTAGCTTTCTAATTATTGCTTCTTTTTATTTAAATTATTATGCCTATATATGAGTTTGATATGAGTTTCTAAGTTAGTATCTCTTTACCCTAGTTGTGTACCATGTGGTGGAATCCTTTTTTTGGTTTGCTATTTATATATGATTGTATGTTGTGTGCATGTTTCAATTACTATGTGCTATTTGTTATGTATACATGTTTCTAGCCTAGATAGGAGCATATGAGGCACACCATGACTAGTGCTTTTACCACCATAGATTGTTTTTTCTTCTCTATTGGTTATTTTAGTTGTGTGTTGAATTAAGTATATTATTTAGTATTTCCATTGTGATATCTACTTAATTCACATTGTGGAACTTGTTTGGCCAAGTTGGAATAGGGATTGAAAAATATTCCATGAGTTGGCATTTCCATCCCTCATCTAGGTCCTACCTATTTGTGTTAGAGGAATAATTGACCTTTATTCAATTCTTCTAACATATAAAATTCTCAAGTTTCATCTAAAATAGGCATAGCATAACTCAAAAAGTACATAGATAGGAAGCATGTCATAGTAGAAATGGAAAGCATGCAATAGATTGAATAAAAAGATTTTATGTCACAATCAAAACCTCCTAAGGGCTAGCATATTTGAATCAAACCCTGATTGTACTAACACTATAAGTGAGCATAATAACATAGCAATATAATGAGATGAACTCATACAAATATCCTATCTATGTGGTAACATCCTCGGGTTGCTTATGGAAACTACACAATAATCAACAATTCAATAATACATAAATTAACAATATACAACTTGATGAAGTATAAAATAAATACCTATACTAGTCAGGACACATGCCATAACAATGCCTAAGCTACCCTCGCATTGTATCTCTAAAGCCCCACCACCACATGATGTTAGTGTAGTCAAATCACAGGATATGGTAAATCCATTCAAATGAACCCAAACATGCAATCTAAATTTTGGTTGTTAATTCCACTTTAAATAACCCAACCCAATACAGTCTTTGCAAAATACTCATGAATCAGAAAAAACTCTAAAAATATTATTGATCTAGAATTAAGAAAAAACAATTTAATCATAAAATTCAAGTTTGAAAACCAATAGCATTTCATAACATTTTCTAATTAGTAAATAATTTTGTAAATGAGGAGTATTTATAGAAAACTCTTGGTTACCAAGTACCTATTTGACACATCACCAACTAAGTTGGAAAGGGTAATAACCTACATATATTAGTGTAATAGATGTTACAATACCCAATCACCTTGGCGAGCTTTAAGAATGTCATTCTCTATTTCAAAAATTTGCCAAGTAATTCAAAAAAACAGAAGCTAAAAAACAAAAAAAAAATACAATATAGAATGCATCATGCATGAACCTAGGTCTGCTTGGTGTTTATGATCATGCTAACATTCAAAGTATTTTAACTAAGTGAGTGTGAACAATATTGAACCATTAGTAACTGATTTTAAACTGAAGAAGTCTACTAAGTAAAAAAAATAGACTCCAACTTTTACACCCATAAATGCTAACAAAGACTCAAAGGACTTACATGACTTACATTATCCCCCTTATTAACTATTGTAAGTAGGAGTCTAATCTGTAATGGATTAAAAATAATTATACTTCTAATTTCTAATTCGTTAGTAAGCTAAGTAAATTTAGCAAAGGAATTCTTGATTGTGATCGAAACAAAAATAATATATAATAATAAAAGTAAATTGAATAAGAAGGATGAGAGATATATGATAATAGGACTATCCACCACCAGCCTATAATTCAAATAATCATATCTTGCATTAAAATTAGTTTATTGAGGAATTCTAAAAAAGCACTAATATTATGTGATTTATTTTCACTTAAATGTTATAAAAGGATTTAAATATGCATGATTTTATCATTATTTAAACAAATCTATGTTTTCGAAATCAAAGGTATTTTTTGTTATTTTTCAAGTATACTTGTTTTTGAAATTGATAACAATTGGAGATTCATGCCAAAAATCACTCATTTACAATGTAGAAGAATAAAAGAATAATACATGTAAAGCATACATGTCATCCAACCAGTTTGTAAAGGGCCAAACAAGAAAATGAATTCAAACAACACAGGCCATGGCTAAAATATAGTGGACTACAGCTCATTCCATTCTATTTCACATAAAAAAGCAACTTGACTTGGGCTTCCACATGGGTAAATTTTGGCCACAACACGATTGGTTCTGGACAAAACAAGAATTGGGTCATTGCATGGATAAACATGAATCATGGCACACAAATATTTTCCCTTATAATCCACTCTTATCTCCCATCCTTACCTATAAATAAGTTTCAATTTTCTCTATAAACACACACCAATTCAGATCCAATTATGAATTTCAACAACAAATTCTCTCTAAGAATTTTGTTATAGTTTTTAGTTTTATTTAGTATTTTTTATTCATTAAACAATATAGGTAGATCCTTTTAGAGGTTTCCTAGATAACAAATTGTTAGAAGTTATCTGTAAGAATACATTTCAGGTATTAATTTTAATTATATTCTATGATTTACATATATAAATTTGTGTTTTTTTAAATTTATTGATCACATATTAAATCAAAGCATGTCTCGCTAATTGTGATAATGGATTTTAGTTATATTATATGTTTGAGTAAATTATTTAGGCGAATATTTTTGATAATAATTAAACATATATTATTTTCTATTTCAAGATTTTTACAAAATTTATTATTGAAAAATATATTTATGACATATTTTTCGTAATAGATTTAAATTATAAAAGTTAGGTTTCAAATACATCAATCTTGATTTGATTTAGAATTATTTTCTATTTCAGGATTTTTACAAGATTTATTATTGAAAATATATTGATGATATTGTTTTTGGTAATAGATTTAAAATATGAAAGTTAGGTTTCAGATATATGAATCTAAAATCTAATTTAGCAGTTTGAATAGGATTTTAAATTGTAGATCCGATCGAAGTTGGTAAGTTATATGATTTGTTAATTTCTTAGATATTAGGCATAATTTAATTAAATTAATTGATGACATAATGTTTAGGTTTACTTTTCATATTTTTTCTTTAGAAGTTTGTTGAATTATTTAAAATCACATAATTCATCTTTAGATTGACCTTGAAAATATACTTTTTTCTTTTTACAGAGTCATTCGTGCACTTGTAAGTTATTATTAAATACAAAATTTGTGCATCATTTCTCAAGTCCTAAATCAAATTCATTACCTAAAAACCTTTTTGAATTCTTAACTTTAGCTATAGAAATTTAGTTATACTTGAAACTTCTAACCTTTTCTTTAGATGTTGAGAGAGTCTAAGACCTGTGATAGTGGAGCATAGGAAATAGGAAGAAAAATGTGTGAGAAGATACAAAAGCAGATTCTTTTTGCGAGATAATTTTCTTTCAATTCTTCTCAGAAAATTATGGTGAATTATTTTATGTTTAATTTAATTTTTGGCATGAACTAATTTATCTCTATTCTAGGAAAAATGTAATTTAATTTCAAACTATGCTTGATTTTCTATGTTGATTTGAATTATTTTTCTTCATGTTTCTCTGATTTATTCTGAATTTAATGCTTTAAATTAACTCGCCATTAATTAAATGATTTTAGTCTTTGATTTACTATCGAAAGAGAGAATTATAGGATAGATTTGGAATATTTCGGCATAGGTAAATATAGAGATCGAAAGACTTGTATGAACCTGTGTAGTTTTAAAAATCATTGGTCTTAATGATTTTTTGCTTTATTTAATTGCATATTTTTGTGTAAATTAATGAACAAGATTATTTCCAATTGACTATCGAAAGAGGCTTTTGGATATTTTTGGAGATTTCTAACAAACAGAGAGAATTAAATTCAATTAACTAGATAAGTAAAGCATAGAGAGGGATTAGGTGAAATCTATTTCCTTGAAGTTTTCTTCCAATTAATTTGATCTTTGAATAATTTCTTTATTTTATTTTGCGCATCTTTCTTTAAATTAATTTTAGTTTAAATTTCAATTACCACAACTTGAGTGAATTTTCTAGATAAAATTGAGATTAGGATAATTTTGGTATTTATCAAAATTAAGTTACCAATCCCTAGGGACGATACTCTATTTATCATTTTCTTATAAAACTACGATACTATGCACTTACACTTTTGCACCGATCAAGTTTTTGGCACTGTTGCCGGGGATTGATTTTTTCTTATTTTTGTCAATACCGATACAAAGTAATCTTAGTTTTAATTTAGATTTAGATTTAGATTTTTTTTCTCTAGGTGTGTTTTTCACGTTGGATGTGTCATACTAGAACTCAAAACATTATTCCTTTTGATCCGGAGATTGAAATAACCTTTAGATCACGAAGAAAGAAGAAAGTACTAGCCATGACTGAAGGAGAACAGAATGCATAGCCACGCACTATGATGGATTATGTAAGGCCAATTATGAATGACAACTACTCTGGTGTAAGACGCCAAACCATTAATGCCAATAATTTTGAGCTCAAACCTGCATTAATTAGCATGGTGCAACAAGCCCAATTTAGTGGATCACCACTTGATGATCCCAATATTCATTTGGTGATGCTTTTAGAGATTTGTGACACAATGAAGATGAATGGTGTTACTGAAGACACTATTAGACTAAGATTTTCCTTTTTCATTAAGGGAAAAGGTCAGAGGTTGGCTACAATCTTTACAATCGGGAAGCATTACTAGTTGGTAGGATATGGCAGAAAAGTTTCTTGCTAAATTCTTTCCACTTACAAAAATAGCCTAACTTAGGAGTGAGATTGGTCAATTCAGCAAAAATGATTTTGAGACGCTCTATGAAGCATGGGAAAGGTATAAAGATATGATTTGGCATTTCCCTCAGCATGGATTGCCGGATTGGTTGCAAATTCAGATGTTCTATAATAGGTTAAATGGGAAAACTAGAACCATAGTTGATGCTGCTTCTGGTGAAACTTTGATGTCAAAAACACCTGAAGGTGCTACTTCTCTTTTGGAAGAAATGGCCTCAAAATACTATCAATGGCCAACTGAAAGATCTATGGTTAAGAAAGTTGTTGGGATTCATGAATTGGAGCCATTTGTTGCCCTTTAAGCTCAAGTACCTTCTCTATCTCATCAGAGTTTTACCTTGACAAATCAAAGAATACCACAAAGTGTAGAATATGTTGTAACTTCAAGTATGATAGTTCCGATGAATGAATCAAGTCAAGAGCAGGTTCAATGCATCAACAATCGGAACTAAAATTATCGTGGTGATCCTATGCCAAATTACTACCATCCAGGGCTTCAAAATCATGAAAATTTGTCTTATGGAAACACAAAGAATGTGCTGCAACCTCCTCTAGGGTTTAATAGTCAACTGAGCAAAAAGAAGATGTCACTTGAGGATGCCATGGTTTCTTTTGTTGAGGAAACCAAAGCAAGGTTTAAAAAGAATGATTCACGGATGGACAACATTGAGACTCATTTTAACAATATGGGAGCCACTATGAAAAATCTTGAAGTGAAAATTGGGAAACTAGCCACAACCATTAATGCTCAATAAAGAGAAATTTTTCCTAGCAATTCAAAAGTGAATCCAAAAGAACAATGCAATGCCATTTAACTTAAGAGTGGAAGATAAATTGAGAAATCACCAACAAAGGAAATCGAGTCCACCCCTACAGCTCCAAACAATAGCCAAAGCAATCATAAAGTAGTAGAAGAAGAGATTGTTGATGATACACTAAGAGAGGCTGACATGCCTCCATCAATTTCATTTCCTGACAATCCTCATATTCTCTCTACTCTATTTCCTTATCCTCAACGCTTTCAAAAACAAAAATTAGATAAGTAATTTTCTATGTTTTTGGATATTTTTAAGAAAATTCACATAAATATTCCTTTTGTAGATGCTTTGGAACAAATGTCAAATTATTCCAAATTTCTAAAGGGCATCATTTCCAAGAAGAAAAGGTTGGAGGAGTTCAAAATAGTGAAGCTTTTTGAAGAATGTAGTGCCATTATTCAAAAGAAATTGCCTCAAAAATTAAAAGATCCAGGGAGTTTCACTTTGCCTTGCACTATTGAAAATTCATTTTTTGAGAAAGTTTTATGTGATCTTGGTGCTAGCATTAATCTTATGTCACTATCTATTTATAGGAAATTGGGACTTGGAGAGATGAAACAAACAACAATTTCTTTGTAACTAGCAGACCAATCCATTAAGTATCCACATGGAATCATAGAAGATGTATTGATAAAGGTGGATAAATTCATTTTTCCTGCTGATTTTGTGGTGTTAGATATGGATGAAGACCAAGATGTCCCATTAATTCTTGGCCGACCATTCTTGGCTATGGGAAGAGCTTTAATAGATGTCTAAAAGGGTGAGTTAACATTGAGAGTGAACAAAGAAGAGGTAACATTCAACATCTATGAAGCCATGAGATTTCCAAAAGATCCAAACATGTGCTTTCGAGTAGATATCATTGAACAATGTGAAGTAGAAGGCTTTCAAGAAGATATACCAATTGATCACCTAGAACGATCATTGCAACAAGGTACATCATTTAGCACATAAGTGGAGAGGTTAGAGCCAATGGTAGCAAAGACTGATTTTGTAATCTCTATAGAAAAAGTGCAACAAACTACACTCTAGAGTTAAAGCAATTGCCTGATCATCTTTACTATGCATCCTTGGGTGATAATTACACCTTTCCAGTGATTGTTGTGGCATCACTTACACCCAAATAAGAGGAAAAACAACTTCTTCAATTGAATGAGATGGACGAGTTCCGGAATGATGCTTATGAAAATGCAAAGATCTATAAAGAACGCACAAAGAAGTGACATGACAAACAAATTCTTAGGCGTGAGTTTGCTCCAGGTCAATAGGTTTTTCTTTTCATTTCAATACTAAAACTCTTCCCAAGTTAAGATCAAGATGGGTAGGTCCTTATACAATTGACAAAGTTTCCACTTTTGGAGCAATAGACTTGAAGGATAAGAAAAGGGAATATATTTAGAGTTAACGGTTATAGATTGAAGCACTATTATGGAGAACAAATGGAGAAGAATCATGCATTTATTCCTTTTCGAAATCCTGATTAATGAAGATTAAAAAGTCTGGCTGTAGACTATAAAACAAGCGCTTATGGGAGGCTTCCTATAAAACTTTCTTTTGTTCTTTTATTTTATTTTATTTTTTTATTACTATTTTAATAATTTGGATTTTGATGCTGATTTATTTTGTAGGAATAAAAAGCTAAAAATTTCAAACTAATGCGGATCCACCATAAAACCAGGGAAGTTCCTTTGATTTCTTCAATTTGTCTCACTTTTAAATTTACAATGAGGACATTGTTTAGTTTAAGATTGGGGGGGTGTCAACTCCTATAGTACTAAGTTGTTGAATTATCTTATCAAGCATGTATTTGAGTATGATTGAATTCACTATGACTCTGAAATTTTTGATTGAGGATGGTTTTGAGAATTTTTTTTCAAAATTTTCTATTATGTTAGTCAGAGTTTTGTGAGTACTTTGATTTAAATCTTTGTCCTTGAAAATAATTGAGTACATAGTAAAATTTTCTCTACTCCATTTTGCCTATGAAGAGAAGGATTTGAATTAACTGGGTTAGGAAAATTCAATCTTGCTTTGCTCTAGAACCCGTTGATGGATCTTTGAGGTAAAATCCTAATTAATACCAAATATTATAGAAATGATCTAGCCATTTTTTTTGTCACAACCAAAAAGCTTTCCAAACTGTCCTAATTATCGCACTATCATTGCATGGTGTATTCCCATAGTCAACCCCCTTGAGCCTTATTTTTTCTTTTAGCTACATAAACCATTTCCATTCTAAGCCCAAAGAATCATTAACTTACCTTAAATTTTGAGAAAATACTTTGGTGGAAATTTGTCTTTAAAGAGAAAGTTAGTTCAAAATAAATAATTCACATTATGTTTTCTCTATATGATGAAAGAAAAAAAAGATAAGAAAAAAGAAAGAAAGAAAGAAAGTGGAAGACAAGAATCGAAGAATGATAAAAGTGGTTGAAATTAGTAAAAGACTATAAGTGTCAAGGCAACCACACAAAAAAGAAGAAGAAGAAAAGTAAAAAAGCCACCCCACTTATTGAGTATAAAAAAAAGTAAAGAAAGAAAAGAAAAAGGGAAAAAGAGTACTTCACTTATTGAGTATGGCAACAATATTGTCATCAGTATGAGCATATTGTCAAGAAAGAGCTTTAATGTGAATTCTATGAATATTCTTTTTATTGTTTCTTTCTACCAAGTACTTTCCTAGTTTGCTTGATTTTCCATAACCAAATATTTCTTAGCCCTCACCCTATGTCCTGTCACTACAACCTTGATTGAAGACCTTTTGATCTCTGATTTTGGTATTTGATTACATTAGTCGAGAGGATTTCTAAAAAATGGACTTATGGAGTTAAGTTTTGAGAGAATTCTTCTGATTTCAGTTGTTCTACTTTTATCTGAATTTGCTAGTGGTTTGGAGTTAAATTGACTACTTCACACACACACTCAAGGACCTAGCTTTAGGTTGAAGTCAATGCTTAACTCTCGCTAGACAAATTGCAGAATTTTGATTGATTTTCTTGCTATCTTCGATGTAAAAAGAGTAAGTTATTAGTGATGAAATCTAAATTCAAATCATGACTTGGTGAGTGATGGTAGTTATCTATATGGTCTTGTTGACACTATCTACAATTGTTTTTTTATTTATTTTATGTTCTTTTTGTTTGAGGACAAACAAATTTTTATGTTTGACGGTGTTTGATGACTTGCATAATTTGTTATAATTTATCACTTCTCAACTTTAACTTTAGTATAATTTTATTTAATTTTTTATTGATTTTAGACTTTATTATTATTATTTAAATTTTATTGTAGATTAGAAGATAAAGAAGATACAAAATTTTAAAAAGATATATACTATATATATGCGCACGGAGATATAGAGAGCAGAGGGGAGAACACAAATAAAAACATAACATCGGCCAAGAGGAGGAAACAAAAAAAATAAAAAGAAAAATCAGAATAACAAGGGAGAACAGCGGCCATACCAAAAGAGAAAAAATAAAAAGGCAGAAGCGTAGGAAAGAGGAAGAAAAACGCGAGAGAAGATACGAAAGTAAATTCTTTTTACGAGTCAATGCATCCTTTTTAATTATTCAAATTATTAGATGATCTCTGTAAGTGTTACAATGAATGCTAGGATTTGTATATTTGATAAAGTGTCATATACTTATCTTTTATTACTTAAATTGAAAGCGTATGCCTTCTTCAGTCATGCATGACTTCCACCAAAAGAAATATATATGGGGTTTCTTAGAACCAATACAAACAAATATCCAAATTATCCCCTCACCAAAATCCTACATATAGGTCTACTCTCTAAAAAAAGAATATCTCTTATAAAAAAAGAGAGAAAAAAATAAATAAGAAAAAGAGAGAAAAATCAATAATATACACTAAATACTATGACCTAAAAATCCATAAAGTTGTGAGAAATGACTAATACAAAAAAAAGTTAGGACATAAATACCCTTAAAGTCGTCGTATTTTTATTTATTTCAAAAAGACAAATATTTGATACATTTTTTTGATGATTTTAATTGATACATGAAAATAGTATTTGATTTCTTTATAAATAATAACATTTGATTCATTTCATGAGATCAATATTGTACACTATTTTGAGCCTTTTTCTTTAAACATATGCGAACCTATTAGTTCATTTCTTTATATAAACTATATTTGTATATAACTTGATTGAGTGCTTGAACCCATAGGATCGGTGTAATACTGAGAGTATGACTTGGGAGGTTTAGAATTGAAACAAATTCAGATTCCAAGCACTGAAATTGGGTAAATCAATGTCGATACATTTTTTATATGGACTATGCATTTACAATATTTCAACTAATTTTTACAATAAAATATGAATGATTAGGATATCTAATAACCGAGGTCATAGATATATCCTATACCCTCGGTTATATGCTAACTGAGGCCATAGGTCATTACCTATGGTCTCTCTCACTAAGGCCTCGGTTTTTATAACCGTGGTTATAAACCTACGACCACGGTTAAAAACCAAGACCATATGTATGTTTTGTAGTAGTGAGGGATTGTTACAGTTGATTTGGTAATAATTATTTTACAAGTCGGACACCTTTAAGACTAATAGATCGACAACATACACGGAAAATATAAGGGTGGCCGGCTTTGCATGTTATACCTATAATATTTTTATCAAAAAATACATCACACAAAATAATCTAGAATTGAGAAGAAATATTTGTATGATATATCTTTTATATACATTTGTAACTAAAATTGTTTAACTTTATTGAAAATTAAATTTTTTTAAAAAGATTTTAATGTACACCATATCCCAAATCAATAAAATGAAACATAAGAATAAAGATTATTAAAATAATTGAAATTTAAAAATAAATAAAGAAATAAAGTTCATCACGTAAATTTATTGCTAAAAATTGGATGAAATATGTTTATTTCCTTCTATTTTTCAAAATAAAAAATAAAATATTTATTTTGGATGCAAATGAATAAATATAGATATTATAATTTAAAAAATTGAAAATGATAAAATATGAAATATATTAATTAATAAAAATAAATATATAAAAAAGTATTTATAATAAAAGTATATCAAACTTTCCCCAAGGGTCCGTTACTTAAGTTTTAGGACATACAACCAATAACAAACAGTGAAGATTCCGTTCACTCTTAAATTGAGATGGTTAAATGATTGAGTTTCAATGAAAATTAATTATTTGATAGAAAAATACTTTTTTAATAGAAAAACTTATGAATAATATCATTTATTTTTAATTAATAATTTTTTAAAAAAATTTAGACTTAAAAAAACACATAAGATAATATAAAAAACCAAAAGCATATTAAAACTTAATGTACGCTGTGAGAGACTTGACTGAAAGTTTCCGTTTCTTATAATTATTATTTACAAATAAATGATATTATTCATAAGTTTTTCTATTAAAAAAGTATTTTTCTATCAAATAATTAATTTTCATTGAAACTCAATCATTTAACCATCTCAATTTAAGTACTCTTTTAAAGTTAGTAAATGACCGAATCTGACTAATTTATGTTAAAGAACTCAAGTTTCAGCTTGTGATAATCAACACACCAGTTGAAAACAACCACTGATAAATTGATGAAAATAAATAAACTGTCTAAGAACATGTCCCTATATAATTGTGTTTATTTTAATTATTATAATTTTATTTTTCTTTTATATAAATAGGTTGTAAACATTTGTTTATTCATATCAATAAAATCATTTCTTACATGGTATCAGAACTTAGAAAGTAATTATCAGAAAATTCAGCTCACACAGAAACTTTTTCTTCCTTTCAAATTCTGTTTCTTTCCAAAACCAATTTCGATTCACAAACATAATTTCAATTTTATCCCATTATAATATCTAGAAAATTTCGAGCAATCTGAAATTAATTTCAAGCCAAAACATCAACCCACGTGCCCTATCTGAGTTCACCGGCGTTTCACGCGCCTCGCCAAATCTACACGTGCCAACACGTCATTCGTTTTGGTTCGGTCTTCCATCTAGTTCAGTACTCCAGCGTTGCAGCCGCTGTTTCAGCCACTCCAGATGCCAGTTCACCAACTTTTCGACCGGTTCTGAGGCTGAAATTTCCGACCAGTTCTCACTCATTTTCTATAAAATAAAGCATATTGCAGTTCATTATTTGTTTCATAAACAATCATTGTTGTCTAAAACACACTAAATCCTATCCCATTTGTTCGAATTTTTCACTCAAAAATCATGTCTGAAACTACCAATGAAATTCGTACACAATATCCTTACAAAACTTACCCACAAATGAACTCACATCTCAAGTGCAATCGATGTAACAATATCGGTCACAATTCTAAAAGCTGTCGAAATCACCTTAAATGTGATTTCTGTGATCTCAATGGACACAATTATGAAAACTGCCAAAAACACCTCAAATGTGATTTCTGTAGTTTGAATAGACATTACATCAACATGTGTCGAAAGAAAAGGTCAATTCAAGATAAGAGAGATGCAAGTTATGGCTTCCCCTCCAAAGCTCACCATACTAATCTTCAAGAAAGCAGCTCCAACACAAGGACAACATCCCACAACCTTACATATGCCCAATATCATGAGCTTCTTACACTTTTCAATCAAGCCAAATCAGGTAGCATGATAAGACAAATGACTCTTCTTCAAGTAACATATCATGTGCGAATGTTTTCCATTCAGAAACCCATTGGATTCTTGATACAGGAGCAACTGATCACATGGTTTGTTCTCAAAACTTTATGAGCTCCAACATTCCAGTCACTAATCGGCATGTGCATTTACCTGACCAATCACTTGGTCGTGTCGCACATATCGGCACCGTACATTTCTCCAGTAATTTTACTAATAATATGTGCTTTGTTCAGGACAAATGCTCGGGGAAGACAATTAGGATGGGAACTGAGAAAGCAGTACTATACTACCTAACTATTTCGAAGAAGGCTAGATATTTCTTTGTTTCAAATACTACTCCAACCAACCCTCATCTATGGCATCAACGAATTGGTCATCTATCTAATAACAGTTTATGTGAGTTTTCTCTTTCCATCAACATACCCTTTTGTTCTTTTAGTGATTGTTCTATTTGTCTACTAGTTAAGTAAACTCGTAGTCCATTTCCTTTAAGTTCCATCAATACAAAAGCACATTTTGAACTGATTCATGTTGATATTTGGGGTGGCTATCGCATTCCAGCAATTAATGGAGCACGTTATTTCCTCGCTATTGTTGATGACTACTCAAGATGCACATGGGTTTATCTCTTAAACACTAAATCTGATACACACACATTTCTCACCACCTTCATTAATCTTGTTGAAACACAATTTGCATCCAGAGTTAAAATCATTCGTAGTGATAATGGACTAGAATTCTCTATGACCCAGTTGTTTTCTAGCAAAGGAATCCTGCATCATACCAGTTTTGTCTTTACTCCTCAACAAAATGGTGTTGCTGAATGCAAACATCGTCACCTTCTCAATGTGGCTCGTGCATTGCTCTTCCAGTCCAACCTCTCTAAACAATTCTGGGGAGATTCCATCCTTATAGCCATATACCTCATAAATCGTACTCCAACACCTATTCTCAAGGGTAAAACACCATTTGAAATCATTTTTCACAAAGTTCCTAGGTATGAACATCTACGTGTCTTTGGTTCTCTTTGCTTTGCATCTGCATATCATGATTGACCCACTAAGTTTGATGCTAGATCAAATCGATGCATATTCCATGGGTATCCATATGGGATAAAAGGTTATCGAGTCTACAATCTAGAAACATGCAAAACTTTAGTGTCTCGTAATGTTATCTTTCATGAACATGTATTTCCTTATTTCACTTCTGTTATCAACACTCCAACTCTATTCACTCTATCAGAAAATACTATTTATGATGACATACCTAACATTCATCAATCAACCACTCCAAATACATCATTTCATCATACACCATTTTTCCTTCCAACAATCGACTCAGACATTCTTCATCTTCAAAATTCATCTCTTGAAACATCATTATCAACTTTTGCACCACACATGACTCCTCCAACACCAGTCACACATAGGCTTCACAGATCCACCAATGTTCCTAGCTACCTTCACAAGTATCATGTAGAAGCTTCCTTGCCTTCTAGGCCTTCCCTTCGTCTAACTTAGCATCGTCCAATGACAAAGGTACTTCTCATTCTCTATCTCATGTACTTACTTATGACCGATTATCAACTGCACATCGTGCCTTTGCTACTTCTATTTCCATTCTCAGGGAACCAAACACCTTTGTTGAAGCTTTCAACGATTCAAAATGGTGGCTTTCCATGAAACAAGAATTGGATGTTCTTGAAACTAATGGCACTTGGACACTTCAACAGCTTCCTCCAAACAAGAAACCAGTTGGTTGTAAATGGGTCTACAAAATCAAGTATAATCCTAATGGCTCTGTGGAACGATACAAGGCTCAGTTGGTGGCCAAAGGATACAATCAGATTGAAGGTTTTGACTACCAAGAAACTTTTGCACCAGTAGCCAAACTTGTCACTGTTCGTCTTCTTCTTACCGTTGCTACTATTCAAAATTGCCATCTTTGCCAACTCGATGTCAACAATGCTTTTCTCTATGGTGATCTTCATGAAGATGTCTACATGTCCTTTCCACCTAGATTCGGAAGAAAGGAGGAAACACGAGTATGTAAGCTACACAAATATTTGTATGGACTCAAACAAGCCTCACGACAATGGTTCATCCAGCTATCAATAACACTTAAGCTAGTTGGTTTTAACCAATCCAAGTATGATCACTCACTATTCGTCCGAACCCGTGGTAATTCCTTCTCTACTCTTCTTGTCTATGTAGATAATATAATCATAACAGGAAACAATGCACAAGACATTGAAGAAACTAAGAATCATCTCATGCGACAATTCAAGCTAAAAGATCTCGGTGAATTAAAGTATTTTTTGGGTATATAAGTTTCACGTTCCAAGAAGGGAATTGTTCTGTCACAATGCAAGTACGCATTTGAAATATTGGAGGACATGGGTTATCTTGGTGCCAAATCTGCCAATTCACCTATGGAACAAAATTTATCCCTCAACATGGTTGAAGGGGAATTCATCAGTAACCCCACATCCTATCGAAGACTTGTTGGGAGATTAATATACTTGACCATCACAAGACCGGACTTAGTGTATGATGTGCACATTCTCAGTCAATAAATGGATAAGCCATGTCAACCACATTTGGAAGCAGCTCAACGAGTGCTACAATATGTCAAGAACACACCAGGGCAAGGTCTCTTTTTCTCAACAACTAGTTCATTACAACTAAATGCTTTCTGTGAAGCAGATTGGGCTAAATGCACTAACACACGATGATTAACCACAGAATATTGTATGTTTCGTGAAAACTCGCTAATTTCTTAGAAGACTAAGAAACAAAATATGGTCTCACGATCAAGTGAAAAAGCATAATACCGCTCCATAGCAGCAGCCTGTTGCGAAGTAACCTGGTTACGATACATTTTGGATGATTTGGGTATCAAACACTCCCAACCATCCAAGTTATATTGTGACAATCAAGCAACCCTTCACATTACATCAAATATAGTGTTTCATGAACGAACCAATCACATAGAGATCGATTGTCATCTAGTAAGAGAAAAGATTCAAGCTAGAATGCTCAAGACTTATCATATCTCTACATTAGAGTAACCAACAGATATATTTACCAAATCGCTTAGTTTTCCACAGTTCTTGAGCTTACTTAACAAGTTAAGAATAATTAACATATATTCTAACTTGAGGATGAATGTTAAAGAACTCAAGATCCAGCTAGTGACAACCAACACACTAGTTGGAAACAGCCACCAATAGATTGGTGAGGAGAAACAGACTTTCGAAGAACATGCCTTTTCATAATTGTGTTTATTTTAATTATTACAATTTTGTTTTTCTTTTGTATAAATAAGTTATAAATATTCGCTTATTCATATCAATAAAACCATTTCTTACAATCTAGTTCTTTCCTAGTCTTCCCACGGAGGCTCATCTATTGAACTAAAAAAAGAACCATCTTGTCAAATTCATTAATTTAAATGTACATCTTAGCTTGTTAAGGAGGTAGAGACGGAGAACTGAGATCGCTAGTAACATATACACACATTTAAATTAAAGCAACTATTTATAGCTTTGATACCAAACAATAAACTATATAATAATTCATGTAGGCGTCAGAGTGAAAATAACTTCCAAACGTACCATATAAAGTACTTATTAGCAAAAAAAAAAAAAAAGTAGTAATAATATGACTAATATGTTACCAATATATGAATAAAAAACAGAGGCACTATATATTAGTCTTAATTACTAGTAGGATAAGAAACAAGACTACTTAACTTGAAAAGGTTTGGTGGGTTCAGATGAGTTGGGTGCACAAACTTGCAATTTGGGCATTGTGGTAAGGATTTACAAAGAATCACCAACATATAGCACCTTGTACAAACCGTCGCAACCATATCTTGTTTTTCCTCATCTTTTTCTTCCAATACTAACCACGACGGACATCTGTTTAGCCCTCCTGATTCAGAGTTAAATATCTTTTGAATACTCTTTTCTTCTCTGAATAATTCCTTGGACAGGTAAAGTTTTGAACTATAGAAAGGGTTATTTTCGTCATTTCTAAAAGATTCACATGTTAAGTTGAGATCAAGGTCTAAGCTATTGTGGTCTTCGGGAATTGGTAGCTCTTGATCTTGTTCTGGGCTCTTTCTTGGGTCTCTTAAAGTTCTCTTATTATATTCAAATATTGATTAAGTAATTTATAGAAAATTCAAAATAATTAACCTTCTGAGATATAATATTATTTTATATGTACCTGAATATTGAGACAACGTTGCCACTCCAAAGGAAGAGGAGTATTACTCTCAAGATGAAGATCAATATCATGGAAAATATTGGATTTTCTTCTATCAGCTTTTGATCGCTGATCAATATCAAAACTAATTTGTTGCTGATGATAATCAACATACGATGACTCTTATTCCCATTTTCTCTTCTTTGAAGAATTATAACTACTACTGATCTCGGATTCTAGGATTAATGTTTTACTTTGAATATTATTTGCATAAAAAAGAAGATGAGTTTGATCAAATGAGACCATTATTGGTAGAACGATCCAATTAACTCGGAGGTGTTTATTGTTATTGGTATAATATATATCTGAAAGATGGGTCGATAATCAAATGGTGGAAAAAAGTAATGGAGTTTATATAGGCAGGAGAAAAATTAATTTAAGGGGGTATATATATTAATGCTTAAGGTAGAATCTAAATCTATATAATTCAAGGGAAGAGAGGAATTTATGTTGTAAGGTTTGATCAACTAAAACTAAAAGGACCTCAGACCTTGGCCTACTTATGCATGTATGACGTGGCTACGTAAGTTGGCTCACCTTTCTTTATTTACTTCTCACCTTTGCATCAATAGTTCCTTTTCAACTCTTCTTAGAATGTCAAGTACAAATTAATATCGCACTTTAATTCTCTCTAGCATCATATTGTTATGTTAGGTCTGAATAAGAGAATAACAATGGAGTTAAGAAGGGTGTTGTTTTGGTTATAATTCTCTAATCTTTCTTTTCATTCATCTTGTTTTTTAAATACATTCAAAAGATAGGCAAATACATGTATGATAGCTTAGCAAACACATGAATACAAAACAATTTTACACTTGACATAACATACATAATACAAAAGGTAATTATTATTACACTTGGCAAACACATAAGCAAGTAAAAACATAAGCAGTAGTTGATAGTGGCAAGAAACGTAGGCAATGGATGCATGCATCTTGTAGTTGGTGGTTGCATAATGGTTACATGCTGGTTGGTGGCTGCTGCATGCATGCTTTTGTTGTATAGAAATACTTAGGATTCTTTGTAGGTATCCTTGAGTACGCCTTAGTGTAACATTACCCTCCTCTTTAGAATGAACCTTGTCCTCAAGGTTTAAAAACAGTTCTTTCATTTGTTGAGAACCCTCCTAAGTGACTTCTTTTTCTAGTAAGTTTTTCCATTTAACAAGGTTTTTTTTATGAACTTGGATACTTTCTTTACCCACAATGAGTCTAAAATTTCCTCTAGCTTGATGATTAGCACTCCATCATCAGAAATTGGTGGCAAGTCAGAGTTGGAAGATTGATCTTTGCCGATATATTTCTTGATCATAAACACATGGAAAACTATATGTATGCAAAAGTTGGAGGGTAATTTTTGTTTGTAAGTCACATGACCAATTCATTCCTTAACTTTATAGGGTCCTTAATAGCTGCGTGCAAGTGTTTGGTATGGTCTTTTAAAAAATGAATGTTGACGGTAAGGATGTAATTTGAGAAAGACAAGATCACCAATGTTGAATTCAATTTCCCTTCATCTCGTGTCTACCTGTTGCTTCATTTGGTTATTTGCAATAGACAAATTTTCCTTAAGTTATCTAAGTGTTGCATCTCTAGAAACCAATTGTTGATCTACCTCATTAATAGAACAAGTACCTTCATTATAGTGTGGAATTGTAGGAGGAAGTTGTCCATAAAGAGCCTCAAAAGGTGTCATTTTAATGGAAGCATGGTATATGGTGTTATACCATAATTCAACCAATGGAAGAAAGTAGGACCAATTAGAAGGTTTTTGATGGACAAAGTAACGAAGGTATTGTTCAATACATTTATTCACAACTTCTGATTAGCCATCAGTTTGAGGGTGATATGCCGAGCTCATTTTTAATTTAGTTCTAGAAAGCTTGAATAACTCCTGCCAAAAGTGGTTGATAAAAATTGGGTCATGATTGCTGATAATAGATTGTGGCATGTCGTGAAGTTCCATTATTCCTTCAACAAAACTTTCAGCAATTTTCTTGGTTGTGTATGGTGGGACAATGCTATGAAATGAGCATATTTACTATGTCTATCCACTACAACTAAGATAGAATTTTTCCATTGGAAGAACGGAGACCATCAATAAAATCCATTATTATATCATCCCAAATCTGATAGGGAATAGGCAATGGTTGAAGAAATCCTATAGGTGATAATGTTTCTATTTTGACTTGTTGTCACTCTTGACAAGAAGCTACATAATTCTTTATAGTATTATTCATTTAAGGCCAATAGAATTGTTGATCCATTTGTTTATAAGTTCTAAGCACACTCGAGTGTCTTCCTAATTTAGAATTATGAAACTCCTACAATAATTGATGAATGGCTGGTGATTTATGGGCAAGTGTTACTCTATCTTTGTAGAATATCATGTAATTTTTCCATAAGTAAAGAGCTCCTTGTTTGTCATTGCTTGTTTGCCAATTCTTTCCATATAGGGATTAGACTTTGAGTTCAGACTTAATGGTGTCCCATATGTGAGCCTACGCAGTGAACATTGTGTCTAGAGTTGGACTGTGTGTAAGCTAAGATAAAGCATCAGCTGCATTAGTTTGTTTGCCTAGTTTTCATATGATTTCATAGTCATTTGCCTAATAGCTTATAGACCCATTTTTGTTGCTCTGGTGTGCTGATGCATTGTTCCAGCAAGTAATGGAGGCTTCTTTGGTCGGTTTGAATATAGAACTTATAACCTACCAAATATGATCGCCAAGTTTTGATGGCATGTATAATAGTCAAATATCTCCTTAGCATAGGTGGACCATAATTATTTTAAGGGGCCTAATGACCTACTCACGAATGCAATGGGTCTTCCTTGTTGGGAAAGAACACCCCATATACCATCTCCTAAAGCATCAGTTTCAATGACAAATGCTTCTTTAAAATTTGGCATGGAAAGTGTTGGTGTAGTAGTCAAGGCCTGTTTGTGTTTCTGAAAGGCATCGTTAGCTTCATTTGATTGTCTAAAGTTCTCCTTTATGAGGAGATTGGTTAAAGGGTGAGCTACGATGCCATAGTCACAAAACAACTTCCTGTAATATCCTGTAAGACCTAAAAAACCACACAACTCAGAAATTTTAGTAGGCTTAGGCCAGTCAAGCATTGCTCTAACTTTGCCTTGATCCACCCGTACACCCCGTGGTGTGATAATATGACTAAGATATTCTAACTCCTATTGCCCGAATATACATATGCTCAATTTGAGAAAAAATTTATGCTGCCATAATATTTCAAAGACTGTTTTGACATTATCAAGATGTGTTTTTCAATCAGGGCTATACACCAATAAGTCATCAAAGAAAAATAAGATAAATTTTCGAAGATAAGAATGAAATATGGAATTCATAATCGCTTGAAATGTAGAGGGGCATTGTAGATGCCAAATGGCATAACCAAATATTCATAGTGGTTGTTGTGGGTACAAAATGCAGTTTTATAAACATGATTGGGTGTACTTGTACTTGGTGGAAACCTACTTTCAAATCAAGTTTTGTGAAATAGAAAGCTCTGTGAAGTTCATCAAGCATGTCATCAACAGTTGGAATGGAAAATCTATCCTTGATGGTTACTTTATTGAGTGCCTTACAATCAATACAAATCACCATGTGCCATCTTTTTTTTAACCAACAATACGGGAGAAGAAAGAGGACTAGTGCTTGGTTGTATAAAATCTGATTTTAGCATTTCATGAACTTGTTTTTCAACCTCATATTTTTGAAAATAAGCATATCTATATGGTCTAACATTAATGAGCTAAATTACTTCTTTCAATCTGATGTGATGGTCTACCTCTCGGATGGGAGGTAATTGCTTTGGTTCTTCGAATATGTCTTTATAATCCTATAGTAATTGTTTAATGTTGTGTTGATACTATTACAGAGATGAGTTTGTGAAGGATTAAAGGGATATGGAAAAGGTTGCACCTCCATGTCGCATGTCTTTAGAAACTGATTTTACTGATGTGCACCTTATTTCCTTATTGTCAATTCCCTGAAGCTTATGACTTTGGTTTTTCCATGTGAACTCCATAGTTGATTGTTTCTAGTTGCATGTAACTATTCCCAACCATTCCAACCATTGGACTCCTAACACCACATCTAAGCCATTTAATGGTAAGGCATATATTGTGATGATAAATGTAACACCTTGGATTAAGATTAGAATATTCTCAAATCTCCCTGTGCATGTTAATGAGTCCTATTTTCTATTTTTATGTTAAAAGGTTCTGTAGGTTGCACTAGAAGTGGTAGGATGTTAGCTGCTCTTTCAATGAAGAAATTATGGGTAGAACCACTATCATTGAGGATAGTCAATTCATGGTTACCATTCATTGACTTAACTCCCATGGTTTGATTGGCAGATCATCCCCCAAGAGCATGAAGGAATATCTCTGACTTATCATTTTTAGAATCATCACTATATCCTTCTAACATCAATAGCTGAGAACTTCTACATTTATGACATGGTGTAAGCTTTTGATCACAATTGAAACAAAGCTCTTGAGCCCTGTTTTATTGCATTTCATCCCATGATAACTATTTTATATGTATGGTTGGTTTAAAGGCTTTTACTGGTGTAGGTTCAGTTATAATTCGAGCATAAGGTTTACTGAATTTGTGTTGTCAACTTAGTTGATCGTCTCGCATTAAAGTTAAGCTAATAGCTTCTTTCAATGTTTTGGGTTTAAACATGAAAATCTCATCTGCTATATGCTTTAAGTCCCCCCATTAATGATCCTACTAATGCATTTTGTGTCCAACCCTGTACTCGATTTCCAAATCTTTCAAACTTATTTTGGTAGTCCCTTAAGGAGGAAACTTCTTTGATCTTTGATATAGCTTCATTACAGTTTCATAGTTTGTAGGCCCAAAGCATGCCCATAGTTGTTCTACAAATAATTCCCATGTAACCTCCATTCTTTCTTCTTTCTTAGCACTATGTAGCCACTGCCACCATTGGTTTGCCTCACCTTCAAGATGAAAGAAAGCTAGTGAAACCTTTTGTACTTATATTGTGCCTTGATATTCAAAGAATTTCTCTACTCTAGTACGCCATTTGGTTGGATCATTTCTTGAGTAACAAGGAAACTCTAGTTTGGCTAACTTAGAGATAAATGGTGGCTTTCTCCCATCATAGTTGCCTCGAGTGTCATCTCTTGCTCACAATTTTTATGTGACTTTTGGCCTTATTAATACATTCTTAAGTGGCTGCAAGGTAACTATTACCACTGTGTGTGAGCCAAAGTAATGTCTGAGCTTATGTGCCATCATTTTCATGGCGAAGGCTAACTTGTCAATCGCTAGGTACCTACTTTGGGCTTTTATCATGATTTGGTTGATGTAGTAAACATGGTGCTAAACCTTGTTTCTTTTAGCTTGGAGTACAAAACTACAAGTCTGGGGGGCAACGACCAAATACAAATAAAGTGTTTCTCTTGGGAGAGAACTGACTAGGACAAGAGGTTTGCTCAAGTATTGTTTAATTCCTTCAAAGGCTTTGTCACAATCCTCATTTCCAAAAACTAATGTGTTTTTTCTCAACATTTTGAAGAATAGTAAACACTTGACCGTGCATTTGTAAATAAATCTATTCAATGCCACTATTCTTTCGTTCAATTGTTGGATCCCCTTTAGACTGGTACGAGGTTTCATGTTGACCAAGGCATCTATCTTATCTGGGTTGGACTCAATTCATCATACAGATATAAGATACCCTAAGAATTTTCTTGAAGTAACACCAAAAACACATTTTTTAGGGTTAAGTCTCATACCATACCTTCGGATTATGGAAAATATTTCCACCGTGTCTTTGATGTGGTTTACCGACTATGTTTACTTTACCACCATGTCATGTACATATGCCCCTAGATTTCTTCCCAACTAGTCTACAAACATATGTGGCCTTGTATTCTTCAACCCAAATGGCATTATAACAAAAGGTCCATTCCTCAGTGATGAAAGAGGTTTTATCCTCGTCTTTTGGGTGCATTTTGATCTAATGGTAACCAGAATATGCATCCAACAAACTCATCAAGTCAAAACCTACGGTGGTATCAACTAGTTGATCAATACTTGGGAGAGGGAAACAATCTTTTGGACATGTATCATTTAACTATGTAAAGGTCATACACATATGAGGTGATCTACAAGCCTTTGCTTAAAAGGTATAGCTTTTGAATCGACATTCAACCATGTGTTATGATCTCTAGGTCAATCCTAGGCATGTTTGCAAACCTCTATACGAAGACATAAGAATTGGATTTTAGGAATCAAGATAGTTATTCCTTAACCTCTGTTGTCAAGTTTGTGCTCAACTTTATAGAATGGTCCTACTCCTTGTCTCTAATTGGTAGATCTCGTACCTCATTTAGGTTGACGAACTCTACTAGACATCCATCTCCTGGTATTTTTTGAGAAGGCTCATGTTATGATTGCTACTTGCAAATGACCTCTTTCATAATGGCATTATAACAAACTCTAGCATTTTCTTGGTCTCCCCTTATTTCCTTTATGCCCTCTTTAATGGAGTATTTGATGACTTCATGAAAGGTGGTTGGAACCACTTTCATCTTGTGTATCCATGACATACCTAGGATGGCATTGTAATGAGTTGGGACACCAATTACCACAAAATTGGCCATCATTATAAATCCTTTCACCATGATAGGTAACATTATGGTTCCAATTGCATAGGTGATACTACTATTGAATCCCACTTAGGGTAGCTTTCTTCTTACAATTTCACATTCCTTTATGCTTAGGGCCCTTGTTATCGATAGAAAAAAAAGGTTGACTAAGCTCCTAGTGTTAATCATGATCTGGAAAACATTGCAGGATCCTATTCTAAGGGTGATTACCAAAGGGTCTCTGTGGGTAGACAAGGCCTCGTCCCACTCAGTAAAGGTGATTTCAATTGAGGACCTCACTTTTTCCAAATTTTAAACATGCGATGAACCACACAAATCTTTGGTGTACCTTTTACGCAAGTTCTTAGAGGTATCATTGAGCCCAAGTCCTCGATGTATGGTATGGATAGTCCTTACATTGGCGTTACTCTATGGGTCTATCCCGCCACTTGACGGAGCAAGTAGCCTCAACATTTCACATTCAGGATGTTGCTCTTGTCCTGCACTATTGCTTCCGATGAGGTTCTTTAGATACCCTCTGGACAACAGATCCTCTATTTCATTTTTTAGATGTCTGTAGTCTCTTGTCTTATGGCTTACATCCTTGTGAAAGGCACACCACTTAGATGTGTCCTTAAGGGGAGCCCTTATTTTTGGCAGTTGACATTCTACTCCTCCTCCATTCTTAACACAGCTTGAGCTATACTTACTCACATGGGTAGACCTTTGAAGGGAGACAATGACCTCTCATAAGGCTCCCTATTCTCAGACCATTGGTCATTCACCCTGTGATTCGACATGAAGAATTTGTTTTTGTTAATTCTTTTGTTTTGGTTTGCCCTATCAAGGCTTATTATTCTTTTCTCTTTTTCTAGCATAGCTTCCACACCTATCTTGCTGCTTGATACCTGTATTTTATATAGTTATTTTCACCTATTTTATTAATTAAAATTCCTATGTTCTTAATGTTTTTAGTTAATTTTAGTTTAATCAATTAGTATTTATTGTTTTTTATATTTTTTTATGAAAATTAAATAATTTGTATCGAAAAAGTACTTAATTGAAATTTGTGTCCAAAAATATAATTTCAAATTAAAGAGTGTTTAATTGCAATTTATAAAAGTTGAAAATATAATTTAAATTAAATTCGGGCTTGATTTTAATTATTAAAAGATTAAAAATTTAATTTAAATTAGAAAATGGCTAAATTGTAATTAAAGAAAGTTGAAAATGTAATTTGAATTAAATTTGTGGGCCAAAATGAAATTTATTAAAGTTGATTTGTTTGCGTAGGAGAGAAGAGGCGCCCGAGTGGGGCCCACCTACCGCGCAGGCCGGCTTGCAGTGGGACCCACGTGTTTGACACGTCCAACCGTTGTCCCCTACGTATGCGCGCCTCTGATCCTGTGCGCTGGTCTCTGCGTGCAACCTGATTTTCAGCGAATTAAATTCAGCCACGTGTCCACCTGAATCCTAACCTCGAATCAGCAATTGCCACGTGTCTCACTCTATTTTTTCAGCCAATCATATGATGACACGTGGCATGTTATGATGAGCACGAAAGCGTAGGATCAAGCCCATGTGTAGCCGTTGTCTCCCGTGCTCTGATGTCCCCTACGTCCGTTTCTCGTAGCCAATCAGAAGCTGCCACGTGTCTGCATTAATTCCTTTCAGCGAATAAGACGCTGACACGTGGCAAGCATAATGAATTAAAAAAATGCAGAATCGGTGCCCTGTCTCACGTGTGAATTAATTAATATTTTCGATATCGAAAATTGGTACGCGTGATTTTTGTTTTTCAATACAAAATTATTACGCGTTTTTATAAAAAAATAAAATAAAAAATGTAATATTTTAGATGTATTATTTTTAGCTATAAATAGCAGATAAGATGATAGTTTTAAATTTTTTTGGAGTTTTAGGTAGAGTTTAGTTTTCTTGTGTTGCTCAGTTTTGGAGGGTAGAACACGGAGAAGCCATTTTTTTGTGTTCTGCGTGTGCCAAATATTTGTTTTAATTGATATTTTAATTTTCTATCTTCTTCATCTTATTTTTCTGTATCTGTTATAATTTTAATTTTAATTTTATGAAGTAATTTAATTTTTCTAAGGTTGCATTTGATCTTAATTTATGAAGCTTTTATTTTAATTATTTTTGATAGATTTATAAGACGTTCCATTTGTTCGTTCTATTTTGTGCTTAATGTTTTTTGATTATTTACGAATCTTATCAAAACGATCCCTGGCACATGAATAAACTTGGAAGAGGCATTTGTGTGTATATTGCTCGTAAATAGAATGACATGTATGATGAAGGATAGGAATATACCCTAATTGTATGTGTGGCCATTTGAGAACTTAAAACGTAATGAATTTCGGCGAATTTAATTCTCATAGAGATATAGTGAAATAAGTTAACGAGGTGTGTTTGTACGGAGCTCGGAAGAGATGTATGAATAAAATTAGAAGTTTTCGGTTGACAAATTAAATGTACTAAAAAATATAAATCAAAAGAAAATAATATGATTTGAGTTGATTAATTTGGTGAAAAATTGCAATCCTAGATTTCTTTTATTTTGTTTTTAAACTCTTTTCTTAAATTAGTTACAATCAACGAGCGTTTTGAATAAAATCAGAGAGAGATAATTTTAGTACTTAACAAACTGTAGTAACAAATCTCCGTGGAAACGATAACTTACTTATCAAATATTATTACTTGTGACCGTGTATGCTTGCACGTTTTTGTGTGTTGTAAAACATACAACACTGCTCTTATCCAGACCTAACTCTCTTTCCAATTTGATGAATTTTCTCACCTCTCCATAAGCTTCCCCAATACTTTGTGGGACCATCTTAGTTACTCTACATAAAATCAAATTTCCTTTGCAAACCTTGCCTGAAGACCTCTATCGCAATGGAGTTGGGGCAATCTAATATCTCTAGCTTTTCCTCTCTGAAGCTTCTCATATACTCTTCAATAGACTCACCCCTTCTATGGGTGATTAAGAAAAGGTGGTGAGACTCCTTCCTCAAGTGCTTGTGTTGGGCAAAATCAGTGATGAACAACCTAGCAAACTATGATAAATAGATTATGGTACGAGGCTCTAGGTTATTGAACCACTTCTGTTCGCCATCACATAAGGTGGCAGAAAATAGCTTACACATCATGGTGTCTCTCTTTCTCACAGTGAGATTGATAGGGGCCACAGGGATGAGTGCTCAAAAGCACTAAAATTACCATGATTTTATGCACATTAATTGATTAAATATATATATATATATATATATATATATATATATATATATATATATGATTTTATCATACATTTATATAAATTTGTCTTTTCGAAATCACGAGTATTTTTATTGTTTTTCAGGTATTTTCGCTTAAAAACGTAACTTAAAGACTCAAAGAGGAATACTGGAGGCAATACATCACAAATATATTCAAAAATAAATGAGAAAAAGTCAACAAATATGGAAAAATTGGATAAAATGGGTCAAAAATGTCAAAAAGGAGAAAATCGCGTATGCAGCCGCCCAGCCACACCGAGCAGCCGTCGCAGCACGCCCAGTCCCACATGCACCCTTGCCTCTTTCCGCGCACGCCTGTGCGCGCAGCTGCTGCTTCCGCGCGTGCCTGTGCATGCCCCTGCTCTTGTCTGCACGCATCGATGCCCATCTGCGCCCCAATCCGCGCACAGCCGCCCCCCACGTCATGTTGATGTCATCAAATGATATCATCATTCACTACTCCAGATTTCCACCATTTTTTATCATTTTTTCACCCACTTTTTCTTCCCATCCTCACCTATAAATACCCCTATTCTCTTCACAACTAAACACACCTCAAAACACATCTCCTCTTCTCTTTCTTTCTCTCATTTCTAAGTTTTTAAGCTTTTCTTAGTTAGTTTCTCTTAGTTTTAGAGTTTTTCTCTTTTTGTAATTTATTTGCTTTTCGATTCAATAAATGGGGTGTAAATTCCGTTTGGAGGTTTTTCAGCAACGGGAATAGCATCGAAGTAATGTAAAGATTTTATTTTCTTTACAGTTATTTTTATGCTTTATTCTTATATGTTATATTTAATTTGTCTGTGATTAAATTTAACATTGTTGGCTGTTTGTAAACATGATATAATAATAACGTTGTTATGCTTACGAAATATTAAATAGGTAAAAATCTCTAAAATGAATTGATTTTATTTTTATTCAAGATTTTATATTAAGAATGTTAGAGAGAAATATATTATTTTTCATTTAAACTTAAATCTGAAAATTAGATTTTAAGGTTTAGTTATCCGGTCTAATTTAGAGTAGTGCTCTTTTATTTGTTGGTACAATCGCTCGGTAGTTAGAGTGAAGCTCTATTTCAAAAGTTTTTATAAGAATTATTATCTGAAAATGTATTGACAACATGTTTTCAGTAGTGGTTTTAAAACATGAAAGTTAGTACTCGGATAATTAAATTCTTAAATTTAATTTGGACATCTTGAATAAAGTTTAAACTATCTAACCCTACCAAAGGTGACATTTAAATGGTTCATTTTCAATCTCTTAGAAAAAGAAATTAATTTAATTAATAAAATTACTTATCAACCCCACCCATAATTGTTAATTGATTTGTTTAGTTAACAAAGAATATCTAACCCCACCAAATGTGATATTCATATAGAAAAGAGAGAATCAATAAATATCAATTTATATATTTAATAACCTAGATAATATGAGAAAGCATAATTAACTTAGTTATTATATCCATAAATACTCAACTATTATAAATGATAAAATTTGTATAAATATTTATTGAATCTGTATCTATGTTTATTTTTATGTTATTAGATTAGAAACACAAAAACCAAACTATCGTGATAGGATGTTTAGTATTTAATTTGTTTTTAAAAGTTTGAATAATAAATTAAAAACCACATATATTACTTCCTTAGATCGACCTTGGGAGTATACTTATCATCTTCTACGAAATGATTCGTGCACTTGCGAGAGTTTTATAATTATAAAACCAAAGTATTGGAAGAGTTGGTGATGCCGATTTTCGCTCACCAAGTTTTTGGCACCGTTGCCGGGGAAAGAATAGCGTTTTTAAATTATTTATCAAAATTTTAAAAACATTTTGTGTTGTAAATAATTGTGAATTTTTTATATTTTGATTATAAAAATAGCTAATAAAAAAAATAATCAAATTTCAATTTTCATAAGAAATAAAAAAATAAAAAATAATAATAATAATTTTAAATTAAATAATAATAATAATAATAATTATTTCATGAATAGTAAAATATTTTTTTTTTGAAATATGAAATTTGAAGTAAAAAAAATTTAATTTTAAAAATTTTAAGTTAAATAAATAAATAAATAAAAATTATAGCGTGAATAGTAAAAAAACTTACCGTTCATGAATAGTAAAAAAATTAAATTTTAAAATTTTTAAGTTAAATAAATGAAAATTATAGCGTGAATAGTAAAATAAACTTACCATTCATGAATAGTAAAAAAATTAAATTTTAAAAATTTTAAGTTAAAAAAATAAAACAATAAAAATTATAACGTGAATAGTAACTTAGGTTTTTTTTATCCTAATTTTTGTTTAACTTAATTAACTTAGTTTTTTTAAAACTTAACTAACTTAGATTTTGATTAACTTATATAAGATAAATTTTTATTAACTTAATTAACTGAATAGCATGAAAAGTAAAGATCTAAGAAAGTTTTGTCTAGTAGACTAGTTCTTGGAAGCCTTTGTACCACTAGTCTTTCCTAGGAACATTATTATGTCTAGGAGGATGGTTTTTAAGGAGTCTTTGCCCCACCATTATTTCTTGGGAACACTCTTGGTTAATACTGATTATGTTATTTTATCTTAAAAAATAAAAATAAAATAAAAAATTTAGTTTATTATTTTCTCTTAAAAACAATAATAATAAAATAAATTTGACTTAGGATTTAACTAGTTTTGTTTTGTGTTTTGTATTAAATACCATGTAAATTTTCTCTAAATTTTTGTGTGGTTATTATTTTTCTTGACAGGAGTTTTAAATTTACGTTTTCAATTGTCTATGCGTGGTAAGAGATCCTTAGGAAACCCCCTTACACCATATGTAAATAATATTCATAAATTTAAACAAGTGTCAACAAGACTGGATTCCAACCATCAACCTGTTTTTGAGCCAAACATAGAACCAAGCCTTAATCCTTTACTGGAACCGAAAGAAATGGAAGAAAACCAACATGTGAGGGAAACCACCATGAAGGAGTTTGCAAGACCAGTGATTGGCACGGCAACTGCCGCTATCCAACTGGGTGAGGCTGCTCAGAATTATGAACTAAAAAATATTCATTTTTCTATGCTTCCTTCCTTTTATGGGCTGCCTAATGAAGATTTTATTTCCTTCATTAGAGACTTCTATGCTACGGTCCATACCTTTTCCCTAGTTATTCTAAACGAGGATCAACTTCGAATGAGATGTTTCCCCTACACCTTAAAGGATAAGGCCAATGCTTGCTTAATGTCACTTCCCCCAAGTTCTGTAATGATATGGGAGAACATTTATAAAAAATTCATAGGAAAATTCTATTCCCACCAAAAAACATCATAGTTGAGAGGAAAGATTGCTACTTTCTCTCAGATGGAAGGAGAACCATTCCATGAAGCTTGGGATATGTCTAAAATGTTTCTCACTCAATGTCCCCATCACAGCTTTCCCCTGTAGTTGCAGAACCAATTATTTTATGATGGACTTACACAATAATGTCAATTCATTGTCGACAACACTGCAAAAGGAGCAATGGGAGAAAAGACTGCCTGAGAGACGTACAACCTCTTTGAGATGTTGGATGCTAAATCCCAACAGAAAAGCTCACGAGTAAGAAAAGTTGGAGTTCATGAAATCAATTCCAGCAATGAAGTTCAACAACAACTTGTTCAACTGACCAAGCAAGTTGCCCTTCTCACTACACAAACCAACACCAATAATGAATAGTATGGTTTGTATAGCAACATGGGACATGGTACTGAAGCCTGTCCATATCAAGGAGAAACAACAGTTGGACCTAAACAGGTTAATGTATTGGGAGCATATCAACAGAGACCAAGGTTCGACCCCAATTCAAATACCTCTAATCCTGGGTGGAGAAATCATCTGAACTTCTCCTGGAGGCAAAACAATCATCCTTTCGCTCAAATCAGTCAGGCCAGGAATTCCACCCGCCTATTCCAAGAAGAATTCCCAATAAATCAACCATGGAGGACAACTTGAATTCTTTTATTCAAGTTTGTAGAGATAACCAATCAACGGTTGGACTCTGTGGAAGCTTCTATCAAAAAGGTGGAAGCCCAAGTACAATAGTTAGTTGAACATTTGCAAAAACAAAGCAAAGACACAGTGAACTGTATTAGCTCTCTTGTTTTTCTCAAGAAGAAAGAAGGTGGAACACATAAAACAAAGAAAAGTAAAAGATAACAAGATTTTAAAGAAAAATAAGATATGAAATCCAAAGTGGAAAGCAATGTCAACAAAATTGAAATAAAAGACAAGACTTTAAGGACACAATTTCTTTCTCGTTTTGGAAATTGTGACTTAAGAGAGGAGAAAACCTCCAAAGCACAAAATTTTTTAAGTCTAAAATTCTAAAAATAGATATGTGAAGATAGATACACTATTTTCAGCTACCAAGTTTATTATCCCAAACGATGCGAATCCCTTTTGCGGACAACATAAGAACCCTGGAACAAAATGGAATAAGAAAAATTGAATTACTAAGAATATGGCCAAGATGAAGAAATTGAAATCCTAAAGAGCAAGAACAGATTACAACGAAATAAGGTGCGACCAAAGTTTAAGACATCATTATGTAGTATGAACCATGAAATTCGAGTTGACAAAAGTGGGGAAATATACTATTGCTATGGTGCGTTTTAAGGTATCGGAACGAGCTTCATATTTGATATATTATAGTTGTCATTTTGATGCACAAATTAAAGGTTATAACAGTTTTAAGTTACAACCCCAATTAATATCTTCTTTTTGTTTTTACACTGTGAACTGTATTAGCTCTCTTGTTTTTCTCAAGAAGAAAGAAAGGTGGAACACATAAAAAAAAGAAAAGTAAAAGTTAATGAGATTTTAAAGAAAAATAAGATATGAAATCCAAAGTGGAAAACAATGTCAACAAAATTGAAATAAAAGACAAGACTTTAAGGACACAATTTCTTTCTCTTTTTGGAATTTGTGACTTAAGAGTGGATAAAGCCTCCAAAGCACAAAATTTTTTAAATCTAAAATTCTAAAAATAGATATGTGAAGATAGATACACTATTATCAGCAACCAAGTTTATTATCCCAAACGATGCGAATCCCTTTTGTGGACAACATAAGAACCCTGGAACAAAATGGAATAAGAAAGATTGAATTACTAAGAATAAGGCCAAGATGAAGAAATTGAAATCCTAAAGAGCAAGAACAGATTACAACGAAATAAGGTGCGACCAAAGTTTAAGACATCATTATATAGTATGAACCATGAAAGTTGGGTTGATAAAAGTGGCGAAATATACTATTCCTCCGCTGCGTTTTTAGGTATCGAAACGAGTTTGAGATTTGATATATTATAGTAGTCATTATGATACACAAATTAAAAGTTATAACAGTTTTATGTTACAACCACAATTAATATCTTCTTTTTGTTTTTACACGGTGAACTGTATTAGCTCTCTTGTTTTTCTCAAGAAGAAAGAAAGGTGGAACACATAAAACAAAGAAAAGTAAAAGATAACGAGATTTTAAAGAAAAATAAGATATGAAATCCAAAGTGGAAAACAATGTCAACAAAATTGATATAAAAGACAAGACTTTAAGGACACAATTTCTTTCTCTTATTGTAATTTGTGACTTAAGAGAGGAGAAATCTCCAAAGCACAAAATATTTTAAATCTAAAATTCAAAAAATAGATATGTGAAGATAGATACACTATTATCAGCAACCAAGGCTATGATCCAAACGATGTGAATCTCTTTTAGGGACAACCTAATAACCTTGGAACTCAATTGAATAAGAAAGATTGAATTACTAAGAATATGGCTAAGATAAACAAATTGAAATCCTAAAGGGAAAGAATAGATTACAACGAAATAAGGTGCGACCAAAGTTTAGGACATCTTTATTTAGTATGAACCATGAAAGTTGGGTTGAAAAAAGTAGTGAAATATACTATTGCTACGGTGCATTTTTAGGTATCGGAATGAGCTTCATATTTGATATATTATGGTTGTCATTTCGATGCACAAATTAAAAGTTATAATAGTTTTAAGTTACAACCCCAATTAATACCTTATTTTTGTTTTTACACTGTGAACTGTATTAGCTCTCTTGTTTTTCTCAAGAATAAAGAAAGGTGGAACACATAAAACAAAGAAAAGTAAAAGATAACGAGATTTTAACGAAAAATAAGATATGAAATCCAAAGTGGAAAACAATGTCAACAAAATTGAAATAAAAGACAAGACTTTAAGGACACAATTTCTTTCTATTTTTGGAATTTGTGACTTAAGAGTGGATAAAGCCTCCAAAGCACAAAAAGTTTTAAATCTAAAATTCAAAAAATTGATATGCGAAAGTAGATACACTATTTTCAGCAACCAAAGCTATGATCCCAAACGATGCGAATCCCTTTTGTGGACAACCTAAGATCCCTGGAACTAAATGGAATAAGAAAGATTGATTTACTAAGAATATGCTAAGATGAACAAATTGAAATCCTAAAGGGCAAGAACAGATTACAAGAAATAAGGTGCGATCATATTTTAAGACATCATTATATAGTATGAACGATGAAAGTTGGGTTAACAAAAGTGGGGAAATATACTATTGCTACGGTGCATTTTTAGGTATCGGAACGAGCTTCAGATTTGATATATTATAGTACTCATTTCGACGCACAAATTAAAAGTTATAACAGTTTTAAGTTACAACCAATATTAATACCTTCTTTTTGTTTTTACACTGCGAACTTTATTAGCTCTCTTGTTTATCTCAAGAAGAAAGAAAGGTGGAACACTTAAAACAAAGAAAAGTGAAAGATAACGAGATTTTAACGAAAAATAAGATATGAAATCTAAAGTGGAAAACAATGTCAACAAAATTGAAATAAAAGACAAGACTTTAAGGACATAATTTCTTTCTATTTTTGGAATTTGTGACTTAAGAGTGGATAAAGCCTCCAAAGCACAAAAGGTTTTAAATCTAAAATTCAAAAAATTGATATGTGAAGGTAGATACACTATTTTCAACAACCAAAGTTATGATCCCAAACGATGCGAATCCCTTTTGTGGAGAACCTAAGATCCCTGGAACTAAATGGAATAAGAAAGATTGATTTACTAAGAATATGGCTAAGATGAACAAATTGAAATCCTAAAGGGCAAGAACAGATTACAAGAAATAAGGTGCGACCAAATTTTAAGACATCATTATATAGTAGGAACGATGAAAGTTGGGTTAACAAAAGTGGGGAAATATAGTATTGCTACGGTGCGTTTTTAGGTATCGGAACGAGCTTCAGATTTGATATATTATAGTAGTCATTTCGATGCACAAATTAAAAGTTATAACAGTTTTAGGTTACAACCAATATTAATACCTTCTTTTTGTTTTTACACTGCGAACTTTATTAGCTCTCTTGTTTATCTCAAGAAGAAAGAAAGGTGGAACACTTAAAACAAAGAAAAGTAAAAGATAACGAGATTTTAACGAAAAATAAGATATGAAATAGAAAGTGGAAAACAATGTCAACAAAATTGAAATAAAAGACAAGACTTTAAGGACACAATTTCTTTCTATTTTTGGAATTTATGACTCAAGAGAGGAGAAATCTCCAAAGCACAAAATATTTTAAATCTAAAATTCAAAAAATATATAAGTGAAGATAGATACACTATTATCATCAACCAAGGCAATGATCCCAAACGATGCGAATCCTTTTTGTGGAAAACCTAAGATCCCTGGAACTCAATGGAATAAGAAAGATTGATTTACTAAGAATATGGCTAAGATGAACAAATTGAAATCCTAAAGGGCAAGAACAGATTACAAGAAATAAGGTGCGATCATATTTTAAGACATCATTATATAGTATGAACGATGAAAGTTGGGTTAACAAAAGTGGGGAAATATACTATTGCTACGGTGCGTTTTTAGGTATCGGAACGAGCTTCAGATTTGATATATTATAGTAGTCATTTCGATGCACAAATTAAAAGTTATAACAGTTTTAAGTTACAACCAATATTAATACCTTCTTTTTGTTTTTACACTGCGAACTTTATTAGCTCTCTTGTTTTTCTCAAGAAGAAAGAAAGGTGGAACACATAAAACAAAGAAAAGTAAAAGATAACGAGATTTTACCGAAAAATAAGATATGAAATCCAAAGTGGAAAACAATGTCAACAAAATTGAAATAAAAGACAAGACTTTAAAGACACAATTTCTTTCTATTTTTGGAATTTGTGACTTAAGAGTGGATAAAGCCTCCAAAGCACAAAAAGTTTTAAATCTAAAATTCAAAAAATTGATATGCGAAGGTAGATACACTATTTTCAGCAACCAAAGCTATGATCCCAAACGATGCGAATCCCTTTTGTGGACAACATAAGATCCCTGGAACTAAATGGAATAAGAAAGATTGATTTACTAAGAATATGGCTAAGATGAACAAATTGAAATCCTAAAGGGCAAGAACAGATTACAATGAAATAAGGTGCGACCAAATTTTAAGACATCATTATATAGTATGAACGATGAAAGTTGGGTTAACAAAAGTGAGGAAATATACTATTGCTACGGTACGTTTTTAGGTATCGGAACGAGCTTCGGATTTGATATATTATAGTAGTCATTTCGATGCACAAATTAAAAGTTATAACAGTTTTAAGTTACAACCAATATTAATACCTTCTTTTTGTTTTTACACTGCGAACTTTATTAGCTCTCTTGTTTATCTCAAGAAGAAAGAAAGGTGGAACACTTAAAACAAAGAAAAGTAAAAGATAACGAGATTTTAACGAAAAATAAGATATGAAATCTAAAGTGGAAAACAATGTCAACAAAATTGAAATAAAAGACAAGACTTTAAAGACACAATTTCTTTCTATTTTTGGAATTTGTGACTCAAGAGAGGAGAAATCTCCAAAGCACAAAATATTTTAAATCTAAAATTCAAAAAATATATATGTGAAGATAGATACACTATTATCATCAACCAAGGCTATGATCCCAAACGATGCGAATCCTTTTTGTGGAAAACCTAAGATCCCTGGAACTAAATGGAATAAGAAAGATTGATTTACTAAGAATATGGCTAAGATGAACAAATTGAAATCCTAAAGGGCAAGAACAGATTACAAGAAATAAGGTGCGATCATATTTTAAGACATCATTATATAGTATGAACGATGAAAGTTGGGTTAACAAAAGTGGGGAAATATACTATTGCTACGGTGCGTTTTTAGGTATCGGAACGAGCTTCAGATTTGATATATTATAGTAGTCATTTCGATGCACAAATTAAAAGTTATAACAGTTTTAAGTTACAACCAATATTAATACCTTCTTTTTGTTTTTACACTGCGAACTTTATTAGCTCTCTTGTTTTTCTCAAGAAGAAAGAAAGGTGGAACACATAAAACAAAGAAAAGTAAAAGATAACGAGATTTTACCGAAAAATAAGATATGAAATCCAAAGTGGAAAAAAATGTCAACAAAATTGAAATAAAAGACAAGACTTTAAGGACACAATTTCTTTCTATTTTTGGAATTTGTGACTTAAGAGTGGATAAAGCCTCCAAAGCACAAAAAGTTTTAAATCTAAAATTCAAAAAATTGATATGCGAAGGTAGATACACTATTTTCAGCAACCAAAGCTATGATCCCAAACGATGCGAATCCCTTTTGTGGACAACCTATGATCCCTGGAACTAAATGGAATAAGAAAGATTGATTTACTAAGAATATGCTAAGATGAACAAATTGAAATCCTAAAGGGCAAGAACAGATTACAAGAAATAAGGTGCGATCATATTTTAAGACATCATTATATAGTATGAACGATGAAAGTTGGGTTAACAAAAGTGGGGAAATATACTATTGCTACGGTGCGTTTTTAGGTATCGGAACGAGCTTCAGATTTGATATATTATAGTAGTCATTTCGATGCACAAATTAAAAGTTATAACAGTTTTAAGTTACAACCAATATTAATACCTTCTTTTTGTTTTTACACTGCGAACTTTATTAGCTCTCTTGTTTATCTCAAGAAGAAAGAAAGGTGGAACACTTAAAACAAAGAAAAGTGAAAGATAACGAGATTTTAACGAAAAATAAGATATGAAATCTAAAGTGGAAAACAATGTCAACAAAATTGAAATAAAAGACAAGACTTTAAGGACATAATTTCTTTCTATTTTTGGAATTTGTGACTTAAGAGTGGATAAAGCCTCCAAAGCACAAAAAGTTTTAAATCTAAAATTCAAAAAATTGATATGTGAAGGTAGATACACTATTTTCAGCAACCAAAGTTATGATCCCAAACGATGCGAATCCCTTTTGTGGAGAACCTAAGATCCCTGGAACTAAATGGAATAAGAAAGATTGATTTACTAAGAATATGGCTAAGATGAACAAATTGAAATCCTAAAGGGCAAGAACAGATTACAAGAAATAAGGTGCGACCAAATTTTAAGACATCATTATATAGTAGGAACGATGAAAGTTGGGTTAACAAAAGTGGGGAAATATAGTATTGCTACGGTGCGTTTTTAGGTATCGGAACGAGCTTCAGATTTGATATATTATAGTAGTCATTTCGATGCACAAATTAAAAGTTATAACAGTTTTAAGTTACAACCAATATTAATACCTTCTTTTTGTTTTTACACTGCGAACTTTATTAGCTCTCTTGTTTATCTCAAGAAGAAAGAAAGGTGGAACACTTAAAACAAAGAAAAGTAAAAGATAACGAGATTTTAACGAAAAATAAGATATGAAATAGAAAGTGGAAAACAATGTCAACAAAATTGAAATAAAAGACAAGACTTTAAGGACACAATTTCTTTCAATATTTGGAATTTGTGACTCAAGAGAGGAGAAATCTCCAAAGCACAAAATATTTTAAATCTAAAATTCAAAAAATATATATGTGAAGATAGATACACTATTATCATCAACCAAGGCTATGATCCCAAACGATGCGAATCCTTTTTGTGGAAAACCTAAGATCCCTGGAACTCAATGGAATAAGAAAGATTGATTTACTAAGAATATGGCTAAGATGAACAAATTGAAATCCTAAAGGGCAAGAACAGATTACAAGAAATAATTTGCGATCATATTTTAAGACATCATTATATAGTATGAACGATGAAAGTTGGGTTAACAAAAGTGGGGAAATATACTATTGCTACGGTGCGTTTTTAGGTATCGGAACGAGCTTCAGATTTGATATATTATAGTAGTCATTTCGATGCACAACTTAAAAGTTATAACAGTTTTAAGTTACAACCAATATTAATACCTTCTTTTTGTTTTTACACTGCGAACTTTATTAGCTCTCTTGTTTTTCTCAAGAAGAAAGAAAGGTGGAACACATAAAACAAAGAAAAGTAAAAGATAACGAGATTTTACCGAAAAATAAGATATGAAATCCAAAGTGGAAAAAAATGTCAACAAAATTGAAATAAAAGACAAGACTTTAAGGACACAATTTCTTTCTATTTTTGGAATTTGTGACTTAAGAGTGGATAAAGCCTCCAAAGCACAAAAAGTTTTAAATCTAAAATTCAAAAAATTGATATGCGAAGGTAGGTACACTATTTTCAGCAACCAAAGCTATGATCCCAAACGATGCGAATCCCTTTTGTGGACAACCTAAGATCCCTGGAACTAAATGGAATAAGAAAGATTGATTTACTAAGAATATGCTAAGATGAACAAATTGAAATCCTAAAGGGCAAGAACAGATTACAAGAAATAAGGTGCGATCATATTTTAAGACATCATTATATAGTATGAACGATGAAAGTTGGGTTAACAAAAGTGGGGAAATATACTATTGCTACGGTGCGTTTTTAGGTATCGGAACGAGCTTCAGATTTGATATATTATAGTAGTCATTTCGATGCACAAATTAAAAGTTATAACAGTTTTAAGTTACAACCAATATTAATACCTTCTTTTTGTTTTTACACTGCGAACTTTATTAGCTCTCTTGTTTTTCTCAAGAATAAAGAAAGGTGGAACACATAAAACAAAGAAAAGTAAAAGATAACGAGATTTTAACGAAAAATAAGATATGAAATCCAAAGTGGAAAACAATGTCAACAAAATTGAAATAAAAGACAAGACTTTAAGGACACAATTTCTTTCTATTTTTGGAATTTGTGACTTAAGAGTGGATAAAGCCTCCAAAGCACAAAAAGTTTTAAATCTAAAATTCAAAAAATTGATATGCGAAAGTAGATACACTATTTTCAGCAACCAAAGCTATGATCCCAAACGATGCGAATCCCTTTTGTGGACAACCTAAGATCCCTGGAACTAAATGGAATAAGAAAGATTGATTTACTAAGAATATGCTAAGATGAACAAATTGAAATCCTAAAGGGCAAGAACAGATTACAAGAAATAAGGTGCGATCATATTTTAAGACATCATTATATAGTATGAACGATGAAAGTTGGGTTAACAAAAGTGGGGAAATATACTATTGCTACGGTGCGTTTTTAGGTATCGGAACGAGCTTCAGATTTCATATATTATAGTATTCATTTGGATGCACAAATTAAAGGTTATAACAGTTTTAAGTTACAACCATAATTAATACCTTCTTTTTGTTTTTAAACTGTCAACTATATTAGCTCTCTTGTTTATCTCAAGAAGAAAGAAAGGTGGAACACTTAAAACAAAGAAAAGTGAAAGATAACGAGATTTTAACGAAAAATAAGATATGAAATCTAAAGTGGAAAACAATGTAAACAAAATTGAAATAAAAGACAAGACTTTAAGGACATAATTTCTTTATATTTTTGGAATTTGTGACTTAAGAGTGGATAAAGCCTCCAAAGCACAAAAAGTTTTAAATCTAAAATTCAAAAAATTGATATGTGAAGGTAGATACACTATTTTCAGCAACCAAAGTTATGATCCCAAACGATGCGAATCCCTTTTGTGGAGAACCTAAGATCCCTGGAACTAAATGGAATAAGAAAGATTGATTTACTAAGAATATGGCTAAGATGAACAAATTGAAATCCTAAAGGGCAAGAACAGATTACAAGAAATAAGGTGCGACCAAATTTTAAGACATCATTATATAGTAGGAACGATGAAAGTTGGGTTAACAAAAGTGGGGAAATATAGTATTGCTACGGTGCGTTTTTAGGTATCGGAACGAGCTTCAGATTTGATATATTATAGTAGTCATTTCGATGCACAAATTAAAAGTTATAACAGTTTTAAGTTACAACCAATATTAATACCTTCTTTTTGTTTTTACACTGCGAACTTTATTAGCTCTCTTGTTTATCTCAAGAAGAAAGAAAGGTGGAACACTTAAAACAAAGAAAAGTAAAAGATAACGAGATTTTAACGAAAAATAAGATATGAAATAGAAAGTGGAAAACAATGTCAACAAAATTGAAATAAAAGACAAGACTTTAAGGACACAATTTCTTTCTATTTTTGGAATTTGTGACTCAAGAGAGGAAAAATCTCCAAAGCACAAAATATTTTAAATCTAAAATTCAAAAATTATATATGTGAAGATAGATACACTATTATCATCAACCAAGGCTATGATCCCAAACGATGCGAATCCTTTTTGTGGAAAACCTAAGATCCCTGGAACTCAATGGAATAAGAAAGATTGATTTACTAAGAATATGGCTAAGATGAAGAAATTGAAATCCTAAAGGGCAAGAACAGATTACAAGAAATAAGGTGCGATCATATTTTAAGACATCATTATATAGTATGAACGATGAAAGTTGGGTTAACAAAAGTGGGGAAATATACTATTGCTACGGTGCGTTTTTAGGTATCGGAACGAGCTTCAGATTTGATATATTATAGTAGTCATTTCGATGCACAAATTAAAAGTTATAACAGTTTTAAGTTACAACCAATATTAATACCTTCTTTTTGTTTTTACACTGCGAACTTTATTAGCTCTCCTGTTTTTCTCAAGAAGAAAGAAAGGTGGAACACATAAAACAAAGAAAAGTAAAAGATAACGAGATTTTACCGAAAAATAAGATATGAAATCCAAAGTGGAAAAAAATGTCAACAAAATTGAAATAAAAGACAAGACTTTAAGGACACAATTTCTTTCTATTTTTGGAATTTGTGACTTAAGAGTGGATAAAGCCTCCAAAGCACAAAAAGTTTTAAATCTAAAATTCAAAAAATTGATATGTGAAGGTAGATACACTATTTTCAGCAACCAAAGCTATGATCCCAAACGATGCGAATCCCTTTTGTGGACAACCTAAGATCCCTGGAACTAAATGGAATAAGAAAGATTGATTTACTAAGAATATGCTAAGATGAACAAATTGAAATCCTAAAGGGCAAGAACAGATTACAAGAAATAAGGTGCGATCATATTTTAAGACATCATTATATAGTATGAACGATGAAAGTTGGGTTAACAAAAGTGGGGAAATATACTATTTCTACGGTGCGTTTTTAGGTATCGGAACGAGCTTCAGATTTGATATATTATAGTAGTCATTTCGATGCACAAATTAAAAGTTATAACAGTTTTAAGTTACAACCAATATTAATACCTTCTTTTTGTTTTTACACTGCGAACTTTATTAGCTCTCTTGTTTATCTCAAGAAGAAAGAAAGGTGGAACACTTAAAACAAAGAAAAGTAAAAGATAACGAGATTTTAACGAAAAATAAGATATGAAATCCAAAGTGGAAAACAATGTCAACAAAATTGAAATAAAAGACAAGACTTTAAGGACACAATTTCTTTCTATTTTTGGAATTTGTGACTTAAGAGTGGATAAAGCCTCCAAAGCACAAAAAGTTTTAAATCTAAAATTCAAAAAATTGATATGTGAAGGTAGATACACTATTTTCAGCAACCAAAGTTATGATCCCAAACGATGCGAATCCCTTTTGTGGAGAACCTAAGATCCCTGGAACTAAATGGAATAAGAAAGATTGATTTACTAAGAATATGGCTAAGATGAACAAATTGAAATCCTAAAGGGCAAGAACAGATTACAAGAAATAAGGTGCGACCAAATTTTAAGACATCATTATATAGTAGGAACGATGAAAGTTGGGTTAACAAAAGTGGGGAAATATAGTATTGCTACGGTGCGTTTTTAGGTATCGGAACGAGCTTCAGATTTGATATATTATAGTAGTCATTTCGATGCACAAATTAAAAGTTATAACAGTTTTAAGTTACAACCAATATTAATACCTTCTTTTTGTTTTTACACTGCGAACTTTATTAGCTCTCTTGTTTATCTCAAGAAGAAAGAAAGGTGGAACACTTAAAACAAAGAAAAGTAAAAGATAACGAGATTTTAACGAAAAATAAGATATGAAATAGAAAGTGGAAAACAATGTCAACAAAATTGAAATAAAAGACAAGACTTTAAGGACACAATTTCTTTCTATTTTTGGAATTTGTGACTCAAGAGAGGAAAAATCTCCAAAGCACAAAATATTTTAAATCTAAAATTCAAAAATTATATATGTGAAGATAGATACACTATTATCATCAACCAAGGCTATGATCCCAAACGATGCGAATCCTTTTTGTGGAAAACCTAAGATCCCTGGAACTCAATGGAATAAGAAAGATTGATTTACTAAGAATATGGCTAAGATGAAGAAATTGAAATCCTAAAGGGCAAGAACAGATTACAAGAAATAAGGTGCGATCATATTTTAAGACATCATTATATAGTATGAACGATGAAAGTTGGGTTAACAAAAGTGGGGAAATATACTATTGCTACGGTGCGTTTTTAGGTATCGGAACGAGCTTCAGATTTGATATATTATAGTAGTCATTTCGATGCACAAATTAAAAGTTATAACAGTTTTAAGTTACAACCAATATTAATACCTTCTTTTTGTTTTTACACTGCGAACTTTATTAGCTCTCCTGTTTTTCTCAAGAAGAAAGAAAGGTGGAACACATAAAACAAAGAAAAGTAAAAGATAACGAGATTTTACCGAAAAATAAGATATGAAATCCAAAGTGGAAAAAAATGTCAACAAAATTGAAATAAAAGACAAGACTTTAAGGACACAATTTCTTTCTATTTTTGGAATTTGTGACTTAAGAGTGGATAAAGCCTCCAAAGCACAAAAAGTTTTAAATCTAAAATTCAAAAAATTGATATGTGAAGGTAGATACACTATTTTCAGCAACCAAAGCTATGATCCCAAACGATGCGAATCCCTTTTGTGGACAACCTAAGATCCCTGGAACTAAATGGAATAAGAAAGATTGATTTACTAAGAATATGCTAAGATGAACAAATTGAAATCCTAAAGGGCAAGAACAGATTACAAGAAATAAGGTGCGATCATATTTTAAGACATCATTATATAGTATGAACGATGAAAGTTGGGTTAACAAAAGTGGGGAAATATACTATTGCTACGGTGCGTTTTTAGGTATCGGAACGAGCTTCAGATTTGATATATTATAGTAGTCATTTCGATGCACAAATTAAAAGTTATAACAGTTTTAAGTTACAACAAATATTAATACCTTCTTTTTGTTTTTACACTGCGAACTTTATTAGCTCTCTTGTTTATCTCAAGAAGAAAGAAAGGTGGAACACTTAAAACAAAGAAAAGTAAAAGATAACGAGATTTTAACGAAAAATAAGATATGAAATCCAAAGTGGAAAACAATGTCAACAAAATTGAAATAAAAGACAAGACTTTAAGGACACAATTTCTTTCTATTTTTGGAATTTGTGACTTAAGAGTGGATAAAGCCTCCAAAGCACAAAAAGTTTTAAATCTAAAATTCAAAAAATTGATATGTGAAGGTAGATACACTATTTTCAGCAACCAAAGTTATGATCCCAAACGATGCGAATCCCTTTTGTGGAGAACCTAAGATCCCTGGAACTAAATGGAATAAGAAAGATTGATTTACTAAGAATATGGCTAAGATGAACAAATTGAAATCCTAAAGGGCAAGAACAGATTACAAGAAATAAGGTGCGACCAAATTTTAAGACATCATTATATAGTAGGAACGATGAAAGTTGGGTTAACAAAAGTGGGGAAATATAGTATTGCTACGGTGCGTTTTTAGGTATCGGAACGAGCTTCAGATTTGATATATTATAGTAGTCATTTCGATGCACAAATTAAAAGTTATAACAGTTTTAAGTTACAACCAATATTAATACCTTCTTTTTGTTTTTACACTGCGAACTTTATTAGCTCTCTTGTTTATCTCAAGAAGAAAGAAAGGTGGAACACTTAAAACAAAAAAAATTAAAAGATAACGAGATTTTAACGAAAAATAAGATATGAAATAGAAAGTGGAAAACAATGTCAACAAAATTGAAATAAAAGACAAGACTTTAAGGACACAATTTCTTTCTATTTTAGGAATTTGTGACTCAAGAGAGGAGAAATCTCCAAAGCACAAAATATTTTAAATCTAAAATTCAAAAAATATATATGAGAAGATAGATACACTATTATCATCAACCAAAGCTATGATCCCAAACGATGTGAATTCCTTTTGTGGACAACCTAAGATCCCTGCAACTAAATGGAATAAGAAAGATTGATTTACTAAGAATATGGCTAAGATGAACAAATTGAAATCCTAAAGGGCAAGAACATATTACAATAAAATAAGGTTCGACCAAAGTTTAAGACATCATTATATAGTATGAACGATGAAAGTTGGGTTAACAAAAGTGGGGAAATATACTATTGCTACGGTGCGTTTTTAGGTATCGGAACGAGCTTCAGATTTGATATATTATAGTAGTCATTTCGATGCACAAATTAAAAGTTATAACAGTTTTAAGTTACAACCATAATTAATACTTTCTTTTTGTTTTTACACTGCGAACTTTATTACCTCTCTTTTTTTTCTCAAGAAGAAAGAAAGGTGGAACACATAAAACAAAGAAAAGTAAAAGATAACGAGATTTTAACGAAACATAAGATATGAAATCCAAAGTTGAAAACAATGCCAACAAAATTGAAATAAAAGACAAGACTTTAAGGACACAATTTTTTTCTATTTTTGGAATTTGTGACTTAAGAGAGGAGAAATCTCTAAAGCACAAAATATTTTAAATCTAAAATTCAAAAAATATATATGTGAAGATAGATACACTATTATCAGCAACCAAGGCTATGATCCCAAACGATGCGAATCTCTTTTGCGGACAACCTAATAACCCTGTAACTCAATGGAATAAGAAAGATTGATTTACTAAGAATATGGCTAAGATAAACAAATTGAAATCCTAAAGGGAAAGAACAGATTACAATGAAATAAAGTGCGACCAAAGTTTGGGACATCATTATTTAGTATGAACCATGAAAGTTGGGTTGATAAAAGTGGCGAAATATACTATTCCTCCTCTGGGTTTTTAGGTATCGAAACAAGCTTCAGATTTGATATATTATAGTAGTTATTACGATACATAAATTAAAAGTTTTAACAGTTTTATGTTACAACCACAATTAATATCTTCTTTTTGTTTTTACACTGTGAACTGTATTAGTTCTCTTTTTTTCTCAAGAAGAAAGAAAGGTGGAACACATAAAACAAAGAAAAGTAAAAGATAACAAGATTTTAAAGAAAAATAAGATATGAAATCCCAAGTGGAAAACAATGTCAACAAATTGAAATAAAAGACAAGACTTTAAGGACACAATTTCTTTCTCTTTTTGGAAATTGTGACTTAAGAGAGGAGAAAACCTCCAAAGCACAAAGTTTTTTAAATATAAAATTCAAAAAATTGATATGTGAAGATAGATATACTATTATCAGCAACCAAGGCTATGATCCCAAACGATGCGATTCTCTTTTGCAGACAACCTAATAACTCTGGAACTCAATGGAATAAGAAAGATTGAATTACTAAGAATATGGCTAAGATGAACAAATTGAAATCCTAAAGAGCAAGAAAAGATTACAACGAAATAAGGTGCGACTAAAGTTTAAGACATCATTATGTAGTATGAACCATGAAATTTGGGTTGACAAAAGTGACGAAATATACTATTGCTACGGTGCATTTTTAGGTATCGGAACGAGCTTCATATTTGATATATTATAGTTGTCATTTCGATGCACAAATTAAAACTTATAATAGTTTTAAGTTACAACCCCAATTAATACCTTAATTTTTTTTTACACTGCGAACTGTATTAGCTCTCTTGTTTTTCTCAATAAGAAAGAAAGGTGAACACATAAAACAAAGAAAAGTAAAAGATAACAAGATTTTAAAGAAAAATAAGATATGAAATCCAAAGTGGAAAACAATGTCAACAAAATTGAAATAAAAGACAAGACTTTAAGGACACAATTTCTTTCTCTTTTTGGAAATTGTGACTTAAGAGAGGAGAAAACCTCCAAAGCACAAAGTTTTTTAAATATAAAATTCAAAAAATTGATATGTGAAGATAGATATACTATTATCAGCAACCAAGGCTATGATCCCAAACGATGCGATTCTCTTTTGCAGACAACCTAATAACTCTGGAACTCAATGGAATAAGAAAGATTGAATTACTAAGAATATGGCTAAGATGAACAAATTGAAATCCTAAAGAGCAAGAAAAGATTACAACGAAATAAGGTGCGACTAAAGTTTAAGACATCATTATGTAGTATGAACCATGAAATTTGGGTTGACAAAAGTGACGAAATATACTATTGCTACGGTGCATTTTTAGGTATCGGAACGAGCTTCATATTTGATATATTATAGTTGTCATTTCGATGCACAAATTAAAACTTATAATAGTTTTAAGTTACAACCCCAATTAATACCTTAATTTTTTTTTACACTGCGAACTGTATTAGCTCTCTTGTTTTTCTCAATAAGAAAGAAAGGTGAACACATAAAACAAAGAAAAGTAAAAGATAACAAGATTTTAAAGAAAAATAAGATATGAAATCCAAAGTGGAAAACAATGTCAACAAAATTGAAATAAAAGACAAGACTTTAAGGACACAATTTCTTTCTCTTTTTGGAATTTGTGATTTAAGAGAGGAGAAAACCTCCAAAGCACAAAAAGTTTTAAATCTAGAATCCTAAAAATAGATATGTGAAGACAGATACACTATTATCAGCAACCAAGGTTATGATCCCAAACGATGCGAATCCTTTTTGCGGACAACCTAAGAACCCTGGAACGCAAACGAATAAGAAAGATTGAATTACTAAGAATATGGCTATGATGAACAAATAGAAATCCTAAAGGGAAAGAACAGATTACAATGAAATAAGGTGCGACCAAAGTTTAAGACATCATTATTTAGTATGAATGATGAAAGTTGGGATGACAAAAGTGGCGAAATATACTATTCCTCCGCTGCGTTTTTAGGTATCGAAACGAGCTTTAGATTTGATATATTATAGTAGTCATTATGATACACAAATTAAAAGTTATAATAGTTTTATGTTACAACCACAATTAATATCTTCTTTTTGTTTTTACACTGTGAACTGTATTAGCTCTCTTGTTTTTCTCAAGAATAAAGAAAGATGAAACACATAAAACAAAGAAAAGTAAAAGATAACAAGATTTTAAAGAAAAATAAGATATGAAATCAAAAGTGGAAAACCATGTCAACAAAATTGAAATAAAAGACAAGACTTTAAGGACACAATTTCTTTCTCTTTTTGGAATTTGTGACTTAAGAGAGGAGAAATCTCCAAAGCACAAAATTTTTTAAATCTAAAATTCAAAAAATAGATTTGTGAAGATAGATATACTATTATCAGCAACCAAAGCTATGATCCCAAACGATGTGAATCCCTTTTGTTGACAACTTATGATCCCTGGAAGTAAATGGAATAAGAAAGATTGATTTATTAAGAATATGGCTAAGATGAACAAATTGAAATCCTAAAGGGCAAGAACAGATTACAATGAAATAAGGTGCGACCAACGTTTAAGACATCATTATATAGTATGAACGATGAAAGTTGGGTTAACAAAAGTGGGGAAATATACTATTGCTACGGTGCATTTTTAGGTATCGGAACGAGCTTCAAATTTGATATATTATAGTAGTCATTTCGATGCACAAATTAAAAGATATAATAGTTTTAAGTTACAACCACAATTAATTACTTCTTTTTGTTTTTACACTGTGAACTGTATTAGCTCTCTTGTTTTTCTCAAGAAGAAAGAAAGGTGGAACACATAAAACAAAGAAAAGTAAAAGATAACGAGATTTTAAAGAAAAATAAGATATGAAATCTAAAGTGGAAAACAATGTCAACAAAATTGAAATAAAAGACAAGACTTTAAGGACACAATTTCTTTCTCTTTTTGGAATTTGTGACTTAAGAGAGGAGAAATCTCCAAAGTACAAAGTTTTTTAAATCTAAAATTCAAAAAATAGATATGTGAAGATAGATATACTATTATCAGCAACCAAGGCTATGATCCCAAACGATGCGAATCTCTTTTGCAAACAACCTAATAACTCTGGAACTCAATGGAATAAGAAAGATTGAATTACTAAGAATATGGCTAAGATGAACAAATTGAAATCATAAAGGGAAAGAACAGATTACGACGAAATAAGGTGCGACCAAAGTTTAAGACATCATTATTTAGTATGAACCATGAAAGTTGGGTTGATAAAAGTGGCGAAATATACTATTCCTCTACTGCGTTTTTAGGTATCGAAACGAGCTTGAGATTTGATATATTATAGTAGTCATTACGATACACAAATTAAAAGTTATAACAGTTTTATGTTACAACCACAATTAATATCTTCTTTTTGTTTTTACAATGTGAACAGTATTACCTCTCTTGTTTTTCTCAAGAAGAAGGAAAGGTGGAACACATAAAACAAAGAAAAGTAAAAGATAACAAGATTTTAAAGAAAAATAAGATATGAAATCCAAAGTAGAAAACAATGTCAACAAAATTGAAATAAAAGACAAGACTTTAAGGACACAATTTCTTTCTCTTTTTGGAGTTTGTGACTTAAGAGAGGAGAAATCTCCAAAGCACAAATTTTTTTAAATCTAAAATTCAAAAAATAGATATGTGAAGATAGATACACTATTTTGAGCAACCAAGGTTATGATCCCAAACGATGCGAATCCCTTTTGTGGACAACCTAAGAACGCTGGAACTCAATGGAATAAGAAAGATTGAATTACTAAGAATATGGCTAAGATGAACAAATTGAAATCCTAATGAGCAAAAAGAGATTACAACGAAATAAGGTGCGACCAAAGTTTAAGACATCATTATGTAGTATGAACCATGAAAGTTGGGTTGATAAAAGTGGCGAAATATACTATTCCTCTGCTGCGTTTTTCGGTATCGAAACGAGCTTGAGATTTGATATATTATAATAGTCATTACGATACACAAATTAAAAGTTATAACAGTTTTATGTTAGAACCACAATTAATATCTTCTTTTTGTTTTTACACTGTGAACTGTATTAGCTCTCTTGTTTTTCTCAAAAAGAAGGAAAGGTGGAACACATAAAACAAAGAAAAGTAAAAGATAACAATATTTTAAAGAAAAATAAGATATGAAATCCAAAGTGGAAAACAATGTCAACAAAATTGAAATAAAAGACAAGACTTTAAGGACGCATTTTCTTTCCCTTTTTGGAAATTGTGACTTAAGAGAGGAAAAAACCTCCAAAGCACAAAATATTTTAAATCTAAAATCCTAAAAATAGATATGTGAAGACAGATACACTATTTTCAACAACTAAGTTTATTATCTCAAACTATGCGAATCTGTTTTGCGGACAACCTAAGAACACTGGATCTCAAAGGAATAAGAAAGATTGAATTACTAAGAATATGGCTAAGATGAACAAATTGTAATCCTAAAGAACAAGAAGAGATTACAACGAAATAAGGTGCGACCAAAGTTTAAGACATCATTATGTAGTATGAACCATGAAATTTTGGTTGACAAAAGTGGTGAAATATACTATTACTACGGTGCGTTTTTAGGTATCGAAACGAGCTTCATATTTGATATATTATAGTAGTTATTTCGATGCACAAATTAAAGGTTATAACAGTTTTAAGTTACAACCATAATTAATACCTTCTTTTTGTTTTTACACTGTGAACTGTATTAGCTCTCCTGTTTTTCTCAAGAAGAAAGAAAGGTGGAACATATAAAACAAAGAAAATTAAAAGATAAGGAGAATTTAAGGAAAAATAAGATATGAAATCCAAAGTGGAAAACAATGTCAACAAAATTGAAATAAAAGACAAGACTTTAAGGACACAATTTCTTTCTCTTTTTGGAAATTGTGACTAAAGAGAGGATAAAGCCTCCAAAGCACAACATTTTTTAAATATAAAATTCAAAAAATTGATATGTGAAGATAGATATACTATTATCAGCAACCAAGGCTATGATCCCAAACGATGCGATTCTCTTTTGCAGACAACCTAATAACTCTGGAACTCAATGGAATAAGAAAGATTGAATTACTAAGAATATGACTAAGATGAACAAATTGAAATCATAAAGGAAAAGAACAGATTACGACGAAATAAGGTGCGATTAAAGTTTAAGACATCATTATTTAGTATGAACCATCAAAGTTGGGTTGATAAAAGTGGCGAAATATACTATTCCTCTGCTGCGTTTTTAGGTATCGAAACGATCTTGAGATTTGATATGTTATAGTAGTCATTACGATACACAAATTAAAAGTTATAACAGTTTTATGTTACAACCACAATTAATATCTTCTTTTTGTTTTTACACTGTGAACTGTATTAGCTCTCTTGTTTTTCTCAAGAAGAAGGAAATGTGGAACACATAAAACAAAGAAAAGTAAAAGATAACAAGTTTTTAAAGAAAAATAATATATGAAATCCAAAGTGGAAAACAAAGTCAACAAAATTGAAATAAAAGACAAGACTTTAAGGACACCATTTCTTTCTCTTTTTTGAAATTGTGACTTAAGAGAGGAGAAATCCTCCAAAGCACAAAATATTTTAAATCTAAAATCCTAAAAATAGATATGTGAAGACAGATACACTATTTTCAACAACTAAGTTTATTATCTCAAACTATAGGAATCCGTTTTGCGGACAACCTAAGAACACTGGATCTCAAAGGAATAAGAAAGATTGAATTACTAAGAATATGGCTAAGATGAACAAATTGGAATCCTAAAGAACAAGAAGAGATTACAACGAAATAAGGTGCGACCAAAGTTTAAGACATCATTATGTAGTATGAACCATGAAATTTGGGTTGACAAAAGTGGGGAAATATACTATTGCTACGGTGCGTTTTTAGGTATAGGAACGAGCTTCATATTTGATATATTATAGTAGTCATTTTGATGCACAAATTAAAGGTTATAACAGTTTTAAGTTACAACCATAATTAATACCTTCCTTTTGTTTTTACATTGTGAACTGTATTAGCTCCCCTGTTTTTCTCAAGAAGAAAGAAAGGTGGAACACATAAAACAAAGAAAATTAAAAGATAAGGAGATTTTAAGGAAAAATAAGATATGAAATCCAAAGTGGAAAACAATGTCAACAAAATTGAAATAAAAGACAAGACTTTAAGGACCCAATTTCTTTCTCTTTTTGGAAATTGTGACTAAAGAGAGGATAAAGCCCACAAAGCACAACATTTTTTAAATATAAAATTCAAAAAATTGATATGTGAAGATAGATACACTATCAGCAACCAAAGCTATGATCCCAAACGATGCGAATCCCTTTTGTGGACAACCTATGATCCCTGGAACTAAATGGAATAAGAAAGATTGATTTACTAAGAATATGGCTAAGATGAACAAATTGAAATCCAAAAGGGCAAGAACAGATTACAACGAAATAAGGTGCGACCAAAGTTTAAGACATCATTATATAGTATGAACGATGAAAGTTGGGTTAACAAAAGTGGGGAAATATAGTATTGCTACGGTGCGTTTTTAGGTATCGGAACGAGCTTCAGATTTGATATATTATAGTAGTCATTTCGATGCACAAATTAAAAGTTATAACAGTTTTATGTTACAACCACAATTAATATCTTCTTTTTGTTTTTACACTGTGAACTGTATTAGATCTCCTGTTTTTCTCAAGAAGAAAGAAAGGTGGAACACATAAAACAAAGAAAATTAAAAGATAAGGAGATTTTAAGGAAAAATAAGATATGAAATCCAAAGTGGAAAACAATGTCAACAAAATTGAAATAAAAGACAAGTCTTTAAGGACACAATTTCTTTCTCTTTTTGGAAATTCTGGCTTGAGAGATGATAAAGCCTCCAAAGCACAAATTTTTTTAAATAAAAAATTCAAAAAATAGATATGTGAAGATAGATACACTATTTTCAGCAACCAAAGCTATGATCTGAAACGATGCGAATCCCTTTTGTGGACAACCTATGTTACCTTGAACTAAATGGAATAAGAAAGATTGATTTACTAAGAATATGGCTAAGATGAACAAATTGAAATCCTAAAGGGCAAGAACAGATTACAACGAAATAAAATGCGACCAACGTTTAAGACATCATTATATAGTATGAACGATGAAAGTTGGGTTAACAAAAATGGGGAAATATACTATTGCTACGGTGCGTTTTTAGGTATCGGAACGAGATTCAGATTTGATATATTATAGTAGTCATTTCGATGCACAAATTAACAGTTATAACAGTTTTAAGTTACAACCATAATTAATTACTTCTTTTTGTTTTTACACTGTGAACTGTATTAGCTCTCTTGTTTTTCTCAAGAACAAAGAAAGGTGGAACACATAAAACAAAGAAAAGTAAAAGATAACGAGATTTTAAAGAAAAATAAGATATGAAATCCAAAGTGGAAAACAATATCAACAAAATTGAAATAAAAGACAACACTTTAAGGACACAATTTCTTTCTCTTTTTGGAATTTGTGACTTATTAGAGGAGAAAACCAACAAAGCACAAATGTTTTAAATCTAAAATTCAAAAAATAGATATGTGAAGATAGATACATTATTATCAGCAACCAAGGCTATGATCCCAAACGATACGAATCTCTTTTGTGGACAACCTAATAACCCTGGAACTCAATGGAATAAGAAAGATTGAATTACTAAGAATATGGCTAAGACTAACAAATTGAAATCCTAAAGGGAAGTAACATATTACAACGAAATAAGGTGCGACCAAAGTTAAGGACATCATTATTTAGTATCAACCATGAAAGTGGGGTTGATAAAAGTGGAAAATATACTATTCCTCCGCTGCGTTTTTAGGTATCGAAACGAGCTTCAGATTTGATATATTATAGTACTCATTTCGATGCACAAATTAAAAGTTATAACAGTTTTATGTTACAATCACAATTAATATCTTCTTTTTGTTTTTACACTGTGAACTGTATTAGCTCTCCTGTTTTTCTCAAGAAGAAAGAAAGGTGGAACACATAAAACAAAGAGAATTAAAAGATAAGGAGATTTTAAGGAAAAACAAGATATGAAATCCAAAGTGGAAAACAATGTCAACAAAATTGAAATAAAAGACAAGACTTTAAGGACACAATTTCTTTCTCTTTTTGGAATTTCTGACTTAAGAGAGGAGAAAACGTCCAAAGCACAAAAATATTTAAATCTAAAATTCGAAAAATAGATATGTGAAGATAGATACGCTATTATCAGCAACCAAGGCTATGATCCCAAACGATGCGAATCCCTTTTGCGGACAACCTAAAAACCCTGGAACTCAAAAGAATAAGAAAGATTGAATTACTAAGAATATGGCTTAGATGAATAAATTCAAATCCTAAAGGGCAAGAACAGATTACAACGAAATAAGGTGCGACCAAAGTTTAAGACATCTTTATTTTGTATGAACCATGAAATTAGGGTTGACAAAAGTGGGGAAATATACTATTGCTACTGTGCGTTTTTAGGTATCGGAACGAGCTTCAGATTTGATATGTTATAGTACTCATTTCGATGCACAAATTAAAAGTTATAATAGTTTTAAGTTACAACCACCATTAATATCTTCTTTTTGTTTTTACACTGTAAACTGTATTAGCTCTCTAGTTTTTCTCAAGAAGAAAAAAAGTGGAACACATAAAAAAAAGAAAAGTAAAAGATAACGAGATTTTAAAGAAAAATAAGATATGAAATCCAAAGTGGAAAACAATGTCAACAAAATTGAAATAAAAGACAAGACTTTAAGGACACAATTTCTTTTTCTTTTCGAAATTTGTGACTTAGAAAAGGAGAAATCTCCAAAGCACAAAATATTTTAAATCTAAAATTCAAAAAATAGATATGTGAGGATAGATACACTACTATCGGCAACCAAGGCTATGATCCCAAACGATACGAATCTCTTTTGCGGACAACCTAATAACCCTGGAACTCAATGGAATAAGAAAGATTGAATTACTAAAAATATGGCTAAGACTAACAAATTGAAATCCTAAAGGGAAATAACAGATTACAACGAAATAAGGTGCGACCAAAGTTTAGGACATCATTATTTAGTATCAACCATGAAAGTTGGGTTGATAAAAGTGGCAAAATATCCTATTCCTCCGCTGCGTTTTTAGGTATCGAAACGAGCTTCAGATTTGATATATTATAGTATTCATTTCGATGCACAAATTAAAAGTTATAACAGTTTTATGTTACAACCACAATTAATATCTTCATTTTGTTTTTACACTGTGAACTATATTAGCTCTCCTGTTTTTCTCAAGAAGAAAGAAAGGTGGAACACATAATACAAAGAAAATTAAAAGATAAGGAGATTTTAAGGAAAAATAAGATATGAAATCCAAAGTGGAAAACAATGTCAACAAAATTGAAATAACAGCCATGACTTTAAGGACACAATTTCTTTCTCTTTTTAGAATTTGTGACTTATGAGAGGAGAAAACCAACAAAGCACAAATGTTTTAAATCTAAAATTCAAAAAATAGATATGTGAAGATAGATACACTATTATCAGCAACCAAGGCTATGATTCCAAACGATACGAATCTCTTTTGCGGACAACCTAATAACCCTGGAACTCAATGGAATAAGAAAGATTGAATTACTAAGAATATGGCTAAGACTAACAAATGGAAATCCTAAAGGGAAATAACAGATTACAACGAAATAAGGTGCGACCAAAGTTTAGGACATCATTATTTAGTATCAACCATGAAAGTTGGGTTGATAAAAGTGGCAAAATATATTATTCCTCCGCTGCGTTTTTAGGTATCGAAACGAGCTTCAGATTTGATATATTATAGTAGTCATTTCGATGCACAAATTAAAAGTTATAACAGTTTTATGTTACAACCACAATTAATATCTTCTTTTTGTTTTTACACTGTGAACAATATTAGCTCTCCTGTTTTTCTCAAGAAGAAAGAAAGGTGGAACACATAAAACAAAGAAAATTAAAAGATAAGGAGATTTTAAGGAAAAATAAGATATGAAATCCAAAGTGGAAAACAATGTCAACAAAATTGTAATAACAGCCATGACTTTAAGGACACAATTTCTTTTTCTTTTCGAAATTTGTGACTTAGAAGAGGAGAAATCTCCAAAGCACAAAATATTTTAAATCTAAAATTCAAAAAATAGATATGTGAGGATAGATACACTACTATCAGCAACCAAGGCTATGATCCCAAACGATACGAATCTCTTTTGCGGACAACCTAATAACCCTGGAACTCAATGGAATAAGAAAGATTGAATTACTAAAAATATGGCTAAGACTAACAAATTGAAATCCTAAAGGGAAATAACAGATTACAACGAAATAAGGTGCGACCAAAGTTTAGGACATCATTATTTAGTATCAACCATGAAAGTTGGGTTGATAAAAGTGGCAAAATATCCTATTCCTCCGCTGCGTTTTTAGGTATCGAAACGAGCTTCAGATTTGATATATTATAGTAGTCATTTCGATGCACAAATTAAAGTTATAATAGTTTTATGTTACAACCACAATTAATATCTTCTTTTTGTTTTTACACTGTGAACTATATTAGCTCTCCTGTTTTTCTCAAGAAGTAAAAAAGGTGGAACACATAAAACAAAGAAAATTAAAAGATAAGGAGATTTTAAGGAAAAATAAGATATGAAATCCAAAGTGGAAAACAATGTCAACAAAATTGAAATAACAGCCATGACTTTAAGGACGAAATTTCTTTCTCTTTTTAGAATTTGTGACTTATGAGAGGAGAAAACCAACAAAGCACAAATGTTTTAAATCTAAAATTCAAAAAATAGATATGTGAAGATAGATACACTATTATCAGCAACCAAGGCTATGATCCCAAACGATACGAATCTCTTTTGCGGACAACCTAATAACCCTGGAACTCAATGGAATAAGAAAGTTTGAATTACTAAGAATATGGCTAAGACTAACAAATTGAAATCCTAAAGGGAAATAACATATTACAACGAAATAAGGTGCGATCAAAGTTTAGGACATCATTATTTAGTATCAACCATGAAAGTTGGGTTGATAAAAGTGGCAAAATATATTATTCCTCCGCTGCGTTTTTAGGTATCGAAACGAGCTTCAGATTTGATATATTATAGTAGTCATTTCGATGCACAAATTAAAAGTTATAACAGTTTTATGTTACAACCACAATTAATATCTTCTTTTTGTTTTTACACTGTGAACAATATTAGCTCTCCTGTTTCTCTCAAGAAGAAAGAAAGGTGGAACACATAAAACAAAGAAAATTAAAAGATAAGGAGATTTTAAGGAAAAATAAGATATGAAATCCAAAGTGGAAAACAATGTCAACAAAATTGTAATAACAGCCATGACTTTAAGGACACAATTTCTTTTTCTTTTCGAAATTTGTGACTTAGAAGAGGAGAAATCTCCAAAGCACAAAATATTTTAAATCTAAAATTCAAAAAATAGATATGTGAGGATAGATACACTACTATCAGCAACCAAGGCTATGATCCCAAATGATACGAATCTCTTTTGCGGACAACCTAATAACCCTGGAACTCAATGGAATAAGAAAGATTGAATTACTAAAAATATGGCTAAGACTAACAAATTGAAATCCTAAAGGGAAATAACAGATTACAACGAAATAAGGTGCGACCAAAGTTTAGGACATCATTATTTAGTATCAACCATGAAAGTTGGGTTGATAAAAGTGGCAAAATATCCTATTCCTCCGCTGCGTTTTTAGGTATCGAAACGAGCTTCAGATTTGATATATTATAGTAGTCATTTCGATGCACAAATTAAAGTTATAATAGTTTTATGTTACAACCACAATTAATATCTTCTTTTTGTTTTTACACTGTGAACTATATTAGCTCTCCTGTTTTTCTCAAGAAGTAAAAAAGGTGGAACACATAAAACAAAGAAAATTAAAAGATAAGGAGATTTTAAGGAAAAATAAGATATGAAATCCAAAGTGGAAAACAATGTCAACAAAATTGAAATAACAGCCATGACTTTAAGGACACAATTTCTTTCTCTTTTTAGAATTTGTGACTTATGAGAGGAGAAAACCAACAAAGCACAAATGTTTTAAATCTAAAATTCAAAAAATAGATATGTGAAGATAGATACACTATTATCAGCAACCAAGGCTATGATCCCAAACGATACGAATCTCTTTTGCGGACAACCTAATAACCCTGGAACTCAATGGAATAAGAAAGATTGAATTACTAAGAATATGGCTAAGACTAACAAATTGAAATCCTAAAGGGAAATAACAGATTACAACGAAATAAGGTGCGACCAAAGTTTAGGACATCATTATTTAGTATCAACCATGAAAGTTGGGTTGATAAAAGTGGCAAAATATATTATTCCTCCGCTGCGTTTTTAGGTATCGAAACGAGCTTCAGATTTGATATATTATAGTAGTCATTTCGATGCACAAATTAAAAGTTATAACAGTTTTATGTTACAACCACAATTAATATCTTCTTTTTGTTTTTACAGTGTGAACTATATTAGCTCTCCTGTTTTTCTCAAGAAGAAAGAAAGGTGGAACACATAAAACAAAAAAAATTAAAAGATAAGGAGATTTTAAGGAAAAATAAGATATGAAATCCAAAGTGGAAAACAATGTCAACAAAATTGAAATAACAGCCATGACTTTAAGGACACAATTTCTTTCTCTTTTTAGAATTTGTGACTTATTAGAGGAGAAAACCAACAAAGCACAAATGTTTTAAATCTAAAATTCAAAAAATAGATATGTGAAGATAGATACACTATTATCAGCAACCAAGGCTATGATCCCAAACGATACGAATCTCTTTTGCGGAAAACCTAATAACCCTGGAACTCAATGGAATAAGAAAGATTGAATTACTAATAATATGGCTAAGACTAACAAATTGAAATCCTAAAGGGAAATAACATATTACAACGAAATAAGGTGCGACCAAAGTTTAGGACATCATTATTTAGTATCAACCATGAAAGTTGGGTTGATAAAAGTGGCAAAATATATTATTCCTCCGCTGCGTTTTTAGGTATCAAAACGAGCTTCAGATTTGATATATTATAGTAGTCCTTTCGATTCACAAATTAAAAGTTATAACAGTTTTATGTTACAACCACAATTAATATCTTCTTTTTGTTTTTACACTGTGAACTATATTAGCTCTCCTGTTTTTCTCAAGAAGAAAGAAAGGTGGAACACATAAAACAAAGAAAATTAAAAGATAAGGAGATTTCAAGGAAAAATAAGATATGAAATCCAAAGTGGAAAACAATGTCAACAAAATTGAAATAACAGCCATGACTTTAAGGACACAATTTCTTTCTCTTTTTGGAATTTGTGACTTATTAGAGGAGAAAACCAACAAAGCACAAATGTTTTAAATCTAAAATTCAAAAAATAGATATGTGAAGATAGATACACTATTATCAGCAACCAAGGCTATGATCCCAAACGATGCGAATCTCTTTTGCGGACAACCTAATAACCCTGGAACTCAATGGAATAAGAAAGATTGAATTACTAAGAATATGGCTAAGACTAACAAATGGAAATCCTAAAGGGAAATAACAGATTACAACGAAATAAGGTGCTACAAAAGTTTAGGACATCATTATTTAGTATCAACCATGAAAGTTGGGTTGATAAAAGTGGCAAAATATACTATTCCTCCGCTGCGTTTTTAGGTATCGAAACGAGCTTCAGATTTGATATATTATACTAGTCATTTCGATGCACAAATTAAAAGTTATAACAGTTTTATGTTACAACCACAATTAATATCTTCTTTTTGTTTTTACACTGTGAACTATATTAGCTCTCCTGTTTTTCTCAAGAAGAAAGAAAGGTGGAACACATAAAATAAAGAAAATTAAAAGATAAGGAGATTTTAAGGAAAAATAAGATATGAAATCCAAAGTGGAAAACAATGTCAACAAAATTGAAATAAAAGACAAGACTTTAAGGACACAATTTCTTTCTCTTTTTGGAAATTGTGGCTTAAGAGATGATAAAGCCTCCAAAGCACAAAATATTTTAAATATAAAATTCAAAAAATTGATATGGGAAGATAGATACACTATTATCAGCAACCAAGGCTATGATCCCAAACGATGCGAATCTCTTTTGCGGACAACCTAATAACCCTGGAACTCAATGGAATAAGAAAGATTGAATTACTAAGAATATGGCTAAGACTAACAAATGGAAATCCTAAAGGGAAATAACAGATTACAACGAAATAAGGTGCTACAAAAGTTTAGGATATCATTATTTAGTATCAAAAATGAAAGTTGGGTTGATAAAAGTGGCAAAATATATTATTCCTCCGCTGCGTTTTTAGGTATCGAAACGAGCTTCAGATTTGATATATTATACTAGTCATTTCGATGCACAAATTAAAAGTTATAATAGTTTTATGTTACAACCACAATTAATATCTTCTTTTTGTTTTTACACTGTGAACTATATTAGCTCTCCTGTTTTTCTCAAGAAGAAAGAAAGGTAGAACACATAAAACAAAGAAAATTAAAAGATAAGGAGATTTTAAGGAAAAATAAGATATGAAATCCAAAGTGGAAAACAATGTCAACAAAATTGAAATAAAAGACAAGACTTTAAGGACACAATTTCTTTCTCTTTTTGGAAATTGTGGCTTAAGAGATGATAAAGCCTCCAAAGCACAAAATATTTTAAATATAAAATTCAAAAAATTGATATGGGAAGATAGATACACTATTATCAGCAACCAAGGCTATGATCTCAAACGATGCGAATCTCTTTTGCGGACAACCTAATAACCCTGGAACTCAATGGAATAAGAAAGATTGAATTACTAAGAATATGGCTAAGACTAACAAATGGAAATCCTAAAGGGAAATAACAGATTACAACGAAATAAGGTGCTACAAAAGTTTAGGACATCATTATTTAGTATCAACCATGAAAGTTGGGTTGATAAAAGTGGCAAAATATACTATTCCTCCGCTGCGTTTTTAGGTATCGAAACGAGCTTCAGATTTGATATATTATACTAGTCATTTCGATGCACAAATTAAAAGTTATAACAGTTTTATGTTACAACCACAATTAATATCTTCTTTTTGTTTTTACACTGTGAACTATATTAGCTCTCCTGTTTTTCTCAAGAAGAAAGAAAGGTGGAACACATAAAACAAAGAAAATTAAAAGATAAGGAGATTTTAAGGAAAAATAAGATATGAAATCCAAAGTGGAAAACAATGTCAACAAAATTGAAATAAAAGACAAGACTTTGAGGACACAATTTCTTTCTCTTTTTGGAAATTGTGGCTTAAGAGATGATAAAGCCTCCAAAGCACAAAATATTTTAAATATAAAATTCAAAAAATTGATATGGGAAGATAGATACACTATTATCAGCAACCAAGGCTATGATCCCAAACGATGCGAATCTCTTTTGCGGACAACCTAATAACCCTGGAACTCAATGGAATAAGAAAGATTGAATTACTAAGAATATGGCTAAGACTAACAAATGGAAATCCTAAAGGGAAATAACAGATTACAACGAAATAAGGTGCTACAAAAGTTTAGGATATCATTATTTAGTATCAAAAATGAAAGTTGGGTTGATAAAAGTGGCAAAATATATTATTCCTCCGCTGCGTTTTTAGGTATCGAAACGAGCTTCAGATTTGATATATTATACTAGTCATTTCGATGCACAAATTAAAAGTTATAATAGTTTTATGTTACAACCACAATTAATATCTTCTTTTTGTTTTTACACTGTGAACTATATTAGCTCTCCTGTTTTTCTCAAGAAGAAAGAAAGGTAGAACACATAAAACAAAGAAAATTAAAAGATAAGGAGATTTTAAGGAAAAATAAGATATGAAATCCAAAGTGGAAAACAATGTCAACAAAATTGAAATAAAAGACAAGACTTTAAGGACACAATTTCTTTCTCTTTTTGGAAATTGTGGCTTAAGAGATGATAAAGCCTCCAAAGCACAAAATATTTTAAATATAAAATTCAAAAAATTGATATGGGAAGATAGATACACTATTATCAGCAACCAAGGCTATGATCTCAAACGATGCGAATCTCTTTTGCGGACAACCTAATAACCCTGGAACTCAATGGAATAAGAAAGATTGAATTACTAAGAATATGGCTAAGACTAACAAATGGAAATCCTAAAGGGAAATAACAGATTACAACGAAATAAGGTGCTACAAAAGTTTAGGACATCATTATTTAGTATCAACCATGAAAGTTGGGTTGATAAAAGTGGCAAAATATACTATTCCTCCGCTGCGTTTTTAGGTATCGAAACGAGCTTCAGATTTGATATATTATACTAGTCATTTCGATGCACAAATTAAAAGTTATAACAGTTTTATGTTACAACCACAATTAATATCTTCTTTTTGTTTTTACACTGTGAACTATATTAGCTCTCCTGTTTTTCTCAAGAAGAAAGAAAGGTGGAACACATAAAACAAAGAAAATTAAAAGATAAGGAGATTTTAAGGAAAAATAAGATATGAAATCCAAAGTGGAAAACAATGTCAACAAAATTGAAATAAAAGACAAGACTTTGAGGACACAATTTCTTTCTCTTTTTGGAAATTGTGGCTTAAGAGATGATAAAGCCTCCAAAGCACAAAATATTTTAAATATAAAATTCAAAAAATTGATATGGGAAGATAGATACACTATTATCAGCAACCAAGGCTATGATCCCAAACGATGCGAATCTCTTTTGCGGACAACCTAATAACCCTGGAACTCAATGGAATAAGAAAGATTGAATTACTAAGAATATGGCTAAGACTAACAAATGGAAATCCTAAAGGGAAATAACAGATTACAACGAAATAAGGTGCTACAAAAGTTTAGGATATCATTATTTAGTATCAAAAATGAAAGTTGGGTTGATAAAAGTGGCAAAATATACTATTCCTCCGCTGCGTTTTTAGGTATCGAAACGAGCTTCAGATTTGATATATTATACTAGTCATTTCGATGCACAAATTAAAAGTTATAACAGTTTTATGTTACAACCACAATTAATATCTTCTTTTTGTTTTTACACTGTGAACTATATTAGCTCTCCTGTTTTTCTCAAGAAGAAAGAAAGGTGGAACACATAAAATAATGAAAATTAAAAGATAAGGAGATTTTAATGAAAAATAAGATATGAAATCCAAAGTGGAAAACAATGTCAACAAAATTGAAATAAAAGACAAGACTTTAAGGACACAATTTCTTTCCCTTTTTGGAAATTGTGGCTTAAGAGATGATAAAGCCTCCAAAGCACAAAATGTTTTAAATATAAAATTCAAAAAATTGATATGTGAAGATAGATAAACTATTTTCAACAACCAAAGCTATGATCCCAAACGATGCGAATCCCTTTTGTGGATAACCTATGATACCTTGAACTAAATGGAATAAGAAAGATTGATTTACTAAGATTATGGCTAATATGAACAAATTGAAATCCTAAAGGGCAAGAACAGATTACAACGAAATAAAGTGCGACCAACGTTTAAGACATCATTATATAGTATGAACGATGAAAGTTGGGTTAACAAAAGTGGGGAAATATACTATTGCTACGGTGCGTTTTTAGGTATCGAAACGAGCTTCAGATTTGATATATTATAGTAGTCATTTCGATGCACAAATTAAAAGTTATAACAGTTTTAAGTTACAACCATAATTAATTACTTCTTTTTGTTTTTACGCTGTGAACTGTATTAGCTCTCTTGTTTTTCTCAAGAAGAAAGATAGGTGGAACACATAAAACAAAGAAAAGTAAAAGATAACGAGATTTTAAAGAAAAATAAGATATGAAATCCAAAGTGGAAAACAATGTCAACAAAATTGAAGTAAAAGAGAAGACTTTAAGGACACAATTTCTTTCTCTTTCCGAAATTTGTGACTTAGAAGAGGACAAATCTCCAAAGCACAAAATATTTTAAATCTAAAATTCAAAAAATAGATATGTGAAGATAGATACACTATTATCAGCAACCAAGGCTATGATCCCAAACGATGCGAATCTCTTTTGCGGACAACCTAATAACCCTGGAACTCAATGGAATAAGAAAGATTGAATTACTAAGAATATGGCTAAGACTATCAAATTGAAATCCTACTGGGAATTAACAGATTACAACGAAATAAGGTGCGACCAAAGTTTAGGACATCATTATTTAGTATCAACCATGAAAGTTGGGTTGATAAAAGTGGCAAAATATACTATTCCTCCGCTGCGTTTTTAGGTATCGAAATGAGCTTCAGATTTGATATATTATAGTAGTCATTTCGATGCACAAATTAAAAGTTATAACAGTTTTATGTTATAACCACAATTAATATCTTCTTTTTGTTTTTACACTGTGAACTATATTAGCTCTCCTGTTTTTCTCAAGAAGAAAGAAAGGTGGAACACATAAAACAAAGAAAATTAAAAGATAAGGAGATTTTAAGGAAAAATAAGATATGAAATCCAAAGTGGAAAACAATGTCAACAAAATTGAAATAAAAGACAAGACTTTAAGGACACAATTTCTTTCCCTTTTTGGAAATTGTGGCTTAAGAGATGATAAAGCCTCCAAAGCACAAAATGTTTTAAATATAAAATTCAAAAAATTGATATGTGAAGATAGATAAACTATTTTCAACAACCAAAGCTATGATCCCAAACGATGCGAATCCCTTTTGTGGATAACCTATGATACCTTGAACTAAATGGAATAAGAAAGATTGATTTACTAAGATTATGGCTAAGATGAACAAATTGAAATCCTAAAGGGCAAGAACAGATTACAACGAAATAAAGTGCGACCAACGTTTAAGACATCATTATATAGTATGAACGATGAAAGTTGGGTTAACAAAAGTGGGGAAATATACTATTGCTACGGTGCGTTTTTAGGTATCGAAACGAGCTTCAGATTTGATATATTATAGTAGTCATTTCGATGCACAAATTAAAAGTTATAACAGTTTTAAGTTACAACCATAATTAATTACTTCTTTTTGTTTTTACGCTGTGAACTGTATTAGCTCTCTTGTTTTTCTCAAGAAGAAAGATAGGTGGAACACATAAAACAAAGAAAAGTAAAAGATAACGAGATTTTAAAGAAAAATAAGATATGAAATCCAAAGTGGAAAACAATGTCAACAAAATTGAAGTAAAAGAGAAGACTTTAAGGACACAATTTCTTTCTCTTTCCGAAATTTGTGACTTAGAAGAGGACAAATCTCCAAAGCACAAAATATTTTAAATATAAAATTCAAAAAATAGATATGTGAAGATAGATACACTATTATCAGCAACCAAGGCTATGATCCCAAACGATGCGAATCTCTTTTGCGGACAACCTAATAACCCTGGAACTCAATGGAATAAGAAAGATTGAATTACTAAGAATATGGCTAAGACTAACAAATTGAAATCCTAAAGGGAAATAATATATTACAACGAAATAAGGTGCGACCAAAGTTTAGGACATCATTATTTAGTATCAACCATGAAAGTTGGGTTGATAAAAGTGGCAAAATATATTATTCCTCCGCTGCGTTTTTAGGTATCAAAACGAGCTTCAGATTTGATATATTATAGTAGTCCTTTCGATTCACAAATTAAAAGTTATAACAGTTTTATGTTACAACCACAATTAATATCTTCTTTTTGTTTTTACATTGTGAACTATATTAGCTCTCCTGTTTTTCTCAAGAAGAAAGAAAGGTGGACCACATAAAACAAAATAAAATTAAAAGATAAGGAGATTTTAAGGAAAAATAAGATATGAAATCCAAAGTGGAAAACAATGTCAACAAAATTGAAATAAAAGACAAGACTTTAAGGACACAATTTCTTTCTCTTTTTGGAAATTGTGGCTAAAGAGATGATAAAGCCTCCAAAGCACAAACTTGTTTAAATATAAAATTGAAAAAATTGATATTTGAAGATAGATACACTATTTTCAGCAACCAAAGCTATGATCCCAAACGATGCGAATCTCTTTTCTGGACAACCTATGATACCTTGAACTAAATGGAATAAGAAAGATTTATTTACTAAGAATATGGCAAAGATGAACAAATTGAAATCCTAAAGGGCAAGAACAGATTACAACGAAATAAAATGCGACCAACGTTTAAGACATCATTATATAGTATGAACGATGAAAGTTGGGTTAACAAAAATGGGGAAATATACTATTGCTACGATGCGTTTTTAGGTATCGGAACGAGCTTCAGATTTGATATATTATAGTAGTCATTTCGATGCACAAATTAAAAGTTATAACAGTTTTAAGTTACAACCATAATTAATTACTTCTTTTTGTTTTTACACTGTGAACTGTATTAGCTCTCTTGTTTTTCTCAAGAAGAAAGAAAGGTGGAACACATAAAACAAAGAAAAGTAAAAGATAATGAGATTTTAAAGAAAAATAAGATATGAAATCCAAAGTGGAAAACAATGTCAACAAAATTGAAATAAAAGACATGACTTTAAGGACACAATTTCTTTCTCTTTTCGAAATTTGAGACTTAGAAGAGGAGAAATCTGCAAAGCACAAAATATTTTAAATCTAAAATTCAAAAAATAGATATGTGAAGATAGATACACTATTATCAGCAACCAAGGCTATGATCCCAAAAGATGCGAATCTCTTTTGCGGATAACCTAATAACCCTGGAACTCAATGGAATAAGAAAGATTGAATTACTAAGAATATGGCTAAGACTAAAAAATTGAAATCCTAAAGGGAAATAACAGATTACAACGAAATAACGTGCGACCAAAGTTTAGGACATCATTATTTAGTATCAACCATGAAAGTTGGGTTGATAAAAGTGGCAAAATATACTATTCCTCCGCTGCGTTTTTAGGTATCGAAACGTGCTTCAGATTTGATATATTATAGTAGTTATTTCGATGCAAAAATTAAAAGTTATAACAGTTTTATGTTACAACCACAATTAATATTTTCTTTTTGTTTTTACACTGTGAACTGTATTAGCTCTCCTGTTTTTCTCAAGAAGAAAGAAAGGTGGAACACATAAAACAAAGAAAATTAAAAGATAAGGAGATTTTAAGGAAAAATAAGATATGAAATCCAAAGTGGAAAACAATGTCAACAAAATTGAAATAAAAGACAAGACTTTAAGGACACAATTTCTTTCCCTTTTTGGAAATTGTGGCTTAAGAGATGATAAAGCCTCCAAAGCACAAAATGTTTTAAATATAAAATTCAAAAAATTGATATGTGAAGATAGATAAACTATTTTCAACAACCAAAGCTATGATCCCAAACGATGCGAATCCCTTTTGTGGATAACCTATGATACCTTGAACTAAATGGAATAAGAAAGATTGATTTACTAAGATTATGGCTAAGATGAACAAATTGAAATCCTAAAGGGCAAGAACAGATTACAACGAAATAAAGTGCGACCAACGTTTAAGACATCATTATATAGTATGAACGATGAAAGTTGGGTTAACAAAAGTGGGGAAATATACTATTGCTACGGTGCGTTTTTAGGTATCGAAACGAGCTTCAGATTTGATATATTATAGTAGTCATTTCGATGCACAAATTAAAAGTTATAACAGTTTTAAGTTACAACCATAATTAATTACTTCTTTTTGTTTTTACGCTGTGAACTGTATTAGCTCTCTTGTTTTTCTCAAGAAGAAAGATAGGTGGAACACATAAAACAAAGAAAAGTAAAAGATAACGAGATTTTAAAGAAAAATAAGATATGAAATCCAAAGTGGAAAACAATGTCAACAAAATTGAAGTAAAAGAGAAGACTTTAAGGACACAATTTCTTTCTCTTTCCGAAATTTGTGACTTAGAAGAGGACAAATCTCCAAAGCACAAAATATTTTAAATATAAAATTCAAAAAATAGATATGTGAAGATAGATACACTATTATCAGCAACCAAGGCTATGATCCCAAACGATGCGAATCTCTTTTGCGGACAACCTAATAACCCTGGAACTCAATGGAATAAGAAAGATTGAATTACTAAGAATATGGCTAAGACTAACAAATTGAAATCCTAAAGGGAAATAATATATTACAACGAAATAAGGTGCGACCAAAGTTTAGGACATCATTATTTAGTATCAACCATGAAAGTTGGGTTGATAAAAGTGGCAAAATATATTATTCCTCCGCTGCGTTTTTAGGTATCAAAACGAGCTTCAGATTTGATATATTATAGTAGTCCTTTCGATTCACAAATTAAAAGTTATAACAGTTTTATGTTACAACCACAATTAATATCTTCTTTTTGTTTTTACATTGTGAACTATATTAGCTCTCCTGTTTTTCTCAAGAAGAAAGAAAGGTGGACCACATAAAACAAAATAAAATTAAAAGATAAGGAGATTTTAAGGAAAAATAAGATATGAAATCCAAAGTGGAAAACAATGTCAACAAAATTGAAATAAAAGACAAGACTTTAAGGACACAATTTCTTTCTCTTTTTGGAAATTGTGGCTAAAGAGATGATAAAGCCTCCAAAGCACAAACTTGTTTAAATATAAAATTGAAAAAATTGATATGTGAAGATAGATACACTATTTTCAGCAACCAAAGCTATGATCCCAAACGATGCGAATCTCTTTTCTGGACAACCTATGATACCTTGAACTAAATGGAATAAGAAAGATTTATTTACTAAGAATATGGCAAAGATGAACAAATTGAAATCCTAAAGGGCAAGAACAGATTACAACGAAATAAAATGCGACCAACGTTTAAGACATCATTATATAGTATGAACGATGAAAGTTGGGTTAACAAAAATGGGGAAATATACTATTGCTACGATGCGTTTTTAGGTATCGGAACGAGCTTCAGATTTGATATATTATAGTAGTCATTTCGATGCACAAATTAAAAGTTATAACAGTTTTAAGTTACAACCATAATTAATTACTTCTTTTTGTTTTTACACTGTGAACTGTATTAGCTCTCTTGTTTTTCTCAAGAAGAAAGAAAGGTGGAACACATAAAACAAAGAAAAGTAAAAGATAATGAGATTTTAAAGAAAAATAAGATATGAAATCCAAAGTGGAAAACAATGTCAACAAAATTGAAATAAAAGACATGACTTTAAGGACACAATTTCTTTCTCTTTTCGAAATTTGAGACTTAGAAGAGGAGAAATCTGCAAAGCACAAAATATTTTAAATCTAAAATTCAAAAAATAGATATGTGAAGATAGATACACTATTATCAGCAACCAAGGCTATGATCCCAAAAGATGCGAATCTCTTTTGCGGATAACCTAATAACCCTGGAACTCAATGGAATAAGAAAGATTGAATTACTAAGAATATGGCTAAGACTAAAAAATTGAAATCCTAAAGGGAAATAACAGATTACAACGAAATAACGTGCGACCAAAGTTTAGGACATCATTATTTAGTATCAACCATGAAAGTTGGGTTGATAAAAGTGGCAAAATATACTATTCCTCCGCTGCGTTTTTAGGTATCGAAACGTGCTTCAGATTTGATATATTATAGTAGTTATTTCGATGCAAAAATTAAAAGTTATAACAGTTTTATGTTACAACCACAATTAATATTTTCTTTTTGTTTTTACACTGTGAACTGTATTAGCTCTCCTGTTTTTCTCAAGAAGAAAGAAAGGTGGAACACATAAAACAAAGAAAATTAAAAGATAAGGAGATTTTAAGGAAAAATAAGATATGAAATCCAAAGTGGAAAATAATGTCAACAAAATTGAAATAAAAGACAAGACTTTAAGGACACAATTTCTTTCTCTTTTTGGAAATTGTGGCTAAAGAGATGATAAAGCCTCCAAAGCACAAACTTGTTTAAATATAAAATTCAAAAAATTGATATGTGAAGATAGATACACTATTTTCAGCAACCAAAGCTATGATCCCAACCGATGCGAATCCCTTTTGTGGACAACCTATGATACCTTGAACTAAATGGAATAAGAAAGATTGATTTACTAAGAATATGGCTAAGATGAACAAATTGAAATCCTAAATGGCAAGAATAGATTACAACGAAATAAAGTGCGACCAACGTTTAAGACATCATTATATAGTATGAACGATGAAAGTTGGGTTAAGAAAAGTGGGGAAATATACTATTGCTACGGTGCGTTTTTAGGTATCGGAACGAGCTTCAGATTTGATATATTATAGTAGTCATTTCGATGCACATATTAAAAGTTATATCAGTTTTATGTTACAACCACAATTAATATCTTCTTTTTGTTTTTACACTGTGAACTGTATTAGCTCTCCTATTTTTCTGAAGAAGAAAGAAAGGTGGAACACATAAAACAAAGAAAATTAAAAGATAAGGAGATTTTAAGGAAAAATAAGATATGAAATCCAAAGTGGAAAACAATTTCAACAAAATTGAAATAAAAGATAAGACTTTAAGGACACAATTTCTTTCTCTTTTTGGAAATTCTGGCTTAAAAGATGATAAAGCCTCCAAAGCACAAATTTTTTTAAATAAAAAATTCAAAAAATTGATATGTGAAGATAGATACACTATTATCAGCAACCAATGCTATGATCCCAAACGATACGAATCTCTTTTGCGGACAACCTAATAACCCTGGAACTCAATGGAATAAGAAAGATTGAATTACTAAGAATATGGCTAAGACTAACAAATTGAAATCCTAAAGGGAAATAACAGATTACAACGAAATAAGGTGCGACCAAAGTTTAGGACATCATTATTAAGTATCAACCATGAAAGTTGGGTTGATAAAAGTGGCAAAATATACTATTCCTCCGCTGCATTTTTAGGTATCGAAACGAGCTTCAGATTTGATATATTATAGTAGTCATTTCGATGCACAAATGAAAAGTTATAACACTTTTAAGTTACAACCATAATTAATTACTTTTTTTTGTTTTTACACTGTGAACTGTATTAGCTCTCTTGTTTTTCTCAAGAAGAAAGAAAGGTGGAACACATAAAACAAAGAAAAGTAAAAGATAACGAGATTTTAAAGAAAAATAAGATATGAAATCCAAAGTGGAAAACAATGTCAACAAAATTGAAATAAAAGACAAGACTTTAAGGACACAATTTCTTTCTCTTTTCGAAATTTGAGACTTAGAAGAGGAGAAATCTCCAAAGCACAAAATATTTTAAATCTAAAATTCAAAAAATAGATATGTGAAGATAGATACACTATTATCAGCAACCAAGGCTATGATCCCAAACGATGCGAATCTCTTTTGCGGACAACCTAATAACCCTGGAACTCAATGGAATAAGAAAGATTGAATTACTAAGAATATGGCTAAGACTAACAAATTGAAATCCTATAGGGAAATAACATATTACAACGAAATAAGGTGCGACCAAAGTTAAGGACATCATTATTTAGTATCAACCATGAAAGTGGGGTTGATAAAAGTGGCAAAATATACTATTCCTCCCCTGCGTTTTTAGGTATCGAAACGAGATTCAGATTTGATATATTATAGTAGTCATTTCGATGCACAAATTAAAAGTTATAACAGTTTTAAGTTACAACCATAATTAATTACTTTTTTTTGTTTTTACACTGTGAACTGTATTAGCTCTCTTGTTTTTCTCAAGAAGAAAGAAAGGTGGAACACATAAAACAAAGAAAAGTAAAAGATAACGAGATTTTAAAGAAAAATAAGATATGAAATCCAAAGTGGAAAACAATGTCAACAAAATTGAAATAAATGACAAGACTTTAAGGACACAATTTCTTTCTCTTTTCGAAATTTGAGACTTAGAAGAGGAGAAATCTCCAAAGCACAAAATATTTTAAATCTAAAATTCAAAAAATAGATATGTGAAGATAGATACACTATTATCAGCAACCAAGGCTATGATCCCAAACGATGCGAATCTCTTTTGCGGACAACCTAATAACCCTGGAACTCAATGGAATAAGAAAGATTGATTTACTAAGAATATGGCTAAGATGAACAAATTGAAATCCTAAATGGCAAGAACAGATTACAACGAAATAAAGTGCGACCAACGTTTAAGACATCATTATATAGTATGAACGATGAAAGTTGGGTTAACAAAAGTGGGGAAATATACTATTGCTACGGTGCGTTTTTAGGTATCAGAACGAGCTTCAGATTTGATATATTATAGTAGTCATTTCGATGCACAAATTAAAAGTTATAACAGTTTTAAGTTACAACCATAATTAATTACTTCTTTTTGTTTTTACACTGTGAACTGTATTAGCTCTCTTGTTTTTCTCAAGAAGAAAGAAAGGTGGAACACATAAAACAAAGAAAAGTAAAAGATAACGAGATTTTAAAGAAAAATAAGATATGAAATCCAAAATGGAAAACAATGTCAACAAAATTGAAATAAAAGACAAGACTTTAAGGACACAATTTCTTTTTCTTTTCGAAATTTGTGACTTAGAAGAGGAGAAATCTCCAAAGCACAAAATATTTTAAATCTAAAATTCAAAAAATAGATATGTGAAGATAGATACACTATTATCAGCAACCAAGGCTATGATCCCAAACGATACGAATCTCTTTAGCGGACAACCTAATAACCCTGGAACTCAATGGAATAAGAAAGATTGAATTACTAAGAATATGGCTAAGACTAACAAATTGAAATCCTAAAGGGAAATAACAGATTACAACGAAAAAAGGTGCGACCAAAGTTTAGGACATCATTATTTAGTATCAACCATGAAAGTTGGGTTGATAAAAGTGGCAAAATATACTATTCCTCCGCTGCGTTTTTAGGTATCGAAAAGAGCTTCAGATTTGATATATTATAGTAGTCATTTCGATGCACAAATTAAAAGTTATAACAGTTTTATGTTACAACCACAATTAATATCTTCTTTTTGTTTTTACACTGTGAACTATATTAGCTCTCCTGTTTTTCTCAAGAAGAATGAAAGGTGGAACACATAAAACAAAGAAAAATAAAAGATAAGGAGATTTTAAGGAAAAATAAGATATGAAATCCAAAGTGGAAAACAATGTCAACAAAATTGAAATAAAACACAAGACTTTAAGGACACAATTTCTTTCTCTTTTTGGAATTTGTGACTTATGAGAGGAGAAAACCAACAAAGCACAAATGTTTTAAATCTAAAATTCAAAAAATAGATATGTGAAGATAGATACACTATTATCAGCAACCAAGGCTATGATCCCAAACGATGCGAATCTCTTTTGCGGACAACCTAATAACCCTGGAACTCAATGGAATAAGAAAGATTGAATTACTAAGAATATGGCTAAGACTAACAAATTGAAATCCTAAAGGGAAATAACAGATTACAACGAAATAAGGTGCGACCAAAGTTTAGGACATCATTATTTAGTATCAACCATGAAAGTTGGGTTGATAAAAGTGGCAAAATATACTATTCCTCCGCTGCGTTTTTAGGTATCGAAACGAGCTTCAGATTTGATATATTATAGTACTCATTTCGATGCACAAATTAAAAGTTATAACAGTTTTATGTTATAACCATAATTAATATCTTCTTTTTGTTTTTACACTGTGAACTATATAAGCTCTCCTGTTTTTCTCAAGAAGAAAGAAAGGTGGAACACATAAAACAAAGAAAATTAAAAGATAAGGAGATTTTAAGGAAAAATAAGATATGAAATCCAAAGTGGAAAACAATGTCAACAAAATTGAAATAAAAGACAAGACTTTAAGGTCACAATTTCTTTCTCTTTTTGGAAATTGTGGCTTAAGAGATGATAAAGCCTCCAATGCACAAAATATTTTAAATATAAAATTCAAAAAATTGATATGGGAAGATAGTTACACTATTATCAGCAACCAAGGCTATGATCCCAAACGATGCGAATCTCTTTTGCGGACAACCTAATAACCCTGGAACTCAATGGAATAAGAAAGATTGAATTACTAAGAATATGGCTAAGACTAACAAATGGAAATCCTAAAGGGAAATAACAGATTACAACGAAATAAGGTGCGACCAAAGTTTAGGACATCATTATTTAGTATCAACCATGAAAGTTGGGTTGATAAAAGTGGCAAAATATACTATTCCTCCGCTGCGTTTTTAGGTATCGAAACGAGCTTCAGATTTGATATATTATACTAGTCATTTCGATGCACAAATGAAAAGTTATAACAGTTTTAAGTTACAACCATAATTAATTACTTTTTTTTGTTTTTACACTGTGAACTGTATTAGCTCTCTTGTTTTTCTCAAGAAGAAAGAAAGGTGGAAGACATAAAACAAAGAAAAGTAAAAGATAACGAGATTTTAAATAAAAATAAGATATGAAATCCAAAGTGGAAAACAATGTCAACAAAATTGAAATAAAAGACAAGACTTTAAGGACACAATTTCTTTCTCTTTTCGAAATTTGAGACTTAGAAGAGGAGAAATCTCCAAAGCACAAAATATTTTAAATCTAAAATTCAAAAAATAGATATGTGTAGATAGATACACTATTATCAGCAACCAAGGCTATGATCCCAACCGATGCGAATCTCTTTTGCGGACAACCTAATAACCCTGGAACTCAATGGAATAAGAAAGATTGAATTACTAAGAATATGGCTAAGACTAACAAATTGAAATCCTATAGGGAAATAACAGATTACAACAAAATAAGGTGCGACCAAAGTTAAGGACATCATTATTTAGTATCAACCATGAAAGTGGGGTTGATAAAAGTGGCAAAATATACTATTCCTCCCCTGCGTTTTTAGGTATCGAAACGAGCTTCAGATTTGATATATTATAGTAGTCATTTCGATGCACAAATTAAAAGGTATAACAGTTTTATGTTACAACCACAATTAATATCTTCTTTTTGTTTTTACACTGTGAACTGTATTAGCTCTCCTGTTTTTCTCAAGAAGAAAGAAAGGTGGAACACATAAAACAAAGAAAATTAAAAGATAAGGAGATTTAAAGGAAAAATAAGATATGAAATCCAAAGTGGAAAACAATGTCAACAAAATTGAAATAAAAGACAAGACTTTAAGGACACAATTTCTTTCTCTTTTTGGAAATTGTGGCTTAAGAGATGATAAAGCCTCCAAAGCACAAAATATTTTAAATATAAAATTCAAAAAATTGATATGTAAAGATAGATACACTATTTTCAGCAACCAAAGCTATGATCCGAAACGATGCGAATCCCTTTTATGGACAACCTATGTTACCTTGAACTAAATGGAATAAGAAAGATTGATTTACTAAGAATATGGCTAAGATGAACAAATTGAAATCCTAAATGGCAAGAACAGATTACAACGAAATAAAGTGCGACCAACGTTTAAGACATCATTATATAGTATGAACGATGAAAGTTGGGTTAACAAAAGTGGGGAAATATACTATTGCTACGGTGCGTTTTTAGGTATCAGAACGAGCTTCAGATTTGATATATTATAGTAGTCATTTCGATGCACAAATTAAAAGTTATAACAGTTTTAAGTTACAACCATAATTAATTACTTCTTTTTGTTTTTACACTGTGAACTGTATTAGCTCTCTTGTTTTTCTCAAGAAGAAAGAAAGGTGGAACACATAAAACAAAGAAAAGTAAAAGATAACGAGATTTTAAAGAAAAATAAGATATGAAATCCAAAGTGGAAAACAATGTCAACAAAATTGAAATAAAAGACAAGACTTTAAGGACACAATTTCTTTTTCTTTTCGAAATTTGTGACTTAGAAGAGGAGAAATCTCCAAAGCACAAAATATTTTAAATCTAAAATTCAAAAAATAGATATGTGAAGATAGATACACTATTATCAGCAACCAAGGCTATGATCCCAAACGATACGAATCTCTTTAGCGGACAACCTAATAACCCTGGAACTCAATGAAATAAGAAAGATTGAATTACTAAGAATATGGCTAAGACTAACAAATTGAAATCCTAAAGGGAAATAACAGATTACAACGAAATAAGGTTCGACCAAAGTTTAGGACATCATTATTTAGTATCAACCATGAAAGTTGGGTTGATAAAAGTGGCAAAATATACTATTCCTCCGCTGCGTTTTTAGGTATCGAAACGAGCTTCAGATTTGATATATTATAGTAGTCATTTCGATGCAAAAATTAAAAGTTATAACAGTTTTATGTTACAACCACAATTAATATCTTCTTTTTGTTTTTACACTATGAACTATATTAGCTCTCCTGTTTTTCTCAAGAAGAATGAAAGGTGGAACACATAAAACAAAGAAAAATAAAAGATAAGGAGATTTTAAGGAAAAATAAGATATGAAATCCAAAGTGGAAAACAATGTCAACAAAATTGAAATAAAACACAAGACTTTAAGAACACAATTTCTTTCTCTTTTTGGAATTTGTGACTTATGAGAGGAGAAAACCAACAAAGCACAAATGTTTTAAATCTAAAATTCAAAAAATAGATATGTGAAGATAGATACACTATTATCAGCAACCAAGGCTATGATCCCAAACGATGCGAATCTCTTTTGCGGACAACCTAATAACCCTGGAACTCAATGGAATAAGAAAGATTGAATTACTAAGAATATGGCTAAGACTAACAAATTGAAATCCTAAAGGGAAATAACAGATTACAACGAAATAAGGTGCGACCAAAGTTTAGGACATCATTATTTAGTATCAACCATGAAAGTTGGGTTGATAAAAGTGGCAAAATATACTATTCCTCCGCTGCGTTTTTAGGTATCGAACGAGCTTCAGATTTGATATATTATAGTAGTCATTTCGATGCACAAATTAAAAGTTATAACAGTTTTATGTTACAACCATAATTAATATCTTCTTTTTGTTTTTACACTGTGAACTATATAAGCTCTCCTGTTTTTCTCAAGAAGAAAGAAAGGTGGAACACATAAAACAAAGAAAATTAAAAGATAAGGAGATTTTAAGGAAAAATAAGATATGAAATCCAAAGTGGAAAACAATGTCAACAAAATTGAAATAAAAGACAAGACTTTAAGGTCACAATTTCTTTCTCTTTTTGGAAATTGTGGCTTAAGAGATGATAAAGCCTCCAAAGCACAAAATATTTTAAATATAAAATTCAAAAAATTGATATGGGAAGATAGTTACACTATTATCAGCAACCAAGGCTATGATCCCAAACGATGCGAATCTCTTTTGCGGACAACCTAATAACCCTGGAACTCAATGGAATAAGAAAGATTGAATTACTAAGAATATGGCTAAGACTAACAAATGGAAATACTAAAGGGAAATAACAGATTACAACGAAATAAGGTGCGACCAAAGTTTAGGACATCATTATTTAGTATCAACCATGAAAGTTGGGTTGATAAAAGTGGCAAAATATACTATTCCTCCGCTGCGTTTTTAGGTATCGAAACGAGCTTCAGCTTTGATATATTATACTAGTCATTTCGATGCACAAATGAAAAGTTATAACAGTTTTAAGTTACAACCATAATTAATTACTTTTTTTTTATTTTACACTGTGAACAGTATTAGCTCTCTTGTTTTTCTCAAGAAGAAAGAAAGGTGGAACACATAAAACAAAGAAAAGTAAAAGATAACGAGATTTTAAAGAAAAATAAGATATGAAATCCAAAGTGGAAAACAATGTCAACAAAATTGAAATAAAAGACAAGACTTTAAGGACACAATTTCTTTCTCTTTTCGAAATTTGAGACTTAGAAGAGGAGAAATCTCCAAAGCACAAAATATTTTAAATCTAAAATTCAAAAAATAGATATGTGAAGATAGATACACTATTATCAGCAACCAAGGCTATGATCCCAAACGATGCGAATATCTTTTGCGGACAACCTAATAACCCTGGAACTCAATGGAATAAGAAAGATTGAATTACTAAGAATATGGCTAAGACTAACAAATTGAAATCCTATAGGGAAATAACATATTACAACGAAATAAGGTGCGACCAAAGTTAAGGACATCATTATTTAGTATCAACCATGAAAGTTGGGTTGATAAAAGTGGCAAAATATACTATTCCTCCCCTGCGTTTTTAGGTATCGAAACGAGCTTCAGATTTGATATATTATAGTAGTCATTTCGATGCACAAATTAAAAGGTATAACAGTTTTATGTTACAACCACAATTAATATCTTCTTTTTGTTTTTACACTGTGAACTGTATTAGTTCTCCTGTTTTTCTCAAGAAGAAAGAAAGGTGGAACACATAAAACAAAGAAAATTAAAAGATAAGGAGATTTTAAGGAAAAATAAGATATGAAATCCAAAGTGGAAAACAATGTCAACAAAATTGAAATAAAAGACAAGACTTTAAGGACACAATTTCTTTCTCTTTTTGGAAATTGTGGCTTAAGAGATGATAAAGCCTCCAAAGCACAAAATTTTTTAAATATAAAATTCAAAAAATTGATATGTAAAGATAGATACACTATTTTCAGCAACCAAAGCTATGATCCGAAACGATGCGAATCCCTTTTATGGACAACCTATGTTACCTTGAACTAAATGGAATAAGAAAGATTGATTTACTAAGAATATGGCTAAGATGAACAAATTGAAATCCTAAATGGCAAGAACAGATTACAACGAAATAAAGTGCGACCAACGTTTAAGACATCATTATATAGTATGAACGATGAAAGTTGGGTTAACAAAAGTGGGGAAATATACTATTGCTACGGTGCGTTTTTAGGTATCAGAACGAGCTTCAGATTTGATATATTATAGTAGTCATTTCGATGCACAAATTAAAAGTTATAACAGTTTTAAGTTACAACCATAATTAATTACTTCTTTTTGTTTTTACACTGTGAACTGTATTAGCTCTCTTGTTTTTCTCAAGAAGAAAGAAAGGTGGAACACATAAAACAAAGAAAAGTAAAAGATAACGAGATTTTAAAGAAAAATAAGATATGAAATCCAAAGTGGAAAACAATGTCAACAAAATTGAAATAAAAGACAAGACTTTAAGGACACAATTTCTTTTTCTTTTCGAAATTTGTGACTTAGAAGAGGAGAAATCTCCAAAGCACAAAATATTTTAAATCTAAAATTCAAAAAATAGATATGTGAAGATAGATACACTATTATCAGCAACCAAGGCTATGATCCCAAACGATACGAATCTCTTTAGCGGACAACCTAATAACCCTGGAACTCAATGGAATAAGAAAGATTGAATTACTAAGAATATGGCTAAGACTAACAAATTGAAATCCTAAAGGGAAATAACAGATTACAACGAAATAAGGTGCGACCAAAGTTTAGGACATCATTATTTAGTATCAACCATGAAAGTTGGGTTGATAAAAGTGGCAAAATATACTATTCCTCCGCTGCGTTTTTAGGTATCGAAACGAGCTTCAGATTTGATATATTATAGTAGTCATTTCGATGCACAAATTAAAAGTTATAACAGTTTTATGTTAAAACCACAATTAATATCTTCTTTTTGTTTTTACACTGTGAACTATATTAGCTCTCCTGTTTTTCTCAAGAAGAATGAAAGGTGGAACACATAAAACAAAGAAAAATAAAAGATAAGGAGATTTTAAGGAAAAATAAGATATGAAATCCAAAGTGGAAAACAATGTCAACAAAATTGAAATAAAACACAAGACTTTAAGGACACAATTTCTTTCTATTTTTGGAATTTGTGACTTATGAGAGGAGAAAACCAACAAAGCACAAATGTTTTAAATCTAAAATTCAAAAAATAGATATGTGAAGATAGATACACTATTATCAGCAACCAAGGCTATGATCCCAAACGATGCGAATCTCTTTTGCGGACAACCTAATAACCCTGGAACTCAATGGAATAAGAAAGATTGAATTACTAAGAATATGGCTAAGACTAACAAATTGAAATCCTAATGGGAAATAACATATTACAACGAAATAAGGTGCGACCAAAGTTTAGGACATCATTATTTAGTATCAACCATCAAAGTTGGGTTGATAAAAGTGGCAAAATATACTATTCCTCCGCTGCGTTTTTAGGTATCGAACGAGCTTCAGATTTGATATATTATAGTAGTCATTTCGATGCACAAATTAAAAGTTATAACAGTTTTATGTTACAACCATAATTAATATCTTCTTTTTGTTTTTACACTATGAACTATATAAGCTCTCCTGTTTTTCTCAAGAAGAAAGAAAGGTGGAACACATAAAACAAAGAAAATTAAAAGATAAGGAGATTTTAAGGAAAAATAAGATATGAAATCCAAAGTGGAAAACAATGTCAACAAAATTGAAATAAAAGACAAGACTTTAAGGTCACAATTTCTTTCTCTTTTTGGAAATTGTGGCTTAAGAGATGATAAAGCCTCCAAAGCACAAAATATTTTAAATATAAAATTCAAAAAATTGATATGGGAAGATAGTTACACTATTATCAGCAACCAAGGCTATGATCCCAAACGATGCGAATCTCTTTTGCGGAAAACCTAATAACCTTGGAACTCAATGGAATAAGAAAGATTGAATTACTAAGAATATGGCTAAGACTAACAAATGGAAATCCTAAAGGGAAATAACAGATTACAACGAAATAAGGTGCGACCAAAGTTTAGGACATCATTATTTAGTATCAACCATGAAAGTTGGGTTGATAAAAGTGGCAAAATATACTATTCCTCCGCTGCGTTTTTAGGTATCGAAACGAGCTTCAGATTTGATATATTATACTAGTCATTTCGATGCACAAATGAAAAGTTATAACAGTTTTAAGTTACAACCATAATTAATTACTTTTTTTTTTATTTTACACTGTGAACTGTATTAGCTCTCTTGTTTTTCTCAAGAAGAAAGAAAGGTGGAACTCATAAAACAAAGAAAAGTAAAAGATAACGAGATTTTAAAGAAAAATAAGATATGAAATCCAAAGTGGAAAACAATGTCAACAAAATTGAAATAAAAGACAAGACTTTAAGGACACAATTTCTTTCTCTTTTCGAAATTTGAGACTTAGAAGAGGAGAAATCTCCAAAGCACAAAATATTTTAAATCTAAAATTCAAAAAATAGATATGTGAAGATAGATACACTATTATCAGCAACCAAGGCTATCATCCCAAACGATGCGAATCTCTTTTGCGGACAACCTAATAACCCTGGAACTCAATGGAATAAGAAAGATTGAATTACTAAGAATATGGCTAAGACTAACAAATTGAAATCCTAAAGGGAAATAACATATTACAACGAAATAAGGTGCGACCAAAGTTAAGGACATCATTATTTAGTATCAACCATGAAAGTGGGGTTGATAAAAGTGGCAAAATATACTATTCCTCCCCTGCGTTTTTAGGTATCGAAACGAGCTTCAGATTTGATATATTATAGTAGTCATTTCGATGCACAAATTAAAAGTTATAACAGTTTTATGTTACAACCACAATTAATATCTTCTTTTTGTTTTTACACTGTGAACTGTATTAGCTCTCCTGTTTTTCTCAAGAAGAAAGAAAGGTGGAACACATAAAACAAAGAAAATTAAAAGATAAGGAGATTTTAAGGAAAAATAAGATATGAAATCCAAAGTGGAAAACAATGTCAACAAAATTGAAATAAAAGACAAGACATTAAGGACACAATTTCTTTCTCTTTTTGGAAATTGTGGCTTAAGAGATGATAAAGCCTCCAAAGCACAAATTTTTTTAAATATAAAATTCAAAAAATTGAACTGTAAAGATAGATACACTATTTTCAGCAACCAAAGCTATGATCCGAAACGATGCGAATCCCTTTTGTGGACAACCTATGTTACCTTGAACTAAATGGAATAAGAAAGATTGATTTACTAAGAATATGGCTAAGATGAACAAATTGAAATCCTAAAGGGCAAGAACAGATTACAACGAAATAAAGTGCGACCAACGTTTAAGACATCATTATATAGTATGAACGATGAAAGTTGGGTTAACAAAAGTGGGGAAATATACTATTGCTACGGTGCGTTTTTAGGTATCGGAACGAGCTTCAGATTTGATATATTATAGTAGTTATTTCGATGCACAAATTAAAAGTTATAACAGTCTTAAGTTACAACCATAATTAATTACTTCTTTTTGTTTTTACACTGTGAACTGTATTAGCTCTCTTGTTTTTCTCAAGAAGAAAGAAAGGTGGAACACATAAAACAAAGAAAAGTAAAAGATAACGAGATTTTAAAGAAAAATAAGATATGAAATCCAAAGTGGAAAACAATGTCAACAAAATTGAAATAAAAGACAAGACTTTAAGGACACAATTTCTTTTTCTTTTCGAAATTTGTGACTTAGAAGAGGAGAAATCTCCAAAGCACAAAATATTTTAAATCTAAAATTCAAAAAATAGATATGTGAAGATAGATACACTATTATCAGCAACCAAGGCTATGATCCCAAACGATACGAATCTCTTTTGCAGACAACCTAATAACCCTGGAACTCAATGGAATAAGAAAGATTGAATTACTAAGAATATGGCTAAGACTAACAAATTGAAATCCTAAAGGGAAATAACATATTACAAAGAAATAAGGTGCGACCAAAGTTAAGGACATCATTATTTAGTATCAACCATGAAAGTGGGCTTGATAAAAGTGGCAAAATATACTATTCCTCCCCTGCGTTTTTAGGTATCGAAACGAGCTTCAGATTTGATATATTATAGTAGTTATTTCGATGCAAAAATTAAAAGTTATAACAGTTTTATGTTACAACCACAATTAATATCTTCTTTTTGTTTTTACACTGTGAACTGTATTAGCTCTCCTGTTTTTCTCAAGAAGAAAGAAAGGTGGAACACATAAAACAAAGAAAATTAAAAGATAAGGAGAATTTAAGGAAAAATAAGATATGAAATCCAAATTGGAAAACAATGTCAACAAAATTGAAATAAAAGACAAGACTTTAAGGTCACAATTTCTTTCTCTTTTTGGAAATTGTGACTTAAGAGATGATAAAGCCTCCAAAGCACAAAATATTTTAAATATAAAATTCAAAAAATTGATATGGGAAGATAGTTACACTATTATCAGCAACCAAGGCTATGTACCCAAACGATGCGAATCTCTTTTGCGGACAACCTAATAACCCTGGAACTCAATGGAATAAGAAAGATAGAATTACTAAGAATATGGCTAAGACTAACAAATGGAAATCCTAAAGGGAAATAACAGATTACAACGAAATAAGGTGCGACCAAAGTTTAGGACATCATTATTTAGTATCAACCATGAAAGTTGGGTTGATAAAAGTGGCAAAATATACTATTCCTCCGCTGCGTTTTTAGGTATCGAAACGAGCTTCAGATTTGATATATTATACTAGTCATTTCGATGCACAAATGAAAAGTTATAACAGTTTTAAGTTACAACCATAATTAATTACTTTTTTTTTATTTTACACTGTGAACTGTATTAGCTCTCTTGTTTTTCTCAAGAAGAAAGAAAGGTGGAACACATAAAACAAAGAAAAGTAAAAGATAACGAGATTTTAAAGAAAAATAAGATATGAAATCCAAAGTGGAAAACAATGTCAACAAAATTGAAATAAAAGACAAGACTTTAAGGACACAATTTCTTTCTCTTTTCGAAATTTGAGACTTAGAAGAGGAGAAATCTCCAAAGCACAAAATATTTTAAATCTAAAATTCAAAAAATAGATATGTGAAGATAGATACACTATTATCAGCAACCAAGGCTATGATCCCAAACGATGCGAATCTCTTTTGCGGACAACCTAATAACCCTGGAACTCAATGGAATAAGAAAGATTGAATTACTAAGAATATGGCTAAGACTAACAAATTGAAATCCTAAAGGGAAATAACATATTACAACGAAATAAGGTGCGACCAAAGTTAAGGACATCATTATTTAGTATCAACCATGAAAGTGGGGTTGATAAAAGTGGCAAAATATACTATTCCTCCCCTGCGTTTTTAGGTATCGAAACGAGCTTCAGATTTGATATATTATAGTAGTCATTTCGATGCACAAATTAAAAGTTATAACAGTTTTATGTTACAACCACAATTAATATCTTCTTTTTGTTTTTACACTGTGAACTCTATTAGCTCTCCTGTTTTTCTCAAGAAGAAAGAAAGGTGGAACACATAAAACAAAGAAAATTAAAAGATAAGGAGATTTTAAGGAAAAATAAGATATGAAATCCAAAGTGGAAAACAAAGTCAACAAAATTGAAATAAAAGACAAGACTTTAAGGACACAATTTCTTTCTCTTTTTGGAAATTGTGGCTTAAGAGATGATAAAGCCTCCAAAGCACAAAAGTTTTTAAATATAAAATTCAAAAAATTGATATGTGAAGATAGATACACTATTTTCAGCAACCGAAGCTATGATCCCAAACGATGCGAATCCCTTTTGTGGACAACATATGATACCTTGAACTAAATGGAATAAGAAAGATTGATTTACTAAGAATATGGCTAAGATAAACAAATTGAAATCCTAAAGGGCAAGAACAGATTACAACAAAATAAAGTGCGACCAACGTTTAAGACATCATTATATAGTATGAACGATGAAAGTTGGGTTCACAAAAGTGGGGAAATATACTATTGCTACTGTGCGTTTTTAGGTATCGGAACGAGCTTCAGATTTGATATATTATAGTAGTCATTTCGATGCACAAATTAAAAGTTATAACAGTTTTAAGTTACAACCATAATTAATTACTTCTTTTTATTTTTACACTGTGAACTGTATTAGCTCTCTTGTTTTTCTCAAGAAGAAAGAAAGGTGGAACACATAAAACAAAGAAAAGTAAAAGATAACGAGATTTTAAAGAAAAATAAGATATGAAATCCAAAGTGGAAAACAATGTCAACAAAATTGAAATAAAAGACAAGACTTTAAGGACACAATTTCTTTTTCTTTTCGAAATTTGTGACTTAGAAGAGGAGAAATCTCCAAAGCACAAAATATTTTAAATCTAAAATTCAAAAAATAGATATGTGAAGATAGATACACTATTATCAGCAACCAAGGCTATGATCCCAAACGATACGAATCTCTTTAGCGGACAACCTAATAACCCTGGAACTCAATGGAATAAGAAAGATTGAATTACTAAGAATATGGCTAAGACTAACAAATTGAAATCCTAAAGGGAAATAACAGATTACAACGAAATAAGGTGCGACCAAAGTTTAGGACATCATTATTTAGTATCAACCAGGAAAGTTGGGTTGATAAAAGTGGCAAAATATACTTTTCCTCCCCTGCGTTTTTAGGTATCGAAACGAGCTTCAGATTTGATATATTATAGTAGTCATTTCGATGCACAAATTAAAAGTTATAACAGTTTTATGTTACAACCACAATTAATATCTTCTTTTTGTTTTTACACTGTGAACTATATTAGCTCTCCTGTTTTTCTCAAGAAGAAAAAAAGGTGGAACACATAAAACAAAGAAAATTAAAAGATAAGGAGATTTTAAGGAAAAATAAGATATGAAATCCAAAGTGGAAAACAAAGTCAACAAAATTGAAATAAAAGACAAGACTTTAAGGACACAATTTCTTTCTCTTTTTGGAAATTGTGGCTTAAGAGATGATAAAGCCTCCAAAGCACAAAAGTTTTTAAATATAAAATTCAAAAAATTGATATGTGAAGATAGATACACTATTTTCAGCAACCAAAGCTATGATCCCAAACGATGCGAATCCCTTTTGTGGACAACATATGATACCTTGAACTAAATGGAATAAGAAAGATTGATTTACTAAGAATATGGCTAAGATAAACAAATTGAAATCCTAAAGGCAAGAACAGATTACAACAAAATAAAGTGCGACCAACGTTTAAGACATCATTATATAGTATGAACGATGAAAGTTGGGTTCACAAAAGTGGGGAAATATACTATTGCTACGGTGCGTTTTTAGGTATCGGAACGAGCTTCAGATTTGATATATTATAGTAGTCATTTCGATGCACAAATTAAAAGTTATTTTAGTTTTAAGTTACAACCATAATTAATTACTTCTTTTTGTTTTTACACTGTGAACTGTATTAGCTCTCTTGTTTTTCTCAAGAAGAAAGAAAGGTGGAACACATAAAACAAAGAAAAGTAAAAGATAACGAGATTTTAAAGAAAAATAAGATATGAAATCCAAAGTGGAAAACAATGTCAACAAAATTGAAATAAAAGACAAGACTTTAAGGACACAATTTCTTTTTCTTTTCGAAATTTGTGACTTAGAAGAGGAGAAATCTCCAAAGCACAAAATATTTTAAATCTAAAATTCAAAAAATAGATATGTGAAGATAGATACACTATTATCAGCAACCAAGGCTATGATCCCAAACGATACGAATCTCTTTAGCGGACAACCTAATAACCCTGGAACTCAATGGAATAAGAAAGATTGAATTACTAAGAATATGGCTAAGACTAACAAATTGAAATCCTAAAGGGAAATAACAGATTACAACGAAATAAGGTGCGACCAAAGTTTAGGACATCATTATTTAGTATCAACCATGAAAGTTGGGTTGATAAAAGTGGCAAAATATACTATTCCTCCGCTGCGTTTTTAGGTATCGAAACGAGCTTCAGATTTGATATATTATAGTAGTCATTTCGATGCACAAATTAAAAGTTATAACAGTTTTATGTTACAACCACAATTAATATCTTCTTTTTGTTTTTACACTGTGAACTATATTAGCTCTCCTGTTTTTCTCAAGAAGAATGAAAGGTGGCACACATAAAACAAAGAAAAATAAAAGATAAGGAGATTTTAAGGAAAAATAAGATATGAAATCCAAAGTGGAAAACAATGTCAACAAAATTGAAATAAAACACAAGACTTTAAGGACACAATTTCTTTCTCTTTTTGGAATTTGTGACTTATGAGAGGAGAAAACCAACAAAGCACAAATGTTTTAAATCTAAAATTCAAAAAATAGATATGTGAAGATAGATACACTATTATCAGCAACCAAGGCTATGATCCCAAACGATGCGAATCTCTTTTGCGGACAACCTAATAACCCTGGAACTCAATGGAATAAGAAAGATTGAATTACTAAGAATATGGCTAAGACTAACAAATTGAAATCCTAATGGGAAATAACAGATTACAACGAAATAAGGTGCGACCAAAGTTTAGGACATCATTATTTAGTATCAACCATGAAAGTTGGGTTGATAAAAGTGGCAAAATATACTATTCCTCCGCTGCGTTTTTAGGTATCGAACGAGCTTCAGATTTGATATATTATAGTAGTCATTTCGATGCACAAATTAAAAGTTATAACAGTTTTATGTTACAACCATAATTAATATCTTCTTTTTGTTTTTACACTGTGAACTATATAAGCTCTCCTGTTTTTCTCAAGAAGAAAGAAAGGTGGAACACATAAAACAAAGAAAATTAAAAGATAAGGAGATTTTAAGGAAAAATAAGATATGAAATCCAAAGTGGAAAATAATGTCAACAAAATTGAAATAAAAGACAAGACTTTAAGGTCACAATTTCTTTCTCTTTTTGGAAATTGTGGCTTAAGAGATGATAAAGCCTCCAAAGCACAAAATATTTTAAATATAAAATTCAAAAAATTGATATGGGAAGATAGTTACACTATTATCAGCAACCAAGGCTATGATCCCAAACGATGCGAATCTCTTTTGCGGACAACCTAATAACCTTGGAACTCAATGGAATAAGAAAGATTGAATTACTAAGAATATGGCTAAGACTAACAAATGGAAATCCTAAAGGGAAATAACAGATTACAACGAAATAAGGTGCGACCAAAGTTTAGGACATCATTATTTAGTATCAACCATGAAAGTTGGGTTGATAAAAGTGGCAAAATATACTATTCCTCCGCTGCGTTTTTAGGTATCGAAACGAGCTTCAGATTTGATATATTATACTAGTCATTTCGATGCACAAATGAAAAGTTATAACAGTTTTAAGTTACAACCATAATTAATTACTTTTTTTTTATTTTAAACTGTGAACTGTATTAGCTCTCTTGTTTTTCTCAAGAAGAAAGAAAGGTGGAACACATAAAACAAAGAAAAGTAAAAGATAACGAGATTTTAAAGAAAAATAAGATATGAAATCCAAAGTGGAAAACAATGTCAACAAAATTGAAATAAAAGACAAGACTTTAAGGACACAATTTCTTTCTCTTTTCGAAATTTGAGACTTAGAAGAGGAGAAATCTCCAAAGCACAAAATATTTTAAATCTAAAATTCAAAAAATAGATATGTGAAGATAGATACACTATTATCAGCAACCAAGGCTATGATCCCAAACGATGCGAATCTCTTTTGCGGACAACCTAATAACCCTGGAACTCAATGGAATAAGAAAGATTGAATTACTAAGAATATGGCTAAGACTAACAAATTGAAATCCTAAAGGGAAATAACATATTACAACGAAATAAGGTGCGACCAAAGTTAAGGACATCATTATTTATTATCAACCATGAAAGTGGGGTTGATAAAAGTGGCAAAATATACTATTCCTCCCCTGCGTTTTTAGGTATCGAAACGAGCTTCAGATTTGATATATTATAGTAGTCATTTCGATGCACAAATTAAAAGTTATAACAGTTTTATGTTAGAACCAAAATTAATATCTTCTTTTTGTTTTTACACTGTGAACTGTATTAGCTCTCCTGTTTTTCTCAAGAAGAAAGAAAGGTGGAACACATAAAACAAAGAAAATTAAAAGATAAGGAGATTTTAAGGAAAAATAAGATATGAAATCCAAAGTGGAAAACAATGTCAACAAAATTGAAATAAAAGACAAGACTTTAAGGTCACAATTTCTTTCTCTTTTTGGAAATTGTGGCTTAAGAGATGATAAAGCCTCCAAAGCACAAATTTTTTTAAATATAAAATTCAAAAAATTGATATGTAAAGATAGATACACTATTTTCAGCAACCAAAGCTATGATCCGAAACGATGCGAATCCCTTTTGTGGACAACCTATGTTACCTTGAACTAAATGGAATAAGAAAGATTGATTTACTAAGAATATGGCTAAGATGAACAAATTGAAATCCTAAAGGGCAAGAACAGATTACAACGAAATAAAGTGCGACCAACGTTTAAGACATCATTATATAGTATGAACGATGAAAGTTGGGTTAACAAAAGTGGGGAAATATACTATTGCTACGGTGCGTTTTTAGGTATCGGAACGAGCTTCAGATTTGATATATTATAGTAGTTATTTCGATGCACAAATTAAAAGTTATAACAGTTTTAAGTTACAACCATAAATAATTACTTCTTTTTGTTTTTACACTGTGAACTGTATTAGCTCTCTTGTTTTTCTCAAGAAGAAAGAAAGGTGGAACACATAAAACAAAGAAAAGTAAAAGATAACGAGATTTTAAAGAAAAATAAGATATGAAATCCAAAGTGGAAAACAATGTCAACAAAATTGAAATAAAAGACAAGACTTTAAGGACACAATTTCTTTTTCTTTTCGAAATTTATGACTTAGAAGAGGAGAAATCTCCAAAGCACAAAATATTTTAAATCTAAAATTCAAAAAATAGATATGTGAAGATAGATACACTATTATCAGCAACCAAGGCTATGATCCCAAACGATGCGAATCTCTTTTGCGGACAACCTAATAACCCTGGAACTCAATGGAATAAGAAAGATTGAATTACTAAGAATATGGCTAAGACTAACAAATTGAAATCCTAAAGGGAAATAACATATTACAACGAAATAAGGTGCGACCAAAGTTAAGGACATCATTATTTAGTATCAACCATGAAAGTGGGGTTGATAAAAGTGGCAAAATATACTATTCCTCCCCTGCGTTTTTAGGTATCGAAACGAGCTTCAGATTTGATATATTATAGTAGTCATTTCGATGCACAAATTAAAAGTTATAACAGTTTTATGTTAGAACCACAATTAATATCTTCTTTTTGTTTTTACACTGTGAACTGTATTAGCTCTCCTGTTTTTCTCAAGAAGAAAGAAAGGTGGAACACATAAAACAAAGAAAATTAAAAGATAACGAGATTTTAAAGAAAAATAAGATATGAAATCCAAAGTGGAAAACAATGTCAACAAAATTGAAATAAAAGACAAGACTTTAAGGACACAATTTCTTTTTCTTTTCGAAATTTATGACTTAGAAGAGGAGAAATCTCCAAAGCACAAAATATTTTAAATCTAAAATTCAAAAAATAGATATGTGAAGATAGATACACTATTATCAGCAACCAAGGCTATGATCCCAAACGATGCGAATCTCTTTTGCGGACAACCTAATAACCCTGGAACTCAATGGAATAAGAAAGATTGAATTACTAAGAATATGGCTAAGACTAACAAATGGAAATCCTAAAGGGAAATAACAGATTACAACGAAATAAGGTGCGACCAAAGTTTAGGACATCATTATTTAGTATCAACCATGAAAGTTGGGTTGATAAAAGTGGCAAAATATACTATTCCTCCGCTGCGTTTTTAGGTATCGAAACGAGCTTCAGATTTGATATATTATACTAGTCATTTCGATGCACAAATGAAAAGTTATAACAGTTTTAAGTTACAACCATAATTAATTACTTTTTTTTTATTTTACACTGTGAATTGTATTAGCTCTCTTGTTTTTCTCAAGAAGAAAGAAAGGTGGAACACATAAAACAAAGAAAAGTAAAAGATAACGAGATTTTAAAGAAAAATAAGATATGAAATCCAAAGTGGAAAACAATGTCAACAAAATTGAAATAAAAGACAAGACTTTAAGGACACAATTTCTTTCTCTTTTCGAAATTTGAGACTTAGAAGAGGAGAAATCTCCAAAGCACAAAATATTTTAAATCTAAAATTCAAAAAATAGATATGTGAAGATAGATACACTATTATCAGCAACCAAGGCTATGATCCCAAACGATGCGAATCTCTTTTGCGGACAACCTAATAACCCTGGAACTCAATGGAATAAGAAAGATTGAATTACTAAGAATATGGCTAAGACTAACAAATTGAAATCCTAAAGGGAAATAACATATTACAACGAAATAAGGTGCGACCAAAGTTAAGGACATCATTATTTAGTATCAACCATGAAAGTGGGGTTGATAAAAGTGGCAAAATATACTATTCCTCCCCTGCGTTTTTAGGTATCGAAACGAGCTTCAGATTTGATATATTATAGTAGTCATTTCGATGCACAAATTAAAAGTTATAACAGTTTTATGTTACAACCACAATTAATATCTTCTTTTTGTTTTTACACTGTGAACTGTATTAGCTCTCCTGTTTTTCTCAAGAAGAAAGAAAGGTGGAACACATAAAACAAAGAAAATTAAAAGATAAGGAGATTTTAAGGAAAAATAAGATATGAAATCCAAAGTGGAAAACAATGTCAACAAAATTGAAATAAAAGACAAGACTTTAAGGACACAATTTCTTTCTCTTTTTGGAAATTGTGGCTTAAGAGATGATAAAGCCTCCAAAGCACAAATTTTTTTAAATATAAAATTCAAAAAATTGATATGTAAAGATAGATACACTATTTTCAGCAACCAAAGCTATGATCCGAAACGATGCGAATCCCTTTTGTGGACAACCTATGTTACCTTGAACTAAATGGAATAAGAAAGATTGATTTACTAAGAATATGGCTAAGATGAACAAATTGAAATCCTAAAGGGCAAGAACAGATTACAACGAAATAAAGTGCGACCAACGTTTAAGACATCATTATATAGTATGAACGATGAAAGTTGGGTTAACAAAAGTGGGGAAATATACTATTGCTACGGTGCGTTTTTAGGTATCGGAACGAGCTTCAGATTTGATATATTATAGTAGTTATTTCGATGCACAAATTAAAAGTTATAACAGTTTTAAGTTACAACCATAAATAATTACTTCTTTTTGTTTTTACACTGTGAACTGTATTAGCTCTCTTGTTTTTCTCAAGAAGAAAGAAAGGTGGAACACATAAAACAAAGAAAAGTAAAAGATAACGAGATTTTAAAGAAAAATAAGATATGAAATCCAAAGTGGAAAACAATGTCAACAAAATTGAAATAAAAGACAAGACTTTAAGGACACAATTTCTTTTTCTTTTCGAAATTTGTGACTTAGAAGAGGAGAAATCTCCAAAGCACAAAATATTTTAAATCTAAAATTCAAAAAATAGATATGTGAAGATAGATACACTATTATCAGCAACCAAGGCTATGATCCCAAACGATACGAATCTCTTTTGCGGACAACCTAATAACCCTGGAACTCAATGGAATAAGAAAGATTGAATTACTAAGAATATGGCTAAGACTAACAAATTGAAATCCTAAAGGGAAATAACATATTACAAAGAAATAAGGTGCGACCAAAGTTAAGGACATCATTATTTAGTATCAACCATGAAAGTGGGCTTGATAAAAGTGGCAAAATATACTATTCCTCCCCTGCGTTTTTAGGTATCGAAACGAGCTTCAGATTTGATATATTATAGTAGTTATTTCGATGCACAAATTAAAAGTTATAACAGTTTTATGTTACAACCACAATTAATATCTTCTTTTTGTTTTTACACTGTGAACTGTATTAGCTCTCCTGTTTTTCTCAAGAAGAAAGAAAGGTGGAACACATAAAACAAAGAAAATTAAAAGATAAGGAGATTTTAAGGAAAAATAAGATATGAAATCCAAAGTGGAAAACAATGTCAACAAAATTGAAATAAAAGACAAGACTTTAAGGTCACAATTTCTTTTTCTTTTTGGAAATTGTGACTTAAGAGATGATAAAGCCTCCAAAGCACAAAATATTTTAAATATAAAATTCAAAAAATTGATATGGGAAGATAGTTACACTATTATCAGCAACCAAGGCTATGATCCCAAACGATGCGAATCTCTTTTGCGGACAACCTAATAACCCTGGAACTCAATGGAATAAGAAAGATTGAATTACTAAGAATATGGCTAAGACTAACAAATGGAAATCCTAAAGGGAAATAACAGATTACAACGAAATAAGGTGCGACCAAAGTTTAGGACATCATTATTTAGTATCAACCATGAAAGTTGGGTTGATAAAAGTGGCAAAATATACTATTCCTCCGCTGCGTTTTTAGGTATCGAAACGAGCTTCAGATTTGATATATTATACTAGTCATTTCGATGCACAAATGAAAAGTTATAACAGTTTTAAGTTACAACCATAATTAATTACTTTTTTTTTATTTTACACTGTGAATTGTATTAGCTCTCTTGTTTTTCTCAAGAAGAAAGAAAGGTGGAACACATAAAACAAAGAAAAGTAAAAGATAACGAGATTTTAAAGAAAAATAAGATATGAAATCCAAAGTGGAAAACAATGTCAACAAAATTGAAATAAAAGACAAGACTTTAAGGACACAATTTCTTTCTCTTTTCGAAATTTGAGACTTAGAAGAGGAGAAATCTCCAAAGCACAAAATATTTTAAATCTAAAATTCAAAAAATAGATATGTGAAGATAGATACACTATTATCAGCAACCAAGGCTATGATCCCAAACGATGCGAATCTCTTTTGCGGACAACCTAATAACCCTGGAACTCAATGGAATAAGAAAGATTGAATTACTAAGAATATGGCTAAGACTAACAAATTGAAATCCTAAAGGGAAATAACATATTACAACGAAATAAGGTGCGACCAAAGTTAAGGACATCATTATTTAGTATCAACCATGAAAGTGGGGTTGATAAAAGTGGCAAAATATACTATTCCTCCCCTGCGTTTTTAGGTATCGAAACGAGCTTCAGATTTGATATATTATAGTAGTCATTTCGATGCACAAATTAAAAGTTATAACAGTTTTATGTTACAACCACAATTAATATCTTCTTTTTGTTTTTACACTGTGAACTGTATTAGCTCTCCTGTTTTTCTCAAGAAGAAAGAAAGGTGGAACACATAAAACAAAGAAAATTAAAAGATAAGGAGATTTTAAGGAAAAATAAGATATGAAATCCAAAGTGGAAAACAATGTCAACAAAATTGAAATAAAAGACAAGACTTTAAGGACACAATTTCTTTCTCTTTTTGGAAATTGTGGCTTAAGAGATGATAAAGCCTCCAAAGCACAAATTTTTTTAAATATAAAATTCAAAAAATTGATATGTAAAGATAGATACACTAATTTCAGCAACCAAAGCTATGATCCGAAACGATGCGAATCCCTTTTGTGGACAACCTATGTTACCTTGAACTAAATGGAATAAGAAAGATTGATTTACTAAGAATATGGCTAAGATGAACAAATTGAAATCCTAAAGGGCAAGAACAGATTACAACGAAATAAAGTGCGACCAACGTTTAAGACATCATTATATAGTATGAACGATGAAAGTTGGGTTCAGAAAAGTGGGGAAATATACTATTGCTACGGTGCGTTTTTAGGTATCGGAACGAGCTTCAGATTTGATATATTATAGTAGTCATTTCGATGCACAAATGAAAAGTTATAACAGTTTTAAGTTACAACCATAATTAATTACTTTTTTTTGTTTTTACACTGTGAACTGTATTAGCTCTCTCGTTTTTCCCAAGAAGAAAGATAGGTGGAACACATAAAACAAAGAAAAGTAAAAGATAAGGAGATTTTAAAGAAAAATAAGATATGAAATCCAAAGTGGAAAACAATGTCAACAAAATTGAAATAAAAGACAAGACTTTAAGGACACAATTTCTTTCTCTTTTCGAAATTTGTGACTTAGAAGAGGAGAAATCTCCAAAGCACAAAATATTTTAAATCTAAAATTCAAAAAATAGATATGTGAAGATAGATACACTATTATCAGCAACCAAGGCTATGATCCCAAACGATGCGAATCTCTTTTGCGGACAACCTAATAACCCTGGAACTCAATGGAATAAGAAAGATTGAATTACTAAGAATATGGCTAAGACTAACAAATGGAAATCCTAAAGGGAAATAACAGATTACAACGAAATAAGGTGCGACCAAAGTTTAGGACATCATTATTTAGTATCAACCATGAAAGTTGGGTTGATAAAAGTGGCAAAATATACTATTCCTCCGCTGCGTTTTTAGGTATCGAAACGAGCTGCAGATTTGATATATTATAGTAGTCATTTCGATGCACAAATTAAAAGTTATAACAGTTTTATGTTACAACCACAATTAATATATTCTTTTTGTTTTTACACTGTGAACTGTATTAGCTCTCCTGTTTTTCTCAAGAAGAAAGAAAGGTGGAACACATAAAACAAAGAAAATTAAAAGATAAGGAGATTTTAAGGAAAAATAAGATATGAAATCCAAAGTAGAAAACAATGTCAACAAAATTGAAATAAAAGATAAGACTTTAAGGACACAATTTCTTTCTCTTTTCAAAATTTGTGACTTAGAAGAGGACAAATCTCCAAAGCACAACATATTTTAAATCTAAAATTCAAAAAATAAATATGTGAAGATAGATACACTATTATCAGCAACCAAGGCTATGATCCCAAACGATGCGAATCTCTTTTGCGGACAACCTAATAACCCTGGAACTCAATGGAATAAGAAAGATTGAATTACTAAGAATATGGCTAAGACTAACAAATGGAAATCCTAAAGGGAAATAACAGATTACAACGAAATAAGGTGCGACCAAAGTTTAGGACATCATTATTTAGTATCAACCATGAAAGTTGGGTTGATAAAAGTGGCGAAATATACTATTAATCCGCAGCGTTTTTAGGTATCGAAACGAGCTTCAGATTTGATATATTATAGTAGTCATTTCGATGCACAAATTAAAAGTTATAACAATTTTATGTTACAACCACAATTAATATCTTCTTTTTGTTTTTACACTGTGAACTATATTAGCTCTCCTGTTTTTCTCAAGAAGAAAGAAAGGTGGAACACATAAAACAAAGAAAATTAAAAGATAAGGAGATTTTAAGGAAAAAGAAGATATGAAATCCAAAGTGGAAAACAATGTCAACAAAATTGAAATAAAAGACAAGACTTTAAGGTCACAATTTCTTTCTCTTTTTGGAATTTGTGACTTATGAGAGGAGAAAACCAACAAAGCACAAAATATTTTAAATATAAAATTCAAAAAATTGATATGGGAAGATAGTTACACTATTATCAGCAACCAAGGCTATGATCCCAAACGATGCGAATCTCTTTTGCGGACAACCTAATAACCCTGGAACTCAATGGAATAAGAAAGATTGAATTACTAAGAATATGGCTAAGACTAACAAATGGAAATCCTAAAGGGAAATAACAGATTACAACGAAATAAGGTGCGACCAAAGTTTAGGACATCATTATTTAGTATCAACCATGAAAGTTGGGTTGATAAAAGTGGCAAAATATACTATTCCTCCGCTTCGTTTTTAGGTATCGAAAAGAGCTTCAGATTTGATATATTATACTAGTCATTTCGATGCACAAATGAAAAGTTATAACAGTTTTAAGTTACAACCATAATTAATTACTTTTTTTTGTTTTTACACTGTGAACTGTATTAGCTCTCTTGTTTTTCTCAAGAATAAAGAAAGGTGGAACACATAAAACAAAGAAAAGTAAAAGATAACGAGATTTTAAAGAAAAATAAGATATGAAATCCAAAGTGGAAAACAATGTCAACAAAATTGAAATAAAAGACAAGACTTTAAGGACACAATTTCTTTCTCTTTTCGAAATTTGAGACTTAGAAGAGGAGAAATCTCCAAAGCACAAAATATTTTAAATCTAAAATTCAAAAAATAGATATGTGAAGATAGATACACTATTATCAGCAACCAAGGCTATGATCCCAAACGATGCGAATCTCTTTTGCGGACAACCTAATAACCCTGGAACTCAATGGAATAAGAAAGATTGAATTACTAAGAATATGGCTAAGACTAACAAATTGAAATCCTAAAGGGAAATAACATATTACAACGAAATAAGGTGCGACCAAAGTTAAGGACATCATTATTTAGTATCAACCATGAAAGTGGGGTTGATAAAAGTGGCAAAATATACTATTCCTCCCCTGCGTTTTTAGGTATCGAAACGAGCTTCAGATTTGATATATTATAGTAGTCATTTCGATGCACAAATTAAAAGTTATAACAGTTTTATGTTACAACAACAATTAATATCTTCTTTTTGTTTTTACACTGTGAACTGTATTAGCTCTCCTGTTTTTCTCAAGAAGAAAGAAAGGTGGAACACATAAAACAAAGAAAATTAAAAGATAAGGAGATTTTAAGGAAAAATAAGATATGAAATCCAAAGTGGAAAACAATGTCAACAAAATTGAAATAAAAGACAAGACTTTAAGGACATAATTTCTTTCTCTTTTTGGAAATTGTGGCTTAAGAGATGATAAAGCCTCCAAAGCACAAATTTCTTTAAATATAAAATTCAAAAAATTGATATGTAAAGATAGATACACTATTTTCAGCAACCAAAGCTATGATCCGAAACGATGCGAATCCCTTTTGTGGACAACCTATGTTACCTTGAACTAAATGGAATAAGAAAGATTGATTTACTAAGAATATGGCTAAGATGAACAAATTGAAATCCTAAAGGGCAAGAACAGATTACAACGAAATAAAGTGCGACCAACGTTTAAGACATCATTATATAGTATGAACGATGAAAGTTGGGTTAACAAAAGTGGGGAAATATACTATTGCTACAGTGCGTTTTTAGGTATCGGAACGAGCTTCAGATTTGATATATTATAGTAGTCATTTCGATGCACAAATTAAAAGTTATAACAGTTTTAAGTTACAACCATAATTAATTACTTCTTTTTGTTTTTACACTGTGAACTGTATTAGCTCTCTTGTTTTTCTCAAGAAGAAAGAAAGGTGGAACACATAAAACAAAGAAAAGTAAAAGATAACGAGATTTTAAAGAAAAATAAGATATGAAATCCAAAGTGGAAAACAATGTCAACAAAATTGAAATAAAAGACAAGACTTTAAGGACACAATTTCCTTTTTCTTTTCGAAATTTGTGACTTAGAAGAGGAGAAATCTCCAAAGCACAAAATATTTTAAATCTAAAATTCAAAAAATAGATATGTGAAGATAGATACACTATTATGAGCAACCAAGGCTATGATCCCAAACGATACGAATCTCTTTTGCGGACAACCTAATAACCCTGGAACTCAATGGAATAAGAAAGATTGAATTACTAAGAATATGGCTAAGACTAACAAATTGAAATCCTAAAGGGAAATAACAGATTACAACGAAATAAGGTGCGACCAAAGTTTAGGACATCATTATTTAGTATCAACCATGAAAGTTGGGTTGATAAAAGTGGCAAAATATACTATTCCTCCGCTGCGTTTTTAGGTATCGAAACGAGCTTCAGATTTGATATATTATACTAGTCATTTCGATGCATAAATTAAAAGTTATAACAGTTTTATGTTACAACCACAATTAATATCTTCTTTTTGTTTTTACACTGTGAACTATATTAGCGCTCCTGTTTTTCTCAAGAAGAAAGAAAGGTGGAACACATAAAACAAAGAAAATTAAAAGATAAGGAGATTTTAAGGAAAAATAAGATATGAAATCCAAAGTGGAAAACAAAGTCAACAAAATTGAAATAAAAGACAAGACTTTAAGGACACAATTTCCTTCTCTTTTTGGAAATTGTGGCTTAAGAGATGATAAAGCCTCCAAAGCACAAAAGTTTTTAAATATAAAATTCAAAAAATTGATATGTGAAGATAGATACACTATTTTCAGCAACCAAAGCTATGATCCCAAACGATGCGAATCCCTTTTGTGGACAACCTATGATACCTTGAACTAAATGGAATAAGAAAGATTGATTTACTAAGAATATGGCTAAGATGAACAAATTGAAATCCTAAAGGGCAAGAACAGATTACAACGTAATAAAGTGCGACCAACGTTTAAGACATCATTATATAGTATGAACGATGAAAGTTGGGTTAACAAAAGTGGGGAAATATACTATTGCTACGGTGCGTTTTTAGGTATCGGAACGAGCTTCAGATTTGATATATTATAGTAGTCATTTCGATGCACAAATTAAAAGTTATAACAGTTTTAAGTTACAACCATAATTAATTACTTCTTTTTGTTTTGACACTGTGAACTGTATTAGCTCTCTCGTTTTTCTCAAGAAGAAAGATAGGTGGAACACATAAAACAAAGAAAAGTAAAAGATAACGAGATTTTAAAGAAAAATAAGATATGAAATCCAAAGTCGAAAACAATGTCAACAAAATTGAAATAAAAGACAAGACTTTAAGGTCACAATTTCTTTCTCTTTTCGAAATTTGTGACTTAGAAGAGGAGAAATCTCCAAAGCACAAAATATTTTAAATCTAAAATTCAAAAAATAGATATGTAAAGATAGATACACTATTATCAACAACCAAGGCTATGATCCCAAACGATGCGAATCTCTTTTGCGGACAACGTAATAACCCTGGAACTCAATGGAATAAGAAAGATTGAATTACTAAGAATATGGCTAAGACTAACAAATGGAAATCCTAAAGGGAAATAAGAGATTACAACGAAATAAGGTGCGACCAAACGTTAGGACATCATTATTTAGTATCAACCATGAAAGTGGGGTTGATAAAAGTGGCAAAACAAACTATTCCTCCGCTGCTTTTTTAGGTATCGAAACGAGCTTCAGATTTGATATATTATACTAGTCATTTCGATGCACAAATTAAAAGTTATAACAGTTTTATGTTACAACCACAATTAATATCTTCTTTTTGTTTTTACACTGTGAACTATATTAGGTCTCCTGTTTTTCTCAAGAAGAAAGAAAGGTGGAACACATAAAACAAAGAAAATTAAAAGATAAGGAGATTTTAAGGAAAAATTAGATATGAAATCCAAAGTGGAAAACAAAGTCAACAAAATTGAAATAAAAGACAAGACTTTAAGGACACAATTTCCTTCTCTTTTTGGAAATTGTGGCTTAAGAGATGATAAAGCCACCAAAGCACAAAAGTTTTTAAATATAAAATTCAAAAAATTGATATGTGAAGATAGATACACTATTTTCAGCAACCAAAGCTATGATCCCAAACGATGCGAATCCCTTTTGTGGACAACCTATGATACCTTGAACTAAATGGAATAAGAAAGATTGATTTACTAAGAATATGGCTAAGATGAACAAATTGAAATCCTAAAGGGCAAGAACAGATTACAACGAAATAAAGTGCGACCAACGTTTAAGACATCATTATATAGTATGAACGATGAAAGTTGGGTTAACAAAAGTGGGGAAATATACTATTGCTACGGTGCGTTTTTAGGTATCGGAACGAGCACAAGATTTGATATATTATAGTAGTCATTTCGATGCACAAATTAAAAGTTATAACAGTTTTAAGTTACAACCATAATTAATTACTTAATTTTGTTTTTACACTGTGAACTGTATTAGCTCTCTCGTTTTTCTCAAGAAGAAAGATAGGTGGAACACATAAAACAAAGAAAAGTAAAAGATAACGAGATTTTAAAGAAAAATAAGATATGAAATCCAAAGTGGAAAACAATGTCAACAAAATTGAAATAAAAGACAAGACTTTAAGGACACAATTTCTTTCTCTTTTCGAAATTTCTGACTTAGAAGAGGAGAAATCTCCAAAGCACAAAATATTTTAAATCTAAAATTCAAAAAATAGATATGTGAAGATAGATACACTATTATCAGCAACCAAGGCTATGATCCCAAACGATGCGAATCTCTTTTGCGGACAACCTAATAACCCTGGAACTCAATGGAATAAGAAAGATTGAATTACTAAGAATATGGCTAAGACTAACAAATTGAAATCCTAAAGGGAAATAACATATTACAACGAAATAAGGTGCGACCAAAGTTAAGGACATCATTATTTAGTATCAACCATGAAAGTGGGGTTGATAAAAGTGGCAAAATATACTATTCCTCCCCTGCGTTTTTAGGTATCGAAACGAGCTTCAGATTTGATATATTGTAGTAGTCATTTCGATGCACAAATTAAAAGTTATAACAGTTTTATGTTACAACAACAATTAATATCTTCTTTTTGTTTTTACACTGTGAACTGTATTAGCTCTCCTGTTTTTCTCAAGAAGAAAGAAAGGTGGAACACATAAAACAAAGAAAATTAAAAGATAAGGAGATTTTAAGGAAAAATAAGATATGAAATCCAAAGTGGAAAACAATGTCAACAAAATTGAAATAAAAGACAAGACTTTAAGGACATAATTTCTTTCTCTTTTTGGAAATTGTGGCTTAAGAGATGATAAAGCCTCCAAAGCACAAATTTCTTTAAATATAAAATTCAAAAAATTGATATGTAAAGATAGATACACTATTTTCAGCAACCAAAGCTATGATCCGAAACGATGCGAATCCCTTTTGTGGACAACCTATGTTACCTTGAACTAAATGGAATAAGAAAGATTGATTTACTAAGAATATGGCTAAGATGAACAAATTGAAATCCTAAAGGGCAAGAACAGATTACAACGAAATAAAGTGCGACCAACGTTTAAGACATCATTATATAGTATGAACGATGAAAGTTGGGTTAACAAAAGTGGGGAAATATACTATTGCTACAGTGCGTTTTTAGGTATCGGAACGAGCTTCAGATTTGATATATTATAGTAGTCATTTCGATGCACAAATTAAAAGTTATAACAGTTTTAAGTTACAACCATAATTAATTACTTCTTTTTGTTTTTACACTGTGAACTGTATTAGCTCTCTTGTTTTTCTCAAGAAGAAAGAAAGGTGGAACACATAAAACAAAGAAAAGTAAAAGATAACGAGATTTTAAAGAAAAATAAGATATGAAATCCAAAGTGGAAAACAATGTCAACAAAATTGAAATAAAAGACAAGACTTTAAGGACACAATTTCTTTTTCTTTTCGAAATTTGTGACTTAGAAGAGGAGAAATCTCCAAAGCACAAAATATTTTAAATCTAAAATTCAAAAAATAGATATGTGAAGATAGATACACTATTATCAGCAACCAAGGCTATGATCCCAAACGATACGAATCTCTTTTGCGGACAACATAATAACCCTGGAACTCAATGGAATAAGAAAGATTGAATTACTAAGAATATGGCTAAGACTAACAAATTGAAATCCTAAAGGGAAATAACAGATTACAACGAAATAAGGTGCGACCAAAGTTTAGGACATCATTATTTAGTATCAACCATGAAAGTTGGGTTGATAAAAGTGGCAAAATATACTATTCCTCCGCTGCGTTTTTAGGTATCGAAACGAGCTTCAGATTTGATATATTATAGTAGTCATTTCGATGCACAAATTAAAAGTTATAACAGTTTTATGTTACAACCATAATTAATATCTTCTTTTTGTTTTTACACTGTGAACTATATAAGCTCTCCTGTTTTTCTCAAGAAGAAAGAAAGGTGGAACACATAAAACAAAGAAAATTAAAAGATAAGGAGATTTTAAGGAAAAATAAGATATGAAATCCAAAGTGGAAAACAATGTCAACAAAATTGAAATAAAAGACAAGACTTTAAGGTCACAATTTCTTTCTCTTTTTGGAAATTGTGGCTTAAGAGATGATAAAGCCTCCAAAGCACAAAATATTTTAAATATAAAATTCAAAAAATTGATATGGGAAGATAGTTACACTATTATCAGCAACCAAGGCTATGATCCCAAACGATGCGAATCTCTTTTGCGGACAACTTAATAACCCTGGAACTCAATGGAATAAGAAAGATTGAATTACTAAGAATATGGCTAAGACTAACAAATGGAAATCCTAAAGGGAAATAACAGATTACAACGAAATAAGGTGCGACCAAAGTTTAGGACATCATTATTTAGTATCAACCATGAAAGTTGGGTTGATAAAAGTGGCAAAATATACTATTCCTCCGCTGCGTTTTTAGGTATCGAAACGAGCTTCAGATTTGATATATTATACTAGTCATTTCGATGCATAAATTAAAAGTTATAACAGTTTTATGTTACAACCACAATTAATATCTTCTTTTTGTTTTTACACTGTGAACTATATTAGCGCTCCTGTTTTTCTCAAGAAGAAAGAAAGGTGGAACACATAAAACAAAGAAAATTAAAAGATAAGGAGATTTTAAGGAAAAATAAGATATGAAATCCAAAGTGGAAAACAAAGTCAACAAAATTGAAATAAAAGACAAGACTTTAAGGACACAATTTCCTTCTCTTTTTGGAAATTGTGGCTTAAGAGATGATAAAGCCTCCAAAGCACAAAAGTTTTTAAATATAAAATTCAAAAAATTGATATGTGAAGATAGATACACTATTTTCAGCAACCAAAGCTATGATCCCAAACGATGCGAATCCCTTTTGTGGACAACCTATGATACCTTGAACTAAATGGAATAAGAAAGATTGATTTACTAAGAATATGGCTAAGATGAACAAATTGAAATCCTAAAGGGCAAGAACAGATTACAACCAAATAAAGTGCGACCAACGTTTAAGACATCATTATATAGTATGAACGATGAAAGTTGGGTTAACAAAAGTGGGGAAATATACTATTGCTACGGTGCGTTTTTAGGTATCGGAACGAGCTTCAGATTTGATATATTATAGTAGTCATTTCGATGCACAAATTAAAAGTTATAACAGTTTTAAGTTACAACCATAATTAATTACTTCTTTTTGTTTTGACATTGTGAACTGTATTAGCTCTCTCGTTTTTCTCAAGAAGAAAGATAGGTGGAACACATAAAACAAAGAAAAGTAAAAGATAACGAGATTTTAAAGAAAAATAAGATATGAAATCCAAAGTCGAAAACAATGTCAACAAAATTGAAATAAAAGACAAGACTTTAAGGTCACAATTTCTTTCTCTTTTCGAAATTTGTGACTTAGAAGAGGAGAAATCTCCAAAGCACAAAATATTTTAAATCTAAAATTCAAAAAATAGATATGTGAAGATAGATACACTATTATCAACAACCAAGGCTATGATCCCAAACGATGCGAATCTCTTTTGCGGACAACGTAATAACCCTGGAACTCAATGGAATAAGAAAGATTGAATTACTAAGAATATGGCTAAGACTAACAAATGGAAATCCTAAAGGGAAATAAGAGATTACAACGAAATAAGGTGCGACCAAACGTTAGGACATCATTATTTAGTATCAACCATGAAAGTGGGGTTGATAAAAGTGGCAAAACATACTATTCCTCCGCTGCTTTTTTAGGTATCGAAACGAGCTTCAGATTTGATATATTATACTAGTCATTTCGATGCACAAATTAAAAGTTATAACAGTTTTATGTTACAACCACAATTAATATCTTCTTTTTGTTTTTACACTGTGAACTATATTAGCTCTCCTGTTTTTCTCAAGAAGAAAGAAAGGTGGAACACATAAAACAAAGAAAATTAAAAGATAAGGAGATTTTAAGGAAAAATTAGATATGAAATCCAAAGTGGAAAACAAAGTCAACAAAATTGAAATAAAAGACAAGACTTTAAGGACACAATTTCCTTCTCTTTTTGGAAATTGTGGCTTAAGAGATGATAAAGCCACCAAAGCACAAAAGTTTTTAAATATAAAATTCAAAAAATTGATATGTGAAGATAGATACACTATTTTCAGCAACCAAAGCTATGATCCCAAACGATGCGAATCCCTTTTGTGGACAACCTATGATACCTTGAACTAAATGGAATAAGAAAGATTGATTTACTAAGAATATGGCTAAGATGAACAAATTGAAATCCTAAAGGGCAAGAACAGATTACAACGAAATAAAGTGCGACCAACGTTTAAGACATCATTATATAGTATGAACGATGAAAGTTGGGTTAACAAAAGTGGGGAAATATACTATTGCTACGGTGCGTTTTTAGGTATCGGAACGAGCACAAGATTTGATATATTATAGTAGTCATTTCGATGCACAAATTAAAAGTTATAACAGTTTTAAGTTACAACCATAATTAATTACTTCCTTTTGTTTTTACACTGTGAACTGTATTAGCTCTCTCGTTTTTCTCAAGAAGAAAGATAGGTGGAACACATAAAACAAAGAAAAGTAAAAGATAACGAGATTTTAAAGAAAAATAAGATATGAAATCCAAAGTGGAAAACAATGTCAACAAAATTGAAATAAAAGACAAGACTTTAAGGACACAATTTCTTTCTCTTTTCGAAATTTCTGACTTAGAAGAGGAGAAATCTCCAAAGCACAAAATATTTTAAATCTAAAATTCAAAAAATAGATATGTGAAGATAGATACACTATTATCAGCAACCAAGGCTATGATCCCAAACGATGCGAATCTCTTTTGCGGACAACCTAATAACCCTGGAACTCAATGGAATAAGAAAGATTGAATTACTAAGAATATGGCTAAGACTAACAAATGGAAATCCTAAAGGGAAATAACAGATTACAACGAAATAAGGTGCGACCAAAGTTTAGGACATCATTATTTAGTATCAACCATGAAAGTTGGGTTGATAAAAGTGGCAAAATATACTATTCCTCCGCTGCGTTTTTAGGTATCGAAACGAGCTGCAGATTTGATATATTATAGTAGTCATTTCGATGCACAAATTAAAAGTTATAACAGTTTTATGTTACAACCACAATTAATATATTCTTTTTGTTTTTACACTGTGAACTGTATTAGCTCTCCTGTTTTTCTCAAGAAGAAAGAAAGGTGGAACAAATAAAACAAAGAAAATTAAAAGATAAGGAGATTTTAAGGAAAAATAAGATATGAAATCCAAAGTAGAAAACAATGTCAACAAAATTGAAATAAAAGATAAGACTTTAAGGACACAATTTCTTTCTCTTTTCAAAATTTGTGACTTAGAAGAGGACAAATCTCCAAAGCACAACATATTTTAAATCTAAAATTCAAAAAATAAATATGTGAAGATAGATACACTATTATCAGCAACCAAGGCTATGATCCCAAACGATGCGAATCTCTTTTGCGGACAACCTAATAACCCTGGAACTCAATGGAATAAGAAAGATTGAATTACTAAGAATATGGCTAAGACTAACAAATGGAAATCCTAAAGGGAAATAACAGATTACAACGAAATAAGGTGCGACCAAAGTTTAGGACATCATTATTTAGTATCAACCATGAAAGTTGGGTTGATAAAAGTGGCGAAATATACTATTAATCCGCAGCGTTTTTAGGTATCGAAACGAGCTTCAGATTTGATATATTATAGTAGTCATTTCGATGCACAAATTAAAAGTTATAACAATTTTATGTTACAACCACAATTAATATCTTCTTTTTGTTTTTACACTGTGAACTATATTAGCTCTCCTGTTTTTCTCAAGAAGAAAGAAAGGTGGAACACATAAAACAAAGAAAATTAAAAGATAAGGAGATTTTAAGGAAAAAGAAGATATGAAATCCAAAGTGGAAAACAATGTCAACAAAATTGAAATAAAAGACAAGACTTTAAGGTCACAATTTCTTTCTCTTTTTGGAATTTGTGACTTATGAGAGGAGAAAACCAACAAAGCACAAAATATTTTAAATATAAAATTCAAAAAATTGATATGGGAAGATAGTTACACTATTATCAGCAACCAAGGCTATGATCCCAAACGATGCGAATCTCTTTTGCGGACAACCTAATAACCCTGGAACTCAATGGAATAAGAAAGATTGAATTACTAAGAATATGGCTAAGACTAACAAATGGAAATCCTAAAGGGAAATAACAGATTACAACGAAATAAGGTGCGACCAAAGTTTAGGACATCATTATTTAGTATCAACCATGAAAGTTGGGTTGATAAAAGTGGCAAAATATACTATTCCTCCGCTGCGTTTTTAGGTATCGAAACGAGCTTCAGATTTGATATATTATACTAGTCATTTCGATGCATAAATTAAAAGTTATAACAGTTTTATGTTACAACCACAATTAATATCTTCTTTTTGTTTTTACACTGTGAACTATATTAGCGCTCCTGTTTTTCTCAAGAAGAAAGAAAGGTGGAACACATAAAACAAAGAAAATTAAAAGATAAGGAGATTTTAAGGAAAAATAAGATATGAAATCCAAAGTGGAAAACAAAGTCAACAAAATTGAAATAAAAGACAAGACTTTAAGGACACAATTTCCTTCTCTTTTTGGAAATTGTGGCTTAAGAGATGATAAAGCCTCCAAAGCACAAAAGTTTTTAAATATAAAATTCAAAAAATTGATATGTGAAGATAGATACACTATTTTCAGCGACCAAAGCTATGATCCCAAACGATGCGAATCCCTTTTGTGGACAACCTATGATACCTTGAACTAAATGGAATAAGAAAGATTGATTTACTAAGAATATGGCTAAGATGAACAAATTGAAATCCTAAAGGGCAAGAACAGATTACAACGAAATAAAGTGCGACCAACGTTTAAGACATCATTATATAGTATGAACGATGAAAGTTGGGTTAACAAAAGTGGGGAAATATACTATTGCTACGGTGCGTTTTTAGGTATCGGAACGAGCTTCAGATTTGATATATTATAGTAGTCATTTCGATGCACAAATTAAAAGTTATAACAGTTTTAAGTTACAACCATAATTAATTACTTCTTTTTGTTTTGACACTGTGAACTGTATTAGCTCTCTCGTTTTTCTCAAGAAGAAAGATAGGTGGAACACATAAAACAAAGAAAAGTAAAAGATAACGAGATTTTAAAGAAAAATAAGATATGAAATCCAAAGTGGAAAACAATGTCAACAAAATTGAAATAAAAGACAAGACTTTAAGGTCACAATTTCTTTCTCTTTTCGAAATTTGTGACTTAGAAGAGGAGAAATCTCCAAAGCACAAAATATTTTAAATCTAAAATTCAAAAAATAGATATGTGAAGATAGATACACTATTATCAACAACCAAGGCTATGATCCCAAACGATGCGAATCTCTTTTGCGGACAACGTAATAACCCTGGAACTCAATGGAATAAGAAAGATTGAATTACTAAGAATATGGCTAAGACTAACAAATGGAAATCCTAAAGGGAAATAAGAGATTACAACGAAATAAGGTGCGACCAAACGTTAGGACATCATTATTTAGTATCAACCATGAAAGTGGGGTTGATAAAAGTGGCAAAACATACTATTCCTCCGCTGCGTTTTTAGGTATCGAAACGAGCTTCAGATTTGATATATTATACTAGTCATTTCGATGCACAAATTAAAAGTTATAACAGTTTTATGTTACAACCACAATTAATATCTTCTTTTTGTTTTTACACTGTGAACTATATTAGCTCTCCTGTTTTTCTCAAGAAGAAAGAAAGGTGGAACACATTAAACAAAGAAAATTAAAAGATAAGGAGATTTTAAGGAAAAATTAGATATGAAATCCAAAGTGGAAAACAAAGTCAACAAAATTGAAATAAAAGACAAGACTTTAAGGACACAATTTCCTTCTCTTTTTGGAAATTGTGGCTTAAGAGATGATAAAGCCACCAAAGCACAAAAGTTTTTAAATATAAAATTCAAAAAATTGATATGTGAAGATAGATACACTATTTTCAGCAACCAAAGCTATGATCCCAAACGATGCGAATCCCTTTTGTGGACAACCTATGATACCTTGAACTAAATGGAATAAGAAAGATTGATTTACTAAGAATATGGCTAAGATGAACAAATTGAAATCCTAAAGGGCAAGAACAGATCACAACGAAATAAATTGCGACCAACGTTTAAGACATCATTATATAATATGAACGATGAAAGTTGGGTTAACAAAAGTGGGGAAATATACTATTGCTACGGTGCGTTTTTAGGTGTCGGAACGAGCACAAGATTTGATATATTATAGTAGTCATTTCGATGCACAAATTAAAAGTTATAACAGTTTTAAGTTACAACCATAATTAATTACTTCCTTTTGTTTTTACACTGTGAACTGTATTAGCTCTCTCGTTTTTCTCAAGAAGAAAGATAGGTGGAACACATAAAACAAAGAAAAGTAAAAGATAACGAGATTTTAAAGAAAAATAAGATATGAAATCCAAAGTGGAAAACAATGTCAACAAAATTGAAATAAAAGACAAGACTTTAAGGACACAATTTCTTTCTCTTTTCGAAATTTCTGACTTAGAAGAGGAGAAATCTCCAAAGCACAAAATATTTTAAATCTAAAATTCAAAAAATAGATATGTGAAGATAGATACACTATTATCAGCAACCAAGGCTATGATCCCAAACGATGCGAATCTCTTTTGCGGACAACCTAATAACCCTGGAACTCAATGGAATAAGAAAGATTGAATTACTAAGAATATGGCTAAGACTAACAAATGGAAATCCTAAAGGGAAATAACAGATTACAACGAAATAAGGTGCGACCAAAGTTTAGGACATCATTATTTAGTATCAACCATGAAAGTTGGGTTGATAAAAGTGGCAAAATATACTATTCCTCCGCTGCGTTTTTAGGTATCGAAACGAGCTGCAGATTTGATATATTATAGTAGTCATTTCGATGCACAAATTAAAAGTTATAACAGTTTTATGTTACAACCACAATTAATATATTCTTTTTGTTTTTACACTGTGAACTGTATTAGCTCTCCTGTTTTTCTCAAGAAGAAAGAAAGGTGGAACACATAAAACAAAGAAAATTAAAAGATAAGGAGATTTTAAGGAAAAATAAGATATGAAATCCAAAGTAGAAAACAATGTCAACAAAATTGAAATAAAAGATAAGACTTTAAGGACACAATTTCTTTCTCTTTTCAAAATTTGTGACTTAGAAGAGGACAAATCTCCAAAGCACAACATATTAAATCTAAAATTCAAAAAATAAATATGTGAAGATAGATACACTATTATCAGCAACCAAGGCTATGATCCCAAACGATGCGAATCTCTTTTGCGGACAACCTAATAACCCTGGAACTCAATGGAATAAGAAAGATTGAATTACTAAGAATATGGCTAAGACTAACAAATGGAAATCCTAAAGGGAAATAACAGATTACAACGAAATAAGGTGCGACCAAAGTTTGGGACATCATTATTTAGTATCAACCATGAAAGTTGGGTTGATAAAAGTGGCGAAATATACTATTAATCCGCTGCGTTTTTAGGTATCGAAACGAGCTTCAGATTTGATATATTATAGTAGTCATTTCGATGCACAAATTAAAAGTTATAACAATTTTATGTTACAACCACAATTAATATCTTCTTTTTGTTTTTACACTGTGAACTATATTAGCTCTCCTGTTTTTCTCAAGAAGAAAGAAAGGTGGAACACATAAAACAAAGAAAATTAAAAGATAAGGAGATTTTAAGGAAAAAGAAGATATGAAATCCAAAGTGGAAAACAATGTCAACAAAATTGAAATAAAAGACAAGACTTTAAGGTCACAATTTCTTTCTCTTTTTGGAATTTGTGACTTATGAGAGGAGAAAACCAACAAAGCACAAAATATTTTAAATATAAAATTCAAAAAATTGATATGGGAAGATAGTTACACTATTATCAGCAACCAAAGCTATGATCCCAAACGATGCGAATCTCTTTTGCGTACAACCTAATAACCCTGGAACTCAATGGAATAAGAAAGATTGAATTACTAAGAATATGGCTAAGACTAACAAATGGAAATCCTAAAGGGAAATAACAGATTACAACGAAATAAGGTGCGACCAAAGTTTAGGACATCATTATTTAGTATCAACCATGAAAGTTGGGTTGATAAAAGTGGCAAAATATACTATTCCTCCGCTGCGTTTTTAGGTATCGAAAAGTGCTTCAGATTTGATATATTATACTAGTCATTTCGATGCACAAATGAAAAGTTATAACAGTTTTAAGTTACAACCATAATTAATTACTTTTTTTTTGTTTTTACACTGTGAACTGTATTAGCTCTCTTGTTTTTCTCAAGAATAAAGAAAGGTGGAACACATAAAACAAAGAAAAGTAAAAGATAACGAGATTTTAAAGAAAAATAAGATATGAAATCCAAAGTGGAAAACAATGTCAACAAAATTGAAATAAAAGACAAGACTTTAAGGACACAATTTCTTTCTCTTTTCGAAATTTGAGACTTAGAAGAGGAGAAATCTCCAAAGCACAAAATATTTTAAATCTAAAATTCAAAAAATAGATATGTGAAGATAGATACACTATTATCAGCAACCAAGGTTATGATCCCAAACGATGCGAATCTCTTTTGCGGACAACCTAATAACCCTGGAACTCAATGGAATAAGAAAGTTTGAATTACTAAGAATATGGCTAAGACTAACAAATGGAAATCCTAAAGGGAAATAAGAGATTACAACGAAATAAGGTGCGACCAAAGTTAAGGACATCATTATTTAGTATCAACCATGAAAGTGGGGTTGATAAAAGTGGCAAAATATACTATTCCTCCCCTGCGTTTTTAGGTATCGAAACGAACTTCAGATTTGATATATTATAGTAGTTATTTCGATGCACAAATTAAAAGTTATAACAGTTTTATGTTACAACAACAATTAATATCTTCTTTTTGTTTTTACACTGTGAACTGTATTAGCTCTCCTGTTTTTCTCAAGAAGAAAGAAAGGTGGAACACATAAAACAAAGAAAATTAAAAGATAAGGAGATTTTAAGGAAAAATAAGATATGAAATCCAAAGTGGAAAACAATGTCAACAAAATTGAAATAAAAGACAAGACTTTAAGGACACAATTTCTTTCTCTTTTTGGAAATTGTGGCTTAAGAGATGATAAAGCCTCCAAAGCACAAATTTCTTTAAATATAAAATTCAAAAAATTGATATGTAAAGATAGATACACTATTTTCAGCAACCAAAGCTATGATCCGAAACGATGCGAATCCCTTTTGTGGACAACCTATGTTACCTTGAACTAAATGGAATAAGAAAGATTGATTTACTAAGAATATGGCTAAGATGAACAAATTGAAATCCTAAAGGGCAAGAACAGATTACAACGAAATAAAGTGCGACCAACGTTTAAGACATCATTATATAGTATGAACGATGAAAGTTGGGTTAACAAAAGTGGGGAAATATACTATTGCTACGGTGCGTTTTTAGGTATCGGAACGAGCTTCAGATTTGATATATTATAGTAGTCATTTCGATGCACAAATTAAAAGTTATAACAGTTTTAAGTTACAACCACAATTAATATCTTCTTTTTGTTTTTACATTTTGAACTGTATTAGCTCTCTTGTTTTTCTCAAGAAGAAAGAAAGGTGGAACACATAAAACAAAGAAAAGTAAAAGATAACGAGATTTTAAAGAAAAATAAGATATGAAATCCAAAGTGGAAAACAATGTCAATAAAATTGAAATAAAAGACAAGACTTTAAGGACACAATTTCTTTTTCTTTTCGAAATTTGTGATTTAGAAGAGGAGAAATCTCCAAAGCACAAAATATTTTAAATCTAAAATTCAAAAAATAGATATGTGAAGATAGATACACTATTATCAGCAACCAAGGCTATGATCCCAAATGATACGAATCTCTTTTGCGGACAACCTAATAACCCTGGAACTCAATGGAATAAGAAAGATTGAATTACTAAGAATATGGCTAAGACTAACAAATGGAAATCCTAAAGGGAAATAACAGATTACAACGAAATAAGGTGCGACCAAAGTTTAGGACATCATTATTTAGTATCAACCATGAAAGTTGGGTTGATAAAAGTGGCAAAATATACTATTCCTCCGCTGCGTTTTTAGGTATCGAAACGAGCTGCAGATTTGATATATTATAGTAGTCATTTCGATGCACAAATTAAAAGTTATAACAGTTTTATGTTACAACCACAATTAATATATTCTTTTTGTTTTTACACTGTGAACTGTATTAGCTCTCCTGTTTTTCTCAAGAAGAAAGAAAGGTGGAACAAATAAAACAAAGAAAATTAAAAGATAAGGAGATTTTAAGGAAAAATAAGATATGAAATCCAAAGTAGAAAACAATGTCAACAAAATTGAAATAAAAGATAAGACTTTAAGGACACAATTTCTTTCTCTTTTCAAAATTTGTGACTTAGAAGAGGACAAATCTCCAAAGCACAACATATTTTAAATCTAAAATTCAAAAAATAAATATGTGAAGATAGATACACTATTATCAGCAACCAAGGCTATGATCCCAAACGATGCGAATCTCTTTTGCGGACAACCTAATAACCCTGGAACTCAATGGAATAAGAAAGATTGAATTACTAAGAATATGGCTAAGACTAACAAATGGAAATCCTAAAGGGAAATAACAGATTACAACGAAATAAGGTGCGACCAAAGTTTAGGACATCATTATTTAGTATCAACCATGAAAGTTGGGTTGATAAAAGTGGCGAAATATACTATTAATCCGCAGCGTTTTTAGGTATCGAAACGAGCTTCAGATTTGATATATTATAGTAGTCATTTCGATGCACAAATTAAAAGTTATAACAATTTTATGTTACAACCACAATTAATATCTTCTTTTTGTTTTTACACTGTGAACTATATTAGCTCTCCTGTTTTTCTCAAGAAGAAAGAAAGGTGGAACACATAAAACAAAGAAAATTAAAAGATAAGGAGATTTTAAGGAAAAAGAAGATATGAAATCCAAAGTGGAAAACAATGTCAACAAAATTGAAATAAAAGACAAGACTTTAAGGTCACAATTTCTTTCTCTTTTTGGAATTTGTGACTTATGAGAGGAGAAAACCAACAAAGCACAAAATATTTTAAATATAAAATTCAAAAAATTGATATGGGAAGATAGTTACACTATTATCAGCAACCAAGGCTATGATCCCAAACGATGCGAATCTCTTTTGCGGACAACCTAATAACCCTGGAACTCAATGGAATAAGAAAGATTGAATTACTAAGAATATGGCTAAGACTAACAAATGGAAATCCTAAAGGGAAATAACAGATTACAACGAAATAAGGTGCGACCAAAGTTTAGGACATCATTATTTAGTATCAACCATGAAAGTTGGGTTGATAAAAGTGGCAAAATATACTATTCCTCCGCTGCGTTTTTAGGTATCGAAACGAGCTTCAGATTTGATATATTATACTAGTCATTTCGATGCATAAATTAAAAGTTATAACAGTTTTATGTTACAACCACAATTAATATCTTCTTTTTGTTTTTACACTGTGAACTATATTAGCGCTCCTGTTTTTCTCAAGAAGAAAGAAAGGTGGAACACATAAAACAAAGAAAATTAAAAGATAAGGAGATTTTAAGGAAAAATAAGATATGAAATCCAAAGTGGAAAACAAAGTCAACAAAATTGAAATAAAAGACAAGACTTTAAGGACACAATTTCCTTCTCTTTTTGGAAATTGTGGCTTAAGAGATGATAAAGCCTCCAAAGCACAAAAGTTTTTAAATATAAAATTCAAAAAATTGATATGTGAAGATAGATACACTATTTTCAGCGACCAAAGCTATGATCCCAAACGATGCGAATCCCTTTTGTGGACAACCTATGATACCTTGAACTAAATGGAATAAGAAAGATAGATTTACTAAGAATATGGCTAAGATGAACAAATTGAAATCCTAAAGGGCAAGAACAGATTACAACGAAATAAAGTGCGACCAACGTTTAAGACATCATTATATAGTATGAACGATGAAAGTTGGGTTAACAAAAGTGGGGAAATATACTATTGCTACGGTGCGTTTTTAGGTATCGGAACGAGCTTCAGATTTGATATATTATAGTAGTCATTTCGATGCACAAATTAAAAGTTATAACAGTTTTAAGTTACAACCATAATTAATTACTTCTTTTTGTTTTGACACTGTGAACTGTATTAGCTCTCTCGTTTTTCTCAAGAAGAAAGATAGGTGGAACACATAAAACAAAGAAAAGTAAAAGATAACGAGATTTTAAAGAAAAATAAGATATGAAATCCAAAGTGGAAAACAATGTCAACAAAATTGAAATAAAAGACAAGACTTTAAGGTCACAATTTCTTTCTCTTTTCGAAATTTGTGACTTAGAAGAGGAGAAATCTCCAAAGCACAAAATATTTTAAATCTAAAATTCAAAAAATAGATATGTGAAGATAGATACACTATTATCAACAACCAAGGCTATGATCCCAAACGATGCGAATCTCTTTTGCGGACAACGTAATAACCCTGGAACTCAATGGAATAAGAAAGATTGAATTACTAAGAATATGGCTAAGACTAACAAATGGAAATCCTAAAGGGAAATAAGAGATTACAACGAAATAAGGTGCGACCAAACGTTAGGACATCATTATTTAGTATCAACCATGAAAGTGGGGTTGATAAAAGTGGCAAAACATACTATTCCTCCGCTGCGTTTTTAGGTATCGAAACGAGCTTCAGATTTGATATATTATACTAGTCATTTCGATGCACAAATTAAAAGTTATAACAGTTTTATGTTACAACCACAATTAATATCTTCTTTTTGTTTTTACACTGTGAACTATATTAGCTCTCCTGTTTTTCTCAAGAAGAAAGAAAGGTGGAACACATTAAACAAAGAAAATTAAAAGATAAGGAGATTTTAAGGAAAAATTAGATATGAAATCCAAAGTGGAAAACAAAGTCAACAAAATTGAAATAAAAGACAAGACTTTAAGGACACAATTTCCTTCTCTTTTTGGAAATTGTGGCTTAAGAGATGATAAAGCCACCAAAGCACAAAAGTTTTTAAATATAAAATTCAAAAAATTGATATGTGAAGATAGATACACTATTTTCAGCAACCAAAGCTATGATCCCAAACGATGCGAATCCCTTTTGTGGACAACCTATGATACCTTGAACTAAATGGAATAAGAAAGATTGATTTACTAAGAATATGGCTAAGATGAACAAATTGAAATCCTAAAGGGCAAGAACAGATCACAACGAAATAAATTGCGACCAACGTTTAAGACATCATTATATAATATGAACGATGAAAGTTGGGTTAACAAAAGTGGGGAAATATACTATTGCTACGGTGCGTTTTTAGGTGTCGGAACGAGCACAAGATTTGATATATTATAGTAGTCATTTCGATGCACAAATTAAAAGTTATAACAGTTTTAAGTTACAACCATAATTAATTACTTCCTTTTGTTTTTACACTGTGAACTGTATTAGCTCTCTCGTTTTTCTCAAGAAGAAAGATAGGTGGAACACATAAAACAAAGAAAAGTAAAAGATAACGAGATTTTAAAGAAAAATAAGATATGAAATCCAAAGTGGAAAACAATGTCAACAAAATTGAAATAAAAGACAAGACTTTAAGGACACAATTTCTTTCTCTTTTCGAAATTTCTGACTTAGAAGAGGAGAAATCTCCAAAGCACAAAATATTTTAAATGTAAAATTCAAAAAATAGATATGTGAAGATAGATACACTATTATCAGCAACCAAGGCTATGATCCCAAACGATGCGAATCTCTTTTGCGGACAACCTAATAACCCTGGAACTCAATGGAATAAGAAAGATTGAATTACTAAGAATATGGCTAAGACTAACAAATGGAAATCCTAAAGGGAAATAACAGATTACAACGAAATAAGGTGCGACCAAAGTTTAGGACATCATTATTTAGTATCAACCATGAAAGTTGGGTTGATAAAAGTGGCAAAATATACTATTCCTCCGCTGCGTTTTTAGGTATCGAAACGAGCTGCAGATTTGATATATTATAGTAGTCATTTCGATGCACAAATTAAAAGTTATAACAGTTTTATGTTACAACCACAATTAATATATTCTTTTTGTTTTTACACTGTGAACTGTATTAGCTCTCCTGTTTTTCTCAAGAAGAAAGAAAGGTGGAACACATAAAACAAAGAAAATTAAAAGATAAGGAGATTTTAAGGAAAAATAAGATATGAAATCCAAAGTAGAAAACAATGTCAACAAAATTGAAATAAAAGATAAGACTTTAAGGACACAATTTCTTTCTCTTTTCAAAATTTGTGACTTAGAAGAGGACAAATCTCCAAAGCACAACATATTAAATCTAAAATTCAAAAAATAAATATGTGAAGATAGATACACTATTATCAGCAACCAAGGCTATGATCCCAAACGATGCGAATCTCTTTTGCGGACAACCTAATAACCCTGGAACTCAATGGAATAAGAAAGATTGAATTACTAAGAATATGGCTAAGACTAACAAATGGAAATCCTAAAGGGAAATAACAGATTACAACGAAATAAGGTGCGACCAAAGTTTGGGACATCATTATTTAGTATCAACCATGAAAGTTGGGTTGATAAAAGTGGCGAAATATACTATTAATCCGCTGCGTTTTTAGGTATCGAAACGAGCTTCAGATTTGATATATTATAGTAGTCATTTCGATGCACAAATTAAAAGTTATAACAATTTTATGTTACAACCACAATTAATATCTTCTTTTTGTTTTTACACTGTGAACTATATTAGCTCTCCTGTTTTTCTCAAGAAGAAAGAAAGGTGGAACACATAAAACAAAGAAAATTAAAAGATAAGGAGATTTTAAGGAAAAAGAAGATATGAAATCCAAAGTGGAAAACAATGTCAACAAAATTGAAATAAAAGACAAGACTTTAAGGTCACAATTTCTTTCTCTTTTTGGAATTTGTGACTTATGAGAGGAGAAAACCAACAAAGCACAAAATATTTTAAATATAAAATTCAAAAAATTGATATGGGAAGATAGTTACACTATTATCAGCAACCAAAGCTATGATCCCAAACGATGCGAATCTCTTTTGCGTACAACCTAATAACCCTGGAACTCAATGGAATAAGAAAGATTGAATTACTAAGAATATGGCTAAGACTAACAAATGGAAATCCTAAAGGGAAATAACAGATTACAACGAAATAAGGTGCGACCAAAGTTTAGGACATCATTATTTAGTATCAACCATGAAAGTTGGGTTGATAAAAGTGGCAAAATATACTATTCCTCCGCTGCGTTTTTAGGTATCGAAAAGTGCTTCAGATTTGATATATTATACTAGTCATTTCGATGCACAAATGAAAAGTTATAACAGTTTTAAGTTACAACCATAATTAATTACTTTTTTTTTGTTTTTACACTGTGAACTGTATTAGCTCTCTTGTTTTTCTCAAGAATAAAGAAAGGTGGAACACATAAAACAAAGAAAAGTAAAAGATAACGAGATTTTAAAGAAAAATAAGATATGAAATCCAAAGTGGAAAACAATGTCAACAAAATTGAAATAAAAGACAAGACTTTAAGGACACAATTTCTTTCTCTTTTCGAAATTTGAGACTTAGAAGAGGAGAAATCTCCAAAGCACAAAATATTTTAAATCTAAAATTCAAAAAATAGATATGTGAAGATAGATACACTATTATCAGCAACCAAGGTTATGATCCCAAACGATGCGAATCTCTTTTGCGGACAACCTAATAACCCTGGAACTCAATGGAATAAGAAAGTTTGAATTACTAAGAATATGGCTAAGACTAACAAATTGAAATCCTAAAGGGAAATAACATATTACAACGAAATAAGGTGCGACCAAAGTTAAGGACATCATTATTTAGTATCAACCATGAAAGTGGGGTTGATAAAAGTGGCAAAATATACTATTCCTCCCCTGCGTTTTTAGGTATCGAAACGAACTTCAGATTTGATATATTATAGTAGTTATTTCGATGCACAAATTAAAAGTTATAACAGTTTTATGTTACAACAACAATTAATATCTTCTTTTTGTTTTTACACTGTGAACTGTATTAGCTCTCCTGTTTTTCTCAAGAAGAAAGAAAGGTGGAACACATAAAACAAAGAAAATTAAAAGATAAGGAGATTTTAAGGAAAAATAAGATATGAAATCCAAAGTGGAAAACAATGTCAACAAAATTGAAATAAAAGACAAGACTTTAAGGACACAATTTCTTTCTCTTTTTGGAAATTGTGGCTTAAGAGATGATAAAGCCTCCAAAGCACAAATTTCTTTAAATATAAAATTCAAAAAATTGATATGTAAAGATAGATACACTATTTTCAGCAACCAAAGCTATGATCCGAAACGATGCGAATCCCTTTTGTGGACAACCTATGTTACCTTGAACTAAATGGAATAAGAAAGATTGATTTACTAAGAATATGGCTAAGATGAACAAATTGAAATCCTAAAGGGCAAGAACAGATTACAACGAAATAAAGTGCGACCAACGTTTAAGACATCATTATATAGTATGAACGATGAAAGTTGGGTTAACAAAAGTGGGGAAATATACTATTGCTACGGTGCGTTTTTAGGTATCGGAACGAGCTTCAGATTTGATATATTATAGTAGTCATTTCGATGCACAAATTAAAAGTTATAACAGTTTTAAGTTACAACCACAATTAATATCTTCTTTTTGTTTTTACATTTTGAACTGTATTAGCTCTCTTGTTTTTCTCAAGAAGAAAGAAAGGTGGAACACATAAAACAAAGAAAAGTAAAAGATAACGAGATTTTAAAGAAAAATAAGATATGAAATCCAAAGTGGAAAACAATGTCAATAAAATTGAAATAAAAGACAAGACTTTAAGGACACAATTTCTTTTTCTTTTCGAAATTTGTGATTTAGAAGAGGAGAAATCTCCAAAGCACAAAATATTTTAAATCTAAAATTCAAAAAATAGATATGTGAAGATAGATACACTATTATCAGCAACCAAGGCTATGATCCCAAATGATACGAATCTCTTTTGCGGACAACCTAATAACCCTGGAACTCAATGGAATAAGAAAGATTGAATTACTAAGAATATGGCTAAGACTAACAAATGGAAATCCTAAAGGGAAATAACAGATTACAACGAAATAAGGTGCGACCAAAGTTTAGGACATCATTATTTAGTATCAACCATGAAAGTTGGGTTGATAAAAGTGGCGAAATATACTATTAATCCGCTGCGTTTTTAGGTATCGAAACGAGCTTCAGATTTGATATATTATAGTAGTCATTTCGATGCACAAATTAAAAGTTATAACAATTTTATGTTACAACCACAATTAATATCTTCTTTTTGTTTTTACACTGTGAACTATATTAGCTCTCCTGTTTTTCTCAAGAAGAAAGAAAGGTGGAACACATAAAACAAAGAAAATTAAAAGATAAGGAGATTTTAAGGAAAAAGAAGATATGAAATCCAAAGTGGAAAACAATGTCAACAAAATTGAAATAAAAGACAAGACTTTAAGGTCACAATTTCTTTCTCTTTTTGGAAATTGTGGCTTAAGAGATGATAAAGCCTCCAAAGCACAAAATATTTTAAATATAAAATTCAAAAAATTGATATGGGAAGATAGTTACACTATTATCAGCAACCAAGGCTATGATCCCAAACGATGCGAATCTCTTTTGTGGACAACCTAATAACCCTGGAACTCAATGGAATAAGAAAGATTGAATTACTAAGAATATGGCTAAGACTAACAAATGGAAATCCTAAAGGGAAATAACAGATTACAACGAAATAAGGTGCGACCAAAGTTTAGGACATCATTATTTAGTATCAACCATGAAAGTTGGGTTGATAAAAGTGGCAAAATATACTATTCCTCCGCTGCGTTTTTAGGTATCGAAACGAGCTTCAGATTTGATATATTATACTAGTCATTTCGATGCATAAATTAAAAGTTATAACAGTTTTATGTTATAACCACAATTAATATCTTCTTTTTGTTTTTACACTGTGAACTATATTAGCGCTCCTGTTTTTCTCAAGAAGAAAGAAAGGTGGAACACATAAAACAAAGAAAATTAAAAGATAAGGAGATTTTAAGGAAAAATAAGATATGAAATCCAAAGTGGAAAACAAAGTCAACAAAATTGAAATAAAAGACAAGACTCTAAGGACACAATTTCCTTCTCTTTTTGGAAATTGTGGCTTAAGAGATGATAAAGCCTCCAAAGCACAAAATATTTTAAATATAAAATTCAAAAAATTGATATGGGAAGATAGTTACACTATTATCAGCAACCAAGGCTATGATCCCAAACGATGCGAATCTCTTTTGCGGACAACCTAATAACCCTGGAACTCAATGGAATAAGAAAGATTGAATTACTAAGAATATGGCTAAGACTAACAAATGGAAATCCTAAAGGGAAATAACAGATTACAACGAAATAAGCTGCGACCAAAGTTTAGGACATCATTATTTAGTATCAACCATGAAAGTTGGGTTGATAAAAGTGGCAAAATATACTATTCCTCCGCTGCGTTTTTAGGTATCCAAACGAGCTTCAGATTTGATATATTATACTAGTCATTTCGATGCATAAATTAAAAGTTATAACAGTTTTATGTTATAACCACAATTAATATCTTCTTTTTGTTTTTACACTGTGAACTATATTAGCGCTCCTGTTTTTCTCAAGAAGAAAGAAAGGTGGAACACATAAAACAAAGAAAATTAAAAGATAAGGAGATTTTCAGGAAAAATAAGATATGAAATCCAAAGTGGAAAACAAAGTCAACAAAATTGAAATAAAAGACAAGACTCTAAGGACACAATTTCCTTCTCTTTTTGGAAATTGTGGCTTAAGAGATGATAAAGCCTCCAAAGCACAAAAGTTTTTAAATATAAAATTCAAAAAATTGATATGTGAAGATAGATACACTATTTTCAGCAACCAAAGCTAGGATCCCAAACGATGCGAATCCCTTTTGTGGACAACCTATGATACCTTGAACTAAATGGAATAAGAAAGATTGATTTACTAAGAATATGGCTAAGATGAACAAATTGAAATCCTAAAGGGCAAGAACAGATTACAACGAAATAAAGTGCGACCAACGTTTCAGACATCATTATATAGTATGAACGATGAAAGTTGGGTTAACAAAAGTGGGGAAATATACTATTGCTACGGTGCGTTTTTAGGTATCGGAACGAGCTTCAGATTTGATATATTATAGTAGTCATTTCGATGCACAAATTAAAAGTTATAACAGTTTTAAGTTACAACCATAATTAATTACTTCTTTTTGTTTTTACACTGTGAACTGTATTAGCTCTCTCGTTTTTCTCAAGAAGAAAGATAGGTGGAACACATAAAACAAAGAAAAGTAAAAGATAACGAGATTTTAAAGAAAAATAAGATATGAAATCCAAAGTGGAAAACAATGTCAACAAAATTGAAATAAAAGACAAGACTTTAAGGACACAATTTCTTTCTCTTTTCGAAATTTCTGACTTAGAAGAGGAGAAATCTCCAAAGCACAAAATATTTTAAATCTAAAATTCAAAAAATAGATATGTGAAGATAGATACACTATTATCAGCAACCAAGGCTATGATCCCAAACGATGCGAATCTCTTTTGCGGACAACCTAATAACCCTGGAACTCAATGGAATAAGAAAGATTGAATTACTAAGAATATGGCTAAGACTAACAAATGGAAATCCTAAAGGGAAATAACAGATTACAACGAAATAAGGTGCGACCAAACTTTAGGACATCATTATTTAGTATCAACCATGAAAGTTGGGTTGATAAAAGTGGCAAAATATACTATTCCTCCGCTGCGTTTTTAGGTATCGAAACGAGCTGCAGATTTGATATATTATAGTAGTCATTTCGATGCACAAATTAAAAGTTACAACAGTTTTATGTTACAACCACAATTAATATATTCTTTTTGTTTTTACACTGTGAACTGTATTAGCTCTCCTGTTTTTCTCAAGAAGAAAGAAAGGTGGAACACATAAAACAAAGAAAATTAAAAGATAAGGAGATTTTAAGGAAAAATAAGATATGAAATCCAAAGTGGATAACAATGTCAACAAAATTGAAATAAAAGATAAGAATTTAAGGACACAATTTTTTCTCTTTTCAAAATTTGTAACTTAGAAGAGGACAAATCTCCAAAGCACAACATATTTTAAATCTAAAATTCAAAAAATAAATATATGAAGATAGATACACTATTATCAGCAACCAAGGCTATGATCCCAAACGATGCGAATCTCTTTTGCGGACAACCTAATAACCCTAGAACTCAATGGAATAAGAAAGATTGAATTACTAAGAATATGGCTAAGACTAACAAATGGAAATCCTAAAGGGAAATAACAGATTACAACGAAATAAGGTGCGACCAAACTTTAGGACATCATTATTTAGTATCAACCATGAAAGTTGGGTTGATAAAAGTGGCAAAATATACTATTCCTCCGCTGCGTTTTTAGGTATCGAAACGAGCTGCAGATTTGATATATTATAGTAGTCATTTCGATGCACAAATTAAAAGTTATAACAATTTTATGTTACAACCACAATTAATATCTTCTTTTTGTTTTTACACTGTGAACTATATTGGCTCTCCTGTTTTTCTCAAGAAGAAAGAAAGGTGGAACACATAAAACAAAGAAAATTAAAAGATAAGGAGATTTTAAGGAAAAATAAGATATGAAATCCAAAGTGGAAAACAATGTCAAGAAAATTGAAATAAAAGACAAGACTTCAAGGACACAATTTCTTTCTCTTCTTTTAGCTTGTGACTTAAGAGATGATAAAGCCTACAAAGCACAAAATTTTTTAAATATAAAATTCAAAAAATTGATATGTGAAGATAGATACACTATTTTCAGCAACCAAAGCTATGAACCCAAACGATGCGAATCCCTTTTGTGGACAACCTATGATCCCTGGAACTAAATGGGATAAGAAAGATTGATTTACTAAGAATATGGCTAAGATGAACAAATTGAAATCCTAAAGGGCAAGAACAGATTACAACGAAATAAAGTGCGACCAACGTTTAAGACATCATTATATAGTATGAACGATGAAAGTTGGGTTAACAAAAGTGGGAAAATATACTATTGCTACGGTGCATTTTTAGGTATCGGAACGAGCTTCAGATTTGATATATTATAGTAGTCATTTCGATGCACAAATTAAAAGTTATAACAGTTTTAAGTTACAACCATAATTAATTACTTCTTTTTGTTTTTACACTGTGAACAGTATTAACTCTCTTGTTTTTCTCAAGAAGAAAGAAAGGTGGAACACATAAAACAAAGAAAAGTAAAAGATAACGAGATTTAAAAAAAAAATAAGATATGAAATCCAAAGTGGAAAACAATGTCAACAAAATTGAAATAAAAGACAAGACTTTAAGGACACAATTTCTTTCTCTTTTCTAAATTTGAGACTTAGAAGAGGAGAAATCTGCAAAGCACAAAATATTTTAAATATAAAATTCAAAAAATTGATATGTGAAGATAGATACACTATTTTCAGCGACCAAAGCTATGATCCCAAACGATGCGAATCCCTTTTGTGGACAACCTATGATACCTTGAACTAAATGGAATAAGAAAGATTGATTTACTAAGAATATGGCTAAGATGAACAAATTGAAATCCTAAAGGGCAAGAACAGATTACAACGAAATAAAGTGCGACCAACGTTTAAGACATCATTATATAGTATGAACGATGAAAGTTGGGTTAACAAAAGTGGGGAAATATACTATTGCTACGGTGCGTTTTTAGGTATCGGAACGAGCTTCAGATTTGATATATTATAGTAGTCATTTCGATGCACAAATTAAAAGTTATAACAGTTTTAAGTTACAACCATAATTAATTACTTCTTTTTGTTTTGACACTGTGAACTGTATTAGCTCTCTCGTTTTTCTCAAGAAGAAAGATAGGTGGAACACATAAAACAAAGAAAAGTAAAAGATAACGAGATTTTAAAGAAAAATAAGATATGAAATCCAAAGTGGAAAACAATGTCAACAAAATTGAAATAAAAGACAAGACTTTAAGGTCACAATTTCTTTCTCTTTTCGAAATTTGTGACTTAGAAGAGGAGAAATCTCCAAAGCACAAAATATTTTAAATCTAAAATTCAAAAAATAGATATGTGAAGATAGATACACTATTATCAACAACCAAGGCTATGATCCCAAACGATGCGAATCTCTTTTGCGGACAACGTAATAACCCTGGAACTCAATGGAATAAGAAAGATTGAATTACTAAGAATATGGCTAAGACTAACAAATGGAAATCCTAAAGGGAAATAAGAGATTACAACGAAATAAGGTGCGACCAAACGTTAGGACATCATTATTTAGTATCAACCATGAAAGTGGGGTTGATAAAAGTGGCAAAACATACTATTCCTCCGCTGCGTTTTTAGGTATCGAAACGAGCTTCAGATTTGATATATTATACTAGTCATTTCGATGCACAAATTAAAAGTTATAACAGTTTTATGTTACAACCACAATTAATATCTTCTTTTTGTTTTTACACTGTGAACTATATTAGCTCTCCTGTTTTTCTCAAGAAGAAAGAAAGGTGGAACACATTAAACAAAGAAAATTAAAAGATAAGGAGATTTTAAGGAAAAATTAGATATGAAATCCAAAGTGGAAAACAAAGTCAACAAAATTGAAATAAAAGACAAGACTTTAAGGACACAATTTCCTTCTCTTTTTGGAAATTGTGGCTTAAGAGATGATAAAGCCACCAAAGCACAAAAGTTTTTAAATATAAAATTCAAAAAATTGATATGTGAAGATAGATACACTATTTTCAGCAACCAAAGCTATGATCCCAAACGATGCGAATCCCTTTTGTGGACAACCTATGATACCTTGAACTAAATGGAATAAGAAAGATTGATTTACTAAGAATATGGCTAAGATGAACAAATTGAAATCCTAAAGGGCAAGAACAGATCACAACGAAATAAATTGCGACCAACGTTTAAGACATCATTATATAATATGAACGATGAAAGTTGGGTTAACAAAAGTGGGGAAATATACTATTGCTACGGTGCGTTTTTAGGTGTCGGAACGAGCACAAGATTTGATATATTATAGTAGTCATTTCGATGCACAAATTAAAAGTTATAACAGTTTTAAGTTACAACCATAATTAATTACTTCCTTTTGTTTTTACACTGTGAACTGTATTAGCTCTCTCGTTTTTCTCAAGAAGAAAGATAGGTGGAACACATAAAACAAAGAAAAGTAAAAGATAACGAGATTTTAAAGAAAAATAAGATATGAAATCCAAAGTGGAAAACAATGTCAACAAAATTGAAATAAAAGACAAGACTTTAAGGACACAATTTCTTTCTCTTTTCTAAATTTGAGACTTAGAAGAGGAGAAATCTGCAAAGCACAAAATATTTTAAATCTAAAATTCAAAAAATAGATTTGTGAAGATAGATACACTATTATCAGCAACCAAGGCTATGATCCCAAACGATGCGAATCTCTTTTGCGGACAACCTAATAACCCTGGAACTCAATGGAATAAGAAAGATTGAATTACTAAGAATATGGCTAAGACTAACAAATGGAAATCCTAAAGGGAAATAACAGATTACAACGAAATAAGGTGCGACCAAAGTTTAGGACATCATTATTTAGTATCAACCATGAAAGTTGGGTTGATAAAAGTGGCAAAATATACTATTCCTCCGCTGCGTTTTTAGGTATCGAAACGAGCTGCAGATTTGATATATTATAGTAGTCATTTCGATGCACAAATTAAAAGTTATAACAGTTTTATGTTACAACCACAATTAATATATTCTTTTTGTTTTTACACTGTGAACTGTATTAGCTCTCCTGTTTTTCTCAAGAAGAAAGAAAGGTGGAACACATAAAACAAAGAAAATTAAAAGATAAGGAGATTTTAAGGAAAAATAAGATATGAAATCCAAAGTAGAAAACAATGTCAACAAAATTGAAATAAAAGATAAGACTTTAAGGACACAATTTCTTTCTCTTTTCAAAATTTGTGACTTAGAAGAGGACAAATCTCCAAAGCACAACATATTAAATCTAAAATTCAAAAAATAAATATGTGAAGATAGATACACTATTATCAGCAACCAAGGCTATGATCCCAAACGATGCGAATCTCTTTTGCGGACAACCTAATAACCCTGGAACTCAATGGAATAAGAAAGATTGAATTACTAAGAATATGGCTAAGACTAACAAATGGAAATCCTAAAGGGAAATAACAGATTACAACGAAATAAGGTGCGACCAAAGTTTGGGACATCATTATTTAGTATCAACCATGAAAGTTGGGTTGATAAAAGTGGCGAAATATACTATTAATCCGCTGCGTTTTTAGGTATCGAAACGAGCTTCAGATTTGATATATTATAGTAGTCATTTCGATGCACAAATTAAAAGTTATAACAATTTTATGTTACAACCACAATTAATATCTTCTTTTTGTTTTTACACTGTGAACTATATTAGCTCTCCTGTTTTTCTCAAGAAGAAAGAAAGGTGGAACACATAAAACAAAGAAAATTAAAAGATAAGGAGATTTTAAGGAAAAAGAAGATATGAAATCCAAAGTGGAAAACAATGTCAACAAAATTGAAATAAAAGACAAGACTTTAAGGTCACAATTTCTTTCTCTTTTTGGAATTTGTGACTTATGAGAGGAGAAAACCAACAAAGCACAAAATATTTTAAATATAAAATTCAAAAAATTGATATGGGAAGATAGTTACACTATTATCAGCAACCAAAGCTATGATCCCAAACGATGCGAATCTCTTTTGCGTACAACCTAATAACCCTGGAACTCAATGGAATAAGAAAGATTGAATTACTAAGAATATGGCTAAGACTAACAAATGGAAATCCTAAAGGGAAATAACAGATTACAACGAAATAAGGTGCGACCAAAGTTTAGGACATCATTATTTAGTATCAACCATGAAAGTTGGGTTGATAAAAGTGGCAAAATATACTATTCCTCCGCTGCGTTTTTAGGTATCGAAAAGTGCTTCAGATTTGATATATTATACTAGTCATTTCGATGCACAAATGAAAAGTTATAACAGTTTTAAGTTACAACCATAATTAATTACTTTTTTTTTGTTTTTACACTGTGAACTGTATTAGCTCTCTTGTTTTTCTCAAGAATAAAGAAAGGTGGAACACATAAAACAAAGAAAAGTAAAAGATAACGAGATTTTAAAGAAAAATAAGATATGAAATCCAAAGTGGAAAACAATGTCAACAAAATTGAAATAAAAGACAAGACTTTAAGGACACAATTTCTTTCTCTTTTCGAAATTTGAGACTTAGAAGAGGAGAAATCTCCAAAGCACAAAATATTTTAAATCTAAAATTCAAAAAATAGATATGTGAAGATAGATACACTATTATCAGCAACCAAGGTTATGATCCCAAACGATGCGAATCTCTTTTGCGGACAACCTAATAACCCTGGAACTCAATGGAATAAGAAAGTTTGAATTACTAAGAATATGGCTAAGACTAACAAATTGAAATCCTAAAGGGAAATAACATATTACAACGAAATAAGGTGCGACCAAAGTTAAGGACATCATTATTTAGTATCAACCATGAAAGTGGGGTTGATAAAAGTGGCAAAATATACTATTCCTCCCCTGCGTTTTTAGGTATCGAAACGAACTTCAGATTTGATATATTATAGTAGTTATTTCGATGCACAAATTAAAAGTTATAACAGTTTTATGTTACAACAACAATTAATATCTTCTTTTTGTTTTTACACTGTGAACTGTATTAGCTCTCCTGTTTTTCTCAAGAAGAAAGAAAGGTGGAACACATAAAACAAAGAAAATTAAAAGATAAGGAGATTTTAAGGAAAAATAAGATATGAAATCCAAAGTGGAAAACAATGTCAACAAAATTGAAATAAAAGACAAGACTTTAAGGACACAATTTCTTTCTCTTTTTGGAAATTGTGGCTTAAGAGATGATAAAGCCTCCAAAGCACAAATTTCTTTAAATATAAAATTCAAAAAATTGATATGTAAAGATAGATACACTATTTTCAGCAACCAAAGCTATGATCCGAAACGATGCGAATCCCTTTTGTGGACAACCTATGTTACCTTGAACTAAATGGAATAAGAAAGATTGATTTACTAAGAATATGGCTAAGATGAACAAATTGAAATCCTAAAGGGCAAGAACAGATTACAACGAAATAAAGTGCGACCAACGTTTAAGACATCATTATATAGTATGAACGATGAAAGTTGGGTTAACAAAAGTGGGGAAATATACTATTGCTACGGTGCGTTTTTAGGTATCGGAACGAGCTTCAGATTTGATATATTATAGTAGTCATTTCGATGCACAAATTAAAAGTTATAACAGTTTTAAGTTACAACCACAATTAATATCTTCTTTTTGTTTTTACATTTTGAACTGTATTAGCTCTCTTGTTTTTCTCAAGAAGAAAGAAAGGTGGAACACATAAAACAAAGAAAAGTAAAAGATAACGAGATTTTAAAGAAAAATAAGATATGAAATCCAAAGTGGAAAACAATGTCAATAAAATTGAAATAAAAGACAAGACTTTAAGGACACAATTTCTTTTTCTTTTCGAAATTTGTGATTTAGAAGAGGAGAAATCTCCAAAGCACAAAATATTTTAAATCTAAAATTCAAAAAATAGATATGTGAAGATAGATACACTATTATCAGCAACCAAGGCTATGATCCCAAATGATACGAATCTCTTTTGCGGACAACCTAATAACCCTAGAACTCAATGGAATAAGAAAGATTGAATTACTAAGAATATGGCTAAGACTAACAAATGGAAATCCTAAAGGGAAATAACAGATTACAACGAAATAAGGTGCGACCAAAGTTTAGGACATCATTATTTAGTATCAACCATGAAAGTTGGGTTGATAAAAGTGGCGAAATATACTATTAATCCGCTGCGTTTTTAGGTATCGAAACGAGCTTCAGATTTGATATATTATAGTAGTCATTTCGATGCACAAATTAAAAGTTATAACAATTTTATGTTACAACCACAATTAATATCTTCTTTTTGTTTTTACACTGTGAACTATATTAGCTCTCCTGTTTTTCTCAAGAAGAAAGAAAGGTGGAACACATAAAACAAAGAAAATTAAAAGATAAGGAGATTTTAAGGAAAAAGAAGATATGAAATCCAAAGTGGAAAACAATGTCAACAAAATTGAAATAAAAGACAAGACTTTAAGGTCACAATTTCTTTCTCTTTTTGGAAATTGTGGCTTAAGAGATGATAAAGCCTCCAAAGCACAAAATATTTTAAATATAAAATTCAAAAAATTGATATGGGAAGATAGTTACACTATTATCAGCAACCAAGGCTATGATCCCAAACGATGCGAATCTCTTTTGTGGACAACCTAATAACCCTGGAACTCAATGGAATAAGAAAGATTGAATTACTAAGAATATGGCTAAGACTAACAAATGGAAATCCTAAAGGGAAATAACAGATTACAACGAAATAAGGTGCGACCAAAGTTTAGGACATCATTATTTAGTATCAACCATGAAAGTTGGGTTGATAAAAGTGGCAAAATATACTATTCCTCCGCTGCGTTTTTAGGTATCGAAACGAGCTTCAGATTTGATATATTATACTAGTCATTTCGATGCATAAATTAAAAGTTATAACAGTTTTATGTTATAACCACAATTAATATCTTCTTTTTGTTTTTACACTGTGAACTATATTAGCGCTCCTGTTTTTCTCAAGAAGAAAGAAAGGTGGAACACATAAAACAAAGAAAATTAAAAGATAAGGAGATTTTAAGGAAAAATAAGATATGAAATCCAAAGTGGAAAACAAAGTCAACAAAATTGAAATAAAAGACAAGACTCTAAGGACACAATTTCCTTCTCTTTTTGGAAATTGTGGCTTAAGAGATGATAAAGCCTCCAAAGCACAAAATATTTTAAATATAAAATTCAAAAAATTGATATGGGAAGATAGTTACACTATTATCAGCAACCAAGGCTATGATCCCAAACGATGCGAATCTCTTTTGCGGACAACCTAATAACCCTGGAACTCAATGGAATAAGAAAGATTGAATTACTAAGAATATGGCTAAGACTAACAAATGGAAATCCTAAAGGGAAATAACAGATTACAACGAAATAAGCTGCGACCAAAGTTTAGGACATCATTATTTAGTATCAACCATGAAAGTTGGGTTGATAAAAGTGGCAAAATATACTATTCCTCCGCTGCGTTTTTAGGTATCCAAACGAGCTTCAGATTTGATATATTATACTAGTCATTTCGATGCATAAATTAAAAGTTATAACAGTTTTATGTTATAACCACAATTAATATCTTCTTTTTGTTTTTACACTGTGAACTATATTAGCGCTCCTGTTTTTCTCAAGAAGAAAGAAAGGTGGAACACATAAAACAAAGAAAATTAAAAGATAAGGAGATTTTCAGGAAAAATAAGATATGAAATCCAAAGTGGAAAACAAAGTCAACAAAATTGAAATAAAAGACAAGACTCTAAGGACACAATTTCCTTCTCTTTTTGGAAATTGTGGCTTAAGAGATGATAAAGCCTCCAAAGCACAAAAGTTTTTAAATATAAAATTCAAAAAATTGATATGTGAAGATAGATACACTATTTTCAGCAACCAAAGCTAGGATCCCAAACGATGCGAATCCCTTTTGTGGACAACCTATGATACCTTGAACTAAATGGAATAAGAAAGATTGATTTACTAAGAATATGGCTAAGATGAACAAATTGAAATCCTAAAGGGCAAGAACAGATTACAACGAAATAAAGTGCGACCAACGTTTCAGACATCATTATATAGTATGAACGATGAAAGTTGGGTTAACAAAAGTGGGGAAATATACTATTGCTACGGTGCGTTTTTAGGTATCGGAACGAGCTTCAGATTTGATATATTATAGTAGTCATTTCGATGCACAAATTAAAAGTTATAACAGTTTTAAGTTACAACCATAATTAATTACTTCTTTTTGTTTTTACACTGTGAACTGTATTAGCTCTCTCGTTTTTCTCAAGAAGAAAGATAGGTGGAACACATAAAACAAAGAAAAGTAAAAGATAACGAGATTTTAAAGAAAAATAAGATATGAAATCCAAAGTGGAAAACAATGTCAACAAAATTGAAATAAAAGACAAGACTTTAAGGACACAATTTCTTTCTCTTTTCGAAATTTCTGACTTAGAAGAGGAGAAATCTCCAAAGCACAAAATATTTTAAATCTAAAATTCAAAAAATAGATATGTGAAGATAGATACACTATTATCAGCAACCAAGGCTATGATCCCAAACGATGCGAATCTCTTTTGCGGACAACCTAATAACCCTGGAACTCAATGGAATAAGAAAGATTGAATTACTAAGAATATGGCTAAGACTAACAAATGGAAATCCTAAAGGGAAATAACAGATTACAACGAAATAAGGTGCGACCAAACTTTAGGACATCATTATTTAGTATCAACCATGAAAGTTGGGTTGATAAAAGTGGCAAAATATACTATTCCTCCGCTGCGTTTTTAGGTATCGAAACGAGCTGCAGATTTGATATATTATAGTAGTCATTTCGATGCACAAATTAAAAGTTACAACAGTTTTATGTTACAACCACAATTAATATATTCTTTTTGTTTTTACACTGTGAACTGTATTAGCTCTCCTGTTTTTCTCAAGAAGAAAGAAAGGTGGAACACATAAAACAAAGAAAATTAAAAGATAAGGAGATTTTAAGGAAAAATAAGATATGAAATCCAAAGTGGATAACAATGTCAACAAAATTGAAATAAAAGATAAGAATTTAAGGACACAATTTCTTTCTCTTTTCAAAATTTGTAACTTAGAAGAGGACAAATCTCCAAAGCACAACATATTTTAAATCTAAAATTCAAAAAATAAATATGTGAAGATAGATACACTATTATCAGCAACCAAGGCTATGATCCCAAACGATGCGAATCTCTTTTGCGGACAACCTAATAACCCTAGAACTCAATGGAATAAGAAAGATTGAATTACTAAGAATATGGCTAAGACTAACAAATGGAAATCCTAAAGGGAAATAACAGATTACAACGAAATAAGGTGCGACCAAACTTTAGGACATCATTATTTAGTATCAACCATGAAAGTTGGGTTGATAAAAGTGGCAAAATATACTATTCCTCCGCTGCGTTTTTAGGTATCGAAACGAGCTGCAGATTTGATATATTATAGTAGTCATTTCGATGCACAAATTAAAAGTTATAACAATTTTATGTTACAACCACAATTAATATCTTCTTTTTGTTTTTACACTGTGAACTATATTGGCTCTCCTGTTTTTCTCAAGAAGAAAGAAAGGTGGAACACATAAAACAAAGAAAATTAAAAGATAAGGAGATTTTAAGGAAAAATAAGATATGAAATCCAAAGTGGAAAACAATGTCAAGAAAATTGAAATAAAAGACAAGACTTCAAGGACACAATTTCTTTCTCTTCTTTTAGCTTGTGACTTAAGAGATGATAAAGCCTACAAAGCACAAAATTTTTTAAATATAAAATTCAAAAAATTGATATGTGAAGATAGATACACTATTTTCAGCAACCAAAGCTATGAACCCAAACGATGCGAATCCCTTTTGTGGACAACCTATGATCCCTGGAACTAAATGGGATAAGAAAGATTGATTTACTAAGAATATGGCTAAGATGAACAAATTGAAATCCTAAAGGGCAAGAACAGATTACAACGAAATAAAGTGCGACCAACGTTTAAGACATCATTATATAGTATGAACGATGAAAGTTGGGTTAACAAAAGTGGGAAAATATACTATTGCTACGGTGCATTTTTAGGTATCGGAACGAGCTTCAGATTTGATATATTATAGTAGTCATTTCGATGCACAAATTAAAAGTTATAACAGTTTTAAGTTACAACCATAATTAATTACTTCTTTTTGTTTTTACACTGTGAACAGTATTAACTCTCTTGTTTTTCTCAAGAAGAAAGAAAGGTGGAACACATAAAACAAAGAAAAGTAAAAGATAACGAGATTTAAAAAAAAAATAAGATATGAAATCCAAAGTGGAAAACAATGTCAACAAAATTGAAATAAAAGACAAGACTTTAAGGACACAATTTCTTTCTCTTTTCTAAATTTGAGACTTAGAAGAGGAGAAATCTGCAAAGCACAAAATATTTTAAATCTAAAATTCAAAAAATAGATTTGTGAAGATAGATACACTATTATCAGCAACCAAGGCTATGATCCCAAACGATGCGAATCTCTTTTGCGGATAACCTAATAACCCTGGAACTCAATGGAATAAGAAAGATTGAATTACTAAGAATATGGCTAAGACTAAAAAATTGAAATCCTAAAGGGAAATAACAGATTACAACGAAATAAGGTGCGACAAAGTTTAGGACATCATTATTTAGTATCAACCATGAAAGTTGGGTTGATAAAAGTGGCAAAATATACTATTCCTCCGCTGCGTTTTTAGGTATCGAAACGAGCTTCATATTTGATATATTATAGTAGTCATTTCGATGCACAAATTAAAAGTTATAACAGTTTTATGTTACAACCACAATTAATATCTTCTCTTTGTTTTTACACTGTGAACTGTATTAGCTCTCCTGTTTTTCTGAAGAAGAAAGAAAGGTGGAACACATAAAACAAAGAAAATTAAAAGATAAGGAGATTTTAAGGAAAAATAAGATATGAAATCCAAAGTGAAAAACAATGTCAACAAAATTGAAATAAAAGATAAGAATTTAAGGACACAATTTCTTTCTCTTTTCAAAATTTGTAACTTAGAAGAGGACAAATCTCCAAAGCACAACATATTTTAAATCTAAAATTCAAAAAATAGATTTGTGAAGATAGATACACTATTATCAGCAACCAAGGCTATGATCCCAAACGATGCGAATCTCTTTTGCGGATAACCTAATAACCCTGGAACTCAATGGAATAAGAAAGATTGAATTACTAAGAATATGGCTAAGACTAAAAAATTGAAATCCTAAAGGGAAATAACAGATTACAACGAAATAAGGTGCGACAAAGTTTAGGACATCATTATTTAGTATCAACCATGAAAGTTGGGTTGATAAAAGTGGCAAAATATACTATTCCTCCGCTGCGTTTTTAGGTATCGAAACGAGCTTCATATTTGATATATTATAGTAGTCATTTCGATGCACAAATTAAAAGTTATAACAGTTTTATGTTACAACCACAATTAATATCTTCTCTTTGTTTTTACACTGTGAACTGTATTAGCTCTCCTGTTTTTCTGAAGAAGAAAGAAAGGTGGAACACATAAAACAAAGAAAATTAAAAGATAAGGAGATTTTAAGGAAAAATAAGATATGAAATCCAAAGTGAAAAACAATGTCAACAAAATTGAAATAAAAGATAAGACTTTAAGGACACAATTTCTTTCTCTTTTTGGAAATTCTGGCTTAAGAGATGATAAAGCCTCCAAAGCACAAATTTTTTTAAATAAAAAATTCAAAAAATTGATATGGGAAGATAGATACACTATTTTCAGCAACCAAAGCTATGATCCCAAACGATGCGAATCTCTTTTTTGGACAACCTATGATCCCTTGAACTAAATGGGATAAGAAAGATTGATTTACTAAGAATATAGCTAAGATGAACAAATTGAAATCCTAAAGGGCAAGAACAGATTACAACAAAATAAAGTGCGACCAACGTTTAAGACATCATTATATAGTATGAACGATGAAAGTTGGGTTAACAAAAGTGGGAAAATATACTATTGCTACGGTGCATTTTTAGGTATCGGAACGAGCTTTATATTTGATATATTATAATTGTCATTTCGATGCACAAATTAAAAGTTATAATAGTTTTATGTTACAACCACAATTAATACCTTCTTTTTGTTTTTACATTGTGAACTGTATTAGCTCTCTTGTTTTTCTCAAGAAGAAAGAAAGGTGGAACACATAAAATAAAGAAAAGTAAAAGATAACAAGATTTTAAAGAAAAATCAGATATGAAATCCAAAGTGGAAAACAATGTCAAAAAAATTGAAATAAAAGACAAGACTTTAAGGACACAATTTCTTTCCCTTTTTGGAAATTGTGAATTAAGAGAGGAGAAAAATTCCAAAGCACAAAATGTTTTAAATCTAAAATCCTAAAAATAGATATGTGAAGATAGATACACTATTTTCATTAACCAAGTGTATTATCCCAAACGATGCGAATCCCTTTTGTGGACAACCTAAGAACACTGGATCTCAAAGGAATAAGAAAGATTGAATTACTAAGTATATGGCTAAGATGAACAAATGGGAATCCTACAGAACAAGAAGAGATTACACCGAAATAAGGTGTGACCAAAGTTTAAGACATCATTATGTAGTATGAACCATGAAATTCGGGTTGACAAAAGTGGGGAAATATACTATTGCTACGGTGCGGTTTTAGGTATAGGAAAGAGCTTCATATAAGATAACAAGATTTTAAAGAAAAATAAGATATGAAATCCAAAGTGGAAAAAAATGTCAACAAAATTGAAATAAAAGACAAGACTTTAAGGATACTATTTCTTTCTCTTTTTGGAAATTGTGAATTAAGAGAGGAGAAAACCTCCAAAGCACAAAGTTTTTTAAATCTAAAATTCTACAAATAGATATGGGAAGTTAGATACACTATTTTCAGCAACCAAGTGTATTATCGCAAACGATGCGAATCCCTTTTGTAGACAACGTAAGAACCCTGAAACTCAATGGAATAAGAAAGATTGAATTACTAAGAATATGGCTAAGATGAACAAATTGAAATCCTAAAGAGCAAGAACAGATTACAATGAAATAAGGTGCGACCAAAGTTTAAGACATCATTATGTAGTATGAACCATGAAATTCGGGTTGACAAAAGTGGGCAAATATACTATTGCTACGGTGCATTTTTAGGTATCGGAACGAGCTTCATATTTGATATATTATAGTTGTCATTTCGATGTACAAATTAAAAGTTATAATAGTTTTATGTTACAACCACAATTAATATCTTCTTTTTGTTTTTACATTTTGAACTGTATTAGCTCTCTTGTTTTTCTCAAGAAGAAAGAAAGGTGGAACACAAAAAACAAAGAAAAGTAAAAGACAACAAGATTTTAAAGAAAAATAAGATATGAAATCCAAAGTGGAAAACAATGTCAACAAAATTGAAATAAAAGACAAGACTTTAAGGACACAATTTCTTTCCCTTTTTGGAAATTGTGAATTAAGAGAGGAGAAAAATTCCAAAGCACAAAATGTTTTAAATCTAAAATCCTAAAAATAGATATGTGAAGATAGATACACTATTTTCAGCAACAAAGTGTATTATCCCAAACGATTCGAATCCCTTTTGTGGACAACCTAAGAACCCTGGAACTCAATGGAATAAGAAAGATTGAATTAGTAAGAATATGGCTAAGATGAACAAATTGAAATCCTAAAGAGCAAGAACAGATTCCAACGAAATAAGGTGCGACCAAAGTTTAAGCCATCATTATGTAGTATGAACCATGAACTTTGGGTTGACAAAACTGGGGAAATATACTATTGCTACGGTTCATTTTTAGGTATCGGAACGAGCTTCATATTTGATATATTATAGTTGTCATTTCGATGCACAAATTATAAGTTAATATAGTTTGAAGTTACAACCCCAATTAATACCTTCTTTTTGTTTTTACACTGTGAACTGAATTTGCTCTCCTGTTTTTCTCAAGAAGAAAGAAAGGTGAACACATAAAACAAAGAAAAGTAAAATATAACCACATTTTAAAGAAAAATAAGATATGAAATCCAAAGTGGAAAACAATGTCAACAATATTGAAATAAAAGACAAGACTTCAAGGACACAATTTCTTTCTCTTTTTGGAATTTGTGACTTAAGAGAGGAGAAATCTCCAAAGCACAAAATTTTTAAATCTAAAATTCAAAAAATAGATATGTGAAGATAGATATACCATTATCAGCAACTAAGGCTATGATCCCAAACGATGTGAATCTCTTTTGCAGACAACCTAATAACTCTGGAACTCAATGGAATAAGAAAGACTGAATTACTAAGAATATGGCTAAGATGAACAAATTGAAATCATAAAGGGAAAGAACAGATTACAATGAAATAAGGTGAATCCAAAGTTTAGGACATCATTATGTAGTATGAACCATGAAATTTGGGTTGACAAAAGTGGGGAAATATACTATTGCTACGGTGCGTTTTGAGGTATAGGAACGAGCTTCATATTTGATATATTATAGTAGTCATTTCGATGCAATATTAAAGGTTATAACAGTTTTAAGTTACACCCATAATTAATACCTTCTTTTTGTTTTTACACTGTGAACTGTATTAGCTCTCCTGTTTTTCTCAAGAAGAAAGAAAGGTGGAACACATAAAACAAAGAAAATTAAAAGATAAGGAGATTTTAAGGAAAAATAAGTTATGAAATCCAAAGTGGAAAACAATGTCAACAAAATTGAAATAAAAGACAAGACTTTAAGGACACAATTTCTTTCTCTTTTTGGAAATTGTGACTTAAGAGATGATAAAGCCTCCAAAGCACAAAATGTTCTAAATCTAAAATCCTAAAAATAGATATGTGAAGATAGATACACTATTTTCAGCAACAAAATGTATTATCCCAAACGATTCGAATCCCTTTTGTGGACAACCTAAGAACCCTGGAACTCAATGGAATAAGAAAGATTGAATTACTAAGAATATGGCTAAGATGAACAAATTGAAATCCTAAAGAGCAAGAACAGATTCCAACGAAATAAGGTGCGACCAAAGTTTAAGACATCATTATGTAGTATGAACCATGAACTTTGGGTTGACAAAAGTGGGGAAATATACTATTGCTACGGTTCATTTTTAGGTATCGGAACGAGCTTCATATTTGATATATTATAGTTGTCATTTCAATGCACAAATTAAAAGTTATAATAGTTTGAAGTTACAACCCCAATTAATACCTTCTTTTTGTTTTTACACTGTGAACTGAATTTGCTCTCCTGTTTTTCTCAAGAAGAAAGAAAGGTGAACACATAAAACAAAGAAAAGTAAAAGATAACCACATTTTAAAGAAAAATAAGATATGAAATCCAAAGTGGAAAACAATGTCAACAATATTGAAATAAAAGACAAGACTTCAAGGACATAATTTCTTTCTCTTTTTGGATTTTATGACTTAAGAGAGGAGAAATCTCCAAAGCACAAAATTTTTAAATCTAAAATTCAAAAAATAGATATGTGAAGATAGATATACCATTATCAGCAACTAAGGCTATGATCCCAAACGATGTGAATCTCTTTTGCAGACAACCTAATAACTCTGGAACTCAATGGAATAAGAAAGACTGAATTACTAAGAATATGGCTAAGATGAACAAATTGAAATCATAAAGGGAAAGAACAGATTACAATGAAATAAGGTGAATCCAAAGTTTAGGACATCATTATGTAGTATGAACCATGAAATTTGGGTTGACAAAAGTGGGGAAATATACTATTGCTACGGTGCGTTTTGAGGTATAGGAACGAGCTTCATATTTGATATATTATAGTAGTCATTTCGATGCAATATTAAAGGTTATAACAGTTTTAAGTTACACCCATAATTAATACCTTCTTTTTGTTTTTACACTGTGAACTGTATTAGCTCTCCTGTTTTTCTCAAGAAGAAAGAAAGGTGGAACACATAAAACAAAGAAAATTAAAAGATAAGGAGATTTTAAGGAAAAATAAGTTATGAAATCCAAAGTGGAAAACAATGTCAACAAAATTGAAATAAAAGAATAGACTTTAAGGACACAATTTCTTTCTCTTTTTGGAAATTGTGACTTAAGAGATGATAAAGCCTCCAAAGCACAAAATGTTTTAAATCTAAAATCCTAAAAATAGATATGTGAAGATAGATACACTATTTTCAGCAACAAAATGTATTATCCCAAACGATTCGAATCCCTTTTGTGGACAACCTAAGAACCCTGGAACTCAATGGAATAAGAAAGATTGAATTACTAAGAATATGGCTAAGATGAACAAATTAAAATCCTAAAGAGCAAGAACAGATTCCAACGAAATAAGGTGCAACCAAAGTTTAAGACATCATTATGTAGTATGAACCATGAACTTTGGGTTGACAAAAGTGGGAAAATATACTATTGCTACGGTGCATTTTTAGGTATCGGAACGAGCTTCAGATTTGATATATTATAGTAGTCATTTCGATGCACAAATTAAAAGTTATAACAGTTTTAAGTTACAACCATAATTAATTACTTCTTTTTGTTTTTACACTGTGAACTGTATTAACTCTCTTGTTTTTCTCAAGAAGAAAGAAAGGTGAACACATAAAACAAAGAAAAGTAAAAGATAACGAGATTTAAAAAAAAAATAAGATATGAAATCCAAAGTGGAAAACAATGTCAACAAAATTGAAATAAAAGACAAGACTTTAAGGACACAATTTCTTTCTCTTTTCTAAGTTTGAGACTTAGAAGAGGAGAAATCTGCAAAGCACAAAATATTTTAAATCTAAAATTCAAAAAATAGATTTGTGAAGATAGATACACTATTATCAGCAACCAAGGCTATGATCCCAAACGATGCGAATCCCTTTTGCGGATAACCTAATAACCCTGGAACTCAATGGAATAAGAAAGATTGAATTACTAAGAATATGGCTAAGACTAAAAAATTGAAATCCTAAAGGGAAATAACAGATTACAACGAAATAAGGTGCGACCAAAGTTTAGGACATCATTATTTAGTATCAACCATGAAAGTTGGGTTGATAAAAGTGGAACAATATACTATTCCTCCGCTGCGTTTTTAGGTATCGAAACGAGCTTCAGATTTGATATATTATAGTAGTCATTTCGATGCACAAATTAAAAGTTATAACAGTTTTATGTTACAACCACAATTAATATCTTCTTTTTGTTTTTACACTGTGAACTGTATTAGCTCTCCTGTTTTTCTGAAGAAGAAAGAAAGGTGGAACACATAAAACAAAGAAAATTAAAAGATAAGGAGATTTTAAGGAAAAATAAGATATGAAATCCAAAGTGAAAAACAATGTCAACAAAATTGAAATAAAAGATAAGACTTTAAGGACACAATTTCTTTCTCTTTTTGGAAATTCTGGCTTAAGAGATGATAAAGCCTCCAAAGCACAAATTTTTTTAAATAAAAAATTCAAAAAATTGATATGGGAAGATAGATACACTATTTTCAGCAACCAAAGCTATGATCCCAAACGATGCGAATCTCTTTTGTGGACAACCTATGATCCCTTGAACTAAATGGGATAAGAAAGATTGATTTACTAAGAATATAGCTAAGATGAACAAATTGAAATCCTAAAGGGCAAGAACAGATTACAACGAAATAAAGTGCGACCAACGTTTAAGACATCATTATATAGTATGAACGATGAAAGTTGGGTTAACAAAAGTGGGAAAATATACTATTGCTACGGTGCATTTTTAGGTATCGGAACGAGCTTCATATTTGATATATTATAGTTGTCATTTCGATGCACAAATTAAAAGTTATAATAGTTTTATGTTACAACGACAATTAATATCTTCTTTTTTGTTTTTACATTGTGAACTGTATTAGCTCTCTTGTTTTTCTCAAGAAGAAAGAAAGGTGGAACACATAAAACAAAGAAAAGTAAAAGATAACAAGATTTTAAAGAAAAATAAGATATGAAATCCAAAGTGGAAAACAATGTCAAAAAAATTGAAATAAAAGACAAGACTTTAAGGACACAATTTCTTTCCCTTTTTGGAAATTGTGAATTAAGAGAGGAGAAAAATTCCAAAGCACAAAATGTTTTAAATCTAAAATCCTAAAAATAGATATGTGAAGATAGATACACTATTTTCAGCAACCAAGTGTATTATCCCAAACGATGCGAATCCCTTTTCTGGACAACCTAAGAACACTGGATCTCAAAGGAATAAGAAAGATTGAATTACTAAGTATATGGCTAAGATGAACAAATGGGAATCCTACAGAACAAGAAGAGATTACACCGAAATAAGGTGTGACCAAAGTTTAAGACATCATTATGTAGTATGAACCATGAAATTCGGGTTGACAAAAGTGGGGAAATATACTATTGCTACGGTGCGGTTTTAGGTATAGGAAAGAGCTTCATATAAGATAACAAGATTTTAAAGAAAAATAAGATATGAAATCCAAAGTGGAAAAAAATGTCAACAAAATTGAAATAAAAGACAAGACTTTAAGGATACTATTTCTTTCTCTTTTTGGAAATTGTGAATTAAGAGAGGAGAAAACCTCCAAAGCACAAAGTTTTTTAAATCTAAAATTCTACAAATAGATATGGGAAGTTAGATACACTATTTTCAGCAACCAAGTGTATTATCGCAAACGATACGAATCCCTTTTGTGGACAACGTAAGAACCCTGAAACTCAATGGAATAAGAAAGATTGAATTACTAAGAATATGGCTAAGATGAACAAATTGAAATCCTAAAGAGCAAGAACAGATTACAATGAAATAAGGTGCGACCAAAGTTTAAGACATCATTATGTAGTATGAACCATGAAATTCGGGTTGACAAAAGTGGGCAAATATACTATTGCTACGGTGCATTTTTAGGTATCGGAACGAGCTTCATATTTGATATATTATAGTTGTCATTTCGATGTACAAATTAAAAGTTATAATAGTTTTATGTTACAACCACAATTAATATCTTCTTTTTGTTTTTACATTTTGAACTGTATTAGCTCTCTTGTTTTCTCAAGAAGAAAGAAAGGTGGAACACAAAAAACAAAGAAAAGTAAAAGATAACAAGATTTTAAAGAAAAATAAGATATGAAATCCAAAGTGGAAAACAATGTCAACAAAATTGAAATAAAAGACAAGACTTTAAGGACACAATTTCTTTCCCTTTTTGGAAATTGTGAATTAAGAGAGGAGAAAAATTCCAAAGCACAAAATGTTTTAAATCTAAAATCCTAAAAATAGATATGTGAAGATAGATACACTATTTTCAGCAACAAAGTTTATTATCCCAAATGATTCGAATCCCTTTTGTGGACAACCTAAGAACCCTGGAACTCAATGGAATAAGAAAGATTGAATTACTAAGAATATGGCTAAGATGAACAAATCGAAATCCTAAAGAGCAAGAACAGATTCCAACGAAATAAGGTGCGACCAAAGTTTAAGACATCATTATGTAGTATGAACCATGAACTTTGGGTTGACAAAACTGGGGAAATATACTATTGCTACGGTTCATTTTTAGGTATCGGAACGAGCTTCATATTTGATATATTATAGTTGTCATTTCGATGCACAAATTAAAAGTTAATATAGTTTGAAGTTACAACCCCAATTAATACCTACTTTTTGTTTTTACACTGTGAACTGAATTTGCTCTCCTGTTTTTCTCAAGAAGAAAGAAAGGTGAACACATAAAACAAAGAAAAGTAAAAGATAACCACATTTTAAAGAAAAATAAGATATGAGATCCAAAGTGGAAAACAATGTCAACAATATTGAAATAAAAGACAAGACTTCAAGGACACAATTTCTTTCTCTTTTTGGAATTTATGACTTAAGAGAGGAGAAATCTCCAAAGCACAAAATTTTTAAATCTAAAATTCAAAAAATAGATATGTGAAGATAGAAATTCCATTATCAGCAACTAAGGCTATGATCCCAAACGATGTGAATCTCTTTTGCAGACAACCTAATAACTCTGGAACTCAATGGAATAAGAAAGACTGAATTACTAAGAATATGGCTAAGATGAACAAATTGAAATCATAAAGGGAAAGAACAGATTACAATGAAATAAGGTGAATCCAAAGTTTAGGACATCATTATGTAGTATGAACCATGAAATTTGGGTTGACAAAAGTGGGGAAATATACTATTGCTACGGTGCGTTTTGAGGTATAGGAACGAGCTTCATATTTGATATATTATAGTAGTCATTTCGATGCAATATTAAAGGTTATAACAGTTTTAAGTTACACCCATAATTAATACCTTCTTTTTGTTTTTACACTGTGAACTGTATTAGCTCTCCTGTTTTTCTCAAGAAGAAAGAAAGGTGGAACACATAAAACAAAGAAAATTAAAAGATAAGGAGATTTTAAGGAAAAATAAGTTATGAAATCCAAAGTGGAAAACAATGTCAACAAAATTGAAATAAAAGACAAGACTTTAAGGACACAATTTCTTTCTCTTTTTGGAAATTGTGACTTAAGAGATGATAAAGCCTCCAAAGCACAAAATGTTTTAAATCTAAAATCCTAAAAATAGATATGTGAAGATAGATACACTATTTTCAGCAACAAAGTGTATTATCCCAAACGATTCGAATCCCTTTTGTGGACAACCTGAGAACCCTGGAACTCAATGGAATAAGAAAGATTGAATTACTAAGAATATGGCTAAGATGAACAAATTGAAATCCTAAAGAGCAAGAACAGATTCCAACGAAATAAGGTGCGACCAAAGTTTAAGACATCATTATGTAGTATGAACCATGAACTTTGGGTTGACAAAAGTGGGGAAATATACTATTGCTACGGTTCATTTTTAGGTATCGGAACGAGCTTCATATTTGATATATTATAGTTGTCATTTCGATGCACAAATTAAAAGTTATAATAGTTTGAAGTTACAACCCCAATTAATACCTACTTTTTGTTTTTACACTGTGAACTGTATTAGCTCTCCTGTTTTTCTGAAGAAGAAAGAAAGGTGGAACACATAATACAAAGAAAATTAAAAGATAAGGAGATTTTAAGGAAAAATAAGATATGAAATCCAAAGTGAAAAACAATGTCAACAAAATTGAAATAAAAGATAAGACTTTAAGGACACAATTTCTTTCTCTTTTTGGAAATTCTGGCTTAAGAGATGATAAAGCCTCCAAAGCACAAATTTTTTTAAATAAAAAATTCAAAAAATTGATATGGGAAGATAGATACACTATTTTCAGCAACCAAAGCTATGATCCCAAACGATGCGAATCTCTTTTGTGGACAACCTATGATCCCTTGAACTAAATGGGATAAGAAAGATTGATTTACTAAGAATATAGCTAAGATGAACAAATTGAAATCCTAAAGGGCAAGAACAGATTACAACGAAATAAAGTGCGACCAACGTTTAAGACATCATTATATAGTATGAACGATGAAAGTTGGGTTAACAAAAGTGGGAAAATATACTATTGCTACGGTGCATTTTTAGGTATCGGAACGAGCTTCATATTTGATATATTATAGTTGTCATTTCGATGCACAAATTAAAAGTTATAATAGTTTTATGTTACAACCACAATTAATATCTTCTTTTTTGTTTTTACATTGTGAACTGTATTAGCTCTCTTGTTTTTCTCAAGAAGAAAGAAAGGTGGAACACATAAAACAAAGAAAAGTAAAAGATAACAAGATATTAAAGAAAAATAAGATATGAAATCCAAAGTGGAAAACAATGTCAAAAAAATTGAAATAAAAGACAACACTTTAAGGACACAATTTCTTTCCCTTTTTGGAAATTGTGAATTAAGAGAGGAGAAAAATTCCAAAGCACAAAATGTTTTAAATCTAAAATCATAAAAATAGATATGTGAAGATAGATACACTATTTTCAGCAACCAAGTGTATTATCCCAAACGATGCGAATCCCTTTTGTGGACAACCTAAGAACACTAGATCTCAAAGGAATAAGAAAGATTGAATTACTAAGTATATGGCTAAGATGAACAAATGGGAATCCTACAGAACAAGAAGAGATTACACCGAAATAAGGTGTGACCAAAGTTTAAGACATCATTATGTTGTATGAACCCTGAAATTCGGGTTGACAAAAGTGGGGAAATATACTACTGCTACGGTGCGGTTTTAGGTATAGGAAAGAGCTTCATATAAGATAACAAGATTTTAAAGAAAAATAAGATATGAAATCCAAAGTGGAAAAAAATGTCAACAAAATTGAAATAAAAGACAAGACTTTAAGGATACTATTTCTTTCTCTATTTGGAAATTGTGAATTAAGAGAGGAGAAAACCTCCAAAGCACAAAGTTTTTTAAATCTAAAATTCTACAAATAGATATGGGAAGTTAGATACACTATTTTCAGCAACCAAGTGTATTATCGCAAACGATGCGAATCCCTTTTGTGGACAACGTAAGAACCCTGAAACTCAATGGAATAAGAAAGATTGAATTACTAAGAATATGGCTAAGATGAACAAATTGAAATCCTAAAGAGCAAGAACAGATTACAATGAAATAAGGTGCGACCAAAGTTTAAGACATCATTATGTAGTATGAACCATGAAATTCGGGTTGACAAAAGTGGGCAAATATACTATTGCTACGGTGCATTTTTAGGTATCGCAACGAGCTTCATATTTGATATATTATAGTTGTCATTTCGATGTACAAATTAAAAGTTATAATAGTTTTATGTTACAACCACAATTAATATCTTCTTTTTGTTTTTACATTTTGAACTGTATTAGCTCTCTTGTTTTTCTCAAGAAGAAAGAAAGGTGGAACACAAAAAACAAAGAAAAGTAAAAGATAACAAGATTTTAAAGAAAAATAAGATATGAAATCCAAAGTGGAAAACAATGTCAACAAAATTGAAATAAAAGACAAGACTTTAAGGACACAATTTCTTTCCCTTTTTGGAAATTGTGAATTAAGAGAGGAGAAAAATTCCAAAGCACAAAATGTTTTAAATCTAAAATCCTAAAAATAGATATGTGAAGATAGATACACTATTTTCAGCAAAAAGTGTATTATCCCAAACGATTCGAATCCCTTTTGTGGACAACCTAAGAACCCTGGAACTCAATGGAATAAGAAAGATTGAATTAGTAAGAATATGGCTAAGATGAACAAATTGAAATCCTAAAGAGCAAGAACAGATTCCAACGAAATAAGGTGCGACCAAAGTTTAAGACATCATTATGTAGTATGAACCATGAACTTTGGGTTGACAAAACTGGGGAAATATACTATTGCTACGGTTCATTTTTAGGTATCGGAACGAGCTTCATATTTGATATATTATAGTTGTCATTTCGATGCACAAATTAAAAGTTAATATAGTTTGAAGTTACAACCCCAATTAATACCTTCTTTTTGTTTTTACATTGTGAACTGAATTTGCTCTCCTTTTTTTCTCAAGAAGAAGGAAAGGTGAACACATAAAACAAAGAAAAGTAAAAGATAACCACATTTTAAAGAAAAATAAGATATGAAATCCAAAGTGGAAAACAATGTCAACAATATTGAAATAAAAGACAAGACTTCAAGGACACAATTTCTTTCTCTTTTTGGAATTTGTGACTTAAGAGAGGAGAAATCTCCAAAGCACAAAATTTTTAAATCTAAAATTCAAAAAATAGATATGTGAATATAGATATACCATTATCAGCAACTAAGGCTATGTTCCCAAACGATGTGAATCTCTTTTGCAGACAACCTAATAACTCTGGAACTCAATGGAATAAGAAAGACTGAATTACTAAGAATATGGCTAAGATGAACAAATTGAAATCATAAAGGGAAAGAACAGATTACAATGACATAAGGTGAATCCAAAGTTTAGGACATCATTATGTAGTATGAACCATGAAATTTGGGTTGACAAAAGTGGGGAAATATACTATTGCTACGGTGCGTTTTGAGGTATAGGAACGAGCTTCATATTTGATATATTATAGTAGTCATTTTGATGCAATATTAAAGGTTATAACAGTTTTAAGTTACACCCATAATTAATACCTTCTTTTTGTTTTTACACTGTGAACTGTATTAGCTCTCCTGTTTTTCTCAAGAAGAAAGAAAGGTGGAACACATAAAACAAAGAAAATTAAAAGATAAGGAGATTTTAAGGAAAAATAAGTTATGAAATCCAAAGTGGAAAACAATGTCAACAAAATTGAAATAAAAGACAAGACTTTAAGGACACAATTTCTTTCTCTTTTTGGAAATTGTGACTTAAGAGATGATAAAGCCTCCAAAGCACAAAATGTTTTAAATCTAAAATCCTAAAAATAGATATGTGAAGATAGATACACTATTTTCAGCAACAAAATGTATTATCCCAAACGATTCGAATCCCTTTTGTGGACAACCTAAGAACCCTGGAACTCAATGGAATAAGAAAGATTGAATTACCAAGAATATGGCTAAGATGAACAAATTGAAATCCTAAAGAGCAAGAACAGATTCCAACGAAATAAGGTGCGACCAAAGTTTAAGACATCATTATGTAGTATGAACCATGAACTTTGGGTTGACAAAAGTGGGGAAATATACTATTGCTACGGTTCATTTTTAGGTATCGGAACGAGCTTCGTATTTGATATATTATAGTTGTCATTTCGATGCACAAATTAAAAGTTATAATAGTTTGAAGTTACAACCCCAATTAATACCTACTTTTTGTTTTTACACTGTGAACTGAATTTGCTCTCCTGTTTTTCTCAAGAAGAAAGAAAGGTGAACACATAAAACAAAGAAAAGTAAAAGATAACCACATTTTAAAGAAAAATAAGATATGAAATCCAAAGTGGAAAACAATGTCAACAATATTGAAATAAAAGACAAGACTTCAAGGACACAATTTCTTTCCCTTTTTGGAATTTATGACTTAAGAGAGGAGAAATCTCCAAAGCACAAAATTTTTAAATCTAAAATTCAAAAAATAGATATGTGAAGATAGATATTCCATTATCAGCAAGTAAGGCTATGATCCCAAACGATGTGAATCTCTTTTGCAGACAACCTAATAACTCTGGAACTCAATGGAATAAGAAAGACTGAATTACTAAGAATATGGCTAAGATGAACAAATTGAAATCATGAAGGGAAAGAACAGATTACAATGAAATAAGTTGAATCCAAAGTTTAGGACATCATTATGTAGTATGAACCATGAAATTTGGGTTGACAAAAGTGGGGAAATATACTATTGCTACGGTGCGTTTTGAGGTATAGGAACGAGCTTCATATTTGATATATTATAGTAGTCATTTCGATGCAATATTAAAGGTTATAACAGTTTTAAGTTACACCCATAATTAATACCTTCTTTTTGTTTTTACACTGTGAACTGTATTAGCTCTCCTGTTCTTCTCAAGAAGAAAGAAAGGTGGAACACATAAAACAAAGAAAATTAAAAGATAAGGAGATTTTAAGGAAAAATAAGTTATGAAATCCAAAGTGGAAAACAATGTCAACAAAATTGAAATAAAAGACAAGACTTTAAGGACACAATTTCTTTCTCTTTTTGGAAATTGTGACTTATGAGATGATAAAGCCTCCAAAGCACAAAATGTTTTAAATCTAAAATCCTAAAAATAGATATGTGAAGATAGATACACTATTTTCAGCAACAAAGTGTATTATCCCAAACAATTCGAATCCCTTTTGTGGACAACCTAAGAACCCTGGAACTCAATGGAATAAGAAAGATTGAATTACTAAGAATATGGCTAAGATGAACAAATTGAAATCCTAAAGAGCAAGAACAGATTCCAACGAAATATGGTGCGACCAAAGTTTAAGACATCATTATGTAGTATGAACCATGAACTTTGGGTTGACAAAACTGGGGAAATATACTATTGCTACGGTTCATTTTTAGGTATCGGAACGAGCTTCATATTTGATGTATTATAGTTGTCATTTCGATGCACAAATTAAAAGTTATAATAGTTTGAAGTTACAACCCCAATTAATACCTTCTTTTTGTTTTTACACTGTGAACTGAATTTGCTCTCCTTTTTTTCTCAAGAAGAAGGAAAGGTGAACACATAAAACAAAGAAAAGTAAAAGATAACCACATTTTAAAGAAAAATAAGATATGAAATCCAAAGTGGAAAACAATGTCAACAATATTGAAATAAAAGACAAGACTTCAAGGACACAATTTCTTTCCCTTTTTGGAATTTGTGACTTAAGAGAGGAGAAATCTCCAAAGCACAAAATTTTTAAATCTAAAATTCAAAAAATAGATATGTGAAGATAGATATACCATTATCAGCAACTAAGGCTATGATCCCAAACGATGTGAATCTCTTTTGCAGACAACCTAATAACTCTGGAACTCAATGGAATAAGAAAGACTAAATTACTAAGAATATGGCTAAGATGAACAAATTGAAATCATAAAGGGAAAGAACAGATTACAATGAGATAAGGTGAATCCAAAGTTTAGGACATCATTATGTAGTATGAACCATGAAATTTGGGTTGACAAAAGTGGGGAAATATACTATTGCTACGGTGCGTTTTGAGGTATAGGAACGAGCTTCATATTTGATATATTATAGTAGTCATTTCGATACAATATTAAAGGTTATAACAGTTTTAAGTTACACCCATAATTAATACCTTCTTTTTGTTTTTACACTGTGAATTGTATTAGCTCTCCTGTTTTTCTCAAGAAGAAAGAAAGGTGGAACACATAAAACAAAGAAAATTAAAAGATAAGGAGATTTTAAGGAAAAATAAGTTATGAAATCCAAAGTGGAAAACAATGTCAACAAAATTGAAATAAAAGACAAGACTTTAAGGACACAATTTCTTTCTCTTTTTGGAAATTGTGACTTAAGAGATGATAAAGCCTCCAAAGCACAAAATGTTTTAAATCTAAAATCCTAAAAATAGATATGTGAAGATAGATACACTATTTTCAGCAACAAAGTGTATTATCCCAAACGATTCGAATCCCTTTTGTGGACAACCTAAGAACCCTGGAACTCAATGGAATAAGAAAGATTGAATTACTAAGAATATGGCTAAGATGAACAAATTGAAATCCTAAAGAGCAAGAACAGATTCCAACGAAATAAGGTGCGACCAAAGTTTAAGACATCATTATGTAGTATGAACCATGAACTTTGGGTTGACAAAAGTGGGGAAATATACTATTGCTACGGTTCATTTTTAGGTATCGGAACGAGCTTCATATTTGATATATTATAGTTGTCATTTCGATGCACAAATTAAAAGTTAATATAGTTTGAAGTTACAACCCCAATTAATACCTTCTTTTTGTTTTTACACAGTGAACTGAATTTGCTCTCCTTTTTTTCTCAAGAAGAAAGAAAGGTGAACACATAAAACAAAGAAAAGTAAAAGATAACCACATTTTAAAGAAAAATAAGATATGAAATCCAAAGTGGAAAACAATGTCAACAATATTGAAATAAAAGACAAGACTTCAAGGACACAATTTCTTTCTCTTTTTGGAATTTGTGACTTAAGAGAGGAGAAATCTCCAAAGCACAAAATTTTTAAATCTAAAATTCAAAAAATAGATATGTGAAGATAGATATACCATTATCAGCAACTAAGGCTATGTTCCCAAACGATGTGAATCTCTTTTGCAGACAACCTAATAACTCTGGAACTCAATGGAATAAGAAAGACTGAATTACTAAGAATATGGCTAAGATGAACAAATTGAAATCATAAAGGGAAAGAACAGATTACAATGAAATAAGGTGAATCCAAAGTTTAGGACATCATTATGTAGTATGAACCATGAAATTTGGGTTGACAAAAGTGGGGAAATATACTATTGCTACGGTGCGTTTTGAGGTATAGGAACGAGCTTCATATTTGATATATTATAGTAGTCATTTTGATGCAATATTAAAGGTTATAACAGTTTTAAGTTACACCCATAATTAATACCTTCTTTTTGTTTTTACACTGTGAACTGTATTAGCTCTCCTGTTTTTCTCAAGAAGAAAGAAAGGTGGAACACATAAAACAAAGAAAATTAAAAGATAAGGAGATTTTAAGGAAAAATAAGTTATGAAATCCAAAGTGGAAAACAATGTCAACAAAATTGAAATAAAAGACAAGACTTTAAGGACACAATTTCTTTCTCTTTTTGGAAATTGTGACTTAAGAGATGATAAAGCCTCCAAAGCACAAAATGTTTTAAATCTAAAATCCTAAAAATAGATATGTGAAGATAGATACACTATTTTCAGCAACAAAATGTATTATCCCAAACGATTCGAATCCCTTTTGTGGACAACCTAAGAACCCTGGAACTCAATGGAATAAGAAAGATTGAATTACCAAGAATATGGCTAAGATGAACAAATTGAAATCCTAAAGAGCAAGAACAGATTCCAACGAAATAAGGTGCGACCAAAGTTTAAGACATCATTATGTAGTATGAACCATGAACTTTGGGTTGACAAAAGTGGGGAAATATACTATTGCTACGGTTCATTTTTAGGTATCGGAACGAGCTTCGTATTTGATATATTATAGTTGTCATTTCGATGCACAAATTAAAAGTTATAATAGTTTGAAGTTACAACCCCAATTAATACCTACTTTTTGTTTTTACACTGTGAACTGAATTTGCTCTCCTGTTTTTCTCAAGAAGAAAGAAAGGTGAACACATAAAACAAAGAAAAGTAAAAGATAACCACATTTTAAAGAAAAATAAGATATGAAATCCAAAGTGGAAAACAATGTCAACAATATTGAAATAAAAGACAAGACTTCAAGGACACAATTTCTTTCCCTTTTTGGAATTTATGACTTAAGAGAGGAGAAATCTCCAAAGCACAAAATTTTTAAATCTAAAATTCAAAAAATAGATATGTGAAGATAGATATTCCATTATCAGCAAGTAAGGCTATGATCCCAAACGATGTGAATCTCTTTTGCAGACAACCTAATAACTCTGGAACTCAATGGAATAAGAAAGACTGAATTACTAAGAATATGGCTAAGATGAACAAATTGAAATCATGAAGGGAAAGAACAGATTACAATGAAATAAGTTGAATCCAAAGTTTAGGACATCATTATGTAGTATGAACCATGAAATTTGGGTTGACAAAAGTGGGGAAATATACTATTGCTACGGTGCGTTTTGAGGTATAGGAACGAGCTTCATATTTGATATATTATAGTAGTCATTTCGATGCAATATTAAAGGTTATAACAGTTTTAAGTTACACCCATAATTAATACCTTCTTTTTGTTTTTACACTGTGAACTGTATTAGCTCTCCTGTTTTTCTCAAGAAGAAAGAAAGGTGGAACACATAAAACAAAGAAAATTAAAAGATAAGGAGATTTTAAGGAAAAATAAGTTATGAAATCCAAAGTGGAAAACAATGTCAACAAAATTGCAATAAAAGACAAGACTTTAAGGACACAATTTCTTTCTCTTTTTGGAAATTGTGACTTATGAGATGATAAAGCCTCCAAAGCACAAAATGTTTTAAATCTAAAATCCTAAAAATAGATATGTGAAGATAGATACACTATTTTCAGCAACAAAGTGTATTATCCCAAACAATTCGAATCCCTTTTGTGGACAACCTAAGAACCCTGGAACTCAATGGAATAAGAAAGATTGAATTACTAAGAATATGGCTAAGATGAACAAATTGAAATCCTAAAGAGCAAGAACAGATTCCAACGAAATATGGTGCGACCAAAGTTTAAGACATCATTATGTAGTATGAACCATGAACTTTGGGTTGACAAAACTGGGGAAATATACTATTGCTACGGTTCATTTTTAGGTATCGGAACGAGCTTCATATTTGATGTATTATAGTTGTCATTTCGATGCACAAATTAAAAGTTATAATAGTTTGAAGTTACAACCCCAATTAATACCTTCTTTTTGTTTTTACACTGTGAACTGAATTTGCTCTCCTTTTTTTCTCAAGAAGAAGGAAAGGTGAACACATAAAACAAAGAAAAGTAAAAGATAACCACATTTTAAAGAAAAATAAGATATGAAATCCAAAGTGGAAAACAATGTCAACAATATTGAAATAAAAGACAAGACTTCAAGGACACAATTTCTTTCCCTTTTTGGAATTTGTGACTTAAGAGAGGAGAAATCTCCAAAGCACAAAATTTTTAAATCTAAAATTCAAAAAATAGATATGTGAAGATAGATATACCATTATCAGCAACTAAGGCTATGATCCCAAACGATGTGAATCTCTTTTGCAGACAACCTAATAACTCTGGAACTCAATGGAATAAGAAAGACTGAATTACTAAGAATATGGCTAAGATGAACAAATTGAAATCATAAAGGGAAAGAACAGATTACAATGAAATAAGGTGAATCCAAAGTTTAGGACATCATTATGTAGTATGAACCATGAAATTTGGGTTGACAAAAGTGGGGAAATATACTATTGCTACGGTGCGTTTTGAGGTATAGGAACGAGCTTCATATTTGATATATTATAGTAGTCATTTCGATACAATATTAAAGGTTATAACAGTTTTAAGTTACACCCATAATTAATACCTTCTTTTTGTTTTTACACTGTGAATTGTATTAGCTCTCCTGTTTTTCTCAAGAAGAAAGAAAGGTGGAACACATAAAACAAAGAAAATTAAAAGATAAGGAGATTTTAAGGAAAAATAAGTTATGAAATCCAAAGTGGAAAACAATGTCAACAAAATTGAAATAAAAGACAAGACTTTAAGGACACAATTTCTTTCTCTTTTTGGAAATTGTGACTTAAGAGATGATAAAGCCTCCAAAGCACAAAATGTTTTAAATCTAAAATCCTAAAAATAGATATGTGAAGATAGATACACTATTTTCAGCAACAAAGTGTATTATCCCAAACGATTCGAATCCCTTTTGTGGACAACCTAAGAACCCTGGAACTCAATGGAATAAGAAAGATTGAATTACTAAGAATATGGCTAAGATGAACAAATTGAAATCCTAAAGAGCAAGAACAGATTCCAACGAAATAAGGTGCGACCAAAGTTTAAGACATCATTATGTAGTATGAACCATGAACTTTGGGTTGACAAAAGTGGGGAAATATACTATTGCTACGGTTCATTTTTAGGTATCGGAACGAGCTTCATATTTGATATATTATAGTTGTCATTTCGATGCACAAATTAAAAGTTAATATAGTTTGAAGTTACAACCCCAATTAATACCTTCTTTTTGTTTTTACACAGTGAACTGAATTTGCTCTCCTTTTTTTCTCAAGAAGAAAGAAAGGTGAACACATAAAACAAAGAAAAGTAAAAGATAACCACATTTTAAAGAAAAATAAGATATGAAATCCAAAGTGGAAAACAATGTCAACAATATTGAAATAAAAGACAAGACTTCAAGGACACAATTTCTTTCTCTTTTTGGAATTTGTGACTTAAGAGAGGAGAAATCTCCAAAGCACAAAAGTTTTAAATCTAAAATTCAAAAAATAGATATGTGAAGATAGATATACCATTATCAGCAACTAAGGCTATGATCCCGAACGATGTGAATCTCTTTTGCAGACAACCTAATAACTCTGGAACTCAATGGAATAAGAAAGACTGAATTACTAAGAATATGGCTAAGATGAACAAATTGAAATCATAAAGGGAAAGAACAGATTACAATGAAATAAGGTGAATCCAAAGTTTAGGACATCATTATGTAGTATGAACCATGAAATTTGGGTTGACAAAAGTGGGGAAATATACTATTGCTACGGTGCGTTTTGAGGTATAGGAACGAGCTTCATATTTGATATATTATAGTAGTCATTTCGATGCAATATTAAAGGTTATAACAGTTTTAAGTTACACCCATAATTAATACCTTCTTTTTGTTTTTACACTGTGAACTGTATTAGCTCTCCTGTTTTTCTCAAGAAGAAAGAAAGGTGGAACACATAAAACAAAGAAAATTAAAAGATAAGGAGATTGTAAGGAAAAATAAGTTATGAAATCCAAAGTGGAAAACAATGTCAACAAAATTGAAATAAAAGACAAGACTTTAAGGACACAATTTCTTTCTCTTTTTGGAAATTGTGACTTAAGAGATGATAAAGCGTCCAAAGCACAAAATGTTTTAAATCTAAAATCCTAAAAATAGATATGTGAAGATAGATACACTATTTTCAGCAACAAAGTGTATTATCCCAAACAATTCGAATCCCTTTTGTGGACAACCTAAGAACCCTGGAACTCAATGGAATAAGAAAGATTGAATTACTAAGAATATGGCTAAGATGAACAAATTGAAATCCTAAAGAGCAAGAACAGATTCCAACGAAATATGGTGCGACCAAAGTTTAAGACATCATTATGTAGTATGAACCATGAACTTTGGGTTGACAAAACTGGGGAAATATACTATTGCTACGGTTCATTTTTAGGTATCGGAACGAGCTTCATATTTGATGTATTATAGTTGTCATTTCGATGCACAAATTAAAAGTTATAATAGTTTGAAGTTACAACCCCAATTAATACCTTCTTTTTGTTTTTACATTGTGAACTGAATTTGCTCTCCTTTTTTTCTCAAGAAGAAGGAAAGGTGAACACATAAAACAAAGAAAAGTAAAAGATAACCACATTTTAAAGAAAAATAAGATATGAAATCCAAAGTGGAAAACAATGTCAACAATATTGAAATAAAAGACAAGACTTCAAGGACACAATTTCTTTCTCTTTTTGGAATTTGTGACTTAAGAGAGGAGAAATCTCCAAAGCACAAAATTTTTAAATCTAAAATTCAAAAAATAGATATGTGAAGATAGATATACCATTATCAGCAACTAAGGCTATGTTCCCAAACGATGTGAATCTCTTTTGCAGACAACCTAATAACTCTGGAACTCAATGGAATAAGAAAGACTGAATTACTAAGAATATGGCTAAGATGAACAAATTGAAATCATAAAGGGAAAGAACAGATTACAATGAAATAAGGTGAATCCAAAGTTTAGGACATCATTATGTAGTATGAACCATGAAATTTGGGTTGACAAAAGTGGGGAAATATACTATTGCTACGGTGCGTTTTGAGGTATAGGAACGAGCTTCATATTTGATATATTATAGTAGTCATTTTGATGCAATATTAAAGGTTATAACAGTTTTAAGTTACACCCATAATTAATACCTTCTTTTTGTTTTTACACTGTGAACTGTATTAGCTCTCCTGTTTTTCTCAAGAAGAAAGAAAGGTGGAACACATAAAACAAAGAAAATTAAAAGATAAGGAGATTTTAAGGAAAAATAAGTTATGAAATCCAAAGTGGAAAACAATGTCAACAAAATTGAAATAAAAGACAAGACTTTAAGGACACAATTTCTTTCTCTTTTTGGAAATTGTGACTTAAGAGATGATAAAGCCTCCAAAGCACAAAATGTTTTAAATCTAAAATCCTAAAAATAGATATGTGAAGATAGATACACTATTTTCAGCAACAAAGTGTATTATCCCAAACGATTCGAATCCCTTTTGTGGACAACCTAAGAACCCTGGAACTCAATGGAATAAGAAAGATTGAATTACTAAGAATATGGCTAAGATGAACAAATTGAAATCCTAAAGAGCAAGAACAGATTCCAACGAAATAAGGTGCGACCAAAGTTTAAGACATCATTATGTAGTATGAACCATGAACTTTGGGTTGACAAAAGTGGGGAAATATACTATTGCTACGGTTCATTTTTAGGTATCGGAACGAGCTTCATATTTGATGTATTATAGTTGTCATTTCGATGCACAAATTAAAAGTTATAATAGTTTGAAGTTACAACCCCAATTAATACCTTCTTTTTGTTTTTACATTGTGAACTGAATTTGCTCTCCTTTTTTTCTCAAGAAGAAGGAAAGGTGAACACATAAAACAAAGAAAAGTAAAAGATAACCACATTTTAAAGAAAAATAAGATATGAAATCCAAAGTGGAAAACAATGTCAACAATATTGAAATAAAAGACAAGACTTCAAGGACACAATTTCTTTCTCTTTTTGGAATTTGTGACTTAAGAGAGGAGAAATCTCCAAAGCACAAAATTTTTAAATCTAAAATTCAAAAAATAGATATGTGAAGATAGATATACCATTATCAGCAACTAAGGCTATGATCCCAAACGATGTGAATCTCTTTTGCAGACAACCTAATAACTCTGGAACTCAATGGAATAAGAAAGACTGAATTACTAAGAATATGGCTAAGATGAACAAATTGAAATCATAAAGGGAAAGAACAGATTACAATGAAATAAGGTGAATCCAAAGTTTAGGACATCATTATGTAGTATGAACCATGAAATTTGGGTTGACAAAAGTGGGGAAATATACTATTGCTACGGTGCGTTTTGAGGTATAGGAACGAGCTTCATATTTGATATATTATAGTAGTCATTTCGATACAATATTAAAGGTTATAACAGTTTTAAGTTACACCCATAATTAATACCTTCTTTTTGTTTTTACACTGTGAACTGTATTAGCTCTCCTGTTTTTCTCAAGAAGAAAGAAAGGTGGAACACATAAAACAAAGAAAATTAAAAGATAAGGAGATTTTAAGGAAAAATAAGTTATGAAATCCAAAGTGGAAAACAATGTCAACAAAATTGAAATAAAAGACAAGACTTTAAGGACACAATTTCTTTCTCTTTTTGGAAATTGTGACTTAAGAGATGATAAAGCCTCCAAAGCACAAAATGTTTTAAATCTAAAATCCTAAAAATAGATATGTGAAGATAGATACACTATTTTCAGCAACAAAGTGTATTATCCCAAACGATTCGAATCCCTTTTGTGGACAACCTAAGAACCCTGGAACTCAATGGAATAAGAAAGATTGAATTACTAAGAATATGGCTAAGATGAACAAATTGAAATCCTAAAGAGCAAGAACAGATTCCAACGAAATAAGGTGCGACCAAAGTTTAAGACATCATTATGTAGTATGAACCATGAACTTTGGGTTGACAAAAGTGGGGAAATATACTATTGCTACGGTTCATTTTTATGTATCGGAACGAGCTTCATATTTGATATATTATAGTTGTCATTTCGATGCACAAATTAAAAGTTAATATAGTTTGAAGTTACAACCCCAATTAATACCTTCTTTTTGTTTTTACACTGTGAACTGAATTTGCTCTCCTTTTTTTCTCAAGAAGAAAGAAAGGTGAACACATAAAACAAAGAAAAGTAAAAGATAACCACATTTTAAAGAAAAATAAGATATGAAATCCAAAGTGGAAAACAATGTCAACAATATTGAAATAAAAGACAAGACTTCAAGGACACAATTTCTTTCTCTTTTTGGAATTTGTGACTTAAGAGAGGAGAAATCTCCAAAGCACAAAATTTTTAAATCTAAAATTCAAAAAATAGATATGTGAAGATAGATATACCATTATCAGCAACTAAGGCTATGATCCCAAACGATGTGAATCTCTTTTGCAGACAACCTAATAACTCTGGAACTCAATGGAATAAGAAAGACTGAATTACTAAGAATATGGCTAAGATGAACAAATTGAAATCATAAAGGGAAAGAACAGATTACAATGAAATAAGGTGAATCCAAAGTTTAGGACATCATTATGTAGTATGAACCATGAAATTTGGGTTGACAAAAGTGGGGAAATATACTATTGCTACGGTGCGTTTTGAGGTATAGGAACGAGCTTCATATTTGATATATTATAGTAGTCATTTCGATACAATATTAAAGGTTATAACAGTTTTAAGTTACACCCATAATTAATACCTTCTTTTTGTTTTTACACTGTGAACTGTATTAGCTCTCCTGTTTTTCTCAAGAAGAAAGAAAGGTGGAACACATAAAACAAAGAAAATTAAAAGATAAGGAGATTTTAAGGAAAAATAAGTTATGAAATCCAAAGTGGAAAACAATGTCAACAAAATTGAAATAAAAGACAAGACTTTAAGGACACAATTTCTTTCTCTTTTTGGAAATTGTGACTTAAGAGATGATAAAGCCTCCAAAGCACAAAATGTTTTAAATCTAAAATCCTAAAAATAGATATGTGAAGATAGATACACTATTTTCAGCAACAAAGTGTATTATCCCAAACGATTCGAATCCCTTTTGTGGACAACCTAAGAACCCTGGAACTCAATGGAATAAGAAAGATTGAATTACTAAGAATATGGCTAAGATGAACAAATTGAAATCCTAAAGAGCAAGAACAGATTCCAACGAAATAAGGTGCGACCAAAGTTTAAGGCATCATTATGTAGTATGAACCATGAACTTTGGGTTGACAAAAGTGGGGAAATATACTATTGCTACGGTTCATTTTTAGGTATCGGAACGAGCTTCATATTTGATATATTATAGTTGTCATTTCGATGCACAAATTAAAAGTTAATATAGTTTGAAGTTACAACCCCAATTAATACCTTCTTTTTGTTTTTACACTGTGAACTGAATTTGCTCTCCTTTTTTTCTCAAGAAGAAAGAAAGGTGAACACATAAAACAAAGAAAAGTAAAAGATAACCACATTTTAAAGAAAAATAAGATATGAAATCCAAAGTGGAAAACAATGTCAACAATATTGAAATAAAAGACAAGACTTCAAGGACACAATTTCTTTCTCTTTTTGGAATTTGTGACTTAAGAGAGGAGAAATCTCCAAAGCACAAAAGTTTTAAATCTAAAATTCAAAAAATAGATATGTGAAGATAGATATACCATTATCAGCAACTAAGGCTATGATCCCGAACGATGTGAATCTCTTTTGCAGACAACCTAATAACTCTGGAACTCAATGGAATAAGAAAGACTGAATTACTAAGAATATGGCTAAGATGAACAAATTGAAATCATAAAGGGAAAGAACAGATTACAATGAAATAAGGTGAATCCAAAGTTTAGGACATCATTATGTAGTATGAACCATGAAATTTGGGTTGACAAAAGTGGGGAAATATACTATTGCTACGGTGCGTTTTGAGGTATAGGAACGAGCTTCATATTTGATATATTATAGTAGTCATTTCGATGCAATATTAAAGGTTATAACAGTTTTAAGTTACACCCATAATTAATACCTTCTTTTTGTTTTTACACTGTGAACTGTATTAGCTCTCCTGTTTTTCTCAAGAAGAAAGAAAGGTGGAACACATAAAACAAAGAAAATTAAAAGATAAGGAGATTGTAAGGAAAAATAAGTTATGAAATCCAAAGTGGAAAACAATGTCAACAAAATTGAAATAAAAGACAAGACTTTAAGGACACAATTTCTTTCTCTTTTTGGAAATTGTGACTTAAGAGATGATAAAGCGTCCAAAGCACAAAATGTTTTAAATCTAAAATCCTAAAAATAGATATGTGAAGATAGATACACTATTTTCAGCAACAAAGTGTATTATCTCAAACGATTCGAATCCCTTTTGTGGACAACCTAAGAACCCTGGAACTCAATGGAATAAGAAAGATTGAATTACTAAGAATATGGCTAAGATGAACAAATTGAAATCCTAAAGAGCAAGAACAGATTCCAACGAAATAAGGTGCGACCAAAGTTTAAGACATCATTATGTAGTATGAACCATGAACTTTGGGTTGACAAAAGAGGGGAAATATACTATTGCTACGGTTCATTTTTAGGTATCGGAACGAGCTTCATATTTGATGTATTATAGTTGTCATTTCGATGCACAAATTAAAAGTTATAATAGTTTGAAGTTACAACCCCAATTAATACCTTCTTTTTGTTTTTACACTGTGAACTGAATTTGCTCTCCTTTTTTTCTCAAGAAGAAGGAAAGGTGAACACATAAAACAAAGAAAAGTAAAAGATAACCACATTTTAAAGAAAAATAAGATATGAAATCCAAAGTGGAAAACAATGTCAACAATATTGAAAAAAAAGACAAGACTTCAAGGACACAATTTCTTTCTCTTTTTGGAATTTGTGACTTAAGAGAGGAGAAATCTCCAAAGCACAAAATTTTTAAATCTAAAATTCAAAAAATAGATATGTGAAGATAGATATACCATTATCAGCAACTAAGGCTATGATCCCAAACGATGTGAATCTCTTTTGCAGACAACCTAATAACTCTGGAACTCAATGGAATAAGAAAGACTGAATTACTAAGAATATGGCTAAGATGAACAAATTGAAATCATAAAGGGAAAGAACAGATTACAATGAAATAAGGTGAATCCAAAGTTTAGGACATCATTATGTAGTATGAACCATGAAATTTGGGTTGACAAAAGTGGGGAAATATACTATTGCTACGGTGCGTTTTGAGGTATAGGAACGAGCTTCATATTTGATATATTATAGTAGTCATTTCGATGCAATATTAAAGGTTATAACAGTTTTAAGTTACACCCATAATTAATACCTTCTTTTTGTTTTTACACTGTGAACTGTATTAGCTCTCCTGTTTTTCTCAAGAAGAAAGAAAGGTGGAACACATAAAACAAAGTAAATTAAAAGATAAGGAGATTTTAAGGAAAAATAAGTTATGAAATCCAAAGTGGAAAACAATGTCAACAAAATTGAAATAAAAGACAAGACTTTAAGGACACAATTTCTTTCTCTTTTTGGAAATTGTGACTTAAGAGATGATAAAGCCTCCAAAGCACAAAATGTTTTAAATCTAAAATCCTAAAAATAGATATGTGAAGATAGATACACTATTTTCAGCAACAAAGTGTATTATCCCAAACGATTCGAATCCCTTTTGTGGACAACCTAAGAACCCTGGAACTCAATGGAATAATAAAGATTGAATTACTAAGAATATGGCTAAGATGAACAAATTGAAATCCTAAAGAGCAAGAACAGATTCCAACGAAATAAGGTGCGACCAAAGTTTAAGACATCATTATGTAGTATGAACCATGAACTTTGGGTTGACAAAAGTGGTGAAATATACTATTGCTACGGTTCATTTTTAGGTATCGGAACGAGCTTCATATTTGATATATTATAGTTGTCATTTCGATGCACAAATTAAAAGTTATAAAATTTTTAAGGTACAACATTATTTAATTACTTCTTTTTGTTTTTACACTGTGAACTGATTTAGCTCTCTTGTTTTTCTCAAGAAGAAAGAAAGGTGGAACACATAAAACAAAGAAAAGTAAAAGATAACGAGATTTAAAAAAAAATAAGATATGAAATCCAAAGTGGAAAACAATGTCAACAAAATTGAAATAAAAGACAAGACTTTAAGGACACAATTTCTTTCTCTTTTCGAAATTTGTGACTTAGAAGAGGAGAAATCTCCAAAGCACAAAATATTTTAAATCTAAAATTCAAGAAATAGATATGTGAAGATAGATACACTATTATCAGCAACCAAGGCTATGATCCCAAACGATGTGAATCTCTTTTGCGGACAACCTAATAACCCTAGAACTGAATAGAATAAGAAAGATTGAATTACAAAGAATATGGCTAAGACTAACAAATGGAAATCCTAAAGGGAAATAACAGGTTACAACGAAATAAGGTACGACCAAAGTTTAGGACATCATTATTTAGTATCAACAATGAAAGTTGGGTTGATAAAAGTGGCAAAATATACTATTCCTCCGCTGCGTTTTTAGGTATCGAAACGAGCTTCAGATTTGATATATTATAGTAGTCATTTTGATGCACAAATTAAAGGTTATAACAGTTTAAGGTACAACCCCAATTAATACCTTCTTTTTGTTTTTACACTGTGAACTGTATTAGCTATCTTGTTTTTCTCAAGAAGAAAGAAAGGTGGAACACATATAACAAAGAAAAGTAAAAGATAACGAGATTTTAAAGAAAATTAAGATATGAAATCCAAAGTGGAAAGCAATGTCAACAAAGTGAAATAAAAGACAAGACTTTAAGGAGGCGATTTCTTTTTCTTTTTGGAAATTGTGACTTAAGAGAGGAGAAAACCTCCAAAGCACAAAAGTTTTTAAGTCTAAAATTCTAAAAATAGATATGTGAAGATATATACACTATTTTCTACAACCTTGTTTATTATCCCAAACGATGCGAATCCCTTTTGTGGACAACCTAAGATCCCTGGAACTAAATGGAATAAGAAAGATTGATTTACTAAGAATATGGCTAAGATGAACAAATTGAAATCCTAAAGGGCAAGAACAGATTACAACGAAATAAGGTGCGACCAAAGTTTAAGACATCATTATATAGTATGAACGATGAAAGTTGGGTTAACAAAACTGGGGAAATATACTATTGCTGCGGTGCATTTTTAGGTATCGGAACGAGCTTCATATTTGATATATTATAGTTTTTATTTCGATGCACAAATTAAAGGTTATAACTGTTTTAAGTTACAACCTCAATTAATACCTTCTTTTTGTTTTTAAACTGTGAACTGTATTAGCTCTCTTGTTTTTCTCAACAAGAAAGAAAGGTGGAACACATAAAAAAAAGAAAACTGATAGATAACGAGATTTTAAAGAAAAATAAGATATGAAATTCAAAGTGGAAAACAATATAAACAAAAATGAAATAAAAGACAAGACTTTAAGGACACAATTTCTATCTCATTTTGGAATTTGTGACTTAAGAGAGGAGAAACCTCCAAAGCACAAAACTTTTTAAATCTAAAATTCAAAAAATAGATATGTGAAGATAGATACACTATTTTCAGCAACCAAAGCTATGATCCCAAATGATGCGAATCCCTTTTGCGGACAACCTAAGAACCCTGGAACGCAATGGAATAAGAAAGATTGATTTACTAAGAATATCGCTAAGATAAACAAATTGAAATCCTAAAGGGCAAGAACAGATTACAAAGAAATAAGGTGCGACCAAAGTTTAAGACATCATTATCTATTATGAACGATGAAAGTTGGGATGACAAAAGTTGAGAAATATACTATTGCTACGGTGCGTTTTTAGGTATCAGAACGAGCTTCAGATTTGATATATTATAGTAGTAATTTCGATGCACAATTTAGAAGTTAAAACAGTTTTAAGTTACAACCCCAATTAATACCTTCTTTTTGTTTTTACACTATGAACTGTATTAGCACTCTTGTTTTTCTCAAGAAGAAAGAAAGGTGGAACACATAAACAAAGAAAAGTAAAAGATAACGAGATTTCAAAGAAAAATAAGATATGAAATCCAAAGTGGAAAACAATGTCAACAAAATTGAAATAAAAGACAAGACTTTAAGGACACAATTTCTTTCTCTTTTTTAAAATTGTGACTTAAGAGAGGAGAAAACCTCCAAAGCACAAAAGTTTTTAAGTCTAAAATTCAAAAAATAGATATGTCAAGATAGATACACTATTTTCAGCAACCAAGTTTATTATCCCAAACGATGCGAATCCCTTTTGTGGACAACCTAAGATCCCTGGAACTAAATGGAATAAGAAAGATTGATTTACTAAGAATATGGCTAAGATGAACAAATTGAAATCCTAAAGGGCAAGAACAGATTACAACGAAATAAGGTGCGACCAAAGTTTAAGACATCATTATATAGTATGAACGATGAAAGTTGGGTTAACAAAACTGGGGAAATATACTATTGCTGCGGTGCATTTTTAGGTATCGGAACGAGCTTCATATTTGATATATTATAGTTTTTATTTCGATGCACAAATTAAAGGTTATAACTGTTTTAAGCTACAACCTCAATTAATACCTTCTTTTTGTTTTTAAACTGTGAACTGTATTAGCTCTCTTGTTTTTCTCAACAAGAAAGAAAGGTGGAACACATAAAAAAAAAGAAAACTGAAAGATAACGAGATTTTAAAGAAAAATAAGATATGAAATTCAAAGTGGAAAACAATATGAATAAAAATGAAATAAAAGACAAGACTTTAAGGACACAATTTCTATCTCATTTTGGAATTTGTGACTTAAGAGAGGAGAAAACCTCCAAAGCACAAAACTTTTTAAATCTAAAATTCAAAAAATAGATATGTGAAGATAGATACACTATTTTCAACAACCAAAGCTATGATCCCAAATGATGCGAATCCCTTTTTCGGATAACCTAAGAACCCTGGAACTCAATGGAATAAGAGAGATTGATTTACTAAGAATATCGCTAAGATAAACAAATTGAAATCCTAAAGGGCAAGAACAGATTACAAAGAAATAAGGTGCGACCAAAGTTTAAGACATCATTATCTATTATGAACGATGAAAGTTGGGATGACAAAGGTTGAGAAATATACTATTGCTACGGTGCGTTTTTAAGTATCAGAACGAGCTTCAGATTTGATATATTATAGTAGTAATTTCGATGCACAATTTAGAAGTTAAAACAGTTTTAAGTTACAACCCCAATTAATACCTTCTTTTTGTTTTTACACTGTGAACTGTATTAGCTCTCTTGTTTTTCTCAAGCAGAAAGAAAGGTGGAACACATAAAACAAAGAAAAGTAAAAGATAACGAGATTTCAAAGAAAAATAAGATATGAAATCCAAAGTGGAAAACAATGTCAACAAAATTGAAATAAAAGACAAGACTTTAAGGACACAATTTCCCTCTCTTTTTGGAAATTGTGACTTAAGAGAGGAGAAAACCTCCAAAGCACAAATTTTTTTAAGTCTAAAATTCTAAAAATAGATATGTGAAAATAGATACACTATTTTCAGCAACCAAAGCTATGATCCCAAACGATGCAAATCCCTTTTGTGGAAAACCTAAGATCTTTGGAACTAAATGGAATAAGAAAGAATGATTTACTAAGAATATGGCTAATATGAACAAATTGAAATCCTAAAGGGCAAGAACAAATTACAACGAAATAAGGTGCGACCAAATTTTAAGACATCATTATGTAGTATGAACCATGAAATTCGGGTTGACAAAAGTGAGGAAATATACTATTGCTATGGTGCGTTTTTAGGTATCGAAACGAACTTCATATTTTATATATTATAGTTGTCATTTTGATGCACAAATTAGAAATTAAAACAGTTTTAAGTTACAACCCCAATTAATACCTTCTTTTTGTTTTTACACTATGAACTGTATTAGCACTCTTGTTTTTCTCAAGAAGAAAGAAAAGTGGAACACATAAACAAAGAAAAGTAAAAGATAACGAGATTTCAAAGAAAAATAAGATATGAAATCCAAAGTGGAAAACAATGTCAACAAAATTGAAATAAAAGACCAGACTTTAAGGACAAAATTTCTTTCTCTTTTTGGAAATTGTGACTTAAGAGAGGAGAAAACATCCAAAGGACAAATTTTTTTAAGTCTAAAATTCAAAAAATAGATATGTGAAGATAGATACACTATTATCAGGAACCAAGGCTATGATCCCAAACGATGCGAATCTCTTTTGCGGACAACCTAATAACCCTGGAACTCAATGGAATAAGAAAGATTGAATTACTAAGAATATGGCTAAGATGAACAAATTGAAATCCTAAAGGGAAAGAACAGATTACAACGAAATAAGGTGCGACCAAAGTTTAAGACATCATTATGTAGTATGACCCATGAAATTCGGGTTGACAAAAGTGGGCAAATATACTATTGCTACTGTGCATTTTTAGGTATCGGAACGAGCTTCATATTTGATATATTATAGTTGTCATTTCGATGTACAAATTAAAAGTTATAATAGTTTTATGTTACAACCACAATTAATATTTTCTTTTTGTTTTTACATTTTGAACTGTATTAGCTCTCTTGTTTTTCTCAAGAAGAAAGAGAGCTGGAACACATAAAACAAAGAAAAGTAAAAGATAACAAGATTTTAAAGAAAAATAAGATATGAAATCCAAAGTGGAAAACAATGTCAACAAAATTGAAATAAAAGACAAGACTTTAAGGACACAATTTCTTTCCCTTTTTGGAAATTGTGAATTAAGAGAGGAGAAAACTCCAAAGCACAAAATGTTTTAAATCTAAAATCCTAAAAATAGATATGTGAAGATAGATACATTATTTTCAGCAACAAAGTGTATTATCCCAAACGATTCGAATCCCTTTTGTGGACAACCTAAGAACCCTGGAACTCAATGGAATAAGAAAGATTGAATTACTAAGAATATGGCTAAGATGACCAAATTGAAATCCCAAAGAGCAAGAACAGATTCCAACGAAATAAGGTGCGACCAAAGTTTAGGACATCATTATGTAGTATGAACCATGAAATTTGGGTTGACAAAAGTGGGGAAATATACTATTGCTACGGTGCGTTTTGAGGTATAGGAACGAGCTTCATATTTGATATATTATAGTAGTCATTTCGATGCAATATTAAAGGTTATAACAGTTTTAAGTTACACCCATAATTAATACCTTCCTTTTGTTTTTACACTGTGAACTGTATTAGCTCTCCTGTTTTTCTCAAGAAGAAAGAAAGGTGGAACACATAAAACAAAGTAAATTAAAAGATAAGGAGATTTTAAGGAAAAATAAGTTATGAAATCCAAAGGGGAAAACAATGTCAACAAAATTGAAATAAAAGACAAGACTTTAAGGACACAATTTCTTTCTCTTTTTGGAAATTGTGACTTAAGAGATGATAAAGCCTCCAAAGCACAAAATGTTTTAAATCTAAAATCCTAAAAATAGATATGTGAAGATAGATACACTATTTTCAGCAACAAAGTGTATTATCCCAAACGATTCGAATCCCTTTTGTGGACAACCTAAGAACCCTGGAACTCAATGGAATAATAAAGATTGAATTACTAAGAATATGGCTAAGATGAACAAATTGAAATCCTAAAGAGCAAGAACAGATTCCAACGAAATAAGGTGCGACCAAAGTTTAAGACATCATTATGTAGTATGAACCATGAACTGTGGGTTGACAAAAGTGGTGAAATATACTATTGCTACGGTTCATTTTTAGGTATCGGAACGAGCTTCATATTTGATATATTATAGTTGTCATTTCGATGCACAAATTAAAAGTTATAAAATTTTTAAGGTACAACATTATTTAATTACTTCTTTTTGTTTTTACACTGTGAACTGATTTAGCTCTCTTGTTTTTCTCAAGAAGAAAGAGAGCTGGAACACATAAAACAAAGAAAAGTAAAAGATAACAAGATTTTAAAGAAAAATAAGATATGAAATCCAAAGTGGAAAACAATGTCAACAAAATTGAAATAAAAGACAAGACTTTAAGGACACAATTTCTTTCCCTTTTTGGAAATTGTGAATTAAGAGAGGAGAAAACTCCAAAGCACAAAATGTTTTAAATCTAAAATCCTAAAAATAGATATGTGAAGATAGATACACTATTTTCAGCAACAAAGTGTATTATCCCAAACGATTCGAATCCCTTTTGTGGACAACCTAAGAACCCTGGAACTCAATGGAATAAGAAAGATTGAATTACTAAGAATATGGCTAAGATGACCAAATTGAAATCCCAAAGAGCAAGAACAGATTCCAACGAAATAAGGTGCGACCAAAGTTTAAGACATCATTATGTAGTATGAACCATGAAGTTTGGGTTGACAAAAGTGGGGAAATATACTATTGCTACGGTTCATTTTTAGGTATCGGAACGAGCTTCATATTTGATATATTATAGTTGTCATTTCGATGCACAAATTAAAAGTTATAATAGTTTGAAGTTACAACCCCAATTAATACCTTTTTTTTGTTTTTACACTGTGAACTGAATTTGCTCTCCTGTTTTTCTCAAGAAGAAAGAAAGGTGAACACATAAAACAAAGAAAAGTAAAAGATAACAAGATTTTAAAGAAAAATAAGATATGAAATCCAAAGTGGAAAACAATGTCAACAATATTGAAATAAAAGACAAGACTTCAAGGACACAATTTCTTTCTCTTTTTGGAAATTGTGACTTAAGAGAGGATAAAGCCTCCAAAGCACTAAACTTTTTTAAATCTAAAATTCAAAAAATTGATATGTAAACATAGATACACTATTTTCAGCAACCAAAGCAATGATCGCAAACGATGTGAATCCCTTTGGCGGACAACCTAAGAACCCTAGAACTAAATGGAATAAGAAAGATTGATTTACTAAGAATATGGCTAAGATGAACAAATTGAAATCCTAAAGGGAAAGAACAGATTACAACGAAATAAGGTGCGACCAAAGTTTAAGACATCATTATGTAGTATGAACCATGAAATTCGGGTTGACAAAAGTGGGCAAATATACTATTGCTACTGTGCATTTTTAGGTATCGGAACGAGCTTCATATTTGATATATTATAGTTGTCATTTCGATGTACAAATTAAAAGTTATAATAGTTTTATGTTACAACCACAATTAATATCTTCTTTTTGTTTTTACATTTTAAACTGTATTAGCTCTCTTGTTTTTCTCAAGAAGAAAGAGAGCTGGAACACATGAAACAAAGAAAAGTAAAAGATAACAAGATTTTAAAGAAAAATAAGATATGAAATCCAAAGTGGAAAACAATGTCAACAAAATTGAAATAAAAGACAAGACTTTAAGGACACAATTTCTTTCCCTTTTTGGAAATTGTGAATTAAGAGAGGAGAAAACTCCAAAGCACAAAATGTTTTAAATCTAAAATCCTAAAAATAGATATGTGAAGATAGATACACTATTTTCAGCAACAAAGTGTATTATCCCAAACGATTCGAATCCCTTTTGTGGACAACCTAAGAACCTTGGAACTCAATGGAATAAGAAAGATTGAATTACTAAGAATATGGCTAAGATGACCAAATTGAAATCCCAAAGAGCAAGAACAGATTCCAACGAAATAAGGTGCGACCAAAGTTTAAGACATCATTATGTAGTATGAACCATGAAATTTGGGTTAACAAAAGTGGGGAAATATACAATTGCTACGGTGCGTTTTTAGGTATCGGAAAGAGCTTCAGATTTGATATATTATAGTAGTCATTTCGATGCACAAATTAAAGGTTATAACAGTTTTAAGTTACAACCATAATTAATACCTTCTTTTTGTTTTTACACTGTGAACTGTATTAGCTCTCTTGTTTTTCTCAAGAAGAAAGAAAGGTGGAACACATAAAACAAAGAAAAGTAAAAGATAACAAGATTTTAAAGAAAAATAAGATATGAAATCCAAAGTGGAAAAAAATGTCAACAATATTGAAATAAAAGACAAGACTTCAAGGACACAATTTCTTTCTCTTTTTGGAAATTGTGACTTAAGAGAGGATAAAGCCTCCAAAGCACTAAATTTCTTAAATCTAAAATTCAAAAAATTGATATGTAAACATAGATACACTATTTTCAGCAACCAAAGCAATGATCCCAAACGATGTGAATCCCTTTGGCGGACAACCTAAGATCCCTAGAACTAAATGGAATAAGAAAGATTGATTTACTAAGAATATGGCTAAGATGAACAAATTGAAATCCTAAAGGGCAAGAACAGATTACAACGAAATAAGGTGCGACCAAATTTTAAGACATCATTATGTAGTATGAACCATGAAATTCGGGTTGAAAAAAGTGGGGAAATATACTATTGCTACGGTGCGTTTTTAGGTATCGGAACGAACTTCATATTTTATATATTATAGTTGTCATTTTGATGCACAAATTAGAAATTAAACAGTTTTAAGTTACAACCCCAATTAATACCTTCTTTTTGTTTTTACACTATGAACTGTATTAGCACTCTTGTTTTTCTCAAGAAGAAAGAAAGGTGGAACACATAAACAAAGAAAAGTAAAAGATAACGAGATTTCAAAGAAAAATAAGATATGAAATCCAAAGTGGAAAACAATGTCAACAAAATTGAAATAAAAGACTAGACTTTAAGGACACAATTTCTTTCTCTTTTTGGAAATTGTGACTTAAGAGAGGAGAAAACTCCAAAGGACAAATTTTTTTAAGTCTAAAATCCTAAAAATAGATATGTGAAGATAGATACACTATTTTCAGCAACAAAGTGTATTATCCCAAACGATTCGAATCCCTTTTGTGGACAACCTAAGAACCCTGGAACTCAATGGAATAAGAAAGATTGAATTACTAAGAATATGGCTAAGATGAACAAATTGAAATCCTAAAGAGCAAGAACAGATTCCAACGAAATAAGGTGCGACCAAAGTTTAAGACATCATTATGTAGTATGAACCATGAACTTTGGGTTGACAAAAGTGGGGAAATATACTATTGCTACGGTTCATTTTTAGGTATCGGAACGAGCTTCATATTTGATATATTATAGTTGTCATTTCGATGCACAAATTAAAAGTTATAATAGTTTGAAGTTACAACCCCAATTAATACCTTCTTTTTGTTTTTACACTGTGAACTGAATTTGCTCTCCTGTTTTTCTCAAGAAGAAAGAAAGGTGAACACATAAAACAAAGAAAAGTAAAAGATAACAAGATTTTAAAGAAAAATAAGATATGAAATCCAAAGTGGAAAACAATGTCAACAATATTGAAATAAAAAGACAAGACTTCAAGGACACAATTTCTTTCTCTTTTTGGAAATTGTGACTTAAGAGAGGATAAAGCCTCCAAAGCACTAAATTTCTTAAATCTAAAATTCAAAAAAATTGATATGTAAACATAGATACACTATTTTCAGCAACCAAAGCTATGATCCCAAACGATGTGAATCCCTTTGGCGGACAACCTAAGAACCCTAGAACTAAATGGAATAAGAAAGATTGATTTACTAAGAATATGGCTAAGATGAACAAATTGAAATCCTAAAGGGCAAGAACAGATTACAACGAAATAAGGTACGACCAAATTTTAAGACATCATTATGTAGTATGAACCATGAAATTTGGGTTGAAAAAAGTGGGGAAATATACTATTGCTACGGTGCGTTTTTAGGTATCGGAACGAACTTCATATTTTATATATTATAGTTGTCATTTTGATGCACAAATTAGAAATTAAAACAGTTTTAAGTTACAACCCCAATTAATACCTTCTTTTTGTTTTTACACTATGAACTGTATTAGCACTCTTGTTTTTCTCAAGAAGAAAGAAAGGTGGAACACATAAACAAAGAAAAGTAAAAGATAACGAGATTTCAAAGAAAAATAAGATATGAAATCCGAAGTGGAAAACAATGTTAACAAAATTGAAATAAAAGACTAGACTTTAAGGACACAATTTCTTTCTCTTTTTGGAAATTGTGACTTAAGAGAGGAGAAAACCTCCAAAGGACAAATTTTTTTAAGTCTAAAATTCTAAAAATAGATATGTGAAGATAGATACACTATTATCAGCAACCAAGGCTATGATCCCAAACGATGCGAATCTCTTTTGCGGACAATCTAATAACCCTGGAACTCAATGGAATAAGAAAGATTGATTTACTAAGAATATGGCTAAGATGAACAAATTGAAATGCTAAAGGGCAAGAACAGATTACAACGAAATAAGGTGCGACCAATGTTTAAGATATCATTATGTAGTATGAACCATGAAATTCGGGTTGACAAAAGTGGGGAAATATACTATTGCTACGGTGCATTTTTAGGTATCGGAACGAACTTCATATTTGATATATTATAGTTGTCATTTTGATGCACAAATTAGAAGTTATAATAGTTTTATGTTACAACTACAATTAATACCTTCTTTTTGTTTTTACATTATGAACTGTATTAGCTCTCTTGTTTTTCTCAAGAAGAAAGAAAGGTGGAACACATAAAACAAAGAAAAGTAAAAGATAACAAGATTTTAAAGAAAAATAAGATATGAAATCCAAAGTGGAAAACAATGTCAACAAAATTGAAATAAAAGACAAGACTTTAAGGACACAATTTCTTTCCCTTTTTGGAAATTGTGACTTAAGAGAGGAGAAAAATTCCAAAGCACAAAATGTTTTAAATCTAAAATTCTAAAAATAGATATGTGAAGATAGATTCACTATTATCAGCAACCAAGGCTATGATCCGAAACGATTCGAATCTCTTTTGCGGACAACCTAAGAACCCTAGAACTCAATGGAATAAGAAAGATTGAATTACTAAGAATATGGCTAAGATGAACAAATTGAAATCCTAAAGGGAACGAACAGATTCTAACGAAATAAGGTGCGACCAAAGTTTAAGAAATAATTATTTAGTATGAACCATGAACTTTGGGTTGATAAAAAGTAGCAAAATATACATTTCCTCCGCTGCGTTTTTAGGTATCAAAACGAGCTTCAGATTTGATATATTATAGTAGTCATTACGATACACAAATTAAAAGTTATAATAGTTTTATGTTACAACCCCAATTAATACCTTCTTTTTGTTTTTACACTGTGAACTGAATTTGCTCTCCTGTTTTTCTCAAGAAGAAAGAAAGGTGAACACATAAAACAAAGAAAAGTAAAAGATAACAAGATTTTAAAGAAAAATAAGATATGAAATCCAAAGTGGAAAACAATGTCAACAATATTGAAATAAAAGACAAGACTTCAAGGACACAATTTCTTTCTCTTTTTGGCAATTGTGACTTAAGAGAGGATAAAGCCTCCAAAGCACTAAATTTTTTAAATCTAAAATTCAAAAAATTGATATGTAAACATAGATACACTATTTTCAGAAACCAAAGCTATGATCCCAAACGATGTGAATCCCTTTGGCGGACAACCTAAGATCCCTAGAACTAAATGGAATAAGAAAGATTGATTTACTAAGAATATGGCTAAGATGAACAAATTGAAATCCTAAAGGGCAAGAACAGATTAAAACGAAATAAGGTGCGACCAAATTTTAAGACATCATTATATAGTATGAACGATGAAAGTTGGGTTAACAAAACTGAGGAAATATACTATTGCTGCGGTGCATTTTTAGGTATCGGAACGAGCTTCATATTTGATATATTATAGTTTTTATTTCGATGCACAAATTAAAGGTTATAACTGTTTTAAGTTACAACCTCAATTAATACCTTCTTTTTGTTTTTAAACTTTGAACTGTATTAGCTCTCTTGTTTTTCTCAACAAGAAAGAAAGGTGGAACACATAAAAAAAAGAAAAGTGAAAGATAAAGAGATTTTAAAGAAAAATAAGATATGAAATCCAAAGTGGAAAACAATGTCAAAAAAATTGATATAAAAGACAAGACTTTAAGGACACAATTTCTTTCTCTTTTTGGAAATTGTGACTTAAGAGAGGATAAAGCATCCAAAGCACTAAACTTTTTAAATCTAAAATTCAAAAAATTGATATGTGAAGATAGATACACTATTTTCAGCAACCAAGTCTATGATCCCAAAAGATGCGCATCCCTTTTGTGGACAACCTAAGAACCCTAGAACTAAATGGAATAAGAAAGATTGATTTACTATGAATATGGCTAAGATGAACAAATTGAAATCCTAAAGGGCAAGAACAGATTACAACGGAATAATGTGCGACCAAAGTTTAAGACATCATTATATAGTATGAATGATGAAAGTTGCGTTAACGAAAGTGGGGAAATATACTATTGCTACGGTGCGTTTTTAAGTATTGGAACGAGCTTCAGATTTGATATATTATAGAAGTAATTTCGATGCACAATTTAAAAGTTATAACAGTTTTAAGTTACAAACATAATTAATACCTTCTTTTGGTTTTTACACTGTTAACTGTATTAGCTCTCTTGTTTTTCTCAAGCAGAAAGAAAGGTGGAACACATAAAACAAAGAAAAGTAAAAGATAACGAGATTTTAAAGAAAAATAAGATATGAAATCCAAAGTGGAAAACAATGTCAACAAAATTGAAATAAAAGACAAGACTTTAAGGACACAATTTCTTTCTCTTTTTGGAAATTGTGACTTAAGAGAGGATAAAGCCTCCAAAGCTCAAAAATTTTAATATCTAAAATTCAAAAAATAGATATGTGAAGATAGATACACTATTATCAGGAACCAAGGCTATGATCCCAAACGATGCGAATCGCTTTTGCGGACAACCTAATAACCCTGGAACTCAATGGAATAAGAAAGATTGAATTACTAAGAATATGGCTAAGATGAACAAATTGAAATCCTAAAGGGAAAGAACAGATTACAACGAAATAAGGTGCGACCAAAGCTTTAGACATCATTATTTAGTATGAACCATGAAAGTTGGCTTGATAAAAGTGGCAAAATATACTTTTCCTCCGCTGCATTTTTAGGTATCGAAACGAGCTTCAGATTTGATATATTATTGTAGCCATTACGATACACAAATTAAAATTTATAACAGTTTTATGTTACAACCACAATTAATACCTTTTTTTTGTTTTTACACTGTGCACTATATTAGCTCTCTTGTTTTTCTCAAGAAGAAAGAAAGGTGGAACACATAAAACAAAGAAAAGTAAAAGATAACGAGATTTAAAAGAAAAATAAGATAGGAAATCCAAAGTGGAAAACAATGTCAACAAAATTGAAATAAAAGACAACACTTTAAGGACACAATTTCTTTTTCTTTTTGGAATTTGTGACCTAAGAGAGGGGAAATCTCCAAAGCACAAATTTTTTTAAATCTAAAATTCAAAAAATAGATTTTTGAAGATAGATACACTATTATCAGCAACCAAGGCTATGATCCCAAATGATGTGAATCTCTTTTGCAGACAACCTAATAACCCTGGAACTCAATGGAATAAGAAAGATTGAATTACTAAGAATATGGCTAAGATGAACAAATTGAAATCCTAAAGGGAAATAACAGATTACAACGAAATGAGGTGCGACCAAAGTTTAAGTCATAATTATTTAGTATGAACCGTGAAAGTTGGGTTGATAAAAGTGGCGAAATATACTTTTCCTCCGCTGCGTTTTTAGGTATCAAAACGAGCTTCAGATTTGATATATTATAGTAGTCATTATGATACACAAATTAAAAGTTATAACAGTTTTATGTTACAAGCACAATTAATACCTTCTTTTTGTTTTTACAATGTGAACTGTATTAGCTCTCTTGTTTTTCTCAAGAAGAAAGAAAGGTGGAACACATAAAAAAAAGAAAAGTAAAAGATAACGAGATTTTAAAGAAAAATAACATATGAAATCCAAAGTGGAAAACAATGTCATCAAAATTGAAATAAAAGACAAGACTTTAAGGACACAATTTCTTTCTTTCTTTTTAATTTGTGACATAAGGGAGGATAAATCCCCCAAAGCACAAAATGTTTTAACTCTAAAATTAAAAAAATTGATATGTGAAGATAGATACACTATTTTCAGCAACCAAGTTTATTATCCCAAATGATGCGAACCCTTTTGCGGACAACCTAAGAACCCTGGAACTAAATGGAATAAGAAAGATTGAATTACTAAGAATATGGCTAAGATGAACAAATTGAAATCCTAAAGGGAAATAACAGATTACAACGAAATGAGGTGCGACCAAAGTTTAAGTCATAATTATTTAGTATGAACCGTTAAAGTTGGGTTGATAAAAGTGGCGAAATATACTTTTCCTCCGCTGCGTTTTTAGGTATCGAAACGAGCTTCAGATTTGATATATTATAGTAGTCATTACGATACACAAATTAAAAGTTATAACAGTTTTATGTTACAACCACAATTAATACCTTCTTTTTGTTTTTACACTGTGAACTGTATTAGCTCTCTTGTTTTTCTCAAGAAGAAAGAAAGGTGGAACACATAAAAAAAAGAAAAGTAAAAGATAACGAGATTTTAAAGAAAAATAACATATGAAATCCAAAGTGGAAAACAATGTCAACAAAATTCAAATAAAAGGCAAGACTTTAATGACACAATTACTATCTCTTTTTTCAATTTGTGACATAAGAGAGGATAAAACCTCCAAAGCACAAAATTGTTTAACTCTAAAACTCAAAATATTGATACGTGAAGATATATACCCAATTTTCAGCAACCAAGGCTATGATCCCAAACGATGCGCATCGCTTTTGTGGACAACCTAAGAACCCTGGAACTAAATGGAATAAGAAAGATTGATTTACTAAGAATATGGCTAAGATGAACAAATTGAAATGCTAAAGGGCAAGAACAGATTACAACGAAATAAGGTGCGACCAAAGTTTAAGACATCATTATGTAGTATGAACCATGAAATTCGGGTTGACAAAAGTGGGGAAATATACTATTGCCATGGTGCGTTTTTAGGTATCGGAACGAACTTCATATTTGATATATTATTTTTGTCATTTTGATGCACAAATTAGAAGTTAAAACAGTTTTAAGTTACAACCCCAATTAATACCTTCTTTTTGTTTTTACACTGTGAACTGTGTTAGCTCTCTTGTTTTTCTCAAGAAGAAAGAAAGGTGGAACAGATAAAAAAAGAAAAGTAAAAGATAACGAGATTTCAAAGAAAATTAAGATATGAAATCCAAAGTGGAAAACAATGTAAACAAAATTGAAATAAAAGACAACACTTTAAGGATACAATTTCTTTCTCTTTTTGGAAATTGTGACTTAAGAAAGGAGAAAACCTCCAAAGGACAAATTTTTTTAAGTCTAAAATTCTAAAAATAAATATGTGAAGATAGATTCACTATTATCAGCAACCAAGGCTATGATCCGAAACGATGCGAATCTCTTTTGCGGAAAACCTAATAACCCTGGAACTAAATGGAATAAGAAAGATTGAATTACTAAGAATATGGCTAAGATGAACAAATTGAAATCCTAAAGGGAACGAACAGATTACAACGAAATAAGGTGCGACCAAAGTTTAAGAAATAATTATTTAGTATGAACCATGAAAGTTGGGTTGATAAAAAGTAGCAAAATATACATTTCCTCCGCTGCGTTTTTAGGTATCAAAACGAGCTTCAGATTTGATATATTATAGTAGACATTACGATACACAAATTAAAAGTTATAATAATTTTAGGTTACAACCCCAATTAATACCTTCTTTTTGTTTTTACACTGTGAACTGAATTTGCTCTCCTGTTTTTCTCAAGAAGAAAGAAAGGTGAACACATAAAACAAAGAAAAGTAAAAGATAACAAGATTTTAAAGAAAAATAAGATATGAAATCCAAAGTGGAAAACAATGTCAACAATATTGAAATAAAAGACAAGACTTCAAGGACACAATTACTATCTCTTTTTGGAAATTGTGACTTAAGAGAGGATAAAGCCTCCAAAGCACTAAATTTTTTAAATCTAAAATTCAAAAAATTGATATGTAAACAAAGAAACACTATTTTCAGCAACCAAAGCTATGATCCCAAACGATGTGAATCCCTTTGGCGGACAACCTAAGATCCCTAGAACTAAATGGAATAAGAAAGATTGATTTACTAAGAATATGGCTAAGATGAACAAATTGAAATCCTAAAGGGCAAGAACAGATTAAAACGAAATAAGGTGCGACCAAATTTTAAGACATCATTATATAGTATTAACGATGAAAGTTGGGTTAACAAAACTGGGGAAATATACTATTGCTGCGGTGCATTTTTAGGTATCGGAACGAGTTTCATATTTGATATATTATAGTTTTTATTTCGATGCACAAATTAAAGGTTATAACTGTTTTAAGTTACAACCTCAATTAATACCTTCTTTTTGTTTTTAAACTTTGAACTGTATTAGCTCTCTTGTTTTTCTCAACAAGAAAGAAAGGTGGAACACATAAAAAAAAGAAAAGTGAAAGATAAAGAGATTTTAAAGAAAAATAAGATATGAAATCCAAAGTGGAAAACAATGTCAAAAAAATTGATATAAAAGACAAGACTTTAAGGACACAATTTCTTTCTCTTTTTGGAAATTGTGACTTAAGAGAGGATAAAGCATCCAAAGCACTAAAATTTTTAAATCTAAAATTCAAAAAATTGATATGTGAAGATAGATACACTATTTTCAGCAACCAAGTCTATGATCCCAAAAGATGCGCATCCCTTTTGTGGACAACCTAAGAACCCTAGAACTAAATGGAATAAGAAAGATTGATTTACTATGAATATGGCTAAGATGAACAAATTGAAATCCTAAAGGGCAAGAACAGATTACAACGGAATAATGTGCGACCAAAGTTTAAGACATCAATATATAGTATGAACGATGAAAGTTGCGTTAACGAAAGTGGGGAAATATACTATTGCTACGGTGCGTTTTTAAGTATTGGAACGAGCTTCAGATTTGATATATTATAGAAGTAATTTCGATGCACAATTTAAAAGTTATAACAGTTTTAAGTTACAAACATAATTAATACCTTCTTTTGGTTTTTACACTGTTAACTGTATTAGCTCTCTTGTTTTTCTCAAGCAGAAAGAAAGGTGGAACACATAAAACAAAGAAAAGTAAAAGATAACGAGATTTTAAAGAAAAATAAGATATGAAATCCAAAGTGGAAAACAATGTCAACAAAATTGAAATAAAAGACAAGACTTTAAGGACACAATTTCTTTCTCTTTTTGGAAATTGTGACTTAAGAGAGGATAAAGCCTCCAAAGCTCAAAAATTTTAATATCTAAAATTCAAAAAATAGATATGTGAAGATAGATACACTATTATCAGGAACCAAGGCTATGATCCCAAACGATGCGAATCGCTTTTGCGGACAACCTAATAACCCTGGAACTCAATGGAATAAGAAAGATTGAATTACTAAGAATATGGCTAAGATGAACAAATTGAAATCCTAAAGGGAAAGAACAGATTACAACGAAATAAGGTGCGACCAAAGCTTTAGACATCATTATTTAGTATGAACCATGAAAGTTGGCTTGATAAAAGTGGCAAAATATACTTTTCCTCCGCTGCATTTTTAGGTATCGAAACGAGCTTCAGATTTGATATATTATTGTAGCCATTACGATACACAAATTAAAATTTATAACAGTTTTATGTTACAACCACAATTAATACCTTTTTTTTGTTTTTACACTGTGCACTATATTAGCTCTCTTGTTTTTCTCAAGAAGAAAGAAAGGTGGAACACATAAAACAAAGAAAAGTAAAAGATAACGAGATTTAAAAGAAAAATAAGATAGGAAATCCAAAGTGGAAAACAATGTCAACAAAATTGAAATAAAAGACAAGACTTTAAGGACACAATTTCTTTTTCTTTTTGGAATTTGTGACCTAAGAGAGGGGAAATCTCCAAAGCACAAATTTTTTTAAATCTAAAATTCAAAAAATAGATTTTTGAAGATAGATACACTATTATCAGCAACCAAGGCTATGATCCTAAATGATGTGAATCTCTTTTGCAGACAACCTAATAACCCTGGAACTCAATGGAATAAGAAAGATTGAATTACTAAGAATATGGCTAAGATGAACAAATTGAAATCCTAAAGGGAAATAACAGATTACAACGAAATGAGGTGCGACCAAAGTTTAAGTCATAATTATTTAGTATGAACCGTGAAAGTTGGGTTGATAAAAGTGGCGAAATATACTTTTCCTCCGCTGCGTTTTTAGGTATCGAAACGAGCTTCAGATTTGATATATTATAGTAGTCATTACGATACACAAATTAAAAGTTATAACAATTTTATGTTACAACCACAATTAATACCTTCTTTTTGTTTTTACACTGTGAACTGTATTAGCTCTCTTGTTTTTCTCAAGAAGAAAGAAAGGTGGAACACATAAAAAAAAGAAAAGTAAAAGATAACGAGATTTTAAAGAAAAATAACATATGAAATCCAAAGTGGAAAACAATGTCAACAAAATTCAAATAAAAGGCAAGACTTTAATGACACAATTACTATCTCTTTTTTCAATTTGTGACATAAGAGAGGATAAAACCTCCAAAGCACAAAATTGTTTAACTCTAAAACTCAAAATATTGATACGTGAAGATATATACCCAATTTTCAGCAACCAAGGCTATGATCCCAAACGATGCGCATCGCTTTTGTGGACAACCTAAGAACCCTGGAACTAAATGGAATAAGAAAGATTGATTTACTAAGAATATGGCTAAGATGAACAAATTGAAATGCTAAAGGGCAAGAACAGATTACAACGAAATAAGGTGCGACCAAAGTTTAAGACATCATTATGTAGTATGAACCATGAAATTCGGGTTGACAAAAGTGGGGAAATATACTATTGCCATGGTGCGTTTTTAGGTATCGGAACGAACTTCATATTTGATATATTATTGTTGTCATTTTGATGCACAAATTAGAAGTTAAAACAGTTTTAAGTTACAACCCTAATTAATACCTTCTTTTTGTTTTTACACTGTGAACTGTGTTAGCTCTCTTGTTTTTCTCAAGAAGAAAGAAAGGTGGAACAGATAAAAAAAGAAAAGTAAAAGATAACGAGATTTCAAAGAAAATTAAGATATGAAATCCAAAGTGGAAAACAATGTCAACAAAATTGAAATAAAAGACAAGACTTTAAGGACACAATTTCTTTCTCTTTTTGGAAATTGTGACTTAAGAGATTAGAAAACCTCCAAAGGACAAATTTTTTTAAGTCTAAAATTCTAAAAATAGATATGTGAAGATAGATTCACTATTATCAGCAACCAAGGCTATGATCCGAAACGATGCGAATCTCTTTTGCGGACAACCTAATAACCCTGGAACTCAATGGAATAAGAAAGATTGAATTACTAAGAATATGGCTAAGATGAACAAATTGAAATCCTAAAGGGAACGAACAGATTACAACGAAATAAGGTGCGACCAAAGTTTAAGAAATAATTATTTAGTATGAACCATGAAAGTTGGGTTGATAAAAAGTAGAAAAATATACATTTCCTCCGCTGCGTTTTTAGGTATCAAAACGAGCTTCAGATTTGATATATTATAGTAGTCATTACGATACGCAAATTAAAAGTTATAATAGTTTTATGTTACAACCACAATTAATACCTTCATTTTGTTTTTACACTGTGAACTGTATTAGCTCTCTTGTTTTTCTCAAGAAGAAAGAAAGGTGGAACAAATAAAAAAAGAAAAGTAAAAGATAACGTGATTTTAAAGAAAAATAAGATATGAAATCCAAAGTGGAAAACAATGTCAAAAAAATTGAAATAAAAGACAAGACTTTAAGGACACAATTACTATCTCTTTTTTTAATTTGTGACATAAGAGTGGATAAAGCCTCCAAAGCACAAACTGTTTTAACTCTAAAACTCAAAAAATTGATATTTGAAGATATATACCCTATTTTCAGCAACAAAAACTATGATCCCAAACGATGCGAATCCTTTTTGTGGACAACCTAAGATCCCTGGAACTCAAAGGAATAAGAAAGATTGATTTACTAAGAATATGGCTAAGATGAACAAATTGAAATCCTAAAGGGCAAGAACAGATTACAACGAAATAAGGTGCGACCAAAGTTTAAGACATCATTATGTAGTATGAACCATGAAATTTGGGTTGACAAAAGTGCGGAAATATACAATTGCTATGGTGCGTTTTTAGGTATCGGAACGAGCTTCATATTTGATATATTATAGTTTTTATTTCGATGCACAAATTAAAGGTTATAACTGTTTTAAGTTACAACCTCAATTAATACCTTCTTTTTGTTTTTAAACTTTGAACTGTATTAGCTCTCTTGTTTTTCTCAACAAGAAAGAAAGGTGGAACACATAAAAAAAAGAAAAGTGAAAGATAAAGAGATTTTAAAGAAAAATAAGATATGAAATCCAAAGTGGAAAACAATGTCAAAAAAATTGATATAAAAGACAAGACTTTAAGGACACAATTTCTTTCTCTTTTTGGAAATTGTGACTTAAGAGAGGATAAAGCATCCAAAGCACTAAACTTTTTAAATCTAAAATTCAAAAAATTGATATGTGAAGATAGATACACTATTTTCAGCAACCAAGTCTATGATCCCAAAAGATGCGCATCCCTTTTGTGGACAACCTAAGAACCCTAGAACTAAATGGAATAAGAAAGATTGATTTACTATGAATATGGCTAAGATGAACAAATTGAAATCCTAAAGGGCTAGAACAGATTACAACGGAATAATGTGCGACCAAAGTTTAAGACATCATTATATAGTATGAATGATGAAAGTTGCGTTAACGAAAGTGGGGAAATATACTATTGCTACGGTGCGTTTTTAAGTATTGGAACGAGCTTCAGATTTGATATATTATAGAAGTAATTTCGATGCACAATTTAAAAGTTATAACAGTTTTAAGTTACAAACATAATTAATACCTTCTTTTGGTTTTTACACTGTTAACTGTATTAGCTCTCTTGTTTTTCTCAAGCAGAAAGAAAGGTGGAACACATAAAACAAAGAAAAGTAAAAGATAACGAGATTTTAAAGAAAAATAAGATATGAAATCCAAAGTGGAAAGCAATGTCAACAAAATTGAAATAAAAGACAAGACTTTAAGGACACAATTTCTTTCTCTTTTTGGAAATTGTGACTTAAGAGAGGATAAAGCCTCCAAAGCTCAAAAATTTTAATATCTAAAATTCAAAAAATAGATATGTGAAGATAGATACACTATTATCAGGAACCAAGGCTATGATCCCAAACGATGCGAATCGCTTTTGCGGACAACCTAATAACCCTGGAACTCAATGGAATAAGAAAGATTGAATTACTAAGAATATGGCTAAGATGAACAAATTGAAATGCTAAAGGGCAAGAACAGATTACAACGAAATAAGGTGCGACCAAAGTTTAAGACATCATTATGTAGTATGAACCATGAAATTCGGGTTGACAAAAGTGGGGAAATATACTATTGCCATGGTGCGTTTTTAGGTATCGGAACGAACTTCATATTTGATATATTATTGTAGCCATTACGATACACAAATTAAAATTTATAACAGTTTTATGTTACAACCACAATTAATACCTTTTTTTTGTTTTTACACTGTGCACTATATTAGCTCTCTTGTTTTTCTCAAGAAGAAAGAAAGGTGGAACACATAAAACAAAGAAAAGTAAAAGATAACGAGATTTAAAAGAAAAATAAGATAGGAAATCCAAAGTGGAAAACAATGTCAACAAAATTGAAATAAAAGACAAGACTTTAAGGACACAATTTCTTTTTCTTTTTGGAATTTGTGACCTAAGAGAGGGGAAATCTCCAAAGCACAAATTTTTTTAAATCTAAAATTCAAAAAATAGATTTTTGAAGATAGATACACTATTATCAGCAACCAAGGCTATGATCCCAAATGATGTGAATCTCTTTTGCAGACAACCTAATAACCTTGGAACTCAATGGAATAAGAAAGATTGAATTACTAAGAATATGGCTAAGATGAACAAATTGAAATCCTAAAGGGAAATAACAGATTACAACGAAATGAGGTGCGACCAAAGTTTAAGTCATAATTATTTAGTATGAACCGTGAAAGTTGGGTTGATAAAAGTGGCGAAATATACTTTTCCTCCGCTGCGTTTTTAGGTATCGAAACGAGCTTCAGATTTGATATATTATAGTAGTCATTACGATACACAAATTAAAAGTTATAACAGTTTTATGTTACAACCACAATTAATACCTTCTTTTTGTTTTTACACTGTGAACTGTATTAGCTCTCTTGTTTTTCTCAAGAAGAAAGAAAGGTGGAACACATAAAAAAAAGAAAAGTAAAAGATAACGAGATTTTAAAGAAAAATAACATATGAAATCCAAAGTGGAAAACAATGTCAACAAAATTCAAATAAAAGGCAAGACTTTAATGACACAATTACTATCTCTTTTTTCAATTTGTGACATAAGAGAGGATAAAACCTCCAAAGCACAAAATTGTTTAACTCTAAAACTCAAAATATTGATATGTGAAGATATATACCCAATTTTCAGCAACCAAGGCTATGATCCCAAACGATGCGCATCGCTTTTGTGGACAACCTAAGAACCCTGGAACTAAATGGAATAAGAAAGATTGATTTACTAAGAATATGGCTAAGATGAACAAATTGAAATGCTAAAGGGCAAGAACAGATTACAACGAAATAAGGTGCGACCAAAGTTTAAGACATCATTATGTAGTATGAACCATGAAATTCGGGTTGACAAAAGTGGGGAAATATACTATTGCCATGGTGCGTTTTTAGGTATCGGAACGAACTTCATATTTGATATATTATTGTTGTCATTTTGATGCACAAATTAGAAGTTAAAACAGTTTTAAGTTACAACCCCAATTAATACCTTCTTTTTGTTTTTACACTGTGAACTGTGTTAGCTCTCTTGTTTTTCTCAAGAAGAAAGAAAGGTGGAACAGATAAAAAAAGAAAAGTAAAAGATAACGAGATTTCAAAGAAAATTAAGATATGAAATCCAAAGTGGAAAACAATGTAAACAAAATTGAAATAAAAGACAACACTTTAAGGATACAATTTCTTTCTCTTTTTGGAAATTGTGACTTAAGAAAGGAGAAAACCTCCAAAGGACAAATTTTTTTAAGTCTAAAATTCTAAAAATAAATATGTGAAGATAGATTCACTATTATCAGCAACCAAGGCTATGATCCGAAACGATGCGAATCTCTTTTGCGGAAAACCTAATAACCCTGGAACTAAATGGAATAAGAAAGATTGAATTACTAAGAATATGGCTAAGATGAACAAATTGAAATCCTAAAGGGAACGAACAGATTACAACGAAATAAGGTGCGACCAAAGTTTAAGAAATAATTATTTAGTATGAACCATGAAAGTTGGGTTGATAAAAAGTAGCAAAATATACATTTCCTCCGCTGCGTTTTTAGGTATCAAAACGAGCTTCAGATTTGATATATTATAGTAGACATTACGATACACAAATTAAAAGTTATAATAATTTTAGGTTACAACCCCAATTAATACCTTCTTTTTGTTTTTACACTGTGAACTGAATTTGCTCTCCTGTTTTTCTCAAGAAGAAAGAAAGGTGAACACATAAAACAAAGAAAAGTAAAAGATAACAAGATTTTAAAGAAAAATAAGATATGAAATCCAAAGTGGAAAACAATGTCAACAATATTGAAATAAAAGACAAGACTTCAAGGACACAATTTCTTTCTCTTTTTGGCAATTGTGACTTAAGAGAGGATAAAGCCTCCAAAGCACTAAATTTTTTAAATCTAAAATTCAAAAAATTGATATGTAAACATAGATACACTATTTTCAGAAACCAAAGCTATGATCCCAAACGATGTGAATCCCTTTGGCGGACAACCTAAGATCCCTAGAACTAAATGGAATAAGAAAGATTGATTTACTAAGAATATGGCTAAGATGAACAAATTGAAATCCTAAAGGGCAAGAACAGATTAAAACGAAATAAGGTGCGACCAAATTTTAAGACATCATTATATAGTATGAACGATGAAAGTTGGGTTAACAAAACTGAGGAAATATACTATTGCTGCGGTGCATTTTTAGGTATCAGAACGAGCTTCATATTTGATATATTATAGTTTTTATTTCGATGCACAAATTAAAGGTTATAACTGTTTTAAGTTACAACCTCAATTAATACCTTCTTTTTGTTTTTAAACTTTGAACTGTATTAGCTCTCTTGTTTTTCTCAACAAGAAAGAAAGGTGGAACACATAAAAAAAAGAAAAGTGAAAGATAAAGAGATTTTAAAGAAAAATAAGATATGAAATCCAAAGTGGAAAACAATGTCAAAAAAATTGATATAAAAGACAAGACTTTAAGGACACAATTTCTTTCTCTTTTTGGAAATTGTGACTTAAGAGAGGATAAAGCATCCAAAGCACTAAACTTTTTAAATCTAAAATTCAAAAAATTGATATGTGAAGATAGATACACTATTTTCAGCAACCAAGTCTATGATCCCAAAAGATGCGCATCCCTTTTGTGGACAACCTAAGAACCCTAGAACTAAATGGAATAAGAAAGATTGATTTACTATGAATATGGCTAAGATGAACAAATTGAAATCCTAAAGGGCAAGAACAGATTACAACGGAATAATGTGCGACCAAAGTTTAAGACATCATTATATAGTATGAATGATGAAAGTTGCGTTAACGAAAGTGGGGAAATATACTATTGCTACGGTGCGTTTTTAAGTATTGGAACGAGCTTCAGATTTGATATATTATAGAAGTAATTTCGATGCACAATTTAAAAGTTATAACAGTTTTAAGTTACAAACATAATTAATACCTTCTTTTGGTTTTTACACTGTTAACTGTATTAGCTCTCTTGTTTTTCTCAAGCAGAAAGAAAGGTGGAACACATAAAACAAAGAAAAGTAAAAGATAACGAGATTTTAAAGAAAAATAAGATATGAAATCCAAAGTGGAAAACAATGTCAACAAAATTGAAATAAAAGACAAGACTTTAAGGACACAATTTCTTTCTCTTTTTGGAAATTGTGACTTAAGAGAGGATAAAGCCTCCAAAGCTCAAAAATTTTAATATCTAAAATTCAAAAAATAGATATGTGAAGATAGATACACTATTATCAGGAACCAAGGCTATGATCCCAAACGATGCGAATCGCTTTTGCGGACAACCTAATAACCCTGGAACTCAATGGAATAAGAAAGATTGAATTACTAAGAATATGGCTAAGATGAACAAATTGAAATGCTAAAGGGCAAGAACAGATTACAACGAAATAAGGTGCGACCAAAGTTTAAGACATCATTATGTAGTATGAACCATGAAATTCGGGTTGACAAAAGTGGGGAAATATACTATTGCCATGGTGCGTTTTTAGGTATCGGAACGAACTTCATATTTGATATATTATTGTAGCCATTACGATACACAAATTAAAATTTATAACAGTTTTATGTTACAACCACAATTAATACCTTTTTTTTGTTTTTACACTGTGCACTATATTAGCTCTCTTGTTTTTCTCAAGAAGAAAGAAAGGTGGAACACATAAAACAAAGAAAAGTAAAAGATAACGAGATTTCAAAGAAAATTAAGATATGAAATCCAAAGTGGAAAACAATGTAAACAAAATTGAAATAAAAGACAACACTTTAAGGATACAATTTCTTTCTCTTTTTGGAAATTGTGACTTAAGAAAGGAGAAAACCTCCAAAGGACAAATTTTTTTAAGTCTAAAATTCTAAAAATAAATATGTGAAGATAGATTCACTATTATCAGCAACCAAGGCTATGATCCGAAACGATGCGAATCTCTTTTGCGGAAAACCTAATAACCCTGGAACTAAATGGAATAAGAAAGATTGAATTACTAAGAATATGGCTAAGATGAACAAATTGAAATCCTAAAGGGAACGAACAGATTACAACGAAATAAGGTGCGACCAAAGTTTAAGAAATAATTATTTAGTATGAACCATGAAAGTTGGGTTGATAAAAAGTAGCAAAATATACATTTCCTCCGCTGCGTTTTTAGGTATCAAAACGAGCTTCAGATTTGATATATTATAGTAGACATTACGATACACAAATTAAAAGTTATAATAATTTTAGGTTACAACCCCAATTAATACCTTCTTTTTGTTTTTACACTGTGAACTGAATTTGCTCTCCTGTTTTTCTCAAGAAGAAAGAAAGGTGAACACATAAAACAAAGAAAAGTAAAAGATAACAAGATTTTAAAGAAAAATAAGATATGAAATCCAAAGTGGAAAACAATGTCAACAATATTGAAATAAAAGACAAGACTTCAAGGACACAATTACTATCTCTTTTTGGAAATTGTGACTTAAGAGAGGATAAAGCCTCCAAAGCACTAAATTTTTTAAATCTAAAATTCAAAAAATTGATATGTAAACAAAGAAACACTATTTTCAGCAACCAAAGCTATGATCCCAAACGATGTGAATCCCTTTGGCGGACAACCTAAGATCCCTAGAACTAAATGGAATAAGAAAGATTGATTTACTAAGAATATGGCTAAGATGAACAAATTGAAATCCTAAAGGGCAAGAATAGATTACAACGAAATAAGGTGCGACCAAATTTTAAGACATCATTATATAGTATGAACGATGAAAGTTGGGTTGATAAAAGTGGCGAAATATACTTTTCCTCCGCTGCGTTTTTAGGTATCGAAACGAGCTTCAGATTTGATATATTATAGTTTTTATTTCGATGCACAAATTAAAGGTTATAACTGTTTTAAGTTACAACCTCAATTAATACCTTCTTTTTGTTTTTAAACTTTGAACTGTATTAGCTCTCTTGTTTTTCTCAACAAGAAAGAAAGGTGGAACACATAAAAAAAAGAAAAATGAAAGATAAAGAGATTTTAAAGAAAAATAAGATATGAAATCCAAAGTGGAAAACAATGTCAAAAAAATTGATATAAAAGACAAGACTTTAAGGACACAATTTCTTTCTCTTTTTGGAAATTGTGACTTAAGAGAGGATAAAGCATCCAAAGCACTAAACTTTTTAAATCTAAAATTCAAAAAATTGATATGTGAAGATAGATACACTATTTTCAGCAAGCAAGTCTATGATCCCAAAAGATGCGCATCCCTTTTGTGGACAACCTAAGAACCATAGAACTAAATGGAATAAGAAAGATTGATTTACTATGAATATGGCTAAGATGAACAAATTGAAATCCTAAAACGCAAGAACAGATTACAACGGAATAATGTGCGACCAAAGTTTAAGACATCATTATATAGTATGAACGATGAAAGTTGCGTTAACGAAAGTGGGGAAATATACTATTCCTACGGTGCGTTTTAAAGTATCAGAACGAGCTTCAGATTTGATATATTATAGAAGTAATTCCGATGCACAATTTAAAAGTTATAGCAGTTTTAAGTTACAACCATAATTAATACCTTCTTTTGGTTTTTACACTGTTAACTGTATTAGCTCTCTTGTTTTTCTCAAGCAGAAAGAAAGGTGGAACACATAAAACAAAGAAAAGTAAAAGATAACGAGATTTTAAAGAAAAATAAGATATGAAATCCAAAGTGGAAAACAATGTCAACAAAATTGAAACAAAAGACAAGACTTTAAGGACACAATTTCTTTCTCTTTTTGGAAATTGTGACTTAAGAGAGGATAAAGCCTCCAAAGCTAAAAACTATTAATATCTAAAATTCAAAAAATAGATATGTGAAGATAGATACACTATTATCAGGAACCAAGGCTATGATCCCAAACGATGTGAATCGCTTTTGCGGACAACCTAATAACCCTGGAACTCAATGGAATAAGAAAGATTGAATTACTAAGAATATGGCTAAGATGAACAAATTGAAATCCTAAAGGGAAAGAACAGATTACAACGAAATAAGGTGCGACCAAAGCTTTAGACATCATTATTTAGTATGAACCATGAAAGTTGGCTTGATAAAAGTGGCAAAATATACTTTTCCTCCGCTGCATTTTTAGGTATCGAAACGAGCTTCAGATTTGATATATTATTGTAGTCATTACGATACACAAATTAAAAGTTATAACAGTTTTATGTTACAACCACAATTAATACCTTCTTTTTGTTTTTACACTGTGCACTATATTAGCTCTCTTGTTTTTCTCAAGAAGAAAGAAAGGTGGAACACATAAAACAAAGAAAAGTAAAAGATAACGAGATTTTAAAGAAAAATAAGATAGGAAATCCAAAGTGGAAAACAATGTCAACAAAATTGAAATAAAAGACAAGACTTTAAGGACACAATTTCTTTTTCTTTTTGGAATTTGTGACCTAAGAGACGGGAAATCTCCAAAGCACAAATTTTTTTAAATCTAAAATTCAAAAAATAGATTTTTGAAGATAGATACACTATTATCAGCAACCAAGGCTATGATCCCAAACGATGTGAATCTCTTTTGCAGACAATATAATAACCCTGGAACTCAATGGAATAAGAAAGATTGAATTACTAAGAATATGGCTAAGATGAACAAATTGAAATCCTAAAGGGAAATAACAGATTACAACGAAATGAGGTGCGACCAAAGTTTAAGACATAATTATTTAGTATGAACCGTGAAAGTTGGGTTGATAAAAGTGGCGAAATATACTTTTCCTCCGCTGCGTTTTTAGGTATCGAAACGAGCTTCAGATTTGATATATTATAGTAGTCATTACGATACACAAATTAAAAGTTATAACAGTTTTATGTTACAACCACAATTAATACCTTCTTTTTGTTTTTACAATGTGAACTGTATTAGCTCTCTTGTTTTTCTCAAGAAGAAAGAAAGGTGGAACACATAAAAAAAAGAAAAGTAAAAGATAACGAGATTTTAAAGAAAAATAACATATGAAATCCAAAGTGGAAAACAATGTCATCAAAATTGAAATAAAAGACAAGACTTTAAGGACACAATTTCTTTCTTTCTTTTTAATTTGTGACATAAGGGAGGATAAATCCCCCAAAGCACAAAATGTTTTAACTCTAAAATTAAAAAAATTGATATGTGAAGATAGATACACTATTTTCAGCAACCAAGTTTATTATCCCAAATGATGCGAACCCTTTTGCGGACAACCTAAGAACCCTCGAACTCAATGGAATAAGAAAGATTGATTTACTAAGAATATGGCTAAGATGAACAAATTGAAATCCTAAAGGGCAAAAACAGATTACAACGAAATAAGGTGCGACCAAAGTTTAAGACATCATTATATAGTATGAACGATGAAAGTTGGGTTAAAAAAAGTGGAGAAATATACTATCGCTACGGTGCGTTTTTAGGTATCGGAACGAGCTTCAGATTTGATATATTATAGTAGTTATTTTGATGCCCAAATTAAAAGTGATAACAGTTTTAAGTTATAACCATAATTAATACCTTCTTTTTGTTTTTACACTGTGAACTGTATTAGCTCTCTTGTTTTTCTCAAGAAGAAAGAAAGGTGGAACACATAAAAAAAAGAAAAGTAAAAGATAACCAGATTTTAAAGAAAAATAAGATATGAAATCCAAAGTGGAAAACAATGTCAACAAAATTGAAATAAAAGACAAGACTTTAAGGACACAATTTCTTTTTCTTTTTGGAATTTGTGACATAAGAGAGGATAAAGCCTCCAAAGCACAAAATGTTTTAAATCTAAAATTCAAAAAATTGATATGTGAAGATAGATACACTATTATCAGCAACCAAGGCTATGATCCCAAACGATGTGAATCTCTTTTGCAGACAATCTAATAACCCTGGAACTCAATGGAATAAGAAAGATTGAATTACTAAGAATATGGCTAAGATGAACAAATTGAAATCCTAAAGGGAAATAATAGATTACAACGAAATGAGGTGCGACCAAAGTTTAAGACATAATTATTTAGTATGAACCGTGAAAGTTGGGTTGATAAAAGTGGCGAAATATACTTTTCCTCCGCTGTGTTTTTAGGTATCGAAACGAGCTTCAGATTTGATATATTATAGTAGTCATTACGATACACAAATTAAAAGTTATAACAGTTTTATGTTACAAGCACAATTAATACCTTCTTTTTGTTTTTACAATGTGAACTGTATTAGCTCTCTTGTTTTTCTCAAGAAGAAAGAAAGGTGGAACACATAAAAAAAAGAAAAGTAAAAGATAACGAGATTTTAAAGAAAAATAACATATGAAATCCAAAGTGGAAAACAATGTCATCAAAATTGAAATAAAAGACAAGACTTTAAGGACACAATTTCTTTCTTTCTTTTTAATTTGTGACATAAGGGAGGATAAATCCCCCAAAGCACAAAATGTTTTAACTCTAAAATTAAAAAAATTGATATGTGAAGATAGATACACTATTTTCAGCAACCAAGTTTATTATCCCAAATGATGCGAACCCTTTTGCGGACAACCTAAGAACCCTCGAACTCAATGGAATAAGAAAGATTGATTTACTAAGAATATGGCTAAGATGAACAAATTGAAATCCTAAAGGGCAAAAACAGATTACAACGAAATAAGGTGCGACCAAAGTTTAAGACATCATTATATAGTATGAACGATGAAAGTTGGGTTAAAAAAAGTGGAGAAATATACTATCGCTACGGTGCGTTTTTAGGTATCGGAACGAGCTTCAGATTTGATATATTATAGTAGTTATTTTGATGCCCAAATTAAAAGTGATAACAGTTTTAAGTTATAACCATAATTAATACCTTCTTTTTGTTTTTACACTGTGAACTGTATTAGCTCTCTTGTTTTTCTCAAGAAGAAAGAAAGGTGGAACACATAAAAAAAAGAAAAGTAAAAGATAACCAGATTTTAAAGAAAAATAAGATATGAAATCCAAAGTGGAAAACAATGTCAACAAAATTGAAATAAAAGACAAGACTTTAAGGACACAATTTCTTTTTCTTTTTGGAATTTGTGACATAAGAGAGGATAAAGCCTCCAAAGCACAAAATGTTTTAAATCTAAAATTCAAAAAATTGATATGTGAAGATAGATACACTATTATCAGCAACCAAGGCTATGATCCCAAACGATGTGAATCTCTTTTGCAGACAATCTAATAATTCTGGAACTCAATGGAATAAGAAAGATTGAATTACTAAGAATATGCCTAAGATGAACAAATTGAAATCCTAAAGGGAAATAACAGATTACAACGAAATGAGGTGCGACCAAAGTTTAAGACATAATTATTTAGTATGAACCGTGAAAGTTGGGTTGATAAAAGTTGCGAAATATACTTTTTCTCCGCTGCGTTTTTAGGTATCGAAACGAGCTTCAGATTTGATATATTATAGTAGTCATTACGATACACAAATTAAAAGTTATAACAGTTTTATGTTACAACCACAATTAATACCTTCTTTTTTTTTTACAATGTGAACTGTATTAGCTCTCTTGTTTTTCTCAAGAAGAAAGAAAGGTGGAACACATAAAAAAAAGAAAAGTAAAAGATAACGAGATTTTAAAGAAAAATAACATATGAAATCCAAAGTGGTAAACAATGTCATCAAAATTGAAATAAAAGACAAGACTTTAAGGACACAATTTCTTTCTTTCTTTTTAATTTGTGACATAAGGGAGGATAAATCCCCCAAAGCACAAAATGTTTTAACTCTAAAATTAAAAAAATTGATATGTGAAGATAGATACACTATTTTCAGCAACCAAGTTTATTATCCCAAATGATGCGAACCCTTTTGCGGACAACCTAAGAACCCTCGAACTCAATGGAATAAGAAAGATTGATTTACTAAGAATACGGCTAAGATGAACAAATTGAAATCCTAAAGGGCAAAAACAGATTACAACGAAATAAGGTGCGACCAAAGTTTAAGACATCATTATATAGTATGAACGATGAAAGTTGGGTTAAAAAAAGTGGAGAAATATACTATCGCTACGGTGCGTTTTTAGGTATCGGAACGAGCTTCAGATTTGATATATTATAGTAGTTATTTTGATACCCAAATTAAAAGTGATAACAGTTTTAAGTTATAACCATAATTAATACCTTCTTTTTGTTTTTACACTGTGAACTGTATTAGCTCTCTTGTTTTTCTCAAGAAGAAAGAAAGGTGGAACACATAAAAAAAAGAAAAGTAAAAGATAACCAGATTTTAAAGAAAAATAAGATATGAAATCCAAAGTGGAAAACAATGTCAACAAAATTGAAATAAAAGACAAGACTTTAAGGACACAATTTCTTTCTTTCTTTTTAATTTGTGACATAAGGGAGGATAAATCCCCCAAAGCACAAAATGTTTTAACTCTAAAATTAAAAAAATTGATATGTGAAGATAGATACACTATTTTCAGCAACCAAGTTTATTATCCCAAATGATGCGAACCCTTTTGCGGACAACCTAAGAACCCTCGAACTCAATGGAATAAGAAAGATTGATTTACTAAGAATACGGCTAAGATGAACAAATTGAAATCCTAAAGGGCAAAAACAGATTACAACGAAATAAGGTGCGACCAAAGTTTAAGACATCATTATATAGTATGAACGATGAAAGTTGGGTTAAAAAAAGTGGAGAAATATACTATCGCTACGGTGCGTTTTTAGGTATCGGAACGAGCTTCAGATTTGATATATTATAGTAGTTATTTTGATACCCAAATTAAAAGTGATAACAGTTTTAAGTTATAACCATAATTAATACCTTCTTTTTTATTTTTACACTGTGAACTGTATTAGCTCTCTTGTTTTTCTCAAGAAGAAAGAAAGGTGGAACACATAAAAAAAAGAAAAGTAAAAGATAACCAGATTTTAAAGAAAAATAAGATATGAAATCCAAAGTGGAAAACAATGTCAACAAAATTGAAATAAAAGACAAGACTTTAAGGACACAATTTCTTTTTCTTTTTGGAATTTGTGACATAAGAGAGGATAAAGCCTCCAAAGCACAAAATGTTTTAAATCTAAAATTCAAAAAATTGATATGTGAAGATAGATACACTATTATCAGCAACCAAAGCTATGATCCCAAACGATGCGAATCCCTTTTGCGGACAACCTAATAATCCTGGAACTCAATGGAATAAGAAAGATTGAATTACTAAGAATATGGCTAAGATGAACAAATTGAAATCCTAAAGGGCAAGAACAGATTACAACGAAATAAGGTGCGACCAAAGGTTAAGACATAATTATTTAGTATGAACCATGAAAGTTGGGTTGATAAAAGTGGCGAAATATACTTTTCCTCCGCTGCGTTTTTAGGTATCGAAACGAGCTTCAGATTAGATATATTATAGTAGTCATTATGATACACAAATTAAAAGTTATAACAGTTTTATGTTACAACCAAAATTAATACCTTCTTTTTGTTTTTACACTGTGAACTGTATTAGCTCTCTTGTTTATCTCAAGAAAAAAGAAGGTGGAACACATAAAAAAAAGAAAAGTAAAAGATAACGAGATTTTAAAGAAAAATAAGACATGAAATCCAAAGTGGAAAACAATGTCAACAAAATTGAAATAAAAGGCAAGACTTTAAGGACACAATTACTATCTCTTTTTGGAAATTGTGACTTAAGAGAGGATAAAGCCTCCAAAGCTCAAAAATTTTAATATCTAAAATTCAAAAAATAGATATGTGAAGATAGATACACTATTATCAGGAACCAAGGCTATGATCCCAAACGATGCGAATCGCTTTTGCGGACAACCTAATAACCCTGGAACTCAATGGAATAAGAAAGATTGAATTACTAAGAATATGGCTAAGATGAACAAATTGAAATCCTAAAGGGAAAGAGCAGATTACAACGAAATAAGGTGCGACCAAAGCTTTAGACATCATTATTTAGTATGAACCATGAAAGTTGGCTTGATAAAAGTGGCAAAATATACTTTTCCTCCGCTGCATTTTTAGGTATCGAAACGAGCTTCAGATTTGATATATTATTGTAGTCATTACGATACACAAATTAAAAGTTATAACAGTTTTATGTTACAACCACAATTAATACCTTCTTTTTGTTTTTACACTGTGCACTATATTAGCTCTCTTGTTTTTCTCAAGAAGAAAGAAAGGTGGAACACATAAAACAAAGAAAAGTAAAAGATAACGAGATTTTAAAGAAAAATAAGATAGGAAATCCAAAGTGGAAAACAATGTCAACAAAATTGAAATAAAAGACAAGACTTTAAGGACACAATTTGTTTTTCTTTTTGCAATTTGTGACCTAAGAGAGGGGAAATCTCCAAAGCACAAATTTTTTTAAATCTAAAATTCAAAAAATAGATTTTTGAAGATAGATACACTATTATCAGCAACCAAGGCTATGATCCCAAACGATGTAAATCTCTTTTGCAGACAACCTAATAACCCTGGAACTCAATGGAATAAGAAAGATTGAATTACTACTAATATGGCTAAGATGAACAAATTGAAATCCTAAAGGGAAATAACAGATTACAACGAAATGAGGTGCGACCAAAGTTTAAGACATAATTATTTAGTATGAACCGTGAAAGTTGGGTTGATAAAAGTGGCGAAATATACTTTTCCTCCGCTGCGTTTTTAGGTATCGAAACGAGCTTCAGATTTGATATATTATAGTAGTCATTACGATACACAAATTAAAAGTTATAACTGTTTTTTGTTACAACCACAATTAATACCTTCTTTTTGTTTTTACACTGTGAACTGTATTAGCTCTCTTGTTTTTCTCAAGAAGAAAGAAAGGTGGAACACATAAAAAAAAGAAAAGTAAAAGATAACTAGATTTTAAAGAAAAATAACATATGAAATCCAAAGTGGAAAACAATGTCAACAAAATTCAAATAAAAGGCAAGACTTTAAGGACACAATTACTATCTCTTTTTTCAATTTGTGACATAAGAGAGGATAAAGCCTCCAAAGCTCAAAAATTTTAATATCTAAAATTCAAAAAATAGATATGTGAAGATAGATACACTATTATCAGGAACCAAGGCTATGATCCCAAACGATGCGAATTGCTTTTGCGGACAACCTAATAACCCTGGAACTCAATGGAATAAGAAAGATTGAATTACTAAGAATATGGCTAAGATGAACAAATTGAAATCCTAAAGGGAAAGAACAGATTACAACGAAATAAGGTGCGACCAAAGCTTTAGACAACATTATTTAGTATGAAGCATGAAAGTTGGCTTGATAAAAGTGGCAAAATATACTTTTCCTCCGCTGCATTTTTAGGTATCGAAACGAGCTTCAGATTTGATATATTATTGTAGTCATTACGATACACAAATTAAAAGTTATAACAGTTTTATGTTACAACCACAATAATACCTTCTTTTTGTTTTTACACTGTGCACTATATGAGCTCTCTTGTTTTTCTCAAGAAGAAAGAAAGGTGGAACACATAAAACAAAGAAAAGTAAAAGATAACGAGATTTTAAAGAAAAATAAGATAGGAAATCCATAGAGGAAAACAATGTCAACAAAATTGAAATAAAAGACAAGACTTTAAGGACACAATTTCTTTTTCTTTTTGGAATTTGTGACCTAAGAAAGGGGAAATCTCCAAAGCACAAATTTTTTTAAATCTAAAATTCAAAAAATAGATTTTTGAAGATAGATACACTATTATCAGCAACCAAGGCTATGATCCCAAACGATGTAAATCTCTTTTGCAGACAACCTAATAACCCTGGAACTCAATGGAATAAGAAAGATTGAATTACTAAGAATATGGCTAAGATGAACAAATTGAAATCCTAAAGGGAAATAACAGATTACAACGAAATGAGGTGCGACCAAAGTTTAAGACATAATTATTTAGTATGAACCGTGAAAGTTGGGTTGATAAAAGTGGCGAAATATACTTTTCCTCCGCTGCGTTTTTAGGTATTCAAACGAGCTTCAGATTTGATATATTATAGTAGTCATTACGATACACAAATTAAAAGTTATAACAGTTTTATGTTACAACCAAAATTAATACCTTCTTTTTGTTTTTACACTGTGAACTGTATTAGCTCTCTTGTTTTTCTCAAGAAGAAAGAAAGGTGGAACACATAAAAAAAAGAAAAGTAAAAGATAACGAGATTTTTAAGATAAATAACATATGAAATCCAAAGTGGAAAACAATGTCAACAAAATTCAAATAAAAGGCAAGACTTTAAGGACACAATTACTATCTCTTTTTTCAATTTGTGACATAAGAGAGGATAAAACCTCCAAAGCACAAAATTTTTTAACTCTAAAACTCAAAATATTGATATGTGAAGATATATACCCTATTTTCAGCAACCAAGGCTATGATCCAAAACGATGCGCATCCCTTTTGTGGACAACCTAAGAACCCTGGAACTAAATGGAATAAGAAAGATTGATTTACTAAGAATATGGCTAAGATGAACAAATTGAAATGCTAAAGGGCAAGAACAGATTACAACGAAATAAGGTGCGACCAAAGTTTAAGACATCATTATGTAGTATGAACCATGAAATTCGGGTTGACAAAAGTGGGGAAATATACTATTGCCATGGTGCGTTTTTAGGTATCGGAACGAACTTCATATTTGATATATTATTGTTGTCATTTTGATGCACAAATTAGAAGTTAAAACAGTTTTAAGTTATAACCCCAATTAATACCTTCTTTTTGTTTTTACACTGTGAACTGTGTTAGCTCTCTTGTTTTTCTCAAGAAGAAAGAAAGGTGGAACAGATAAAAAAAGAAAAGTAAAAGATAACGAGATTTCAAAGAAAATTAAGATATGAAATCCAAAGTGGAAAACAATGACAACAAAATTGAAATAAAAGACAAGACTTTAAGGACACAATTTCTTTCTCTTTTTGGAAATTGTGACTTAAGAGAGGAGAAAACCTCCAAAGGACAAATTTTTTTAAGTCTAAAATTCTAAAAATAGATATGTGAAGATAGATTCACTATTATCAGCAACCAAGGCTATGATCCGAAACGATGCGAATCTCTTTTGCGGACAACCTAATAACCCTGGAACGCAATGGAATAAGAAAGATTGAATTACTAAGAATATGGCTAAGATGAACAAATTGAAATCCTAAAGGGAACGAACAGATTACAACGAAATAAGGTGCGACCAAAGTTTAAGAAATAATTATTTAGTATGAACCATGAAAGTTGGGTTGATAAAAAGTAGAAAAATATACATTTCCTCCGCTGCGTTTTTAGGTATCAAAACGAGCTTCAGATTTGATATATTATAGTAGTCATTACGATACGCAAATTAAAAGTTATAATAGTTTTATGTTACAACCACAATTAATACCTTCATTTTGTTTTTACACTGTGAACTGTATTAGCTCTCTTGTTTTTCTCAAGAAGAAAGAAAGGTGGAACAAATAAAAAAAAGAAAAGTAAAAGATAACGTGATTTTAAAGAAAAATAACATATGAAATCCAAAGTGGAAAACAATGTCATCAAAATTGAAATAAAAGACAAGACTTTAAGGACACAATTTCTTTCTTTCTTTTTAATTTGTGACATAAGGGAGGATAAATCCCCCAAAGCACAAAATGTTTTAACTCTAAAATTAAAAAAATTGATATGTGAAGATAGATACACTATTTTCAGCAACCAAGTTTATTATACCAAATGATGCGAACCCTTTTGCGGACAACCTAAGAACCCTCGAACTCAATGGAATAAGAAAGATTGATTTACTAAGAATATGGCTAAGATGAACAAATTGAAATCCTAAAGGGCAAAAACAGATTACAACGAAATAAGGTGCGACCAAAGTTTAAGACATCATTATATAGTATGAACGATGAAAGTTGGGTTAAAAAAAGTGGAGAAATATACTATCGCTACGGTGCGTTTTTAGGTATCGGAACGAGCTTCAGATTTGATATATTATAGTAGTTATTTTGATGCCCAAATTAAAAGTGATAACAGTTTTAAGTTATAACCATAATTAATACCTTCTTTTTGTTTTTACACTGTGAACTGTATTAGCTCTTTTGTTTTTCTCAAGAAGAAAGAAAGGTGGAACACATAAAAAAAAGAAAAGTAAAAGATAACCAGATTTTAAAGAAAAATAAGATATGAAATCCAAAGTGGAAAACAATGTCAACAAAATTGAAATAAAAGACAAGACTTTAAGGACACAATTTCTTTTTCTTTTTGGAATTTGTGACATAAGAGAGGATAAAGCCTCCAAAGCACAAAATGTTTTAAATCTAAAATTCAAAAAATTGATATGTGAAGATAGATACACTATTATCAGCAACCAAGGCTATGATCCCAAACGATGTGAATCTCTTTTGCAGACAATCTAATAACCCTGGAACTCAATGGAATAAGAAAGATTGAATTACTAAGAATATGGCTAAGATGAACAAATTGAAATCCTATAGGGAAATAATAGATTACAACGAAATGAGGTGCGACCAAAGTTTAAGACATAATTATTTAGTATGAACCGTGAAAGTTGGGTTGATAAAAGTGGCGAAATATACTTTTCCTCCGCTGCGTTTTTAGGTATCGAAACGAGCTTCAGATTTGATATATTATAGTAGTCATTACGATACACAAATTAAAAGTTATAACAGTTTTATGTTACAAGCACAATTAATACCTTCTTTTTGTTTTTACAATGTGAACTGTATTAGCTCTCTTGTTTTTCTCAAGAAGAAAGAAAGGTGGAACACATAAAAAAAAGAAAAGTAAAAGATAACGAGATTTTAAAGAAAAATAACATATGAAATCCAAAGTGGAAAACAATGTCATCAAAATTGAAATAAAAGACAAGACTTTAAGGACACAATTTCTTTCTTTCTTTTTAATTTGTGACATAAGGGAGGATAAATCCCCCAAAGCACAAAATGTTTTAACTCTAAAATTAAAAAAATTGATATGTGAAGATAGATACACTATTTTCAGCAACCAAGTTTATTATCCCAAATGATGCGAACCCTTTTGCGGACAACCTAAGAACCCTCGAACTCAATGGAATAAGAAAGATTGATTTACTAAGAATATGGCTAAGATGAACAAATTGAAATCCTAAAGGGCAAAAACAGATTACAACGAAATAAGGTGCGACCAAAGTTTAAGACATCATTATATAGTATGAACGATGAAAGTTGGGTTAAAAAAAGTGGAGAAATATACTATCGCTACGGTGCGTTTTTAGGTATCGGAACGAGCTTCAGATTTGATATATTATAGTAGTTATTTTGATGCCCAAATTAAAAGTGATAACAGTTTTAAGTTATAACCATAATTAATACCTTCTTTTTGTTTTTACACTGTGAACTGTATTAGCTCTCTTGTTTTTCTCAAGAAGAAAGAAAGGTGGAACACATAAAAAAAAGAAAAGTAAAAGATAACCAGATTTTAAAGAAAAATAAGATATGAAATCCAAAGTGGAAAACAATGTCAACAAAATTGAAATAAAAGACAAGACTTTAAGGACACAATTTCTTTTTCTTTTTGGAATTTGTGACATAAGAGAGGATAAAGCCTCCAAAGCACAAAATGTTTTAAATCTAAAATTCAAAAAATTGATATGTGAAGATAGATACACTATTATCAGCAACCAAGGCTATGATCCCAAACGATGTGAATCTCTTTTGCAGACAATCTAATAATTCTGGAACTCAATGGAATAAGAAAGATTGAATTACTAAGAATATGCCTAAGATGAACAAATTGAAATCCTAAAGGGAAATAACAGATTACAACGAAATGAGGTGCGACCAAAGTTTAAGACATAATTATTTAGTATGAACCGTGAAAGTTGGGTTGATAAAAGTTGCGAAATATACTTTTCCTCCGCTGCGTTTTTAGGTATCGAAACGAGCTTCAGATTTGATATATTATAGTAGTCATTACGATACACAAATTAAAAGTTATAACAGTTTTATGTTACAACCACAATTAATACCTTCTTTTTGTTTTTACAATGTGAACTGTATTAGCTCTCTTGTTTTTCTCAAGAAGAAAGAAAGGTGGAACACATAAAAAAAAGAAAAGTAAAAGATAACGAGATTTTAAAGAAAAATAACATATGAAATCCAAAGTGGTAAACAATGTCATCAAAATTGAAATAAAAGACAAGACTTTAAGGACACAATTTCTTTCTTTCTTTTTAATTTGTGACATAAGGGAGGATAAATCCCCCAAAGCACAAAATGTTTTAACTCTAAAATTAAAAAAATTGATATGTGAAGATAGATACACTATTTTCAGCAACCAAGTTTATTATCCCAAATGATGCGAACCCTTTTGCGGACAACCTAAGAACCCTCGAACTCAATGGAATAAGAAAGATTGATTTACTAAGAATACGGCTAAGATGAACAAATTGAAATCCTAAAGGGCAAAAACAGATTACAACGAAATAAGGTGCGACCAAAGTTTAAGACATCATTATATAGTATGAACGATGAAAGTTGGGTTAAAAAAAGTGGAGAAATATACTATCGCTACGGTGCGTTTTTAGGTATCGGAACGAGCTTCAGATTTAATATATTATAGTAGTTATTTTGATACCCAAATTAAAAGTGATAACAGTTTTAAGTTATAACCATAATTAATACCTTCTTTTTGTTTTTACACTGTGAACTGTATTAGCTCTCTTGTTTTTCTCAAGAAGAAAGAAAGGTGGAACACATAAAAAAAAGAAAAGTAAAAGATAACCAGATTTTAAAGAAAAATAAGATATGAAATCCAAAGTGGAAAACAATGTCAACAAAATTGAAATAAAAGACAAGACTTTAAGGACACAATTTCTTTTTCTTTTTGGAATTTGTGACATAAGAGAGGATAAAGCCTCCAAAGCAAAAATGTTTTAAATCTAAAATTCAAAAAATTGATATGTGAAGATAGATACACTATTATCAGCAACCAAAGCTATGATCCCAAACGATGCGAATCCCTTTTGCGGACAACCTAATAATCCTGGAACTCAATGGAATAAGAAAGATTGAATTACTAAGAATATGGCTAAGATGAACAAATTGAAATCCTAAAGGGCAAGAACAGATTACAACGAAATAAGGTGCGACCAAAGGTTAAGACATAATTATTTAGTATGAACCATGAAAGTTGGGTTGATAAAAGTGGCGAAATATACTTTTCCTCCGCTGCGTTTTTAGGTATCGAAACGAGCTTCAGATTAGATATATTATAGTAGTCATTAGGATACACAAATTAAAAGTTATAACAGTTTTATGTTACAACCAAAATTAATACCTTCTTTTTGTTTTTACACTGTGAACTGTATTAGCTCTCTTGTTTATCTCAAGAAAAAAGAAGGTGGAACACATAAAAAAAAGAAAAGTAAAAGATAACGAGATTTTAAAGAAAAATAAGACATGAAATCCAAAGTGGAAAACAATGTCAACAAAATTGAAATAAAAGGCAAGACTTTAAGGACACAATTACTATCTCTTTTTGGAAATTGTGACTTAAGAGAGGATAAAGCCTCCAAAGCTCAAAAATTTTAATATCTAAAATTTAAAAAATAGATATGTGAAGATAGATACACTATTATCAGGAACCAAGGCTATGATCCCAAACGATGCGAATCGCTTTTGCGGACAACCTAATAACCCTGGAACTCAATGGAATAAGAAAGATTGAATTACTAAGAATATGGCTAAGATGAACAAATTGAAATCCTAAAGGGAAAGAACAGATTACAACGAAATAAGGTGCGACCAAAGCTTTAGACATCATTATTTAGTATGAACCATGAAAGTTGGCTTGATAAAAGTGGCAAAATATACTTTTCCTCCGCTGCATTTTTAGGTATCGAAACGAGCTTCAGATTTGATATATTATTGTAGTCATTACGATACACAAATTAAAAGTTATAACAGTTTTATGTTACAACCACAATTAATACCTTCTTTTTGTTTTTACACTGTGCACTATATTAGCTCTCTTGTTTTTCTCAAGAAGAAAGAAAGGTGGAACACATAAAACAAAGAAAAGTAAAAGATAACGAGATTTTAAAGAAAAATAAGATAGGAAATCCAAAGTGGAAAACAATGTCAACAAAATTGAAATAAAAGACAAGACTTTAAGGACACAATTTCTTTTTCTTTTTGCAATTTGTGACCTAAGAGAGGGGAAATCTCCAAAGCACAAATTTTTTTAAATCTAAAATTCAAAAAATAGATTTTTGAAGATAGATACACTATTATCAGCAACCAAGGCTATGATCCCAAACGATGTAAATCTCTTTTTGCAGACAACCTAATAACCCTGGAACTCAATGGAATAAGAAAGATTGAATTACTACTAATATGGCTAAGATGAACAAATTGAAATCCTAAAGGGAAATAACAGATTACAACGAAATGAGGTGCGACCAAAGTTTAAGACATAATTATTTAGTATGAACCGTGAAAGTTGGGTTGATAAAAGTGGCGAAATATACTTTTCCTCCGCTGCGTTTTTAGGTATCGAAACGAGCTTCAGATTTGCTATATTATAGTAGTCATTACGATACACAAATTAAAAGTTATAACTGTTTTTTGTTACAACCACAATTAATACCTTCTTTTTGTTTTTACACTGTGAACTGTATTAGCTCTCTTGTTTTTCTCAAGAAGAAAGAAAGGTGGAACACATAAAAAAAAGAAAAGTAAAAGATAACGAGATTTTAAAGAAAAATAACATATGAAATCCAAAGTGGAAAACAATGTCAACAAAATTCAAATAAAAGGCAAGACTTTAAGGACACAATTACTATCTCTTTTTTCAATTTGTGACATAAGAGAGGATAAAGCCTCCAAAGCTCAAAAATTTTAATATCTAAAATTCAAAAAATAGATATGTGAAGATAGATACACTATTATCAGGAACCAAGGCTATGATCCCAAACGATGCGAATTGCTTTTGCGGACAACCTAATAACCCTGGAACTCAATGGAATAAGAAAGATTGAATTACTAAGGATATGGCTAAGATGAACAAATTGAAATCCTAAAGGGAAAGAACAGATTACAACGAAATAAGGTGCGACCAAAGCTTTAGACAACATTATTTAGTATGAAGCATGAAAGTTGGCTTGATAAAAGTGGCAAAATATACTTTTCCTCCGCTACATTTTTAGGTATCGAAACGAGCTTCAGATTTGATATATTATTGTAGTCATTACGATACACAAATTAAAAGTTATAACAGTTTTATGTTACAACCACAATTAATACCTTCTTTTTCTTTTTACACTGTGCACTATATGAGCTCTCTTGTTTTTCTCAAGAAGAAAGAAAGGTGGAACACATAAAACAAAGAAAAGTAAAAGATAACGAGATTTTAAAGAAAAATAAGATAGGAAATCCATAGTGGAAAACAATGTCAACAAAATTGAAATAAAAGACAAGACTTTAAGGACACAATTTCTTTTTCTTTTTGGAATTTGTGACCTAAGAAAGGGAAAATCTCCAAAGCACAAATTTTTTTAAATCTAAAATTCAAAAAATAGATTTTTGAAGATAGATACACTATTATCAGCAACCAAGGCTATGATCCCAAACGATGTAAATCTCTTTTGCAGACAACCTAATAACCCTGGAACTCAATGGAATAAGAAAGATTGAATTACTAAGAATATGGCTAAGATGAACAAATTGAAATCCTAAAGGGAAATAACAGATTACAACGAAATGAGGTGCGACCAAAGTTTAAGACATAATTATTTAGTATGAACCGTGAAAGTTGGGTTGATAAAAGTGGCGAAATATACTTTTCCTCCGCTGCGTTTTTAGGTATTCAAACGAGCTTCAGATTTGATATATTATAGTAGTCATTACGATACACAAATTAAAAGTTATAACAGTTTTATGTTACAACCACAATTAATACCTTCATTTTGTTTTTACACTGTGAACTGTATTAGCTCTCTTGTTTTTCTCAAGAAGAAAGAAAGGTGGAACACATAAAAAAAAGAAAAGTAAAAGATAACGAGATTTTTAAGATAAATAAGATATGAAATCCAAAGTGGAAAACAATGTCAACAAAATTCAAATAAAAGGCAAGACTTTAAGGACACAATTACTATCTCTTTTTTCAATTTGTGACATAAGAGAGGATAAAACCTCCAAAGCACAAAATTTTTTAACTCTAAAACTCAAAATATTGATATGTGAAGATATATACCCTATTTTCAGCAACCAAGGCTATGATCCAAAACGATGCGCATCCCTTTTGTGGACAACCTAAGAACCCTGGAACTAAATGGAATAAGAAAGATTGATTTACTAAGAATATGGCTAAGATGAACAAATTGAAATGCTAAAGGGCAAGAACAGATTACAACGAAATAAGGTGCGACCAAAGTTTAAGACATCATTATGTAGTATGAACCATGAAATTCGGGTTGACAAAAGTGGGGACATATACTATTGCCATGGTGCGTTTTTAGGTATCGGAACGAACTTCATATTTGATATATTATAGTAGTCATTTTGATGCACAAATTAGAAGTTAAAACAGTTTTAAGTTATAACCCCAATTAATACATTCTTTTTGTTTTTACACTGTGAACTGTATTAGCTCTCTTGTTTTTCTCAAGAACAAAGAAAGGTGGAACACATAAAACAAAGAAAAGTAAAAAATAACGAGTTTTTAAAGAAAAATAAGATATGAAATCCAAAGTGGAAAAAAATGTCAACAAAATTGAAATAAAAGACAAGACTTTAAGGACACAATTACTATCTCTTTTTTTAATTTGTGACATAAGAGAGGATAAAGCCTCCAAAGCAAAAAAAATTTTAACTCTAAAATTCAAAAAATTGATATGTAAAGATAGATACACTATTATCAACAACCAAAGCTATGATAGCAAACGATGCGAATCTCTTTTGCAGACAACCTAATAACCCTGGAACTCAATGGAATAAGAAAGATTGAATTACTAAGAATATGGCTAAGATGAACAAATTGAAATCCTAAAGGGAAATAACAGATTACAACGAAATGAGGTGCGACCAAAGTTTAAGACATAATTATTTAGTATGAACCATGAAAGTTGGGTTGATAAAAGTGGCGAAATATACTTTTCCTCCGCTGCGTTTTTAGGTATCGAAACGAGCTTCAGATTTGATATATTATAGTAGTCGTTACGATACACAAATTAAAAGTTATAACAGTTTTATGTTACAACCACAATTAATACCTTCTTTTTATTTTTACACTGTGAACTGTATTACCTCTCTTGTTTTTCTTAAGAAGAAAGAAAGGTGGAACACATAAAAAAAAAAGTAAAAGATAACGAGATTTTAAAGAAAAATAAGATATGAAATCCAAAGTGGAAAACATTGTCATCAAAATTGAAATAAAAGACAAGACTTTAAGGACACAATTTCTTTCTCTTTTTTAAATTTGTGACATAAGGGAGGATAAAGCCTCCAAAGCACAAAATGTTTTAACTCTAAAATTCAAAAAATTGATATGTGAAGATAGATACACTATTTTCAGCAACCAAGTTTATTATCCCAAACGATGCGAATCCCTTTTGCGGACAACCTAAGAACCCTGCAAATCAATGGAATAAGAAAGATTGATTTACTAAGAATATGGCTAAGATGAACAAACTGAAATCCTAAAGGGCAAGAACAGATTACAACGAAATAAGGTGCGACCAAAGTTTAAGACATCATTATATAGTATGAACGATGAAAGTTGGGTTAACAAAAGTGGGGAAATGTAGTATTGCTACGGTGCGTTTTTAGGTATCGGAACGAGCTTCAGATCTGATATATTATAGTAGTCATTTTGATGCACAAATTAAAAGTGATAACAGTTTTAATTTATAACCATAATTAATACCTTTTTTTTTACAATGTGAACTGTATTAGCTCTCTTGTTTTTCTCAAGAAGAAAGAAAGGTGGAACACGTAAAAAAAGAAAAGTAAAAGATAACTAGTTTTTAAAGAAAAATAAGATTTGAAATCCAAAGTGGAAAACAATGTCAACAAAATTGAAATAAAAGACAAGACTTTAAGGACACAATTTCTTTCTCTTTTTTTAATTTGTGACATAAGAGAGGATAAAGCCTCCAAAGCACAAAATGTTTTAACTCTAAAACTCAATAATTTGATATGTGAAGATAGATACACTATTATCAGCAACCATGGCTATGATCCCAAACGATGCGAATCTCTTTTGCGGACAACCTAATAACCCTGGAACTCAATGGAATAAGAAAGATTGAATTACTAAGAATATGGCTAGAATGAACAAATGGAAATCCTAAAGGGAAAGAACAGATTACAACGAAATAAGGTGCGACCAAAGTTTAAGACATAATTATTTAGTATGAACCCTGAAAGTTGGGTTGATAAAAGTGGCGAAATATACTTTTCCTTCGCTGCGTTTTTAGGTATCGAAAAGAGCTTCGGATTTGATATATTATAGTAGTGATTACGATACACAAATTAAAAGTTATAACAGTTTTATGTTACAACCACAATTAATACCTTCTTTTTGTTTTTACACTGTGAACTGTATTAGCTCTCTTGTTTATCTCAAGAAGAAAGAAAGGTGGAACACATAAAAAAAAGAAAAGTAAAATATAACGAGATTTTAAATAAAAATAAGATATGATATCCAAAGTGGAAAACAATGTCAACAAAATTGAAATAAAAGACAAGACTTTAAGGACACAATTACTATCTATTTTTTTAATTTGTGACATAAGATAGGATAAAGCCTCCAAAGCACAAAATTGTTTAACTCTAAAATTCAAAAAAATTGATATGTGAAGATAGATACACTATTTTCAGCAACCAAGGCTATGATCCCAAATGATGCGAATCCCTTTTGCGGACAACCTAAGAACCCTGGAACTCAATGGAATAAGAAAGATTGATTTACTAAAAATATGGCTAAGATGAACAAATTGAAATCCTAAAGGGGAAGAACAGATTACAACGAAATAAGGTGCGACCAAAGTTTAAGACATCATTATGTAGTATGAACCATGAAATTCGGGTTGACAAAAGTGGGGAAATATACTATTGCCATGGTGCGTTTTTAGGTATCGGAACGAACTTCATATTTGATATATTATAGTTGTCATTTTGATGCACAAATTAGAAGTTAAATCAGTTTTAAGTTACAACCCCAATTAATACCTTCTTTTTGTTTTTATACTGTGAACTTTATTAGCTCTCTTGTTTTTCTCAAGAAGAAAGAAAGGTGGAACAGATAAAAAAAGAAAAGTAAAAGATAACGAGATTTCAAAGAAAATTAAGATATGAAATCCAAAGTGGAAAACAATGTAAACAAAATTGAAATAAAAGACAACACTTTAAGGATACAATTTCTTTCTCTTTTTGGAAATTGTGACTTAAGAGAGGAGAAAACCTCCAAAGGACAAATTTTTTTAAGTCTAAAATTCTAAAAATAAATATGTGAAGATAGATTCACTATTATCAGCAACCAAGGCTATGATCCGAAACGATGCGAATCTCTTTTGCGGACAACCTAATAACCCTAGAACTAAATGGAATAAGAAAGATTGATTTACTATGAATATGGCTAAGATGAACAAATTGAAATCCTAAAGGGCAAGAACAGATTACAACGGAATAATGTGCGACCAAAGTTTAAGACATCATTATATAGTATGAACGATGAAAGTTGGGTTAACAAAAGTGAGGAAATATACTATTGCTACGGTGTGTTTTTATGTATCGGAACGAGCTTCAGATTTGATATATTATAGTAGTCATTTTGATGCACAAATTAAAAGTGATAACAGTTTTATGTTATAACCATAATTAATACCATCTTTTTGTTTGTACACTGTGAACTGTATTACCTCTCTTGTTTTTCTCAAGAAGAAAGACAGGTGGAACACATAAAAAAAAGAAAAGTAAAATATAATGAGATTTTAAGGAAAAATAAGATATGAAATCTAAAGTGGAAAACAATGTCATCAAAATTGAAATAAAAGACAAGACTTTAAGGACACAATTTCTTTCTTTCTTTTTAATTTGTGACATAAGGGAGGATAAATCCCCCAAAGCACAAAATGTTTTAACTCTAAAATTCAAAAAATTGATATTAGAAGATAGATACACTATTTTCAGCAACCAAGTTTATTATTCCAAATGATGCGAACCCTTTTGCGGACAACCTAAGAACCCTCGAACTCAATGGAATAAGAAAGATTGATTTACTAAGAATATGGCTAAGATGAACAAATTGAAATCCTAAAGGGCAAGAACAGATTACAACGAAATAAGGTGCGACCAAAGTTTAAGACATCATTATATAGTATGAACGATGAAAGTTGGGTTTACAAAAGTGGAGAAATATACTATCGCTACGGTGCGTTTTTAGGTATCGGAACGAGCTTCAGATTTGATATATTATAGTAGTCATTTTGATGCACAAATTAAAAGTGATAACAGTTTTAAGTTATAACCATAATTAATACCTTCTTTTTGTTTTTACACTGTGAACTGTATTAGCTCTCTTGTTTATCTCAAGAAGAAAGAAAGGTGGAACACATAAAAAAAAGAAAAGTAAAATATAACGAGATTTTAAAGAAAAATAAGATATGATATCCAAAGTGGAAAACAATGTCAACAAAATTGAAATAAAAGACAAGACTTTAAGGACACAATTTCTATCTCTTTTTGGAATTTGCGAGGTAAGAGAGGAGAAAACCTCCAAAGCACAAAATTTTTTAAATCTAAAATTCTAAAAATTGATATGTGAAGATAGATACACTATTTTCAGCAACCAAGGCTATGATCCCAAACGATGCGAATCCATTTTGCGGACAACCTAACAACCCTGGAACTCAATGGAATAAGAAAGATTGAATTACTAAGAATATGGCTAAGATGAACAAATTGAAATCCTAAAGGGAAAGAACAGATTACAACGAAATAAGGTGCGACCAAAGTTTAAGACATCATTATATAGTATGAACGATGAAAGTTGGGTTAACAAAAGTGGAGAAATATACTATCGCTACGGTGCGTTTTTAGGTATCGGAACGAGCTTCAGATTTGATATATTATAGTAGTAATTTTGATGCACAAATTAAAAGTGATAACAGTTTTAAGTTATAACCATAATTAATACCTTCTTTTTGTTTTTACACTGTGAACTGTATTAGCTCTCTTGTTTTTCTCAAGAAGAAAGAAAGGTGGAACACATAAAAAAAAGAAAAGTAAAAGATAACCAAATTTTAAAGAAAAATAAGATATGAAATCCAAAGTGGAAAACAATGTCAACAAAATAGAAATAAAAGACAAGACTTTAAGGACACAATTTCTTTCTCTTTTTTTAATTTGGGACATAAGAGAGGATAAAGCCTCCAAAGCACAAAATGTTTTAACTCTAAAATTAAAAAAATTGATATGTGAAGATAGATACACTATTATCAGCAACCAAGGCTATGATCCCAAACGATGCGAATCTCTTTTGCGGACAACCTAATAATCCTGGAACTCAATGGAATAAGAAAGATTGAATTACTAAGAATATGGCTAAGATGCACAAATTGAAATCCTAAAGGGCAAGAACAGATTACAATGAAATAAGGTGCGACCAAAGTTTAAGACATAATTATTTAGTATGAACCATGAAAGTTGGGTTGATAAAAGTGGCGAAATATACTTTTCCTCCGCTGCGTTTTTAGGTATCGAAACGAGATTCAGATTTGATATATTATAGTAGTCATTTTGATGCACAAATGAAAAGTGATAACAGTTTTATGTTATAACCATAATTAATACCATCTTTTTGTTTTTACACTGTGAACTGTATTACCTCTCTTGTTTTTTTCAAGAAGAAAGAAAGGTGGAACACATAAAAAAAAGTAAAAGATAATGAGATTTTAAGGAAACATAAGATATGAAATCCAAAGTGGAAAACAATATCATCAAAATTGAAATAAAAGACAAGACTTTAAGGACACAATTTCTTTCTTTCTTTTTAATTTGTGACATAAGGGAGGATAAAGCCTCCAAAGCACAAAATGTTTTAACTCTAAAATTCAAAAAATTGATACGTGAAGATAGATACACTATTATCAGCAACCAAGGCTATGATCCCAAACGATGCGAATCTCTTTTGCGGACAACCTAATAATCCTGGAACTCAATGGAATAAGAAAGATTGAATTACTAAGAATATGGCTAAGATGAACAAATTGAAATGCTAAAGGGCAAGAACAGATTACAACGAAATAAGTTGCGACCAAAGTTTAAGACATCATTATATAGTATGAAAGATGAAAGTTGGGTTAACAAAAGTGGAGAAATATACTATCGCTACGGTGCGTTTTTAGGTATCGGAACGAGCTTCAGATTTGATATATTATAGTAGTCATTTTTATGCACAAATTAAAAGTGATAACAGTTTTAAGTTATAACCATAATTAATACCTTCTTTTTGTTTTTACACTGTGAACTGTATTAGCTCTCTTGTTTTTCTCAAGAAGAAAGAAAGGTGGAACACATAAAAAAAAGAAAAGTAAAAGATAACCAAATTTTAAAGAAAAATAAGATATGAAATCCAAAGTGGAAAACAATGTCAAAAAAATTGAAATAAAAGACAAGACTTTAAGGACACAATTTCTTTCTCTTTTTTTAATTTGTGACATAAGAGAGGATAAAGCCTCCAAAGCACAAAATGTTTTAACTCTAAAATTCAAAAAATTGATTTGTGAAGATAGATACACTATTATCAGCAACCAAGGCTATGATCCCAAACGATGCGAATCTCTTTTGCGGACAACCTAATAATCCTGGAACTCAATGGAATAAGAAAGATTGAATTACTAAGAATATGGCTAAGATGAACAAATTGAAATCCTAAAGGGCAAGAACAGATTACAACGAAATAAGTTGCGACCAAAGTTTAAGACATCATTATATAGAATGAGCGATGAAAGTTGGGTTAACAAAAGTGGAGAAATATACTATCGCAACGGTGCGTTTTTAGGTATCGGAACGAGCTTCAGATTTGATATATTATAGTAGTCATTTTGATGCACAAATTAAAAGTGATAACAGTTTTAAGTTATAACTATAATTATTACCTTCTTTTTGTTTTTACACTGTGAACTGTATTAGCTCTCTTGTTTTTCTCAAGAAGAAAGAAAGGTGGAACACATAAAAAAAAGAAAAGTAAAAGATAACCAAATTTTAAAGAAAAATAAGATATGAAATCCAAAGTGGAAAACAATGTCAACAAAATTGAAATAAAAGACAAGACTTTAAGGACACAATTTCTTTCTCTTTTTTTAATTTGTGACATAAGAGAGGATAAAGCCTCCAAAGCACAAAATGTTTTAACTCTAAAATTCAAAAAATTGATATGTGAAGATAGATACACTATTATCAGCAACCAAGGCTATGATCCCAAACGATGCGAATCTCTTTTGCGGACAACCTAATAATCCTGGAACTCAATGGAATAAGAAAGATTGAATTACTAAGAATATGGCTAAGATGAACAAATTGAAATCCTAAAGGGCAAGAACAGATTACAACGAAATAAGGTGCGACCAAAGTTTAAGACATAATTATTTAGTATGAACCATGAAAGTTGGGTTGATAAAAGTGGCGAAATATACTTTTCCTCCGCTGCGTTTTTAGGTATCGAAACGAGCTTCAGATTTGATATATTATAGTAGTCATTACGATACATAAATTAAAAGTTATAAGAGTTTTATGTTACAACCACAATTAATACCTTCTTTTTGTTTTTACACTGTGAACTGTATTAGCTCTTTTGTTTATCTCAAGAAGAAAGAAAGGTGGAACACATAAAAAAAAGAAAAGTAAAATATAACGAGATTTTAAAGAAATATAAGATATGATATCCAAAGTGGAAAACAATGTCAACAAAATTGAAATAAAAGACAAGACTTTAAGGACACAATTTCTATCTCTTTTTGGAATTTGCGAGGTAAGAGAGGAGAAAACCTCCAAAGCACAAAATTTTTTAAATCTAAAATTCTAAAAATTGATATGTGAAGATAGATACACTATTTTCAGCAACCAAGTTTATTACCCCAAATGATGCGAAACCATTTTGCGGACAACCTAACAACCCTGGAACTCAATGGAATAAGAAAGATTGAATTACTAAGAATATGGCTAAGATGAACAAATTGAAATCCTAAAGGGCAAGAACAGATTACAACGAAATAAGGTGCGACCAAAGTTTAAGACATCATTATTTAGTATGAACCATTAAAGTTGGGTTGATAAAAGTGGCGAAATATACTTTTCCTCCGGTGCATTTTTAGGTATCGAAACGAGCTTCAGATGTGATATATTATAGTAGTCATTTTGATGCACAAATTAAAAGTGATAACAGTTTTATGTTATAACCATAATTAATACCATCTTTTTGTTTTTACACTGTGAACTGTATTACCTCTCTTGTTTTTCTCAAGAAGAAAGAAAGGTGGAACACATAAAAAAAAGAAAAGTAAAAGATAACGAGATTTTAAAGAAAAATAAGATATGAAATCCAAAGTGGAAAACAATGTCAACAAAATTGAAATAAAAGACAAGACTTTAAGGACACAATTACTATCTATTTTTTTAATTTGTGACATAAGAGAGGATAAAGCCTCCATAGCACAAAATTTCTTAACTGTAAAATTCAAAAAAACTGCTATGTGAAGATAGATACACTATTTTCAGCAACCAAGGCTATGATCCAAAATGATGCGAATCCCTTTTGCGGACAACCTAAGAACCCTGGAACTCAATGGAATAAGAAAGATTGATTTACTAAGACTATGGCTAAGATGAACAAATTGAAATCCTAAAGGGCAAGAACAGATTACAACGGAATAATGTGCGACCAAAGTTTAAGACATCATTATATAGTATGAACGATGAAAGTGGTTTTAACAAAAGTGGAGAAATATACAATCGCTACGGTGCGTTTTTAGGTATCGGAACGAGCTTCAGATTTGATATATTATAGTAGTCATTTTGATGCACAAATTAAAAGTGATAACAGTTTTAAGTTATAACCATAATTAATACCTTCTTTTTGTTTTTACACTGTGAACTGTATTAGCTCTCTTGTTTTTCTCAAGAAGAAAGAAAGGTGGAACACATAAAAAAAAGAAAAGTAAAAGATAACCAGTTTTAAAGAAAAATAAGATATGAAATCCAAAGTGAAAAAAAAATGTCAACAAAATTAAAATAAAAGACAAGACTTTAAGGACACAATTTCTTTCTCTTTTTTTAATTTGTGACATAAGAGAGGATAAAGCCTCCAAAGCACAAAATTTTTTAACTCTAAAATTCAAAAAAATTGATATGTGAAGATAGATACACTATTATCAGCAACCAAGGCTATGATCCCAAACGATGCGACTCTCTTCTGCGGACAACCTAATAACCCTAGAACTCAATGGAATAAGAAAGATTGAATTACTAAGAATATGGCTAAGATGAACAAATTGAAATCCTAAAGGGCAAGAAAAGATTACAAAGAAATAAGGTGTGACCAAAGTTTAAGACATAATTATTTAGTATGAACCATCAAAGTTGGGTTGATGAAAGTGGCGAAATATACTTTTCCTCCGCTGCGTTTTTAGGTATCGAAACGAGCTTCAGATTTGATATATTATAGTAGTCATTACGATACACAAATTAAAAGATATAATAGTTTTTAGTTACAACCATAATTAATACCTTCTTTTTGTTTTTACACTGTAAACTGTATTAGCTCTCTTGTTTTTCTCAAGAAGAAAGAAAGGTGGAGCACCTAAAAAAAAGAAACGTAAAAGATAACAAGATTTTAAGGAAACATATGATATGAAATCCAAAGTGGAAAACATTGTTAATAAAATTGAAATAAAAGAAGAGACTTTAAGGACACAATTTCTATCTCTTTTTAGAATTTGCGACGTAAGAGAGGAGAAAACCTCCAAAGCACAAAATTTTTTAAATCTAAAATTCTAAAAATTGATATGTGAAGATAGATACACTATTTTCAGCAACCAAGTTTATTACCCCAAACGATGCGAATCCATTTTGCGGACAACCTAACAACCCTGGAACTCAATGGAATAAGAAAGATTGAATTACTAAGAATATGGCTAAGATGAACAAATTGAAATCCTAAAGGGCAAGAACAGATTACAACGAAATAAGGTGCGACCAAAGTTTAAGACATCATTATGTAGTACGAACCATGAAATTCGGGTTGACAAAAGTGGAGAAATATACTATCGCTACGGTGCGTTTTAAGGTATCGGAACGAGCTTCAGATTTGATATATTATAGTAGTGATTTTGATGCACAAATTAAAAGTGATAACAGTTTTAAGTTATAACCATAATTAATACCTTCTTTTTGTTTTTACACTGTGAACTGTATTAGCTCTCTTGTTTTTCTCAAGAAGAAAGAAAGGTGGAACACATAAAAAAAAGAAAAGTAAAAGATAACCAAATTTTAAAGAAAAATAAGATATGAAATCCGAAGTGGAAAACAATGTCAACAAAATTGAAATAAAAGACAAGACTTTAAGGACACAATTTCTTTCTCTTTTTTTAATTTGTGACATAAGAGAGGATAAAGCCTCCAAAGCACAAAATGTTTTAACTCTAAAATTCAAAAAATTGATATGTGAAGATAGATACACTATTATCAGCAACCAAGGCTATGATCCCAAACGATGCGAATCTCTTTTGCGGACAACCTAATAATCCTGGAACTCAATGGAATAAGAAAGATTGAATTACTTAGAATATGGCTAAGATGAACAAATTGAAATCCTAAAGGGCAAGAACAGATTACAACGAAATAAGGTGCGACCAAAGTTTAAGACATCATTATTTAGTATGAACCATAAAAGTTGGGTTGATAAAAGTGGCGAAATATACTTTTCCTCCGCTGCGTTTTTAGGTATCGAAACGAGATTCAGATTTGATATATTATAGTAGTCATTTTGATGCACAAATTAAAAGTGATAACAGTTTTATGTTATAACCATAATTAATACCATCTTTTTGTTTTTACACTGTGAACTGTATTACCTCTCTTGTTTTTCTCAAGAAGAAAGAAAGGTGGAACACATAAAAAAAAAGTAAAAGATAATGAGATTTTAAGGAAACATAAGATATGAAATCCAAAGTGGAAAACAATATCATCAAAATTGAAATAAAAGACAAGACTTTAAGGACACAATTTCTTTCTTTCTTTTTAATTTGTGACATAAGGGAGGATAAAGCCTCCAAAGCACAAAATGTTTTAACTCTAAAATTCAAAAAATGGATATGTGAAGATAGATACACTATTATCAGCAACCAAGGCTATGATCCCAAACGATGCGAATCTCTTTTGCGGACAACCTAATAATCCTGGAACTCAATGGAATAAGAAAGATTGAATTACTAAGAATATGGCTAAGATGAACAAATTGAAATCCTAAAGGGCAAGAACAGATTACAACGAAATAAGTTGCGACCAAAGTTTAAGACATCATTATATAGTATGAACGATGAAAGTTGGGTTAACAAAAGTGGAGAAATATACTATCGCTACGGTGCGTTTTTAGGTATCGGAACGAGCTTCACATTTGATATATTATAGTAGTCATTTTGATGCACAAATTAAAAGTGATAACAGTTTTAAGTTATAACCATAATTAATACCTTCTTTTTGTTTTTACACTGTGAACTGTATTAGCTCTCTTGTTTTTCTCAAGAAGAAAGAAAGGTGGAACACATAAAAAAAAGAAAAGTAAAAGATAACGAGATTTTAAAGAAAAATAACATATGAAATCCAAAGTGGTAAACAATGTCATCAAAATTGAAATAAAAGACAAGACTTTAAGGACACAATTTCTTTCTTTCTTTTTAATTTGTGACATAAGGGAGGATAAATCCCCCAAAGCACAAAATGTTTTAACTCTAAAATTAAAAAAATTGATATGTGAAGATAGATACACTATTTTCAGCAACCAAGTTTATTATCCCAAATGATGCGAACCCTTTTGCGGACAACCTAAGAACCCTCGAACTCAATGGAATAAGAAAGATTGAATTACTAAGAATATGGCTAAGATGAACAAATTGAAATCCTAAAGGGCAAGAACAGATTACAACGAAATAAGTTGCGACCAAAGTTTAAGACATCATTATATAGTATGAACGATGAAAGTTGGGTTAACAAAAGTGGAGAAATATACTATCGCTACGGTGCGTTTTTAGGTATCGGAACGAGCTTCAGATTTGATATATTATAGTAGTCATTTTGATGCACAAATTAAAAGTGATAACAGTTTTAAGTTATAACCATAATTATTACCTTCTTTTTGTTTTTACACTGTGAACTGTATTAGCTCTCTTGTTTTTCTCAAGAAGAAAGAAAGGTGGAACACATAAAAAAAAGAAAAGTAAAAGATAACCAAATTTTAAAGAAAAATAAGATATGAAATCCAAAGTGGAAAACAATGTCAACAAAATTGAAATAAAAGACAAGACTTTAAGGACACAATTTCTTTCTCTTTTTTTAATTTGTGACATAAGAGAGGATAAAGCCTCCAAAGCACAAAATGTTTTAACTCTAAAATTCAAAAAATTGATATGTGAAGATAGATACACTATTATCAGCAACCAAGGCTATGATCCCAAACGATGCGAATCTCTTTTGCGGACAACCTAATAATCCTGGAACTCAATGGAATAAGAAAGATTGAATTACTAAGAATATGGCTAAGATGAACAAATTGAAATCCTAAAGGGCAAGAACAGATTACAACGAAATAAGGTGCGACCAAAGTTTAAGACATCATTATATAGTATGAACGATGAAAGTTGGGTTAACAAAAGTGGAGAAATATACTATCGCTACGGTGCGTTTTTAGGTATCGGAACGAGCTTCAGATTTGATATATTATAGTAGTCATTTTGATGCACAAATTAAAAGTGATAACCGTTTTAAGTTATAACCATAATTATTACCTTCTTTTTGTTTTTACACTGTGAACTGTATTAGCTCTCTTGTTTTTCTCAAGAAGAAAGAAAGGTGGAACACATAAAAAAAAGAAAAGTAAAAGATAACGAGATTTTAAAGAAAAATAAGATATGAAATTTAAAGTGGAAAATAATGTCAACAAAATTGAAATAAAAGACAAGACTTTAAGGACACAATTTCTATCTCTTTTTTTAATTTGTGACATAAGAGAGGAGAAAACCTCCAAAGCACAAAATGTTTTAAATCTAAAATTCAAAAAATAGATATGGAAGATAGATACACTATTATCAGCAACCAAGGCTATGATCCCAAACGATGCGAATCTCTTTTGCGGACAAGTTAATAACCCTAGAACTCAATGGAATAAGAAAGATTGAATTTCTAAGAATATGCCTAAGATGAACAAATTGAAATCCTAAAGAGCAAGAACAGATTACAACGAAATAAGGTGCGACCAAAGTTTAAGACATAATTATTTAGTATGAACCATGAAAGTTGGGTTGATAAAAGTGGCGAAATATACTTTTCCTCCGCTGCGTTTTTAGGTATCGAAACGAGCTTCAGATTTGATATATTACAGTAGTCATTACGATACACAAATTAATAGTTATAACAGTTTTATGTTACAACCACAATTAATACCTTCTTTTTGTTTTTCCACTGTGAACTGTATTAGCTCTTTTGTTTATCTCAAGAAGAAAGAAAGGTGGAACACATAAAAAAAAGAAAAGTAAAATATAACGAGATTTTAAAGAAAAATAAGATATGATATCCAAAGTGGAAAACAATGTCAACAAAATTGAAATAAAAGACAAGACTTTAAGGACACAATTTCTATCTCTTTTTGGAATTTGCGAGGTAAGAGAGGAGAAAACCTCCAAAGCACAAAATTTTTTAAATCTAAAATTCTAAAAATTGATATGTGAAGATAGATACACTATTTTCAGCAACCAAGTTTATTACCCCAAATGATGCGAAACCATTTTGCGGACAACCTAACAACCCTGGAACTCAATGGAATAAGAAAGATTGAATTACTAAGAATATGGCTAAGATGAACAAATTGAAATCCTAAAGGGCAAGAACAGATTACAACGAAATAAGGTGCGACCAAAGTTTAAGACATCATTATTTAGTATGAACCATGAAAGTTGGGTTGATAAAAGTGGCGAAATATACTTTTCCTCCGGTGCGTTTTTAGGTATCGAAACGAGCTTCAGATTTGATATATTATAGTAGTCATTTTGATGCACAAATTAAAAGTGATAACAGTTTTATGTTATAACCATAATTAATACCATCTTTTTGTTTTTACACTGTGAACTGTATTACCTCTCTTGTTTTTCTCAAGAAGAAAGAAAGGTGGAACACATAAAAAAAAGAAAAGTAAAAGATAACGAGATTTTAAAGAAAAATAAGATATGAAATCCAAAGTGGAAAACAATGTCAACAAAATTGAAATAAAAGACAAGACTTTAAGGACACAATTACTATCTATTTTTTTAATTTGTGACATAAGAGAGGATAAAGCCTCCATAGCACAAAATTTCTTAACTGTAAAATTCAAAAAAACTGCTATGTGAAGATAGATACACTATTTTCAGCAACCAAGGCTATGATCCAAAATGATGCGAATCCCTTTTGCGGACAATCTAAGAACCCTGGAACTCAATGGAATAAGAAAGATTGATTTACTAAGACTATGGCTAAGATGAACAAATTGAAATCCTAAAGGGCAAGAACAGATTACAACGGAATAATGTGCGACCAAAGTTTAAGACATCATTATATAGTATGAACGATGAAAGTGGTTTTAACAAAAGTGGAGAAATATACAATCGCTACGGTGCGTTTTTAGGTATCGGAACGAGCTTCAGATTTGATATATTATAGTAGTCATTTTGATGCACAAATTAAAAGTGATAACAGTTTTAAGGTATAACCATAATTAATACCTTCTTTTTGTTTTTACACTGTGAACTGTATTTGCTCTCTTGTTTTTCTCAAGAAGAAAGAAAGGTGGAACACATAAAAAAAAGAAAAGTAAAAGATAACCAGTTTTAAAGAAAAATAAGATATGAAATCCAAAGTGAAAAAAAAATGTCAACAAAATTGAAATAAAAGACAAGACTTTAAGGACACAATTTCTTTTTCTTTTTTTAATTTGTGACATAAGAGAGGATAAAGCCTCCAAAGCACAAAATTTTTTAACTCTAAAATTCGAAAAAATTGATATGTGAAGATAGATACACTATTATCAGCAACCAAGGCTATGATCCCAAACGATGCGACTCTCTTCTGCGGACAACCTAATAACCCTAGAACTCAATGGAATAAGAAAGATTGAATTACTAAGAATATGGCTAAGATGAACAAATTGAAATCCTAAAGGGCAAGAAAAGATTACAAAGAAATAAGGTGTGACCAAAGTTTAAGACATAATTATTTAGTATGAACCATCAAAGTTGGGTTGATGAAAGTGGCGAAATATACTTTTCCTCCGCTGCGTTTTTAGGTATCGAAACGAGCTTCAGATTTGATATATTATAGTAGTCATTACGATACACAAATTAAGAGATATAATAGTTTTTAGTTACAACCATAATTAATACCTTCTTTTTGATTTTACACTGTGAACTGTATTAGCTCTCTTGTTTTTCTCAAGAAGAAAGAAAGGTGGAGCACATAAAAAAAAGAAACGTAAAAGATAACAAGATTTTAAGGAAACATATGATATGAAATCCAAAGTGGAAAACATTGTCAATAAAATTGAAATAAAAGAAGAGACTTTAAGGACACAATTTCTATCTCTTTTTGGAATTTGCGACGTAAGAGAGGAGAAAACCTCCAAAGCACAAAATTTTTTAAATCTAAAATTCTAAAAATTGATATGTGAAGATAGATACACTATTTTCAGCAACCAAGTTTATTACCCCAAACGATGCGAATCCATTTTGCGGACAACCTAACAACCCTGGAACTCAATGGAATAAGAAAGATTGAATTACTAAGAATATGGCTAAGATGAACAAATTGAAATCCTAAAGGGCAAGAACAGATTACAACGAAATAAGGTGCGACCAAAGTTTAAGACATCATTATGTAGTACGAACCATGAAATTCGGGTTGACAAAAGTGGGGAAATATACTATTGCTACGGTGCGTTTTAAGGTATCGGAACGAGCTTCATATTTGATATATTATAGTTGTCATTTCGATGAACAAATTAAAGGTTATAACACTTTTAAGTTACAACCCCAATTAATAACTTCTTTTTGTTTTTACACTGTGAACTGTATTAGCTCTCTTTTTTTTCTCAACAAGAAAAAAGGTGTATCACATAAAACAAAGAAAAGTAAAAGATAACGAGATTTTAAAGAAAAATAAGATATGAAATCCAAAGGGGAAAACAATGTCAACAAAATTGAAATAAAAGACAAGAATTTAAGGACACAATTTTATTCTCTTTTTGGAAATTGTGACTTAAGAGAGGAGAAAACCTCCAAAGCACAAAAGTTTTTAAATCTAAAATTCTACAAATAGATATGTGAAGATAGATACACTATTTTCAGCAACCAAGTTTATTATCCCAAACGTTGCGAATCATTTTTGCGGACAAGCTAAGAACCCTGGAACTCAATGGAATAAGAAAATTGAATTACTAAGAATGTGACTAAGATGAACAAATTGAAATCCAAAAGAACAAAAAGAGATTACAACGAAATAAGGTGCGAACAAAGTTTAAGACATTATTATGTAGTATGAACCATGAAATTCGGGTTGACAAAATTTGGGAAATATACTATTGCTACGGTGCATTTTAAGGTATCGGAACGAGCTTCGGATTTGATATATTATAGTCGTCATTTCGATGCACAAATTAAAGGTTATAACACTTTTAAGTTAAAACCCCAATTAATACCTTCTTTTTGTTTTTACACTGTGAACTGTATTTGCTCTCGTGTTTTTCTCAAGAAGAAAGAAAGGTGGAACACATAAAAAAAGAAAAGTAAAATATAACGATATTTTAAACTAAAATAAAATATGAAATCCAAAGTGGAAAACATTGTCAAAAAATTGAAATAAAAGAAAAGACTTTAAGGACACAATTTCTTTCTCTTTTTGGAATTTGTGACTTAAGAGAGGAGAAAACCTCCAAAGCACAAATGTTTGAAATCTAAAATTCTAAATATAGATATGTGAAGATAAGTACACTATTTTCAGCAACCAAGTTTATTATCCCAAACGATGCGAATCAATTTTGCGGACAACCTAACAACCCTGGAACTCAATGGAATAAGAAAGATTGAATTACTAAGAATGTGACTAAGATGAACAAATTGAAATCCAAAAGAACAAAAAGAGATTACAAAGAAATAAGGTGCGACCAAAGTTTAAGACATTATTATGTAGAATGAACCATGAAATTCGGGTTTACAAAAGTTGGGAAATATACTATTGCTACGGTGCATTAAGGTATCGGAACGAGCTTCAGATTTGATATATTATAGTCGTCATTTCGATGCACAAATTAAAGGTTATAACACTTTTAAGTTAAAACCCCAATTAATACCTTCTTTTTGTTTTTACACTGTGAACTGTATTTGCTCTCTTGTTTTTCTCAAGAAGAAAGAAAGGTGGAACACATAAAAAAAAGAAAAGTAAAAGATAACGAGATTTTAAACTAAAATAAGATATGAAATCCAAAGTGGAAAACATTGTCAAAAAATTGAAATAAAAGAAAAGACTTTAAGGACACAATTTCTTTCTCTTTTTGGAATTTGTGACTTAAGAGAGGAGAAAACCTCCAAAGCACAAATGTTTGAAATCTAAAATTCTAAATATAGATATGTGAAGATAAGTACACTATTTTCAGCAACTAAGTTTATTATCCCAAACGATGCGAATCAATTTTAGGGACAACCTAACAACCCTGGAACTCAATGGAATAAGAAAGATTGAATTACTAAGAATATGGCTAAGATGAAAAAATTGAAATCCTAAAGAGCAAGAACAGATTACAACGAAATAAGGTGCGACCAAAGTTTAAGACATCATTATGTAGTTTGAACCATAAAAGTTGGGTTGACAAAAGTGCGGAAATATACTGTTGCTACGGTGCGTTTTTAGGTATCGGAACGAGCTTCAGATTTGATATATTATAGTTGTCATTTCGATGCAGAAATTAATTGTTATAACAGTTTTAAGTTACAACCCCAATTAATACCTTATTTTTGTTTTAACACTATGAACTGTATTAGCTCTCTTGTTTTTCTCAACAAGAAAGAAAGGTGTAACACATAAAACAAAGAAAAGTAAAAGATAACGAAATTTTAAAGAAAAATAAGATATGAAATCCAAAGTGGAAAACAATGTCAACAAAATTGAAATAAAAGACAAGACTTTAAGGACACAATTTCTTTCTCCTTTTGGAAATTGTGACCTAGGAGAGGATAAAGCCTCCAAAGCACAAAATTTTTAAAATCTAAAATTCAAAAAATTGATATGTGAAGATATATACACTATTTTCAGCAACCAAGTTTATTATCCCAAATTTGTGAATCCCTTTTGCGGACAACCTAAGAACCATGGAACTCAATGGAATCAGAAAGATTAAATTACTAAGAATATGGCTAAGACGAAAAAATTGAAATCCAAAAGAACAAAAAGAGATTACAACGAAATAAGGTGCGACCAAAGTTTAAGACATCATTATGTAGTATGAACAATGAAATTTGGGTTGACAAAACTGGGGAAATATACTATTGCTACGGTGCGTTTTTAGGTATCGGAACGAGCTTCAGATTTGATATATTATAGTAGTCATTACGATACACAAATTAATAGTTATAACAGTTTTATGTTACAACCACAATTAATACCTTCATTTTGTTTTTACACTGTGAACTGTATTAGCTCTCGTGTTTATCTCAAGAAGAAAGAAAGGTAGAACACATAAAAAAAAGAAAAGTAGAAGATAACGAGATTTTAAAGAAAAATAAGATATGAAATCCAAAGTGGAAAACAATGTCAACAAAATTGAAATAAAAGACAAGAATTTAAGGACACAATTTCTTTCTCTTTTTTTAATTTGTGACATAAGAGAGGATATTGCCTCCAAAGCACAAAATGTTTTAACTCTAAATTTCAAAAAATTGATATGTGAAGATAGATACACTATTATCAGCAACCAAGGCTATGATCCCAAACGATGCGAATCTTTTTTGCAGACAACCTAATAACCCTGGAACTCAATGGAATAAGAAAGATTGAATTACTAAGAATATGGCTAAGATGAACAAATTGAAATCCTAAAGGGAAATAACAGATTACAATGAAATGAGGTGCGACCAAAGTTTAAGACATAATTATTTAGTATGAACCATGAAAGTTGGGTTGATAAAAGTGGCGAAATATACTTTTCCTCCGCTGCGTTTTTAGGTATCGAAATGAGCTTCAGATTTGATATATTATAGTAGTCATTACGATACACAAATTAAAAGTTATAACAGTTTTATGTTACAACCACAATTAATACCTTCCTTTTGTTTTTACACTGTGAACTGTATTAGCTATCTTGTTTATCTCAAGAAGAAAGAAAGGTGGAACACATAAAAAAAAGAAAAGTAAAAGATACCCAGATTTTATGGTAAAATAAGATATGAAATCTAAAGTGGAAAATAATATCAACAAAATTGAAATAAAAGATAAGACTTTAAGGACACAATTTCTATCTCTTTTTTTAATTTGTGACATAAGAGAGGAGAAAACTCCAAAGCACAAAATGTTTTAAATCTAAAATTCAAAAAATAGATATGTGAAGATAGATACACTATTATCAGCAACCAAGGCTATGATCCCAAACGATGCGAATCTCTTTTGCGGACAAGCTAATAACCCTGGAACTCAATGGAATAAGAAAGATTGAATTTCTAAGAATATGCCTAAGATGAACAAATGGAAATCCTAAAGGGCAAAAACAGATTACAACGAAATAAGGTGCGACCAAAGTTTAAGACATAATTAATTAGTATGAACCATGAAAGTTGGGTTGATAAAAGTGGTGAAATATACTTTTCCTCCGCTGCGTTTTTAGGTATCGAAACGAGCTTCAGATTTGATATATTATAGTAGTCATTACGATACAAAAATTAAAAGTTATAACAGTTTTATGTTACAACCACAATTAATACCTTCATTTTGTTTTTACACTGTGAACTGTATTAGCTCTCGTGTTTATCTCAAGAAGAAAGAAAGGTAGAACACATAAAAAAAAGAAAAGTAGAAGATAACGAGATTTTAAAGAAAAATAAGATATGAAATCCAAAGTGGAAAACAATGTCAACAAAATTGAAATAAAAGACAAGAATTTAAGGACACAATTTCTTTCTCTTTTTTTAATTTGTGACATAAGAGAGGATATTGCCTCCAAAGCACAAAATGTTTTAACTCTAAATTTCAAAAAATTGATATGTGAAGATAGATACACTATTATCAGCAACCAAGGCTATGATCCCAAACGATGCGAATCTTTTTTGCAGACAACCTAATAACCCTGGAACTCAATGGAATAAGAAAGATTGAATTACTAAGAATATGGCTAAGATGAACAAATTGAAATCCTAAAGGGAAATAACAGATTACAATGAAATAAGGTGCGACCAAAGTTTAAGACATAATTATTTAGTATGAACCATGAAAGTTGGGTTGATAAAAGTGGTGAAATATACTTTTCCTCCGCTGCGTTTTTAGGTATCGAAACGAGCTTCAGATTTGATATATTATAGTAGTCATTACGATACAAAAATTAAAAGTTATAACAGTTTTATGTTACAACCACAATTAATACCTTCTTTTTGTTTTTACACTGTGAACTGTATTAGCTCTCTTGTTTTTCTCAAGAAGAAAGAAAGGTGGAACACATAAAAAAAAAGAAAATAAAAGATAACGAGATTTTAAAGAAAAATAACATATGAAATCCAAAGTGGAAAACATGTCAACAAAATTGAAATAAAAGACAAGACTTTAAGGACACAATTTCTTTCTCTTTTTTTAATTTGTGACATAAGAGAGGATATTGCCTCCAAAGCACAAAATGTTTTAACTCTAAATTTCAAAAAATTGATATGTGAAGATAGATACACTATTTTCAGCAACCAAGGCTATGATCCCCAATGATGCGAATCCACTTTTGTGGACAACCTAATAACCCTGGAACTCAATGGAATAAGAAAATTGATGTACTAAGAATATTGCTAAGTTGAACAAATTGAAATCCTAAAGGGCAAGAACAGATTACTACGAAATAAGGTGCGACCAATGCTTAAGACATAATTAGTTAGTATGAACCATGAAAGTTGGGTTGATAAAAGTGTCGAAATATACTTTTCCTCCGCTGCGTTTTTAGGTATCGAAACGAGCTTCAGATTTGATATATTATAGTAGTCATTACGATACAAAAATTAAAAGTTATAACAGTTTTATGTTACAACCACAATTAATACCTTCTTTTTGTTTTTACACTGTGAACTGTATTAGCTCTCTTGTTTTTCTCAAGAAGAAAGAAAGGTGGAACACATAAAAAAAAGAAAAGTAAAAGATAACGAGATTTTAAAGAAAAATAACATATGAAATCCAAAGTGGAAAACATGTCAACAAAATTGAAATAAAAGACAAGACTTTAAGGACACAAATTCTTTCTCTTTTTTTAATTTGTGACATAAGAGAGGATATTGCCTCCAAAGCACAAAATGTTTTAACTCTAAATTTCAATAAATTGATATGTGAAGATAGATACACTATTATCAGCAACCAAGGTTATGATCCCAAACGATGCGAATCTCTTTTGCAGAAAACCTAATAACCCTGGAACTCATTGGAATAAGAAAGATTGAATTACTAAGAATATGGCTAAGATGAACAAATTGAAATCCTAAAGGGAAATAACAGATTACAACGAAATGAGGTGCGACCAAAGTTTAAGACATAATTATTTAGTATGAACCATGAAAGTTGGGTTGATAAAAGTGGCGAAATATACTTTTCCTCCGCTGCGTTTTTAGGTATCGAAACGAGCTTCAGATTTGATATATTATAGTAGTCATTACGATACAAAAATTAAAAGTTATAACAGTTTTATGTTACAACCACAATTAATACCTTCATTTTGTTTTACACTGTGAACTGTATTAGCTCTCTTGTTTATCTCAAGAAGAAAGAAAGGTAGAACACATAAAAAAAAGAAAAGTAAAAGATAACGAGATTTTAAAGAAAAATAAGATATGATATCCAAAGTGGAAAACAATGTCAACAAAATTGAAATAAAAGACAAGACTTTAAGGACACAATTACTATCTATTTTTTTTAATTTGTGACATAAGAGAGGATAAAGCCTCCAAAGCACAAAATTTCGTAACTCTAAAATTCAAAAAAATTGATATGTGAAGATAGATACACTATTTTCAGCAACCAAGGCTATGATCCCCAATGATGCGAATCCCTTTTGTGGACAACCTAAGAACCCTGGAACTCAATGGAATAAGAAAATTGATGTACTAAGAATATGGCTAAGATGAACAAATTGAAATCCTAAAGGGCAAGAACAGATTACAATGAAATAAGGTGCGACCAAAGTTTAAGACATCATTATATAGTATGGACGATGAAAGTTGGGTTAACAAAAGTGGCGAAATATACTATTGGTACGGTGCATTTTTAGGTATCGGAACAAGCTTCAGTTTTGATATATTATAGTAGTCATTTTGATGCACAGATTAAAAGTGATAATAGTTTTAAGTTATAACCATAATTAATACCTTCTTTTTGTTTTTACACTGTGAACTGTATTTGCTCTCTTGTTTTTCTCAAGAAGAAAGAAAGGTGGAACACATAAAAAAAAGAAAAGTAAAAGATAACCAGTTTTAAAGAAAAATAAGATATGAAATCCAAAGTGAAAAAAAAATGTCAACAAAATTGAAATAAAAGACAAGACTTTAAGGACACAATTTCTTTCTCTTTTTTTAATTTGTGACATAAGAGAGGATAAAGCCTCCAAAGCACAAAATTTTTTAACTCTAAAATTCAAAAAAATTGATATGTGAAGATAGATACACTATTATCAGCAACCAAGGCTATGATCCCAAACGATGCGACTCTCTTCTGCGGACAACCTAATAACCCTAGAACTCAATGGAATAAGAAAGATTGAATTACTAAGAATATGGCTAAGATGAACAAATTGAAATCCTAAAGGGCAAGAAAAGATTACAAAGAAATAAGGTGTGACCAAAGTTTAAGACATAATTATTTAGTATGAACCATCAAAGTTGGGTTGATGAAAGTGGCGAAATATACTTTTCCTCCGCTGCATTTTTAGGTATCGAAACGAGCTTCAGATTTGATATATTATAGTAGTCATTACGATACACAAATTAAAAGATATAATAGTTTTTAGTTACAACCATAATTAATACCTTCTTTTTGTTTTTACACTGTGAACTGTATTAGCTCTCTTGTTTTTCTCAAGAAGAAAGAAAGGTGGAGCACATAAAAAAAAGAAACGTAAAAGATAACAAGATTTTAAGGAAACATATGATATGAAATCCAAAGTGGAAAACATTGTCAATAAAATTGAAATAAAAGAAGAGACTTTAAGGACACAATTTCTATCTCTTTTTGGAATTTGCGACGTAAGAGAGGAGAAAACCTCCAAAGCACAAAATTTTTTAAATCTAAAATTCTAAAAATTGATATGTGAAGATAGATACACTATTTTCAGCAACCAAGTTTATTACCCCAAACGATGCGAATCCATTTTGCGGACAACCTAACAACCCTGGAACTCAATGGAATAAGAAAGATTGAATTACTAAGAATATGGCTAAGATGAACAAATTGAAATCCTAAAGGGCAAGAACAGATTACAACGAAATAAGGTGCGACCAAAGTTTAAGACATCATTATGTAGTACGAACCATGAAATTCGGGTTGACAAAAGTGGGGAAATATACTATTGCTACGGTGCGTTTTAAGGTATCGGAACGAGCTTCATATTTGATATATTATAGTTGTCATTTCGATGAACAAATTAAAGGTTATAACACTTTTAAGTTACAACCCCAATTAATAACTTCTTTTTGTTTTTACACTGTGAACTGTATTAGCTCTCTTTTTTTTCTCAACAAGAAAAAAGGTGTATCACATAAAACAAAGAAAAGTAAAAGATAACGAGATTTTAAAGAAAAATAAGATATGAAATCCAAAGGGGAAAACAATGTCAACAAAATGAAATAAAAGACAAGAATTTAAGGACACAATTTTATTCTCTTTTTGGAAATTGTGACTTAAGAGAGGAGAAAACCTCCAAAGCACAAAAGTTTTTAAATCTAAAATTCTACAAATAGATATGTGAAGATAGATACACTATTTTCAGCAACCAAGTTTATTATCCCAAACGTTGCGAATCATTTTTGCGGACAAGCTAAGAACCCTGGAACTCAATGGAATAAGAAAATTGAATTACTAAGAATGTGACTAAGATGAACAAATTGAAATCCAAAATAACAAAAAGAGATTACAACGAAATAAGGTGCGAACAAAGTTTAAGACATTATTATGTAGTATGAACCATGAAATTCGGGTTGACAAAATTTGGGAAATATACTATTGCTACGGTGCATTTTAAGGTATCGGAACGAGCTTCGGATTTGATATATTATAGTCGTCATTTCGATGCACAAATTAAAGGTTATAACACTTTTAAGTTAAAACCCCAATTAATACCTTCTTTTTGTTTTTACACTGTGAACTGTATTTGCTCTCGTGTTTTTCTCAAGAAGAAAGAAAGGTGGAACACATAAAAAAAGAAAAGTAAAATATAACGATATTTTAAACTAAAATAAAATATGAAATCCAAAGTGGAAAACATTGTCAAAAAATTGAAATAAAAGAAAAGACTTTAAGGACACAATTTCTTTCTCTTTTTGGAATTTGTGACTTAAGAGAGGAGAAAACCTCCAAAGCACAAATGTTTGAAATCTAAAATTCTAAATATAGATATGTGAAGATAAGTACACTATTTTCAGCAACCAAGTTTATTATCCCAAACGATGCGAATCAATTTTGCGGACAACCTAACAACCCTGGAACTCAATGGAATAAGAAAGATTGAATTACTAAGAATGTGACTAAGATGAACAAATTGAAATCCAAAAGAACAAAAAGAGATTACAAAGAAATAAGGTGCGACCAAAGTTTAAGACATTATTATGTAGAATGAACCATGAAATTCGGGTTTACAAAAGTTGGGAAATATACTATTGCTACGGTGCATTAAGGTATCGGAACGAGCTTCAGATTTGATATATTATAGTCGTCATTTCGATGCACAAATTAAAGGTTATAACACTTTTAAGTTAAAACCCCAATTAATACCTTCTTTTTGTTTTTACACTGTGAACTGTATTTGCTCTCTTGTTTTTCTCAAGAAGAAAGAAAGGTGGAACACATAAAAAAAAGAAAAGTAAAAGATAACGAGATTTTAAACTAAAATAAGATATGAAATCCAAAGTGGAAAACATTGTCAAAAAATTGAAATAAAAGAAAAGACTTTAAGGACACAATTTCTTTCTCTTTTTGGAATTTGTGACTTAAGAGAGGAGAAAACCTCCAAAGCACAAATGTTTGAAATCTAAAATTCTAAATATAGATATGTGAAGATAAGTACACTATTTTCAGCAACTAAGTTTATTATCCCAAACGATGCGAATCAATTTTGCGGACAACCTAACAACCCTGGAACTCAATGGAATAAGAAAGATTGAATTACTAAGAATATGGCTAAGATGAAAAAATTGAAATCCTAAAGAGCAAGAACAGATTACAACGAAATAAGGTGCGACCAAAGTTTAAGACATCATTATGTTGTTTGAACCATAAAAGTTGGGTTGACAAAAGTGCGGAAATATACTGTTGCTACGGTGCGTTTTTAGGTATCGGAACGAGCTTCAGATTTGATATATTATAGTTGTCATTTCGATGCAGAAATTAATTGTTATAACAGTTTTAAGTTACAACCCCAATTAATACCTTATTTTTGTTTTAACACTATGAACTGTATTAGCTCTCTTGTTTTTCTCAACAAGAAAGAAAGGTGTAACACATAAAACAAAGAAAAGTAAAAGATAACGAAATTTTAAAGAAAAATAAGATATGAAATCCAAAGTGGAAAACAATGTCAACAAAATTGAAATAAAAGACAAGACTTTAAGGACACAATTTCTTTCTCCTTTTGGAAATTGTGACCTAGGAGAGGATAAAGCCTCCAAAGCACAAAATTTTTAAAATCTAAAATTCAAAAAATTGATATGTGAAGATATATACACTATTTTCAGCAACCAAGTTTATTATCCCAAATTTGTGAATCCCTTTTGCGGACAACCTAAGAACCATGGAACTCAATGGAATCAGAAAGATTAAATTACTAAGAATATGGCTAAGACGAAAAAATTGAAATCCAAAAGAACAAAAAGAGATTACAACGAAATAAGGTGCGACCAAAGTTTAAGACATCATTATGTAGTATGAACAATGAAATTTGGGTTGACAAAACTGGGGAAATATACTATTGCTACGGTGCGTTTTTAGGTATCGGAACGAGCTTCAGATTTGATATATTATAGTAGTCATTACGATACACAAATTAATAGTTATAACAGTTTTATGTTACAACCACAATTAATACCTTCATTTTGTTTTTACACTGTGAACTGTATTAGCTCTCGTGTTTATCTCAAGAAGAAAGAAAGGTAGAACACATAAAAAAAAGAAAAGTAGAAGATAACGAGATTTTAAAGAAAAATAAGATATGAAATCCAAAGTGGAAAACAATGTCAACAAAATTGAAATAAAAGACAAGAATTTAAGGACACAATTTCTTTCTCTTTTTTTAATTTGTGACATAAGAGAGGATATTGCCTCCAAAGCACAAAATGTTTTAACTCTAAATTTCAAAAAATTGATATGTGAAGATAGATACACTATTATCAGCAACCAAGGCTATGATCCCAAACGATGCGAATCTTTTTTGCAGACAACCTAATAACCCTGGAACTCAATGCAATAAGAAAGATTGAATTACTAAGAATATGGCTAAGATGAACAAATTGAAATCCTAAAGGGAAATAACAGATTACAATGAAATGAGGTGCGACCAAAGTTTAAGACATAATTATTTAGTATGAACCATGAAAGTTGGGTTGATAAAAGTGGCGAAATATACTTTTCCTCCGCTGCGTTTTTAGGTATCGAAATGAGCTTCAGATTTGATATATTATAGTAGTCATTACGATACACAAATTAAAAGTTATAACAGTTTTATGTTACAACCACAATTAATACCTTCCTTTTGGTTTTACACTGTGAATTGTATTAGCTCTCTTGTTTATCTCAAGAAGAAAGAAAGGTAGAACAGATAAAAAAAAGAAAAGTAAAAGATACCGAGATTTTATGGTAAAATAAGATATGAAATTTAAAGTGGAAAATAATGTCAACAAAATTGAAATAAAAGACAAGACTTTAAGGACACAATTTCTATCTCTTTTTTTAATTTGTGACATAAGAGAGGAGAAAACCTCCAAAGCACAAAATGTTTTAAATCTAAAATTCAAAAAATAGATATGTGAAGATAGATACACTATTATCAGCAACCAAGGCTATGATCCCAAACGATGCGAATCTCTTTTGCGGACAAGCTAATAACCCTAGAACTCAATGGAATAAGAAAGATTGAATTTCTAAGAATATGCCTAAGATGAACAAATTGAAATCCTAAAGAGCAAGAACAGATTACAATGAAATAAGGTGCGACCAAAGTTTAAGACATAATTATTTAGTATGAACCATGAAAGTTGGGTTGATAAAAGTGGCGAAATATACTTTTCCTCCGCTGCGTTTTTAAGTATCGAAACGAGCTTCAGATTTGATATATTATAGTAGTCATTACGATACACAAATTAATAGTTATAACAGTTTTATGTTACAACCACAATTAATACCTTCATTTTGTTTTTACACTGTGAACTGTATTAGCTCTCGTGTTTATCTCAAGAAGAAAGAAAGGTAGAACACATAAAAAAAAGAAAAGTAGAAGATAACGAGATTTTAAAGAAAAATAAGATATGATATCCAAAGTGGAAAACAATGTCAACAAAATTGAAATAAAAGACAAGACTTTAAGGACACAATTACTATCTATTTTTTTTAATTTGTGACATAAGAGAGGATAAAGCCTACAAAGCACAAAATTTCTTAACTCTAAAATTCAAAAAAATTGATATGTGAAAATAGATACACTATTTTCAGCAACCAAGGCTATGATCCCCAATGATGCGAATCCCTTTTGTGGACAACCTAAGAACCCTGGAAGTCAATGGAATAAGAAAATTGATGTACTAAGAATATGGCTAAGATGAACAAATTGAAATCCTAAAGGGCAAGAACAGATTACAATGAAATAAGGTGCGACCAAAGTTTAAGACATCATTATATAGTATGAACGATAAAAGTTGGGTTAACAAAAGTGGGGAAATATACTATTGGTACGGTGCGTTTTTAGGTATCGGAACGAGCTTCAGATTTGATATATTATAGTAGTCATTTCGATGCACAGTTTAAAAGTGATAATAGTTTTAAGTTATAACCATAATTAATATCTTCTTTTTGTTTTTACACTGTGAACTGTATTAGCTATCTTGTTTTTCTCAAGAAGAAAGAAAGGTGGAACACATAAAAAAAAGAAAAGTAAAAGATACCCAGATTTTATGGTAAAATAAGATATGAAATCTAAAGTGGAAAATAATATCAACAAAATTGAAATAAAAGATAAGACTTTAAGGACACAATTTCTATCTCTTTTTTTAATTTGTGACATAAGAGAGGAGAAAACTCCAAAGCACAAAATGTTTTAAATCTAAAATTCAAAAAATAGATATGTGAAGATAGATACACTATTATCAGCAACCAAGGCTATGATCCCAAACGATGCGAATCTCTTTTGCGGACAAGCTAATAACCCTGGAACTCAATGGAATAAGAAAGATTGAATTTCTAAGAATATGCCTAAGATGAACAAATGGAAATCCTAAAGGGCAAAAACAGATTACAACGAAATAAGGTGCGACCAAAGTTTAAGACATAATTAATTAGTATGAACCATGAAAGTTGGGTTGATAAAAGTGGTGAAATATACTTTTCCTCCGCTGCGTTTTTAGGTATCGAAACGAGCTTCAGATTTGATATATTATAGTAGTCATTACGATACAAAAATTAAAAGTTATAACAGTTTTATGTTACAACCACAATTAATACCTTCTTTTTGTTTTTACACTGTGAACTGTATTAGCTCTCTTGTTTTTCTCAAGAAGAAAGAAAGGTGGAACACATAAAAAAAAAGAAAATAAAAGATAACGAGATTTTAAAGAAAAATAACATATGAAATCCAAAGTGGAAAACATGTCAACAAAATTGAAATAAAAGACAAGACTTTAAGGACACAATTTCTTTCTCTTTTTTTAATTTGTGACATAAGAGAGGATATTGCCTCCAAAGCACAAAATGTTTTAACTCTAAATTTCAAAAAATTGATATGTGAAGATAGATACACTATTATCAGCAACCAAGGCTATGATCCCAAACGATGCGAATCTCTTTTGCAGACAACCTAATAACCCTGGAACTCAATGGAATAAGAAAGATTGAATTACTAAGAATATGGCTAAGATGAAAAAATTGAAATCCTAAAGGGAAATAACAGATTACAACGAAATGAGGTGCGACCAAAGTTTAAGACATAATTATTTAGTATGAACCATGAAAGTTGGGTTGATAAAAGTGGCGAAATATACTTTTCCTCCGCTGCGTTTTTAGGTATCGAAACGAGCTTCAGATTTGATATATTATAGTAGTCATTACGATACACAAATTAATAGTTATAACAGTTTTATGTTACAACCACAATTAATACCTTCTTTTTGTTTTTACACTGTGAAATGTATTAGCTCTCTTGTTTATCTCAAGAAGAAAGAAAGGTAGAACACATAAAAAAAAGAAAAGTAAAAGATAACGAGATTTTAAAGAAGAATAAGATATGATATCCAAAGTGGAAAACAATGTCAAAAAAAATTGAAATAAAAGACAAGACTTTAAGGACACAATTACTATCTATTTTTTTTAATTTGTGACATAAGAGAGGATAAAGCCTCCAAAGCACAAAATTTCTTAACTCTAAAATTCAAAAAAATTGATATGTGAAGATAGATACACTATTTTCAGCAACCAAGGCTATGATCCCCAATGATGCGAATCCACTTTTGTGGACAACCTAATAACCCTGGAACTCAATGGAATAAGAAAATTGATGTACTAAGAATATTGCTAAGATGAACAAATTGAAATCCTAAAGGGCAAGAACAGATTACTACGAAATAAGGTGCGACCAATGCTTAAGACATAATTAGTTAGTATGAACCATGAAAGTTGGGTTGATAAAAGTGTCGAAATATACTTTTCCTCCGCTGCGTTTTTAGGTATCGAAACGAGCTTCAGATTTGATATATTATAGTAGTCATTACGATACAAAAATTAAAAGTTATAACAGTTTTATGTTACAACCACAATTAATACCTTCTTTTTGTTTTTACACTGTGAACTGTATTAGCTCTCTTGTTTTTCTCAAGAAGAAAGAAAGGTGGAACACATAAAAAAAGAAAAGTAAAAGATAACGAGATTTTAAAGAAAAATAACATATGAAATCCAAAGTGGAAAACATGTCAACAAAATTGAAATAAAAGACAAGACTTTAAGGACACAAATTCTTTCTCTTTTTTTAATTTGTGACATAAGAGAGGATATTGCCTCCAAAGCACAAAATGTTTTAACTCTAAATTTCAATAAATTGATATGTGAAGATAGATACACTATTATCAGCAACCAAGGCTATGATCCCAAACGATGCGAATCTCTTTTGCAGAAAACCTAATAACCCTGGAACTCATTGGAATAAGAAAGATTGAATTACTAAGAATATGGCTAAGATGAACAAATTGAAATCCTAAAGGGAAATAACAGATTACAACGAAATGAGGTGCGACCAAAGTTTAAGACAAATTATTTAGTATGAACCATGAAAGTTGGGTTGATAAAAGTGGCGAAATATACTTTTCCTCCGCTGCGTTTTTAGGTATCGAAACGAGCTTCAGATTTGATATATTATAGTAGTCATTACGATACAAAAATTAAAAGTTATAACAGTTTTATGTTACAACCACAATTAATACCTTCATTTTGTTTTACACTGTGAACTGTATTAGCTCTCTTGTTTATCTCAAGAAGAAAGAAAGGTAGAACAGATAAAAAAAAGAAAAGTAAAAGATAACGAGATTTTAAAGAAAAATAAGATATGATATCCAAAGTGGAAAACAATGTCAACAAAATTGAAATAAAAGACAAGACTTTAAGGACACAATTACTATCTATTTTTTTTAATTTGTGACATAAGAGAGAATAAAGCCTCCAAAGCACAAAATTTCGTAACTCTAAAATTCAAAAAAATTGATATGTGAAGATAGATACACTATTTTCAGCAACCAAGGCTATGATCCCCAATGATGCGAATCCCTTTTGTGGACAACCTAAGAACCCTGGAACTCAATGGAATAAGAAAATTGATGTACTAAGAATATGGCTAAGATGAACAAATTGAAATCCTAAAGGGCAAGAACAGATTACAATGAAATAAGGTGCGACCAAAGTTTAAGACATCATTATATAGTATGAACGATGAAAGTTGGGTTAACAAAAGTGGCGAAATATACTATTGGTACGGTGCATTTTTAGGTATCGGAACAAGCTTCAGTTTTGATATATTATAGTAGTCATTTTGATGCACAGATTAAAAGTGATAATAGTTTTAAGTTATAACCATAATTAATACCTTCTTTTTGTTTTTACACTGTGAACTGTATTAGCTCTCTTGTTTTTCTCAAGAAGAAAGAAAGGTAGAACACATAAAAAAAAGAAAAGTAAAAGATACCCAGATTTTAAAGAAGAATAAGATATGATATCCAAAGTGGAAAATAATGTCAACAAAATTGAAATAAAAGACAAGACTTTAAGGACACAATTTCTTTCTCTTTTTTTAATTTGTGACATAAGAGAGGATAAAGCCCCCAAAGCACAAAATGTTTTAACTCTAAAATTCAAAAAAATTGATATGTGAAGATAGATACACTATTTTCAGCAACCAAGGCTATGATCCCCAATGATGCGAATCCACTTTTGTGGACAACCTAATAACCCTGGAACTCAATGGAATAAGAAAATTGATGTACTAAGAATATTGCTAAGATGAACAAATTGAAATCCTAAAGGGCAAGAACAGATTACTACGAAATAAGGTGCGACCAATGCTTAAGACATAATTAGTTAGTATGAACCATGAAAGTTGGGTTGATAAAAGTGTCGAAATATACTTTTCCTCCGCTGCGTTTTTAGGTATCGAAACGAGCTTCAGATTTGATATATTATAGTAGTCATTACGATACAAAAATTAAAAGTTATAACAGTTTTATGTTACAACCACAATTAATACCTTCTTTTTGTTTTTACACTGTGAACTGTATTAGCTCTCTTGTTTTTCTCAAGAAGAAAGAAAGGTGGAACACATAAAAAAAGAAAAGTAAAAGATAACGAGATTTTAAAGAAAAATAACATATGAAATCCAAAGTGGAAAACATGTCAACAAAATTGAAATAAAAGACAAGACTTTAAGGACACAAATTCTTTCTCTTTTTTTAATTTGTGACATAAGAGAGGATATTGCCTCCAAAGCACAAAATGTTTTAACTCTAAATTTCAATAAATTGATATGTGAAGATAGATACACTATTATCAGCAACCAAGGCTATGATCCCAAACGATGCGAATCTCTTTTGCAGAAAACCTAATAACCCTGGAACTCATTGGAATAAGAAAGATTGAATTACTAAGAATATGGCTAAGATGAACAAATTGAAATCCTAAAGGGAAATAACAGATTACAACGAAATGAGGTGCGACCAAAGTTTAAGACATAATTATTTAGTATGAACCATGAAAGTTGGGTTGATAAAAGTGGCGAAATATACTTTTCCTCCGCTGCGTTTTTAGGTATCGAAACGAGCTTCAGATTTGATATATTATAGTAGTCATTACGATACAAAAATTAAAAGTTATAACAGTTTTATGTTACAACCACAATTAATACCTTCATTTTGTTTTACACTGTGAACTGTATTAGCTCTCTTGTTTATCTCAAGAAGAAAGAAAGGTAGAACACATAAAAAAAAGAAAAGTAAAAGATAACGAGATTTTAAAGAAAAATAAGATATGATATCCAAAGTGGAAAACAATGTCAACAAAATTGAAATAAAAGACAAGACTTTAAGGACACAATTACTATCTATTTTTTTTAATTTGTGACATAAGAGAGGATAAAGCCTCCAAAGCACAAAATTTCGTAACTCTAAAATTCAAAAAAATTGATATGTGAAGATAGATACACTATTTTCAGCAACCAAGGCTATGATCCCCAATGATGCGAATCCCTTTTGTGGACAACCTAAGAACCCTGGAACTCAATGGAATAAGAAAATTGATGTACTAAGAATATGGCTAAGATGAACAAATTGAAATCCTAAAGGGCAAGAACAGATTACAATGAAATAAGGTGCGACCAAAGTTTAAGACATCATTATATAGTATGAACGATGAAAGTTGGGTTAACAAAAGTGGGGAAATATACTATTGGTACGGTGCATTTTTAGGTATCGGAACAAGCTTCAGTTTTGATATATTATAGTAGTCATTTTGATGCACAGATTAAAAGTGATAATAGTTTTAAGTTATAACCATAATTAATACCTTCTTTTTGTTTTTACACTGTGAACTGTATTAGCTCTCTTGTTTTTCTCAAGAAGAAAGAAAGGTAGAACACATAAAAAAAAGAAAAGTAAAAGATACCCAGATTTTAAAGAAAAATAAGATATGAAATCCAAAGTGGAAAATAATGTCAACAAAATTGAAATAAAAGACAAGACTTTAAGGACACAATTTCTTTCTCTTTTTTTAATTTGTGACATAAGAGAGGATAAAGCCCCCAAAGCACAAAATGTTTTAACTCTAAAATTCAAAAATTTGATATGTGAAGATAGATACACTATTATCAGCAACCAAGGCTATGATCCCAAACGATGCGAATCTCTTTTGCGGACAAGCTAATAACCCTGGAACTCAATGGAATAAGAAAGATTGAATTACTAAGAATATGCCTAAGATGAACAAATTGAAATCCTAAAGGGCAAGAACAGATTACAACGAAATAAGGTGCGACCAAAGTTTAAGACATAATTAATTAGTATGAACCATGAAAGTTGGGTTGATAAAAGTGGTGAAATATACTTTTCCTCCGCTGCGTTTTTAGGTATCGAAACGAGCTTCAGATTTGATATATTATAGTAGTCATTACGATACACAAATTAAAAGTTATAACAGTTTTATGTTACAACCACAATTAATACGTTCATTTTGTTTTTACACCGTGAACTGTATTAGCTCTCTTGTTTTTCTCAAGAAGAAAGAAAGGTGGAACACATAAAAAAAAGAAAAGTAAAAGATAACGAGATTTTAAAGAAAAATAACATATGAAATCCAAAGTGGAAAACATGTCAACAAAATTGAAATAAAAGACAAGACTTTAAGGACACAATTTCTTTCTCTTTTTTTAATTTGTGACATAAGAGAGGATATTGCCTCCAAAGCACAAAATGTTTTAACTCTAAATTTCAATAAATTGATATGTGAAGATAGATACACTATTATCAGCAACCAAGGCTATGATCCCAAACGATGCGAATCTCTTTTCCAGACAACCTAATAACCCTGGAACTCATTGGAATAAGAAAGATTGAATTACTAAGAATATGGCTAACATAAACAAATTGAAATCCTAAAGGGAAATAACAGATTACAACGAAATGAGGTGCGACCAAAGTTTAAGACATAATTATTTAGTGTGAACCATGAAAGTTGGGTTGATAAAAGTGGCGAAATATACTTTTCCTCCGCTGCGTTTTTAGGTATCGAAACGAGCTTCAGATTTGATATATTATAGTAGTCATTACGATACAAAAATTAAAAGTTATAACAGTTTTATGTTACAACCACAATTAATACCTTCATTTTGTTTTACACTGTGAACTGTATTAGCTCTCTTGTTTATCTCAAGAAGAAAGAAAGGTAGAACACATAAAAAAAAGAAAAGTAAAAGATAACGAGATTTTAAAGAAAAATAAGATATGATATCCAAAGTGGAAAACAATGTCAACAAAATTGAAATAAAAGACAAGACTTTAAGGACACAATTACTATCTATTTTTTTTAATTTGTGACATAAGAGAGGATAAAGCCTCCAAAGCACAAAATTTCGTAACTCTAAAATTCAAAAAAATTGATATGTGAAGATAGATACACTATTTTCAGCAACCAAGGCTATGATCCCCAATGATGCGAATCCCTTTTGTGGACAACCTAAGAACCCTGGAACTCAATGGAATAAGAAAATTGATGTACTAAGAATATGGCTAAGATGAACAAATTGAAATCCTAAAGGGCAAGAACAGATTACAATGAAATAAGGTGCGACCAAAGTTTAAGACATCATTATATAGTATGAACGATGAAAGTTGGGTTAACAAAAGTGGCGAAATATACTATTGGTACGGTGCATTTTTAGGTATCGGAACAAGCTTCAGTTTTGATATATTATAGTAGTCATTTTGATGCACAGATTAAAAGTGATAATAGTTTTAAGTTATAACCATAATTAATACCTTCTTTTTGTTTTTACACTGTGAACTGTATTAGCTCTCTTGTTTTTCTCAAGAAGAAAGAAAGGTAGAACACATAAAAAAAAGAAAAGTAAAAGATACCCAGATTTTAAAGAAAAATAAGATATGAAATCCAAAGTGGAAAATAATGTCAACAAAATTGAAATAAAAGACAAGACTTTAAGGACACAATTTCTTTCTCTTTTTTTAATTTGTGACATAAGAGAGGATAAAGCCCCCAAAGCACAAAATGTTTTAACTCTAAAATTCAAAAATTTGATATGTGAAGATAGATACACTATTATCAGCAACCAAGGCTATGATCCCAAACGATGCGAATCTCTTTTGCGGACAAGCTAATAACCCTGGAACTCAATGGAATAAGAAAGATTGAATTACTAAGAATATGCCTAAGATGAACAAATTGAAATCCTAAAGAGCAAGAACAGATTACAACGAAATAAGGTGCGACCAAAGTTTAAGACATAATTATTTAGTATGAACCATGAAAGTTGGGTTGATAAAAGTGGCGAAATATACTTTTCCTCCGCTGCGTTTTTAGGTATCGAAACGAGCTTCAGATTTGATATATTATAGTAGTCATTACGATACACAAATTAATAGTTATAACAGTTTTATGTTACAACCACAATTAATACCTTCATTTTGTTTTTACACTGTGAACTGTATTAGCTCTCTTGATTTTCTCAAGAAGAAAGAAAGGTAGAACACATAAAAAAAAAAGAAAAGTAAAAGATACCCAGATTTTAAAGAAAAATAAGATATGAAATCCAAAGTGGAAAATAATGTCAACAAAATTGAAATAAAAGACAAGACTTTAAGGACACAATTTCTTTCTCTTTTTTTAATTTGTGACATAAGAGAGGATAAAGCCCCCAAAGCACAAAATGTTTTAACTCTAAAATTCAAAAATTTGATATGTGAAGATAGATACACTATTATCAGCAACCAAGGCTATGATCCCAAACGATGCGAATCTCTTTTGCGGACAAGCTAATAACCCTGGAACTCAATGGAATAAGAAAGATTGAATTACTAAGAATATGCCTAAGATGAACAAATTGAAATCCTAAAGGGCAAGAACAGATTACAACGAAATAAGGTGCGACCAAAGTTTAAGACATAATTAATTAGTATGAACCATGAAAGTTGGGTTGATAATAGTGGTGAAATATACTTTTCCTCCGCTGCGTTTTTAGGTATCGAAACGAGCTTCAGATTTGATATATTATAGTAGTCATTACGATACACAAATTAAAAGTTATAACAGTTTTATGTTACAACCACAATTAATACCTTCATTTTGTTTTTACACCGTGAACTGTATTAGCTCTCTTGGTTTTCTCAAGAAGAAAGAAATGTGGAACACATAAAAAAAAGAAAAGTAAAAGATAACGAGATTTTAAAGAAAAATAAGATGTGAAATCCAAAGTGGAAAACAATGTCGACAAAATTGATATAAAAGACAAGACTTTAAGGACACAATTACTATCTATTTTTTTTAATTTGTGACATAAGAGAGGATAAAACCTCCAAAGCACAAAATTTCTTAACTCTAAAATTCAAAAAAATTGATATGTGAAGATAGATACACTATTTTCAGCAACCAAGGCTATGATCCCAAACGATGCGAATCTCTTTTGCAGACAACCTAATAACCCTGGAACTCAATTGAATAAGAAAGATTGAATTACTAAGAATATGGCTAAGATGAACAAATTGAAATCGTAAAGGGAAATAACAGATTACAACGAAATGAGGTGCGACCAAAGTTTAAGACATCATTATATAGTATGAACGATGAAAGTTGGGTTAACAAAAGTGGGGAAATATACTATTGCTACGGTGCATTTTTAGGTATCGGAACGAGATTCAGATTTGATATATTATAGTAGTCATTTTGATGGACAAATTAAAAGGGAGAACAGTTTTATGTTATAACCATAATTAATACATTATTTTTGTTTTTACACTGTGAACTGTATTGGCTCTCTTGTTTTTCTCAAGAAGAAAGAAAGGTGGAACACATAAAAAAAAGAAAAGTAAAAGATAACCAGATTTTAAGGAAAAATAAGATATGAAATCCAAAGTAGAAAACAATGTCAACAAAATGGAAATAAAAGACAAGACTTTAAGGACAGAATTTCTTTCTCTTTTTTTAATTTGTGACATAAGAGAGGATAAAGCCTCCAAAGCACAAAATTTTTGAACTCTAAAATTCAAAAAAATTGATATGTGAAGATAGATACACTATTATCAGCAACCAAGGCTATGCTCCCAAACGATGCGAATCTCTTTTGCGGACAACCTAATAACCCAGGAACTCAATGGAATAAGAAAGATTGAATTACTAAGAATATGGCTAAGATGAACAAATTGAAATCCTAATGGGCAAAAACAGATTACAACGAAATAAGGTGCGACCAAAGTTTAAGACATAATTATTTAGTATGAACCATGAAAGTTGGGTTGATAAAAGTGGCGAAATAAACTTTTCCTCCGTTGCTTTTTTAGGTATCGAAACGAGCTTCAGATTTGATATATTATAGTAGTCATTACGATACACAAATTAAAAGTTATAACAGTTTTATGTTACAACCACAATTAATACGTTCTTTTTGTTTTTACACTGTGAACTGTATTAGCTCTCTTGTTTATCTCAAGAAGAAAGAAAGGTGGAACACATAAAAAAAAGAAAAGTAAAAGATAACGAGTTTTTAAAGAAAAATAAGATATGAAATCCAAAGTAGAAAACAATGTCAACAAAATTGAAATAAAAGACAAGACTTTAAGGCCACAATTACTATCTGTTTTTTTAATTTTTGACATAATAGAGGATAAAGCCTCCAAAACAAAAAATTTCTTAACTCCAAAATTCAAAAAAATTGATATGTGAAGATAGATACACTATTTTCAGCAACCAAGGCTATGATCCCAAATGATGCGAATCCCTTTTGCGGACAACCTAAGAACCCTGGAACTCAATGGAATAAGAAAGATTGATTTACTAAGAATATGGCTAAGATGAACAAATTGAAATCCTAAAGGGCAAGAACAGATTACAACAAAATAAGGTGCGACCAAAGTTTAAGACATCATTATATAGTATGAACGATGAAAGTTGGGTTAACAAAAGTGGGGAAATATACTATTGCTACGGTTCGTTTTTAGGTATCGGAACGAGCTTCAGATTTGATATATTATAGTAGTCATTTCGATGCACAATTTAAAAGTTATAACAGTTTTTAGTTACAACCATAATTAACACCTTCTTTTTGTTTTTACACTGTGAACTGTATTAGCTCTCTTGTTTTTCTCAAGAAGAAAGAAAGGTGGAACACATAAAAAAAAGAAACGTAAAAGATAACAAGTTTTTAAGGAAACATAAGATATGAAATCCAAAGTGGAAAACATTGTCAACAAAATTGAAATAAAAGACAAGACTTTAAGGACACAATTTCTATCTGTTTTTGGAATTTGCGACTTAAGAGAGGAGAAAACCTCCAAAGCACAAAATTTTTTAAATCTAAAATTCTAAAAATTGATATGTGAAGATAGATACACTATTTTCAGCAACCAAGTTTATTACCCCAAACGATGCGAATCCATTTTGCGGACAACCTAACAACCCTGGAACTCAATGGAATAAGAAAGATTGAATTACTAAGAATATGGCTAAGATGAAGAAATTGCAATCCTAAAGGGCAAGAACAGATTACAACGAAATAAGGTGCGACCAAAGTTTAAGACATCATTATGTACTATGAACCATGAAAGTTGGGTTGACAAAAGTGCGGAAATATACGATTGCTACGGTGCCTTTTTAGATATCGGAACGAGCTTCAGATTTGATATATTATAGAAGTCATTTCGATGCACAAATTAATAGTTATAACAGTTTTAAGTTACAACCCCAATTAATACCTTCTTTTTGTTTTTACACTGTGAAATGTATTAGCTCTCTTTTTTTTCTCAACAAGAAAGAAAGGTGTAACACGTAAAACGAAGAAAAGTAAAAGATAACGAGATTTTAAAGAAAAATAAGATATGAAATCCAAAGGGGAAAACAATGTCAACAAAATTGAAATAAAAGACAAGACTTTAAGGACACAATTTTTTTCTCTTTTTGGAAATTGTGACTTAAGAGAGGAGAAAACCTCCAAAGCACAAAAGTTTATAAATCTAAAATTCTACAAATAGATATGTGAAGATAGATACACTATTTTCAGCAACCAAGTTTATTATCCCAAACGTTGCAAATCATTTTTGCAGACAAGCTAAGAACCCTGGAACTCAATGGAATAAGAAAGATTGAATTACTAAGAATATGGCTAAGATGAACAAATTGAAATCCAAAAGAAAAAAAAGAGATTACAACGAAATAAGGTGCGACCAAAGTTTAAGACATTATTATGTAGTATGAACCATGAAATTCGGGTTGACAAAAGTGGGGAAATATACTATTGCTACGGTGCATTTTAAGGTATCAGAACGAGCTTCAGATTTGATATATTATAGTCGTCATTTCGATGCACAACATAAAGGTTATAACACTTTTAAGTTACAACCCAAATTAATACCTTATTTTTGTTTTTACACTGTGAACTGTATTTGCTCTCTTGTTTTTCTCAAGAAGAAAGAAAGGTGGAACACATAAAAAAAAGAAAAGTAAAAGATAACGAGATTTTAAAGTAAAATAAGATATGAAATCCAAAGTGGAAAACATTGTCAAAAAATTGAAATAAAAGACAAGACTTTAAGGACACAATTTCTTTCTCTTTTCGGAATTTGTGACTTAAGAGAGGAGAAAACCTCCAAAGCACAAATGTTTTAAATCTAAAATTCTAAATATAGATATGTGAAGATAGGTACACTATTTTCAGCAACCAAGTTTATTATCCCAAACGATGCGAATCCATTTTGCAGACAACCTACCAACCCTGGAACTCAATGGAATAAGAAAGATTGAATTATTAAGAATATGGCTAAGATGAACAAATTGAAATCCTAAAGAGCAAGAACAGATTACAACGAAATGAGGTGCGACCAAAGTTTAAGACATCATTATGTAGTATGAACCATAAAATTCGGGTTGACAAAAGTGCGGAAATATACTATTGCTACGGTGCGTTTTTAGGTATCGGAACGAGCTTCAGATTTGATATATTATAGTTGTCATTTCGATCCACAAATTAATTGTTATAACAGTTTTAAGTTACAACCCCAATTAATACCTTATTTTTGTTTTAACACTATGAACTGTATTAGCTCTCTTGTTTTTCTCAACAAGAAAGAAAGGTGTAACACATAAAACAAAGAAAAGTAAAAGATGACGAGATTTTAAAGAAAAATAAGATATGAAATCCAAAGTGCAAAACAATGTCAACAAAATTGAAATAAAAGACAAGACTTTAAGGACACAATTTCTTTCTCCTTTGGGAAATTGTGACTTAGGAGAGGATAAAGCCACCAAAGCATAAAATTTTTTGAATCTAAAATTCAAAAAATTGATATGTGAAGATAGATACACTATTTTCAGCAACCAAGTTTATTATCCCAAATTTGCGAATCTCTTTTGCGGACAACCTAAGAACCCTGGAACTCAATGGAAGAAGAAAGATTAAATTACTAAGAATATGGCTAAGACGAAAAAATTGAAATCCAAAAGAACAAAAAGAGATTACAACGAAATAAGGTGCGACCAAAGTTTAAGACATCATTATGTAGTATGAACCATAAAATTCGGGTTGACAAAAGTGGGGAAATATAGTATTTCTACGGTGCGTTTTTAGGTATCGGAACGAGCTTCAGATTTGATATATTATAGTAGTCATTTCGATGCACAAATTAATTGTTATAACAGTTTTAAGTTACAACCCCAATTAATACCTTCTTTTTGTTTTAACACTATGAACTGTATTAGCTCTCTTCTTTTTCTCAACAAGAAAGAAAGGTGTAATACATAAAACAAAGAAAAGTAAAAGATAACGAGATTTTAAAGAAAAATAAGATATGAAATCCAAAGTGGAAAACAATGTCAACAAAATTGAAATAAAAGACAAGACTTTAAGGACACAATTTCTTTCTCCTTTTGGAAATTGTGACTTAGGAGAGGATAAAGCCTCCAAAGCATAAAATTTTTTAAATCTAAAATTCAAAAAATTGATATGTGAAGATAGATACACTATTTTCAGCAACCAAGGCTATGATCCCAAATGATGCGAATCCTTTTTGCGGACAACCTAAGAACCCTGGAACTCAATGGAATAAGAAAGATTGATTTACTAAGAATATGGCTAAGATGAACAAATTGAAATCCTAAAGGGCAAGTACAGTTTACAACGAAATAAGGTGCGACCAAAATTTAAGACATCATTAGATAGTATGAACGATGAAAGTTGGGTTAACAAAAGTGGGGAAATATACTATTGCTACGGTTCGTTTTTAGGTATCGGAACGAGCTTCAGATTTGATATATTATAGTAGTCATTTCGATGCACAATTTAAAAGTTATAACAGTTTTTAGTTACAACCATAATTAACACCTTCTTTTTATTTTTACACTGTGAACTGTATTAGCTCTCTTGTTTTTCTCAAGAAGAAAGAAAGGTGGAACACATAAAAAAAAGAAACGTAAAAGATAACAAGTTTTTAAGGAAACATAAGATATGAAATCCAAAGTGGAAAACATTGTCAACAAAATTGAAATAAAAGACAAGACTTTAAGGACACAATTTCTATCTGTTTTTGGAATTTGCGACGTAAGAGAGGAGAAAACCTCCAAAGCACAAAATTTTTTAAATCTAAAATTCTAAAAATTGATATGTGAAGATAGATACACTATTTTCAGCAACCAAGTTTATTACCCCAAACGATGCGAATCCATTTTGCGGACAACCTAACAACCCTGGAACTCAATGGAATAAGAAAGATTGAATTACTAAGAATATGGCTAAGATGAACAAATTGAAATCCTAAAGGGCAAGAACAGATTACAACGAAATAACGTGCGACCAAAGTTTAAGACATCATTATGTAGTACGAACCATGAAATTCGGGTTGACAAAAGGGGGAAATATACTGTTGCTACGGTGCGTTTTATGGTATCAGAATGAGCTTCTTATTTGATATATTATAGTTGTCATTTCGATGCACAAATTAAAGGTTATAACACTTTTAAGTTACAACCCCAATTAATAACTTCTTTTTGTTCTTACACTATGAACTGTATTAGCTCTCTTGTTTTTCTCAAGAAGAAAGAAAGGTGAACATACAAAACGAAGAAAAGTAAAAGATAACAAGTTTTTAAGGAAAAAATAAGATATGAAATCCAAAGTGGAAAAGGAATGTCAACAAAATTGAAATAAAAGACAAGACTTTAAGGACACAATTTCTTTCTCTTTTTTAAATTTGTGACTTAAGAGAGGAGAAAACCTCCAAAGCACAAAAAGTTTTAATCTAAAATTCAAAAAATAGTTATGTGAAGATAGATATACTATTATCACCAACCGAGGTTATGATCCCAAATGATGCGAATCCCTTTTGCGGACAAACTAAGAACCCTGGAACTCAAAGGAATAAGAAAGATTGAATTACTAAGAATATGGCTAAGATGAAGAAATTGCAATCCTAAAGGGCAAGAACAGATTACAACGAAATAAGGTGCGACCAAAGTTTAAGACATCATTATGTACTATGAACCATGAAAGTTGGGTTGACAAAAGTGCGGAAATATACGATTGCTACGGTGCCTTTTTAGGTATCGGAACGAGCTTCAGATTTGATATATTATAGTAGTCATTTCGATGCACAAATTAATAGTTATAACAGTTTTAAGTTACAACCCCAATTAATACCTTCTTTTTGTTTTTACACTGTGAACTGTATTAGCTCTCTTTTTTTTCTCAATAAGAAAGAAAGGTGTAACACGTAAAACGAAGAAAAGTAAAAGATAACGAGATTTTAAAGAAAAATAAGATATGAAATCCAAAGGGGAAAACAATGTCAACAAAATTGAAATAAAAGACAAGACTTTAAGGACACAATTTTTTTCTCTTTTTGGAAATTGTGACTTAAGAGAGGAGAAAACCTCCAAAGCACACAAGTTTTTAAATCTAAAATTCTACAAATAGATATGTGAAGATAGATACACTATTTTCAGCAACCAAGTTTATTATCCCAAATGTTGCGAATCATTTTTGCAGACAAGCTAAGAACCCTGGAACTCAATGGAATAAGAAAGATTGAATTACTAAGAATATGGCTAAGATGAACAAATTGAAATCCAAAAGAAAAAAAAGAGATTACAACGAAATAAGGTGCGACCAAAGTTTAAGACATTATTATGTAGTATGAACCATGAAATTCGGGTTGACAAAAGTGGGGAAATATACTATTGCTACGGTGCATTTTAAGGTATCAGAACGAGCTTCAGATTTGATATATTATAGTCGTCATTTCGATGCACAACATAAAGGTTATAACACTTTTAAGTTACAACCCAAATTAATACCTTCTTTTTGTTTTTACACTGTGAACTGTATTTGCTCTCTTGTTTTTCTCAAGAAGAAAGAAAGGTGGAACACATAAAAAAAAGAAAAGTAAAAGATAACGAGATTTTAAAGTAAAATAAGATATGAAATCCAAAGTGGAAAACATTGTCAAAAAATTGAAATAAAAGACAAGACTTTAAGGACACAATTTCTTTCTCTTTTCGGAATTTGCGACTTAAGAGAGGAGAAAACGTCCAAAGCACAAATGTTTTAAATCTAAAATTCTAAATATAGATATGTGAAGATAGGTACACTATTTTCAGCAACCAAGTTTATTATCCCAAACGATGCGAATCCATTTTGCAGACAACCTAACAACCCTGGAACTCAATGGAATAAGAAAGATTGAATTATTAAGAATATGGCTAAGATGAACAAATTGAAATCCTAAAGAGCAAGAACAGATTACAACGAAATGAGGTGCGACCAAAGTTTAAGACATCATTATGTAGTATGAACCATAAAATTCGGGTTGACAAAAGTGCGGAAATATACTATTGCTACGGTGCGTTTTTAGGTATCGGAACGAGCTTTAGATTTGATATATTATAGTTGTCATTTCGATCCACAAATTAATTGTTATAACAGTTTTAAGTTACACCCTAATTAATACCTTATTTTTGTTTTAACACTATGAACTGTATTAGCTCTCTTGTTTTTCTCAACAAGAAAGAAAGGTGTAACACATAAAACAAAGAAAAGTAAAAGATGACGAGATTTTAAAGAAAAATAAGATATGAAATCCAAAGTGGAAAACAATGTCAACAAAATTGAAATAAAAGACAAGACTTTAAGGACACAATTTCTTTCTCCTTTGGGAAATTGTGACTTAGGAGAGGATAAAGCCTCCAAAGCATAAAATTTTTTAAATCTAAAATTCAAAAAATTGATATGTGAAGATAGATACACTATTTTCAGCAACCAAGTTTATTATCCCAAATTTGCGAATCTCTTTTGCGGACAACCTAAGAACCCTGGAACTCAATGGAAGAAGAAATATTAAATTACTAAGAATATGGCTAAGACGAAAAAATTGAAATCCAAAAGAACAAAAAGAGATTACAACGAAATAAGGTGCGACCAAAGTTTAAGACATCATTATGTAGTATGAACCATAAAATTCGGGTTGACAAAAGTGGGGAAATATAGTATTTCTACGGTGCGTTTTTAGGTATCGGAACGAGCTTCAGATTTGATATATTATAGTAGTCATTTCGATGCACAAATTAATTGTTATAACAGTTTTAAGTTACAACCCCAATTAATACCTTCTTTTTGTTTTAACACTATGAACTGTATTAGCTCTCTTGTTTTTCTCAACAAGAAAAAAGGTGTAATACATAAAACAAAGAAAAGTAAAAGATAACGAGATTTTAAAGAAAAATAAGATATGAAATCCAAAGTGGAAAACAATGTCAACAAAATTGAAATAAAAGACAAGACTTTAAGGACACAATTTCTTTCTCCTTTTGGAAATTGTGACTTAGGAGAGGATAAAGCCTCCAAAGCATAAAATGTTTTAAATCTAAAATTCAAAAAATTGATATGTGAAGATAGATACACTATTTTCAGCAACCAAGGCTATGATCCCAAATGATGCGAATCCCTTTTGCGGACAACCTAAGAACCCTGGAATTCAATGGAATAAGAAAGATTGATTTACTAAGAATATGGCTAAGATGATCAAATTGAAATCCTAAAGGGCAAGAACAGATTACAACGAAATAAGGTGCGACCAAAGTTTAAGACATCATTATATAGTATGAACGATGAAAGTTGTGTTGACAAAAGTGGGGAAATATACTATTGCTACGGTGCGTTTTTAGGTATCGGAACGAGCTTCAGATTTGATATATTATAGTAGTCATTTCGATACACAAATTAAATGTTATAACAATTTTAAGTTACAACCATAATTAATACCTTCTTTTTGTTTTTACACTGTGAACTGAACTAGATCTCTTGTTTTTCTCAAGAAGAAAGATAGGTGGAACACAAAAAACAAAGTAAAGTAAAAGATAACAAGATTTTATGGTAAAATAAGATATGAAATCCAAAGTGAAAACATTGTCAACAAAATTGAAATAAAAGACAAGACTTTAAGGACACAATTTCTATCTCTTTTTGGAATTTGTGACGTAAGAGAGGAGAAAACCACCAAAGCACAAAATTTTTTAAATCTAAAATTCATAAAATAGATATGTGAAGATAGATACACTATTTTCAGCAACCAAGTCTATTATTCCAAACGATGTGAATCCCTTTTGCGGACAACCTAAGAACCATGGAACTCAAAGGAATAAGAAGTATTAAATTACAAAGAATATTGCTAAGATGAACAAATTGAAATCCTAAAGGGCAAGAACAGATTACAACGAAATAAGGTGCGACCAAAGTTTAAGACATAATTATTTAGTATGAACCATGAAAGTTGGGTTGATAAAAGTGGTGAAATATACTTTTCCTCCGCTGCGTTTTTAGGTATCGAAACGAGCTTCAGATTTGATATATTATAGTAGTCATTACGATACACAAATTAAAAGTTATAACCGTTTTATGTTACAACCACAATTAATACCTTCCTTTTGTTTTTACACTGTGAACTGTATTAGCTCTCTTGTTTTTCTCAAGAAGAAAGAAAGGTGGAACACATAAAAAAAATAAAAGTAAAAGATAACGAGATTTTAAAGAAAAATAAGATATGAAATCCAAAGTGGAAAACAATGTCGACAAAATTGATATAAAAGACAAGACTTTAAGGACACAATTTCTTTCTCTCTTTTTAATTTGTGACATAAGAGAGGATATTTCTTGCAAAGCACAAAATGTTTTAACTCTAAATTACAAAAAATTGATATGTGAAGATAGATACACTATTATCAGTAACCAAGGCTATGATCCCAAACGATGCGAATCTCTTTTGCAGACAACCTAATAACCCTGGAACTCAATGGAATAAGAAAGATTGAATTACTAAGAATATGGCTAAGTTGAACAAATTGAAATCCTAAAGGGAAATAACAGATTACAAGGAAATGAGGTGCGACCAAAGATTAAGACATAATTATTTAGTATGAACCACGAAAGTTGGGTTGATAAAAGTGGCGAAATATACTTTTCTTCCACTGCGTTTTTAGGTATCGAAACGAGCTTCAGATTTGATATATTATAGTAGTCATTACGATACACAAATTAAAAGTTATAACAGTTTTATGTTACAACCACAATTAATACCTTCTTTTTGTTTTTACACTGTGAATTGTATTAGCTCTCTTGTTTATCTCAAGAGGAAAGAAAGGTGGAACACATAAAAAAAAGAAAAGTAAAAGATAACGAGATTTTAAAGAAAAATAAGATATGAAATCCAAAGTGGAAAATAATGTCAACAAAATTGAAATAAAAGACAAGACTTTAAGGACACAATTACTATCTGTTTTTTTAATTTGTGACATAAGAGAGGATAAAGCCTCCAAAGCACAAAATTTCTTAACTCTAAAATTCAAAAAAGTTGATATGTGCAGATAGATACACTATTTTCAGAAACCAAGGCTATGATCCCAAATGATGCGAATCCCTTTTGCGGACAACCTAAGAACCCTGGAACTCAATAAAATAAGAAATATTGATTTACTAAGAATATGCCTAAGATGAACAAATTGAAATCGTAAAGAACAAGAAGAGATTACAACGAAATAAGGTGCGACTAAAGTTTAAGATATCATTATGTAGTAAGAACCATGAAAGTTGGGTTAACAAAAGTGGGGAAATATACTATTGGTACGATGTGTTTTTAGGTATTGGAACGAGCTTCAGATTTGATATATTATAGTAGTCATTTTGATGCACAGATTAAAAGTGATAACAGTTTTAAGTTATAACCATAATTAATACCTTCTTTTTGTTTTTACACTGTGAACTGTATTAACTCTCTTGTTTTTCTCAAGAAGAAAGAAAGGTGGAACACATAAAAAAAAGAAAAGTAAAAGATAACCAGATTTTAAATAAAAATAAGATATGAAATCCAAAGTGGAAAACAATGTCAACAAAATTGAAATAAAAGACAAGACTTTAAGGACACAATTTCTTTCTCTTTTTTTAATTTGTGACATAAGAGAGGATAAATCCCCCAAAGCACAAAATGTTTTAACTCTAAAATTCAAAAAATTGATATGTGAAGATAGATACACAATTATCAGCAATCAAGGCTATGATCCCAAACGATGCGAATCTCTTTTGCGGAAAACCTAATAACCCTGGAACTCAATGGAATAAGAAAGATTGAATTACTAAGAATATGCCTAAGATGAACAAATTGAAATCCTAAAGGGAAAGAACAGATTACAACGAAATAAGGTGCGACCAAAGTTTAAGACATAATTATTTAGTATGAACCATGAAAGTTGGGTTGATGAAAGTGGCGAAATATACTTTTCCTCCGCTCCGTTTTTAGGTATCGAAAAGAGCTTCAGATTTGATATATTATAGTAGTCATTACGATACACAAATTAAAAGTTATAACAGTTTTATGTTACAACCACAATTAATACCTTCTTTTTGTTTTTACACTGTGAACTGTATTAGCTCTCTTGTTTTTCTCAAGAAGAAAGAAAGGTGGAACACAAAAAAAAGAAAAGTAAAAGATAACGAGATTTTAAAGAAAAATAAGATATGAAATCCAGAGTGGAAAACAATGTCAACAAAATTGAAATAAAAGACAAGACTTTAAGGACACAATTACTATCTGTTTTTTTAATTTGTGACATAAGAGAGGATAAAGCCTCCAAAGCACAAAATTTCGTAACTCTAAAATTCAAAAAAATTGATATGTGTAGTTAGATAAACTATTTTCAGAAACCAAGGCTATGATCCCAAATGATGCGAATCCCTTTTGCGGACAACCTACGAACCCTGGAACTCAATGAAATAAGAAATATTGATTTACTAAGAATTTGGCTAAGATGAACAAATTGAAATCCTAAAGGGCAAGAACAGATTACAACGAAATAAGGTGCGACCAAAGTTTAAGACATCAATATATAGTATGAACGATGAAAGTTGGGTTAACAAAAGTGGGGAAATATACTATTGCTACGGTTCGTTTTTAGGTATCGGAACGAGCTTCAGATTTGATATATTATAGTAGTCATTTCGATGCACAATTTAAAAGTTATAACAGTTTTAAGTTACAACCATAATTAATACATTCTTTTTGTTTTAACACTGTGAACTGTATTAGCTCTGTTTTTTTCTCAACAAGAAAGAAAGGTGTAACACATAAAACAAAGAAAATTAAAAGATAACGAGATTTTAAAGAAAAATAAGATATGAAATCCAAAGGGGAAAACAATATCAACAAAATTGAAATAAAAGAAAAGACTTTAGGGACACAATTTTTTTCGCTTTTTGGAAATTGTGACTTAAGAGAGGAGAAAACCTCCAAAGCACAAAAGTTTTTAAATCTAAAATTCTAGAAATAGATATGTGAAGATAGATACACTATTTTCAGCGACCAAGTTTATTATCCCAAACGTTGCGAATCATTTTTGCGGACAAGCTAAGACCCTTGGAACACAATGGAATAAGAAAGATTGAATTACTAAGAATATGGCTAAGATGAACAAATTGAAATCCAAAAGAACAAAAAGACATTACAACGAAATAAGGTGCGACCAAAGTTTAAGACATCATTATGTAGTATGAACCATGAAATTCGGGTTGACAAAAGTGGGGAAATATACTATTGCTACGGTGCGTTTTAAGGTATCGGAACGAGCTTCAGATTTGATATATTATAGTCGTCATTTCGATGCACAAATTAAAGGTTATAACACTTTTAAATTACAACCCCAATTAATACCTTTTTTTGTTTTTACACTGTGAACTGTATTTGCTCTCTTGTTTTTCTCAAGAAGAAAGAAAGGTGGAACACATAAAAAAAAGAAAAGGAAAAGATAACGAGATTTTAAAGAAAAATAAGATATGAAATCCAAAGTGGAAAACATTGTAAAAAAATTGAAATAAAAGACAAGTTTCTAAGGACACAATTTCTTTCTCTTTTTGGAATTTGTGACTTAAGAGAGGAGAAAACCTCCAAAGCACAAAATTTTTAAATCTAAAATTCTAAATATAGATATGTGAAGATAGGTACACTATTTTCAGCAACCAAGTTTATTATCCCAAACGATGCGAATCCATTTTGTGGACAACCTAACAACCCTGGAACTCAATGGAATAAGAAAGATTGAATTACTAAGAATATGGCTAAGATAAACAAATTGAAATCCTAAAGAGCAAGAACAGATTACAACGAAATAAGGTGCGACCAAAGTTTAAGACATCATTATGTAGTATGAACCATAAAATTCGGGTGGACAAAAGTGTGGAAATATACTATTGCTACGGTGCGTTTTTATTTATCGGAACGAGTTTCAGATTTGATATATTATAGTTGTTATTTCGATGCACAAATTAATTGTTATAACAGTTTTAAGTTACAACCCCAATTAATACCTTATTTTTGTTTTAACACTATGAACTGTATTAGCTCTCTTGTTTTTCTCAACAAGAAAGAAAGGTGTAACACATCAAACAAAGAAAAGTAAAAGATAACGAGATTTTAAAGAAAAATAAGATATGAAATCCAAAGTGGAAAACAATGACAACAAAATTGAAATAAAAGACAAGACTTTAAGGACACAATTTCTTTCTCCTTTTGGAAATTGTGACTTAAGAGAGGAGAAAACCTCCAAAGCACAAAATTTTTTAAATCTAAAATTTTAAAAATAGATATGTGAAGATAGATACACTATTTTTAGCAACCAAGTTTATTATCCCAAACGATGCGAATCCCTTTTGCAGACAACCTAAGAACTCTGGAACTCAATGGAATAAGAAAGATTAAATTACTAAGAATATGGCTAAGATGAACAAATTGAAATAAACAAGAACAAAAAGAGATTACAACGAAATTAGGTGCGACCAAAGTTTAAGACATCATTATGTAGTATGAACCATGAAAGTTGGGTTGACAAAAGTGGGAAATATACTATTGCTACGGTGCATTTTTAGGTATCAGAACGAGCTTCAGATTTGATATATTATAGTAGTTACTTCGATGCACAAATTAAATGTTATAACTGTTTTCAGTTACAACCACAATTAATATATTCTTTTTGTTTTACACTGTGAACTGTATTAGCCCTCTTGTTTTTCTCAAGAAGAAAGAAAGGTGTAACACATAAAACAAAGAAAAGTAAAAGATAACGAGTTTTAAAGAAAAATAAGATATGAAATCCAAAGGGGAAAACAATGTCAACAATATTGAAATAAAAGACAAGACTTTAAGGACACAATTTCTTTCTCCTTTTGCAAATTGTGACTTAGGAGAGGATATATCCTCCAAAGCATAAAATTTTTTAAATCTAAAATTCAAAAAATTGATATGTGAAGATAGATACACTATTTTCAGCAACCAAGTTTATTATCCTAAATTTGCGAATCCCTTTTGCGGACAACCTAAGAACCCTGAAACTCAATGGAATAAAAAAGATTAAATTACTAAGAATATGGCCAAGACGAAAAAATTGAAATCCAAAAGAACAAAAAGAGATTACAACGAAATAAGGTGCGACCAACGTTTAAGACATCATTATGTAGTATGAACAATGAAATTTGGGTTGACAAAAGTGGGGAAATATACTATTGCTACGGTGCGTTTTTAGGTATCGGAACGAGCTTCAGATTTGATATATTATAGTAGTCATTTCGATACACAAATTAAATGTTATAACAATTTTAAGTTACAACCATAATTAATACCTTCTTTTTGTTTTTACACTGTGAACTGAACTAGCTCTCTTGTTTTTCTCAGGAAGAAAGATAGGTGGAACACATAAAATAAAGTAAAGTAAAAGATAACAAGATTTTAAAGAAAAATAAGATATGAAATCCAAAGTGGAAAACAACGTCAACAAAATTGAAATAAAAGACAAGACTTTAAGGACACAATTTCTTTCTCCTTTTGGAATTTGTGACTTAAGAGGGGAGAAATCCTCCAAAGCACAAAATTTTTTAAATCTAAAATTCTAAAAATAGATATGTCAAGATAGATACACTATTTTTAGCAACCAAGTTTATTATCACAAACGATGCGAATCTCTTTTGCGGACAACCTAAGAACTCTGGAACTCAATGGAATAAGAAAGATTAAATTACTAAGAATATGGCTAAGATGAACAAATTGAAATCCAAAAGAACAAAAAGAGATTACAATGAAATAAGGTGCGACCAAAGTTTAAGAAATCATTATGTAGTATGAACCATGAAAGTTGGGTTGACAAAAGTGGGGAAATATACTATTGCTACGGTGCGTTTTTAGGTATCGGAATGAGCTTCAGATTTGATATATTATAGTCGTCATTTCGATGCACAAATTAAAGGTTATAACACTTTTAAATTACAACCCCAATTAATACCTTTTTTTTGTTTTTACACTGTGAACTGTATTTGCTCTCTTGTTTTTCTCAAGAAGAAAGAAAGGTGGAACACATAAAAAAAAGAAAAGTAAAAGATAACGAGATTTTAAAGAAAAATAAGATATGAAATCCAAAGTGGAAAACATTGTCAAAAAATTGAAATAAAAGACAAGACTCTAAGGACACAATTTCTTTCTCTTTTTGGAATTTGTGACTTAAGAGAGGAGAAAACCTCCAAAGCACAAAATTTTTAAATCTAAAATTCTAAATATAGATATGTGAAGATAGGTACACTATTTTCAGCAACCAAGTTTATTATCCCAAACGATGCGAATCCATTTTGTGGACAACCTAACAACCCTGGAACTCAATGGAATAAGAAAGATTGAATTACTAAGAATATGGCTAAGATAAACAAATTGAAATCCTAAAGAGCAAGAACAGATTACAACGAAATAAGGTGCGACCAAAGTTTAAGACATCATTATGTAGTATGAACCATAAAATTCGGGTGGACAAAAGTGTGGAAATATACTATTGCTACGGTGCGTTTTTAGGTATCGGAACGAGTTTCAGATTTGATATATTATAGTTGTTATTTCGATACACAAATTAATTGTTATAACAGTTTTAAGTTACAACCCCAATTAATACCTTATTTTTGTTTTAACACTATGAACTGTATTAGCTCTCTTGTTTTTCTCAACAAGAAAGAAAGGTGTAACACATCAAACAAAGAAAAGTAAAAGATAACGAGATTTTAAAGAAAAATAAGATATGAAATCCAAAGTGGAAAACAATGACAACAAAATTGAAATAAAAGACAAGACTTTAAGGACACAATTTCTTTCTCCTTTTGGAAATTGTGACTTAAGAGAGGAGAAAACCTCCAAAGCACAAAATTTTTTAAATCTAAAATTTTAAAAATAGATATGTGAAGATAGATACATTATTTTTAGCAACCAAGTTTATTATCCCAAACGATGCGAATCCCTTTTGCAGACAACCTAAGAACTCTGGAACTCAATGGAATAAGAAAGATTAAATTACTAAGAATATGGCTAAGATGAACAAATTGAAATAAACAAGAACAAAAAGAGATTACAACGAAATTAGGTGCGACCAAAGTTTAAGACATCATTATGTAGTATGAACCATGAAAGTTGGGTTGACAAAAGTGGGAAATATACTATTGCTACGGTGCATTTTTAGGTATCAGAACGAGCTTCAGATTTGATATATTATAGTAGTTACTTCGATGCACAAATTAAATGTTATAACTGTTTTCAGTTACAACCACAATTAATATATTCTTTTTGTTTTTACACTGTGAACTGTATTAGCCCTCTTGTTTTTCTCAAGAAGAAAGAAAGGTGTAACACATAAAACAAAGAAAAGTAAAAGATAACGAGTTTTAAAGAAAAATAAGATATGAAATCCAAAGGGGAAAACAATGTCAACAAAATTGAAATAAAAGACAAGACTTTAAGGACACAATTTCTTTCTCCTTTTGCAAATTGTGACTTAGGAGAGGATATATCCTCCAAAGCATAAAAGTTTTTAAATCTAAAATTCAAAAAATTGATATGTGAAGATAGATACACTATTTTCAGCAACCAAGTTTATTATCCTAAATTTGCGAATCCCTTTTGCGGACAACCTAAGAACCCTGAAACTCAATGGAATAAAAAAGATTAAATTACTAAGAATATGGCCAAGACGAAAAAATTGAAATCCAAAAGAACAAAAAGAGATTACAACGAAATAAGGTGCGACCAACGTTTAAGACATCATTATGTAGTATGAACAATGAAATTTGGGTTGACAAAAGTGGGGAAATATACTATTGCTACGGTGCGTTTTTAGGTATCGGAACGAGCTTCAGATTTGATATATTATAGTAGTCATTTCGATACACAAATTAAATGTTATAACAATTTTAAGTTACAACCATAATTAATACCTTCTTTTTGTTTTTACACTGTGAACTGAACTAGCTCTCTTGTTTTTCTCAGGAAGAAAGATAGGTGGAACACATAAAATAAAGTAAAGTAAAAGATAACAAGATTTTAAAGAAAAATAAGATATGAAATCCAAAGTGGAAAACAACGTCAACAAAATTGAAATAAAAGACAAGACTTTAAGGACACAATTTCTTTCTCCTTTTGGAATTTGTGACTTAAGAGGGGAGAAAACCTCCAAAGCACAAAATTTTTTAAATCTAAAATTCTAAAAATAGATATGTCAAGATAGATACACTATTTTTAGCAACCAAGTTTATTATCACAAACGATGCGAATCTCTTTTGCGGACAACCTAAGAACTCTGGAACTCAATGGAATAAGAAAGATTAAATTACTAAGAATATGGCTAAGATGAACAAATTGAAATCCAAAAGAACAAAAAGAGATTACAATGAAATAAGGTGCGACCAAAGTTTAAGAAATCATTATGTAGTATGAACCATGAAAGTTGGGTTGACAAAAGTGGGGAAATATACTATTGCTACGGTGCGTTTTTAGGTATCGGAATGAGCTTCAGATTTGATATATTATAGTCGTCATTTCGATGCACAAATTAAAGGTTATAACACTTTTAAATTACAACCCCAATTAATACCTTTTTTTTGTTTTTACACTGTGAACTGTATTTGCTCTCTTGTTTTTCTCAAGAAGAAAGAAAGGTGGAACACATAAAAAAAAGAAAAGTAAAAGATAACGAGATTTTAAAGAAAAATAAGATATGAAATCCAAAGTGGAAAACATTGTCAAAAAATTGAAATAAAAGACAAGACTCTAAGGACACAATTTCTTTCTCTTTTTGGAATTTGTGACTTAAGAGAGGAGAAAACCTCCAAAGCACAAAATTTTTAAATCTAAAATTCTAAATATAGATATGTGAAGATAGGTACACTATTTTCAGCAACCAAGTTTATTATCCCAAACGATGCGAATCCATTTTGTGGACAACCTAACAACCCTGGAACTCAATGGAATAAGAAAGATTGAATTACTAAGAATATGGCTAAGATAAACAAATTGAAATCCTAAAGAGCAAGAACAGATTACAACGAAATAAGGTGCGACCAAAGTTTAAGACATCATTATGTAGTATGAACCATAAAATTCGGGTGGACAAAAGTGTGGAAATATACTATTGCTACGGTGCGTTTTTAGGTATCGGAACGAGTTTCAGATTTGATATATTATAGTTGTTATTTCGATGCACAAATTAGTTGTTATAACAGTTTTAAGTTACAACCCCAATTAATACCTTATTTTTGTTTTAACACTATGAACTGTATTAGCTCTCTTGTTTTTCTCAACAAGAAAGAAAGGTGTAACACATCAAACAAAGAAAAGTAAAAGATAACGAGATTTTAAAGAAAAATAAGATATGAAATCCAAAGTGGAAAACAATGACAACAAAATTGAAATAAAAGACAAGACTTTAAGGACACAATTTCTTTCTCCTTTTGGAAATTGTGACTTAAGAGAGGAGAAAACCTCCAAAGCACAAAATTTTTTAAATCTAAAATTTTAAAAATAGATATGTGAAGATAGATACACTATTTTTAGCAACCAAGTTTATTATCCCAAACGATGCGAATCCCTTTTGCAGACAACCTAAGAACTCTGGAACTCAATGGAATAAGAAAGATTAAATTACTAAGAATATGGCTAAGATGAACAAATTGAAATAAACAAGAACAAAAAGAGATTACAACGAAATTAGGTGCGACCAAAGTTTAAGACATCATTATGTAGTATGAACCATGAAAGTTGGGTTGACAAAATTGGGAAATATACTATTGCTACGGTGCATTTTTAGGTATCAGAACGAGCTTCAGATTTGATATATTATAGTAGTTACTTCGATGCACAAATTAAATGTTATAACTGTTTTCAGTTACAACCACAATTAATATATTCTTTTTGTTTTTACACTGTGAACTGTATTAGCCCTCTTGTTTTTCTCAAGAAGAAAGAAAGGTGTAACACATAAAACAAAGAAAAGTAAAAGATAACGAGTTTTAAAGAAAAATAAGATATGAAATCCAAAGGGGAAAACAATGTCAACAAAATTGAAATAAAAGACAAGACTTTAAGGACACAATTTCTTTCTCCTTTTGCAAATTGTGACTTAGGAGAGGATATATCCTCCAAAGCATAAAATTTTTTAAATCTAAAATTCAAAAAATTGATATGTGAAGATAGATACACTATTTTCCGCAACCAAGTTTATTATCCTAAATTTGCGAATCCCTTTTGCGGACAACCTAAGAACCCTGAAACTCAATGGAATAAAAAAGATTAAATTACTAAGAATATGGCCAAGACGAAAAAATTGAAATCCAAAAGAACAAAAAGAGATTACAACGAAATAAGGTGCGACCAACGTTTAAGACATCATTATGTAGTATGAACAATGAAATTTGGGTTGACAAAAGTGGGGAAATATACTATTGCTACGGTGCGTTTTTAGGTATCGGAACGAGCTTCAGATTTGATATATTATAGTAGTCATTTCGATACACAAATTAAATGTTATAACAATTTTAAGTTACAACCATAATTAATACCTTCTTTTTGTTTTTACACTGTGAACTGAACTAGCTCTCTTGTTTTTCTCAGGAAGAAAGATAGGTGGAACACATAAAATAAAGTAAAGTAAAAGATAACAAGATTTTAAAGAAAAATAAGATATGAAATCCAAAGTGGAAAACAACGTCAACAAAATTGAAATAAAAGACAAGACTTTAAGGACACAATTTCTTTCTCCTTTTGGAATTTGTGACTTAAGAGGGGAGAAAACCTCCAAAGCACAAAATTTTTTAAATCTAAAATTCTAAAAATAGATATGTCAAGATAGATACACTATTTTTAGCAACCAAGTTTATTATCACAAACGATGCGAATCTCTTTTGCGGACAACCTAAGAACTCTGGAACTCAATGGAATAAGAAAGATTAAATTACTAAGAATATGGCTAAGATGAACAAATTGAAATCCAAAAGAACAAAAAGAGATTACAATGAAATAAGGTGCGACCAAAGTTTAAGAAATCATTATGTAGTATGAACCATGAAAGTTGGGTTGACAAAAGTGGGGAAATATACTATTGCTACGGTGCGTTTTTAGGTATCGGAATGAGCTTCAGATTTGATATATTATAGTCGTCATTTCGATGCACAAATTAAAGGTTATAACACTTTTAAATTACAACCCCAATTAATACCTTTTTTTGTTTTTACACTGTGAACTGTATTTGCTCTCTTGTTTTTCTCAAGAAGAAAGAAAGGTGGAACACATAAAAAAAAGAAAAGTAAAAGATAACGAGATTTTAAAGAAAAATAAGATATGAAATCCAAAGTGGAAAACATTGTCAAAAAATTGAAATAAAAGACAAGACTCTAAGGACACAATTTCTTTCTCTTTTTGGAATTTGTGACTTAAGAGAGGAGAAAACCTCCAAAGCACAAAATTTTTAAATCTAAAATTCTAAATATAGATATGTGAAGATAGGTACACTATTTTCAGCAACCAAGTTTATTATCCCAAACGATGCGAATCCATTTTGTGGACAACCTAACAACCCTGGAACTCAATGGAATAAGAAAGATTGAATTACTAAGAATATGGCTAAGATAAACAAATTTAAATCCTAAAGAGCAAGAACAGATTAAACCGAAATAAGGTGCGACCAAAGTTTAAGACATCATTATGTAGTACGAACCATGAAATTCGGGTTGACAAAAGGGGGAAATATACTGTTGCTACGGTGCATTTTAAGGCATCGGAACGAGCTTCAGATTTGATATATTATAGTCGTCATTTCGATGCACAAATTAAAGGTTATTACACTTTTAAGTTACAACCCCAATTAATACCTTCTTTTTGTTTTTACACTGTGTACTGTATTAGATCTCTTGTTTTTCTCAAGAAGAAAGTAAGGTGGATCACATAAAAAAAAGAAAAGTAAAAGATAACGAGATTTAACAAAAAATAAGATATGAAATCCAACGTGGAAAACATTGTCAAAAAATTGAAATAAAAGACAAGACTTTAAGGACACAATTTCTTTTTTTTTTTGGAATTTGTGACTTAAAAGAGGAGAAAACCTCCAAAGCACAAAATTTTTTAAATCTAAAATTCTAAATATAGGTATGTGAAGATAGGTACACTATTTTCAGCAACCAAGTTTATTATCCCAAACGATGCGAATCCATTTTGCGGACAAGCTAACAACCCTGAAACTGAATGGAATAAGAAAGATGGAATTACTAAGAATATGGCTAAGATGAACAAATTGAAATCCTAAAGAGCAAGAACAGATTACAACGAAATAAGGTGCGACCAAAGTTTAAGACATCATTATGTAGTATGAACCATAAAATTCGGGTTGACAAAATGCGGAAATATACTATTGCTACCGTGCGTTTTTAGGTATCGGAACGAGCTTCAGATTTGATATATATTCTTTTTGTTTTTCCACTGTGAACTGTATTAGCTCTCTTGTTTTTCTCAAAAAGAAAGAAAGGTGTAACACATAAAACAAAGAAAAGTAAAAGATAACGAGATTTTAAAGAAAAATAAGATATGAAATCCAAAGGGGAAACAATGTCAATAAAATTGAAATAAAAGACAAGACTTTAAGGACACAATTTCTTTCTCCTTTTGGAAATTGTGACTTAGGAGAGGATAAAGCCTCCAAAGCATAAAATTTTTTAAATCTAAAATTCAAAAAATTGATATGTGAAGATAGATACACTATTTTCAGCAACCAAGTTTATTATCCCAAATTAGCGAATCCCTTTTGCGGACAACCTAAGAACCCTGGAAGTCAATGGAATAAGAGAGATTAAATTACTAAGAATATGGCCAAGACGAAAAAATTGAAATCCAAAAGAACAAAAAGAGATTACAACGAAATAAGGTGCGACCAAAGTTTAAGACATCATTATGTAGTATGAACAATGAAATTTGGGTTGACAAAAGTGGGGAAATATACTATTGCTACGGAGCGTTTTTAGGTATCGGAACGAGCTTCAGATTTGATATATTAGAGTAGTCATTTCGATGCACAAATTAAATATTATTACTGTTTTCAGTTACAACCACAATTAATACATTCTTTTTGTTTTTACATTGTGAAATGTTTTAGCTCTCTTGTTTTTCTCAAGAAGAAAAAAAGGTGGAACACATAAAACAAAGAAAAGTAAAAGATAACGAGATTTTAAAGAAAAATAATATAAGAAATCCAAAGTGGAAAAAAATGTCAACAAAATTGAAATAAAAGACAAGTCTTTAAGGACAGAATTTCTTTCTCTTCATTTAACTTGTGACATAAGAGAGGATAAAGCCACCAAAGCACAAAAGTTTTTAACTCTAAAATTCAAAAAATTGATATGTGAAGATAGATGCACTATTTTCAGCAACCAAGGCTCTGATCCCAAAATATGCGAATCCCTTTTGCGGACAACCTAAGAACCCTAGAACTCAATGGAATAAGAAAGATTGACTTACTAAGAATATGGCTAAGATGAACAAATTGAAATCCTAAAGGGCAAGGACAGATTACAACGAAATAAGGTGCGACCAAAGTTTAAGACATCATTATATAGTATGAACGATGAAAGTTGGGTTAACAAAAGTGGGGAAATATACTATTGCTATGGTGCGTTTTTAGGTATCGGAACGAGCTTCAGATTTGATATATTATAGTAGTCATTTCGATGCACAAATTAAAAGTGATAATAGTTTTAAGTTACAACCATAATTAATACCTTCTTTTTCTGTTTACACTGTGAACTGTATTAGCTCTCTTGTTTTTCTCAAGAAGAAAGAAAGGTGGTACACATAAAACAAAGAAAAGTAAAAGATAACGAGATTATAAGGAAAAATAAGATATGAAATCCAAAGTGGAAAACAATGTCAACAAAATTGAAATAAAAGACAAGACTCTAAGGACACAATTTCTTTCTCTTTTTGTAATTTGTGACTTAAGAGAGGAGAAAACCTCCAAAGCACAAAATTTTTTAAATCTAAAATTCTAAATATAGATATGTGAAGATAGGTACACTATTTTCAGCAACCAAGTTTATTATCCCAAACGATGCGAATCCATTTTGCGGACAACCTAACAACCCTGGAACTCAATGGAATAAGAAAGATTGAATTACTAAGAATATGGCTAAGATGAATAAATTGAAATCCTAAAGAGCAAGAACAGATTACAACGAAATAAGGTGCGACCAAAGTTTAAGACATCATTATGTAGTATGAACCATGAAAGTTGGGTTGACAAAAGTGGGGAAATATACTATTGCTACGGTGCGTTTTTAGGTATCAGAACGAGCTTCAGATTTGATATATTATAGTAGTCATTTTGATGCACAAATTAAAAGTGATAACAGTTTTAAGTTACAACCATAATTAATACCTTCTTTTTGTTTTTACACTGTGAACTGTATTAGCTCTCTTGTTTTTCTCAAGAAGAAAGAAAGGTGTAACACATAAAACAAAGAAAAGTAAAAGATAACAAGTTTTAAAGAAAAATAAGATATGAAATCCAAAGGGGAAAACAATGTCAACAAAATTGAAATAAAAGACAAGCCTTTAAGGACACAATTTCTTTCTCCTTTTGGAAATTGTGACTTAGGAGAGGATAAAGCCTCCAAAGCATAAAAGTTTTTAAATCTAAAATTCAAAAAATTGATATGTGAAGATAGATACACTATTTTCAGCAACCAAGTTTATTATCCTAAATTTGCGAATCCCTTTTGCGGACAACCTAAGAACCCTGAAACTCAATGGAATAAGAAAGATTAAATTACTAAGAATATGGCCAAGACGAAAAAATTGAAATCCAAAAGAACAAAAAGAGATTACAACGAAATAAGGTGCGACCAAAGTTTAAGACATCATTATGTAGTATGAACAATGAAATTTGGGTTGACAAAAGTGGGGAAATATACTATTGCTACGGTGCGTTTTTAGGTATCGGAACGAGCTTCAGATTTGATATATTATAGTAGTCATTTCGATACACAAATTAAATGTTATAACAATTTTAAGTTACAACCATAATTAATACCTTCTTTTTGTTTTTACACTGTGAACTGAACTAGCTCTCTTGTTTTTCTCAGGAAGAAAGATAGGTGGAACACATAAAATAAAGTAAAGTAAAAGATAACAAGATTTTAAAGAAAAATAAGATATGAAATCCAAAGTGGAAAACAATGTCAACAAAATTGAAATAAAAGACAAGACTTTAAGGACACAATTTCTTTCTCCTTTTGGAATTTGTGACGTAAGAGAGGAGAAAACCTCCAAAGCACAAAATTTTTTAAATCTAAAATTCAAAAAATAGATATGTGAAGATAGATACACTATTTTCAGCAACCAAGTCTATTATTCCAAACGATGTGAATCCCTTTTGCGGACAACCTAAGAACCCTGGAACTCAAAGGAATAAGAAGTATTAAATTACAAAGAATATTGCTAAGATGAACAAATTGAAATCCTAAAGGGCAAGAACAGATTACAACGAAATAAGGTGCGACCAAAGTTTAAGACATAATTATTTAGTATGAACCATGAAAGTTGGGTTGATAAAAGTGGTGAAATATACTTTTCCTCCGCTGCGTTTTTAGGTATCGAAACGAGCTTCAGATTTGATATATTATAGTAGTCATTACGATACACAAATTAAAAGTTATAACCGTTTTATGTTACAACCACAATTAATACCTTCTTTTTGTTTTTACACTGTGAACTGTATTAGCTCTCTTGTTTTTCTCAAGAAGAAAGAAAGGTGGAACACATAAAAAAAATAAAAGTAAAAGATAACGAGATTTTAAAGAAAAATAAGATATGAAATCCAAAGTGGAAAACAATGTTGACAAAATTGATATAAAAGACAAGACTTTAAGGACACAATTTCTTTCTCTCTTTTTAATTTGTGACATAAGAGAGGATATTGCTTGCAAAGCACAAAATGTTTTAACTCTAAATTACAAAAAATTGATATGTCAAGATAGATACACTATTATCAGTAACCAAGGCTATGATCCCAAACGATGCGAATCTCTTTTGCAGACAACCTAATAACCCTGGAACTCAATGGAATAAGAAAGATTGAATTACTAAGAATATGGCTAAGTTGAACAAATTGAAATCCTAAAGGGAAATAACAGATTACAAGGAAATGAGGTGCGACCAAAGATTAAGACATAATTATTTAGTATGAACCACGAAAGTTGGGTTGATAAAAGTGGCGAAATATACTTTTCTTCCACTGCGTTTTTAGGTATCGAAACGAGCTTCAGATTTGATATATTATAGTAGTCATTACGATACACAAATTAAAAGTTATAACAGTTTTATGTTACAACCACAATTAATACCTTCTTTTTGTTTTTACACTGTGAATTGTATTAGCTCTCTTGTTTATCTCAAGAGGAAAGAAAGGTGGAACACATAAAAAAAAGAAAAGTAAAAGATAACGAGATTTTAAAGAAAAATAAGATATGAAATCCAAAGTGGAAAATAATGTCAACAAAATTGAAATAAAAGACAAGACTTTAAGGACACAATTACTATCTGTTTTTTTAATTTGTGACATAAGAGAGGATAAAGCCTCCAAAGCACAAAATTTCTTAACTCTAAAATTCAAAAAAATTGATATATGCAGATAGATACACTATTTTCAGAAACCAAGGCTATGATCCCAAATGATGCGAATCCCTTTTGCGGACAACCTAAGAACCCTGGAACTCAATAAAATAAGAAATATTGATTTACTAAGAATATGCCTAAGATGAACAAATTGAAATCGTAAAGAACAAGAAGAGATTACAACGAAATAAGGTGCGACTAAAGTTTAAGATATCATTATGTAGTAAGAACCATGAAAGTTGGGTTAACAAAAGTGGGGAAATATACTATTGGTACGATGTGTTTTTAGGTATTGGAACGAGCTTCAGATTTGATATATTATAGTAGTCATTTTGATGCACAGATTAAAAGTGATAACAGTTTTAAGTTATAACCATAATTAATACCTTCTTTTTGTTTTTACACTGTGAACTGTATTAACTCTCTTGTTCTTCTCAAGAAGAAAGAAAGGTGGAACACATAAAAAAAAGAAAAGTAAAAGATAACCAGATTTTAAATAAAAATAAGATATGAAATCCAAAGTGGAAAACAATGTCAACAAAATTGAAATAAAAGACAAGACTTTAAGGACACAATTTCTTTCTATTTTTTTAATTTGTGACATAAGAGAGGATAAAGCCCCCAAAGCACAAAATGTTTTAACTCTAAAATTCAAAAAATTGATATGTGAAGATAGATACACAATTATCAGCAATCAAGGCTATGATCCCAAACGATGCGAATCTCTTTTGCGGAAAACCTAATAACCATGGAACTCAATGGAATAAGAAAGATTGAATTACTAAGAATATGCCTAAGATGAACAAATTGAAATCCTAAAGGGAAAGAACAGATTACAACGAAATAAGGTGCGACCAAAGTTTAAGACATCATTATGTAGTATGAACCATGAAAGTTGGGTTGATGAAAGTGGAGAAATATACTTTTCCTCTGCTCCGTTTTTAGGTATCGAAAAGAGCTTCAGATTTGATATATTATAGTAGTCATTACGATACACAAATTAAAAGTTATAACAGTTTTATGTTACAACCACAATTAATACCTTCTTTTTGTTTTTACACTGTGAACTGTATTAGCTCTCTTGTTTTTCTCAAGAAGAAAGAAAGGTGGAACACAAAAAAAAGAAAAGTAAAAGATAACGAGATTTTAAAGAAAAATAAGATATGAAATCCAAAGTGGAAAACAATGTCAACAAAATTGAAATAAAAGACAAGACTTTAAGGACACAATTACTATCTGTTTTTTTAATTTGTGACATAAGAGAGGATAAAGCCTCCAAAGCACAAAATTTCGTAACTCTAAAATTCAAAAAAATTGATATGTGCAGTTAGATACACTATTTTCAGAAACCAAGGCTATGATCCCAAATGATGCGAATCCCTTTTGCGGACAACCTACGAACCCTGGAACTCAATGAAATAAGAAATATTGATTTACTAAGAATATGGCTAAGATGAACAAATTGAAATCCTAAAGGGCAAGAACAGATTACAACGAAATAAGGTGCGACCAAAGTTTAAGACATCAATATATAGTATGAATGATGAAAGTTGGGTTAACAAAAGTGGGGAAATATACTATTGCTACGGTTCGTTTTTAGGTATCGGAACGAGCTTCAGATTTGATATATTATAGTAGTCATTTCGATGCACAATTTAAAAGTTATAACAGTTTTAAGTTACAACCATAATTAATACATTCTTTTTGTTTTAACACTGTGAACTGTATTAGCTCTGTTTTTTTCTCAACAATAAAGAAAGGTGTAACACATAAAACAAAGAAAAGTAAAAGATAACGAGATTTTAAAGAAAAATAAGATATGAAATCCAAAGGGGAAAACAATATCAACAAAATTGAAATAAAAGAAAAGACTTTAGGGACACAATTTTTTTCGCTTTTTGGAAATTGTGACTTAAGAGAGGAGAAAACCTCCAAAGCACAAAAGTTTTTAAATCTAAAATTCTAGAAATAGATATGTGAAGATAGATACACTATTTTCAGCGACCAAGTTTATTATCCCAAACGTTGCGAATCATTTTTGCGGACAAGCTAAGACCCTTGGAACACAATGGAATAAGAAAGATTGAATTACTAAGAATATGGCTAAGATGAACAAATTGAAATCCAAAAGAACAAAAAGACATTACAACGAAATAAGGTGCGACCAAAGTTTAAGACATCATTATGTAGTATGAACCATGAAATTCGGGTTGACAAAAGTGGGGAAATATACTATTGCTACGGTGCGTTTTAAGGTATCGGAACGAGCTTCAGATTTGATATATTATAGTCGTCATTTCGATGCACAAATTAAAGGTTATAACACTTTTAAATTACAACCCCAATTAATACCTTTTTTTGTTTTTACACTGTGAACTGTATTTGCTCTCTTGTTTTTCTCAAGAAGAAAGAAAGGTGGAACACATAAAAAAAAGAAAAGGAAAAGATAACGAGATTTTAAAGAAAAATAAGATATGAAATCCAAAGTGGAAAACATTGTAAAAAAATTGAAATAAAAGACAAGTTTCTAAGGACACAATTTCTTTCTCTTTTTGGAATTTGTGACTTAAGAGAGGAGAAAACCTCCAAAGCACAAAATTTTTTAAATCTAAAATTCTAAATATAGATATGTGAAGATAGGTACACTATTTTCAGCAACCAAGTTTATTATCCCAAACGATGCGAATCCATTTTGTGGACAACCTAACAACCCTGGAACTCAATGGAATAAGAAAGATTGAATTACTAAGAATATGGCTAAGATAAACAAATTGAAATCCTAAAGAGCAAGAACAGATTACAACGAAATAAGGTGCGACCAAAGTTTAAGACATCATTATGTAGTATGAACCATAAAATTCGGGTGGACAAAAGTGTGGAAATATACTATTGCTACGGTGCGTTTTTAGGTATCGGAACGAGTTTCAGATTTGATATATTATAGTTGTTATTTCGATGCACAAATTAATTGTTATAACAGTTTTAAGTTACAACCCCAATTAATACCTTATTTTTGTTTTAACACTATGAACTGTATTAGCTCTCTTGTTTTTCTCAACAAGAAAGAAAGGTGTAACACATCAAACAAAGAAAAGTAAAAGATAACGAGATTTTAAAGAAAAATAAGATATGAAATCCAAAGTGGAAAACAATGACAACAAAATTGAAATAAAAGACAAGACTTTAAGGACACAATTTCTTTCTCCTTTTGGAAATTGTGACTTAAGAGAGGAGAAAACCTCCAAAGCACAAAATTTTTTAAATCTAAAATTTTAAAAATAGATATGTGAAGATAGATACACTATTTTTAGCAACCAAGTTTATTATCCCAAACGATGCGAATCCCTTTTGCAGACAACCTAAGAACTCTGGAACTCAATGGAATAAGAAAGATTAAATTACTAAGAATATGGCTAAGATGAACAAATTGAAATAAACAAGAACAAAAAGAGATTACAACGAAATTAGGTGCGACCAAAGTTTAAGACATCATTATGTAGTATGAACCATGAAAGTTGGGTTGACAAAAGTGGGAAATATACTATTGCTACGGTGCATTTTTAGGTATCAGAACGAGCTTCAGATTTGATATATTATAGTAGTTATTTCGATGCACAAATTAAATGTTATAACTGTTTTCAGTTACAACCACAATTAATATATTCTTTTTGTTTTTACACTGTGAACTGTATTAGCTCTCTTGTTTTTCTCAAGAAGAAAGAAAGGTGTAACACATAAAACAAAGAAAAGTAAAAGATAACGAGTTTTAAAGAAAAATAAGATATGAAATCCAAAGGGGAAAACAATGTCAACAAAATTGAAATAAAAGACAAGACTTTAAGGACACAATTTCTTTCTCCTTTTGCAAATTGTGACTTAGGAGAGGATATATCCTCCAAAGCATAAAATTTTTTAAATCTAAAATTCAAAAAATTGATATGTGAAGATAGATACACTATTTTCAGCAACCAAGGTTATTATCCTAAATTTGCGAATACCTTTTGCGGACAACCTAAGAACCCTGAAACTCAATGGAATAAGAAAGAATAAATTACTAAGAATATGGCCAAGACGAAAAAATTGAAATCCAAAAGAACAAAAAGCGATTACAACGAAATAAGGTGCGACTAACGTTTAAGACATCATTATGTAGTATGAACAATGAAATTTGGGTTGACAAAAGTGGGGAAATATACTATTGCTACGGTGCGTTTTTAGGTATCGGAACGAGCTTCAGATTTGATATATTATAGTAGTCATTTCGATACACAAATTAAATGTTATAACAATTTTAAGTTACAACCATAATTAATACCTTCTTTTTGTTTTTACACTGTGAACTGAACTAGCTCTCTTGTTTTTCTCAGGAAGAAAGATAGGTGGAACACATAAAATAAAGTAAAGTAAAAGATAACAAGATTTTAAAGAAAAATAAGATATGAAATCCAAAGTGGAAAACAACGTCAACAAAATTGAAATAAAAGACAAGACTTTAAGGACACAATTTCTTTCTCCTTTTGGAATTTGTGACTTAAGAGGGGAGAAAACCTCCAAAGCACAAAATTTTTTAAATCTAAAATTCTAAAAATAGATATGTCAAGATAGATACACTATTTTTAGCAACCAAGTTTATTATCACAAACGATGCGAATCTCTTTTGCGGACAACCTAAGAACTCTGGAACTCAATGGAATAAGAAAGATTAAATTACTAAGAATATGGCTAAGATGAACAAATTGAAATCCAAAAGAACAAAAAGAGATTACAATGAAATAAGGTGCGACCAAAGTTTAAGAAATCATTATGTAGTATGAACCATGAAAGTTGGGTTGACAAAAGTGGGGAAATATACTATTGCTACGGTGCGTTTTTAGGTATCGGAACGAGCTTCAGATTTGATATATTATAGTAGTCATTTCGATCCACAAATTAAATGTTATAACAATTTTAAGTTACAACCATAATTAATACCTTCTTTTTGTTTTTACACTGTGAACTGAACTAGCTCTCTTGTTTTTCTCAGGAAGAAAGATAGGTGGAACACATAAAATAAAGTAAAGTAAAAGATAACAAGATTTTAAAGAAAAATAAGATATGAAATCCAAAGTGGAAAACAACGTCAACAAAATTGAAATAAAAGACAAGACTTTAAGGACACAATTTCTTTCTCCTTTTGGAATTTGTGACTTAAGAGGGGAGAAAACCTCCAAAGCACAAAATTTTTTAAATCTAAAATTCTAAAAATAGATATGTCAAGATAGATACACTATTTTTAGCAACCAAGTTTATTATCACAAACGATGCGAATCTCTTTTGCGGACAACCTAAGAACTCTGGAACTCAATGGAATAAGAAAGATTAAATTACTAAGAATATGGCTAAGATGAACAAATTGAAATCCAAAAGAACAAAAAGAGATTACAATGAAATAAGGTGCGACCAAAGTTTAAGAAATCATTATGTAGTATGAACCATGAAAGTTGGGTTGACAAAAGTGGGGAAATATACTATTGCTATGGTGCGTTTTTAGGTATCGGAACGAGCTTCAGATTTGATATATTATAGTAGTCATTTCGATCCACAAATTAAATGTTATAACAATTTTAAGTTACAACCATAATTAATACCTTCTTTTTGTTTTTACACTGTGAACTGAACTAGCTCTCTTGTTTTTCTCAGGAAGAAAGATAGGTGGAACACATAAAATAAAGTAAAGTAAAAGATAACAAGATTTTAAAGAAAAATAAGATATGAAATCCAAAGTGGAAAACAACGTCAACAAAATTGAAATAAAAGACAAGACTTTAAGGACACAATTTCTTTCTCCTTTTGGAATTTGTGACTTAAGAGGGGAGAAAACCTCCAAAGCACAAAATTTTTTAAATCTAAAATTCTAAAAATAGATATGTCAAGATAGATACACTATTTTTAGCAACCAAGTTTATTATCACAAACGATGCGAATCTCTTTTGCGGACAACCTAAGAACTCTGGAACTCAATGGAATAAGAAAGATTAAATTACTAAGAATATGGCTAAGATGAACAAATTGAAATCCAAAAGAACAAAAAAGAGATTACAATGAAATAAGGTGCGACCAAAGTTTAAGAAATCATTATGTAGTATGAACCATGAAAGTTGGGTTGACAAAAGTGGGGAAATATACTGTTGCTACGGTGCGTTTTTAGGTATCGGAATGAGCTTCAGATTTGATATATTATAGTGGTCATTTCGATGCACAAATTAAAGGTTATAACACTTTTAATTTACAACCCCAATTAATACCTTTTTTTTGTTTTTACACTGTGAACTGTATTAGATCTCTTGTTTTTCTCAAGAAGAAAGTAAGGTGGATCACATAAAAAAAAGAAAAGTAAAAGATAACGAGATTTTAAAGAAAAATAAGATATGAAATCCAAAGTGGAAAACATTGTCAAAAAATTGAAATAAAAGACAAGACTCTAAGGACACAATTTCTTTCTCTTTTTGGAATTTGTGACTTAAGAGAGGAGAAAACCTCCAAAGCACAAAATTTTTTAAATCTAAAATTCTAAATATAGATATGTGAAGATAGGTACACTATTTTCAGCAACCAAGTCTATTATTCCAAACGATGTGAATCCCTTTTGCGGACAACCTAAGAACCCTGGAACTCAAAGGAATAAGAAGTATTAAATTACAAAGAATATTGCTAAGATAAACAAATTGAAATCCTAAAGAGCAAGAACAGATTACAACGAAATAAGGTGCGACCAAAGTTTAAGACATCATTATGTAGTACGAACCATGAAATTCGGGTTGACAAAAGGGGGAAATATACTGTTGCTACGGTGCATTTTAAGGCATCGGAACGAGCTTCAGATTTGATATATTATAGTCGTCATTTCGATGCACAAATTAAAGGTTATAACACTTTTAAGTTACAACCCCAATTAATACCTTCTTTTTGTTTTTACACTGTGAACTGTATTAGATCTCTTGTTTTTCTCAAGAAGAAAGTAAGGTGGATCACATAAAAAAAAGAAAAGTAAAAGATAACGAGATTTTAAAAAAAATAAGATATGAAATCCAAAGTGGAAAACATTGTCAAAAAATTGAAATAAAAGACAAGACTTTAAGGACACAATTTTTTTTTTTTTGGAATTTGTGACTTAAAAGAGGAGAAAACCTCCAAAGCACAAAATTTTTTAAATCTAAAATTCTAAATATAGCTATGTGAAGATAGGTACACTATTTTCAGCAACCAAGTTTATTATCCCAAACGATGCGAATCCATTTTGCGGACAAGCTAACAACCCTGGAACTCAATGGAATAAGAAAGATTGAATTACTAAGAATATGGCTAAGATGAACAAATTGAAATCCTAAAGAGCAAGAACAGATTACAACGAAATAAGGTGCGACCAAAGTTTAAGACATCATTATGTAGTATGAACCATAAAATTCGGGTTGACAAAATGCGGAAATATACTATTGCTACCGTGCGTTTTTAGGTATCGGAACGAGCTTCAGATTTGATATATATTCTTTTTGTTTTTCCACTGTGAACTGTATTAGCTCTCTTGTTTTTCTCAAAAAGAAAGAAAGGTGTAACACATAAAACAAAGAAAAGTAAAAGATAACGAGATTTTAAAGAAAAATAAGATATGAAATCCAAAGGGGAAACAATGTCAATAAAATTGAAATAAAAGACAAGACTTTAAGGACACAATTTCTTTCTCCTTTTGGAAATTGTGACTTAGGAGAGGATAAAGCCTCCAAAGCATAAAATTTTTTAAATCTAAAATTCAAAAAATTGATATGTGAAGATAGATACACTATTTTCAGCAACCAAGTTTATTATCCCAAATTAGCGAATCCCTTTTGCGGACAACCTAAGAACCCTGGAACTCAATGGAATAAGAAAGATTAAATTACTAAGAATATGGCCAAGACGAAAAACTTGAAATCCAAAAGAACAAAAAGAGATTACAACGAAATAAGGTGCGACCAAAGTTTAAGACATCATTATGTAGTATGAACAATGAAATTTGCGTTGACAAAAGTGGGGAAATATACTATTGCTACGGAGCGTTTTTAGGTATCGGAACGAGCTTCAGATTTGATATATTAGAGTAGTCATTTCGATGCACAAACTAAATATTATTACTGTTTTCAGTTACAACCACAATTAATACATTCTTTTTGTTTTTACATTGTGAAATGTCTTAGCTCTCTTGTTTTTCTCAAGAAGAAAAAAAGGTGGAACACATAAAACAAAGAAAAGTAAAAGATAACGAGATTTTAAAGAAAAATAATATAAGAAATCCAAAGTGGAAAAAAATGTCAACAAAATTGAAATAAAAGACAAGTCTTTAAGGATAGAATTTCTTTCTCTTCATTTAACTTGTGACATAAGAGAGGATAAAGCCACCAAAGCACAAAAGTTTTTAACTCTAAAATTCAAAAAATTGATATGTGAAGATAGATGCACTATTTTCAGCAACCAAGGCTCTGATCCCAAAATATGCGAATCCCTTTTGCGGACAACCTAAGAACCCTAGAACTCAATGGAATAAGAAAGATTGACTTACTAAGAATATGGCTAAGATGAACAAATTGAAATCCTAAAGGGCAAGGACAGATTACAACGAAATAAGGTGCGACCAAAGTTTAAGACATCATTATATAGTATGAACGATGAAAGTTGGGTTAACAAAAGTGGGGAAATATACTATTGCTATGGTGCGTTTTTAGGTATCGGAACGAGCTTCAGATTTGATATATTATAGTAGTCATTTCGATTCACAAATTAAAAGTGATAATAGTTTTAAGTTACAACCATAATTAATACCTTCTTTTTGTGTTTACACTGTGAACTGTATTAGCTCTCTTTTGTTTTTCTCAAGAAGAAAGAAAGGTGGTACACATAAAACAAAGAAAAGTAAAAGATAACGAGATTATAAGGAAAAATAAGATATGAAATCCAAAGTGGAAAACAATGTCAACAAAATTGAAATAAAAGACAATACTCTAAGGACACAATTTCTTTCTCTTTTTGTAATTTGTGACTTAAGAGAGGAGAAAACCTCCAAAGCACAAAATTTTTTAAATCTAAAATTCTAAATATAGATATGTGAAGATAGGTACACTATTTTCAGCAACCAAGTTTATTATCCCAAACAATGCGAATCCATTTTGCGGACAACCTAAGAACTCTGGAACTCAATGGAATAAGAAAGATTGAATTACTAAGAATATGGCTAAGATGAATAAATTGAAATCCTAAAGAGCAAGAACAGATTACAACGAAATAAGGTGCGACCAAAGTTTAAGACATCATTATGTAGTATGAACCATAAAAATCGGGTTGACAAAAGTGTGGAAATATACTATTGCTACGGTGCATTTTTAGGTATCGGAACGAGCTTCAGATTTGATATATTATAGTTCTCATTTCGATGCACAAATTAATTGTTATAACAGTTTTAAGTTACAGCCCCAATTAATACCTTCTTTTTGTTTTAACACTATGAACTTTATTAGCTCTCTTGTTTTTCTCAACAAGAAAGAAAGGTGTAACACATCAAACAAAGAAAAGTAAAAGATAACGAGATTTTAAAGAAAAATAAGATATGAAATCCAAAGTGGAAAACAACGTCAACAAAATTGAAACAAAAGACAAGACTTTAAGGACACAATTTCTTTCTCCTTTTGGAATTTGTGACTTAAGAGGGGAGAAAACCTCCAAAGCACAAAATTTTTTAAATCTAAAATTCTAAAAATAGATATGTCAAGATAGATACACTATTTTTAGCAACCAAATTTATTATCCCAAATGATGCGAATCCCTTTTGCGGACAACCTAAGAACCCTGGAACTCAATGGAATAAGAAAGATTAAATTACTAAGAATATGGCCAAGACGAAAAAATTGAAATCCAAAAGAACAAAAAGAGATTACAACGAAATAAGGTGCGACCAAAGTTTAAGACATCATTATGTAGTATGAACAATGAAATTTGGGTTGACAAAAGTGGGGAAATATACTATTGCTACGGTGCGTTTTTAGGTATCGGAACGAGCTTCAGATTTGATATATTATAGTAGTCATTTCGATACACAAATTAAATGTTATAACAGTTTTAAGTTACAACCCCAATTAATCCCTTCTTTTTGTTTTTACACTGTGAACTGTATTAGCTCTCTTGTTTTTCTCAAGAAGAAAGTAAGGTGGAACACATAAAAAAAAGAAAAGTAAAAGATAACGAGATTTTAAAGAAAAATAAGATATGAAATCCAAAGGGGAAAACAATGTCAATAAAATTGAAATAAAAGACAAGACTTTAAGGACACAATTTCTTTCTCCTTTTGGAAATTGTGACTTAGGAGAGGATAAAGCCTCCAAAGCACAAAAGTTTTTAAATCTAAAATTCAAAAAATTGATATGTGAAGAAAGATACACTATTTTCAGCAACCAAGTTTATTATCCCAAACGATGCGAATCCATTTTGCGGACAAGCTAACAACCCTGGAACTCAATGGAATAAGAAAGATTGAATTACTAAGAATATGGCTAAGATGAACAAATTGAAATCCAAAAGAACAAAAAGAGATTGCAACGAAATAAGGTGCGACCAAAGTTTAAGAAATCATTATGTAGTATGAACCATGAAAGTTGGGTTGACAAAAGTGGGGAAATATACTATTGCTACGGTGCGTTTTTAGGTATCAGAACGAGCTTCAGATTTGATATATTATAGTAGTTATTTCGATGCACAAATTAAATGTTATAACTGTTTTCAGTTACAACCACAATTAATATATTCTTTTTGTTTTTCCACTGTGAACTGTATGAGCTCTCTTGTTTTTCTCAAAAAGAAAGAAAGGTGTAACACATAAAACAAAGAAAAGTAAAAGATAACGAGATTTTAAAGAAAAATAAGATATGAAATCCAAAGGGGAAAACAATGTCAATAAAATTGAAATAAAAGACAAGACTTTAAGGACCCAATTTCTTTCTCCTTTTGGAAATTGTGACTTAGGAGAGGATAAAGCCTCCAAAGCATAAAAAATTTTAAATCTAAAATTCAAAAAATTGATATGTGAAGATAGATACACTATTTTCAGCAACCAAGTTTATTATCCCAAATTAGCGAATCCCTTTTGCGGACAACCTAAGAACCCTGGAACTCAATGGAATAAGAAAGATTAAATTACTAAGAATATGGCCAAGACGAAAAAATTGAAATCCAAAAGAACAAAAAGAGATTACAACGAAATAAGGTGCGACCAAAGTTTAAGACATCATTATGTAGTATGAACAATGAAATTTGGGTTGACAAAAGTGGGGAAATATACTATTGCTACGGTGCGTTTTTAGGTATCGGAACGAGCATCAGATTTGATATATTATAGTAGTCATTTCGATACACAAATTAAATGTTATAACAGTTTTAAGTTACAACCATAATTAATACCTTCTTTTTGCTTTTACATTGTGAACTGAATTAGCTCTCTTGTTTTTATCAAGAAGAAAGATAGGTGGAACACATAAAACAAAGTAAAGTAAAAGATAACAAGATTTTTAAGAAAAATAATATACGAAATCTCAAGTGCAAAACAACGTCAACAAAATTGAAATTAAAGACAAGACTTTAAGGACACAATTTCTTTCTCCTTTTGGAATTTGTGACTTAAGAGGGGAGAAAACCTCCAAAGCATAAAATTTTTTAAATCTAAAATTCAAAAAATTGATATGTGAAGATAGATACACTATTTTCAGCAACCAAGTTTATTATCCCAAATTAGCGAATCCCTTTTGCGGACAACCTAAGAACCCTGGAACTCAATGGAATAAGAAAGATTCAATTACTAAGAATATGGCCAAGACGAAAAAATTGAAATCCAAAAGAACAAAAAGAGATTACAACGAAATAAGGTGCGACCAAAGTTTAAGACATCATTATGTAGTATGAACAATGAAATTTGGGTTGACAAAAGTGGGGAAATATACTATTGCTACGGTGTGTTTTTAGGTATCGGAACGAGCATCAGATTTGATATATTATAGTAGTCATTTCGATACACAAATTAAATGTTATAACAGTTTTAAGTTACAACCATAATTAATACCTTCTTTTTGCTTTTACATTGTGAACTGAATTAGCTCTCTTGTTTTTATCAAGAAGAAAGATAGGTGGAACACATAAAACAAAGTAAAGTAAAAGATAACAAGATTTTTAAGAAAAATAAGATACGAAATCTCAAGTGCAAAACAACGTCAACAAAATTGAAATTAAAGACAAGACTTTAAGGACACAATTTCTTTCTCCTTTTGGAATTTGTGACTTAAGAGGGGAGAAAACCTCCAAAGCATAAAATTTTTTAAATCTAAAATTCAAAAAATTGATATGTGAAGATAGATACACTATTTTCAGCAACCAAGTTTATTATCCCAAATTAGCGAATCCCTTTTGCGGACAACCTAAGAACCCTGGAACTCAATGGAATAAGAAAGATTAAATTACTAAGAATATGGCCAAGACGAAAAAATTGAAATCCAAAAGAACAAAAAGAGATTACAATGAAATAAGGTGCGACCAAAGTTTAAGACATCATAATGTAGTATGAACAATGAAATTTGGGTTGACAAAAGTGGGGAAATATACTATTGCTACGGTGCTTTTTTAGGTATCGGAACGAGCTTCAGATTTGATATATTATAGTAGTCATTTCGATACACAAATTAAATGTTATAACAGTTTTAAGTTACAACCCCAATTAATACCTTCTTTTTGTTTTTACACTCTGAACTGTATTAGCTCTCTTGTTTTTCTCAAGAAGAAAGTAAGGTGGAACACATAAAAAAAAGAAAAGTAAAAGATAACGAGATTTTAAAGAAAAATAAGATATGAAATCCAAAGGGGAAAAATTGTCAATAAAATTGAAATAAAAGACAAGACTTTAAGGACACAATTTCTTTCTCCTTTTGGAAATTGTGACTTAGGAGAGGATAAAGCCTCCAAAGCACAAAAGTTTTTAAATCTAAAATTCAAAAAATTGATATGTGAAGAACGATACACTATTTTCAGCAACCAAGTTTATTATCCCAAACATTGCGAATCATTTTTGCGGACAAGCTAAGAACCCTGGAACTCAATGGAATAAGAAAGATTGAATTACTAAGAATATGGCTAAGATGAACAAATTGAAATCCAAAAGAACAAAAAGAGATTACAACGAAATAAGGTGCGACCAAAGTTTAAGACATCATTATGTAGTATGAACCATGAAATTCGGGTTGACAAAAGTGGGGAAATATACTATTGCTACGGAGCGTTTTTAGGTATCGGAACGAGCTTCAGATTTGATATATTAGAGTAGTCATTTCGATGCACAAATTAAAGGTTATAACAGTTTTAAGTTACAACCCCAATTAATACCTTCTTTTTGTTTTTACACTGTGAAATGTCTTAGCTCTCTTGTTTTTCTCAAGAAGAAAAAAAGGTGGAACACATAAAACAAAGAAAAGTAAAAGATAACGAGATTTTAAAGAAAAATAATATAAGAAATCCAAAGTGGAAAAAAATGTCAACAAAATTGAAATAAAAGACAAGTCTTTAAGGATAGAATTTCTTTCTCTTCATTTAACTTGTGACATAAGAGAGGATAAAGCCACCAAAGCACAAAAGTTTTTAACTCTAAAATTCAAAAAATTGATATGTGAAGATAGATGCACTATTTTCAGCAACCAAGGCTCTGATCCCAAAATATGCGAATCCCTTTTGCGGACAACCTAAGAACCCTAGAACTCAATGGAATAAGAAAGATTGACTTACTAAGAATATGGCTAAGATGAACAAATTGAAATCCTAAAGGGCAAGGACAGATTACAACGAAATAAGGTGCGACCAAAGTTTAAGACATCATTATATAGTATGAACGATGAAAGTTGGGTTAACAAAAGTGGGGAAATATACTATTGCTATGGTGCGTTTTTAGGTATCGGAACGAGCTTCAGATTTGATATATTATAGTAGTCATTTCGATGCACAAATTAAAAGTGATAATAGTTTTAAGTTACAACCATAATTAATACCTTCTTTTTGTGTTTACACTGTGAACTGTATTAGCTCTCTTTTGTTTTTCTCAAGAAGAAAGAAAGGTGGTACACATAAAACAAAGAAAAGTAAAAGATAACGAGATTATAAGGAAAAATAAGATATGAAATCCAAAGTGGAAAACAATGTCAACAAAATTGAAATAAAAGACAAGACTCTAAGGACACAATTTCTTTCTCTTTTTGTAATTTGTGACTTAAGAGAGGAGAAAACCTCCAAAGCACAAAATTTTTTAAATCTAAAATTCTAAATATAGATATGTGAAGATAGGTACACTATTTTCAGCAACCAAGTTTATTATCCCAAACGATGCGAATCCATTTTGCGGACAACCTAAGAACTCTGGAACTCAATGGAATAAGAAAGATTGAATTACTAAGAATATGGCTAAGATGAATAAATTGAAATCCTAAAGAGCAAGAACAGATTACAACGAAATAAGGTGCGACCAAAGTTTAAGACATCATTATGTAGTAAGAACCATAAAAATCGGGTTGACAAAAGTGTGGAAATATACTATTGCTACGGTGCATTTTTAGGTATCGGAACGAGCTTCAGATTTGATATATTATAGTTCTCATTTCGATGCACAAATTAATTGTTATAACAGTTTTAAGTTACAGCCCCAATCAATACCTTCTTTTTGTTTTAACACTATGAACTTTATTAGCTCTCTTGTTTTTCTCAACAAGAAAGAAAGGTGTAACACATCAAACAAAGAAAAGTAAAAGATAACGAGATTTTAAAGAAAAATAAGATATGAAATCCAAAGTGGAAAACAACGTCAACAAAATTGAAACAAAAGACAAGACTTTAAGGACACAATTTCTTTCTCCTTTTGGAATTTGTGACTTAAGAGGGGAGAAAACCTCCAAAGCACAAAATTTTTTAAATCTAAAATTCTAAAAATAGATATGTCAAGATAGATACACTATTTTTAGCAACCAAATTTATTATCCCAAATGATGCGAATCCCTTTTGCGGACAACCTAAGAACCCTGGAACTCAATGGAATAAGAAAGATTAAATTACTAAGAATATGGCCAAGACGAAAAAATTGAAATCCAAAAGAACAAAAAGAGATTACAACGAAATAAGGTGCGACCAAAGTTTAAGACATCATTATGTAGTATGAACAATGAAATTTGGGTTGACAAAAGTGGGGAAATATACTATTGCTACGGTGCGTTTTTAGGTATCGGAACGAGCTTCAGATTTGATATATTATAGTAGTCATTTCGATACACAAATTAAATGTTATAACAGTTTTAAGTTACAACCCCAATTAATCCCTTCTTTTTGTTTTTACACTGTGAACTGTATTAGCTCTCTTGTTTTTCTCAAGAAGAAAGTAAGGTGGAACACATAAAAAAAAGAAAAGTAAAAGATAACGAGATTTTAAAGAAAAATAAGATATGAAATCCAAAGGGGAAAACAATGTCAATAAAATTGAAATAAAAGACAAGACTTTAAGGACACAATTTCTTTCTCCTTTTGGAAATTGTGACTTAGGAGAGGATAAAGCCTCCAAAGCACAAAAGTTTTTAAATCTAAAATTCAAAAAATTGATATGTGAAGGAAGATACACTATTTTCAGCAACCAAGTTTATTATCCCAAACGATGCGAATCCATTTTGCGGACAAGCCAACAACCCTGGAACTCAATGGAATAAGAAAGATTGAATTACTAAGAATATGGCTAAGATGAACAAATTGAAATCCAAAAGAACAAAAAGAGATTACAACGAAATAAGGTGCGACCAAAGTTTAAGAAATCATTATGTAGTATGAACCATGAAAGTTGGGTTGACAAAAGTGGGGAAATATACTATTGCTACGGTGCGTTTTTAGGTATCAGAACGAGCTTCAGATTTGATATATTATAGTAGTTATTTCGATGCACAAATTAAATGTTATAACTGTTTTCAATTACAACCACAATTAATATATTCTTTTTGTTTTTCCACTGTGAACTGTATGAGCTCTCTTGTTTTTCTCAAAAAGAAAGAAAGGTGTAACACATAAAACAAAGAAAAGTAAAAGATAACGAGATTTTAAAGAAAAATAAGATATGAAATCCAAAGGGGAAAACAATGTCAATAAAATTGAAATAAAAGACAAGACTTTAAGGACACAATTTCTTTCTGCTTTTGGAAATTGTGACTTAGGAGAGGATAAAGCCTCCAAAGCATAAAAAATTTTAAATCTAAAATTCAAAAAATTGATATGTGAAGATAGATACACTATTTTCAGCAACCAAGTTTATTATCCCAAATTAGCGAATCCCTTTTGCGGACAACCTAAGAACCCTGGAACTCAATGGAATAAGAAAGATTAAATTACTAAGAATATGGCCAAGACGAAAAAATTGAAATCCAAAAGAACAAAAAGAGATTACAACGAAATAAGGTGCGACCAAAGTTTAAGACATCATTATGTAGTATGAACAATGAAATTTGGGTTGACAAAAGTGGGGAAATATACTATTGCTACGGTGCGTTTTTAGGTATCGGAACGAGCATCAGATTTGATATATTATAGTAGTCATTTCGATACACAAATTAAATGTTATAACAGTTTTAAGTTACAACCATAATTAATACCTTCTTTTTGCTTTTACATTGTGAAGTGAATTAGCTCTCTTGTTTTTATCAAGAAGAAAGATAGGTGGAACACATAAAACAAAGTAAAGTAAAAGATAACAAGATTTTTAAGAAAAATAAGATACGAAATCTCAAGTGCAAAACAACGTCAACAAAATTGAAATTAAAGACAAGACTTTAAGGACACAATTTCTTTCTCCTTTTGGAATTTGTGACTTAAGAGGGGAGAAAACCTCCAAAGCATAAAATCTTTTAAATCTAAAATTCAAAAAATTGATATGTGAAGATAGATACACTATTTTCAGCAACCAAGTTTATTATCCCAAATTAGCGAATCCCTTTTGCGGACAACCTAAGAACCCTGGAACTCAATGGAATAAGAAAGATTCAATTACTAAGAATATGGCCAAGACGAAAAAATTGAAATCCAAAAGAACAAAAAGAGATTACAACGAAATAAGGTGCGACCAAAGTTTAAGACATCATTATGTAGTATGAACAATGAAATTTGGGTTGACAAAAGTGGGGAAATATACTATTGCTACGGTGTGTTTTTAGGTATCGGAACGAGCATCAGATTTGATATATTATAGTAGTCATTTCGATACACAAATTAAATGTTATAACAGTTTTAAGTTACAACCATAATTAATACCTTCTTTTTGCTTTTACATTGTGAACTGAATTAGCTCTCTTGTTTTTCTCAAAAAGAAAGAAAGGTGTAACACATAAAACAAAGAAAAGTAAAAGATAACGAGATTTTAAAGAAAAATAAGATATGAAATCCAAAGGGGAAAACAATGTCAATAAAATTGAAATAAAAGACAAGACTTTAAGGACACAATTTCTTTCTGCTTTTGGAAATTGTGACTTAGGAGAGGATAAAGCCTCCAAAGCATAAAAAATTTTAAATCTAAAATTCAAAAAATTGATATGTGAAGATAGATACACTATTTTCAGCAACCAAGTTTATTATCCCAAATTAGCGAATCCCTTTTGCGGACAACCTAAGAACCCTGGAACTCAATGGAATAAGAAAGATTAAATTACTAAGAATATGGCCAAGACGAAAAAATTGAAATCCAAAAGAACAAAAAGAGATTACAACGAAATAAGGTGCGACCAAAGTTTAAGACATCATTATGTAGTATGAACAATGAAATTTGGGTTGACAAAAGTGGGGAAATATACTATTGCTACGGTGCGTTTTTAGGTATCGGAACGAGCATCAGATTTGATATATTATAGTAGTCATTTCGATACACAAATTAAATGTTATAACAGTTTTAAGTTACAACCATAATTAATACCTTCTTTTTGCTTTTACATTGTGAAGTGAATTAGCTCTCTTGTTTTTATCAAGAAGAAAGATAGGTGGAACACATAAAACAAAGTAAAGTAAAAGATAACAAGATTTTTAAGAAAAATAAGATACGAAATCTCAAGTGCAAAACAACGTCAACAAAATTGAAATTAAAGACAAGACTTTAAGGACACAATTTCTTTCTCCTTTTGGAATTTGTGACTTAAGAGGGGAGAAAACCTCCAAAGCATAAAATCTTTTAAATCTAAAATTCAAAAAATTGATATGTGAAGATAGATACACTATTTTCAGCAACCAAGTTTATTATCCCAAATTAGCGAATCCCTTTTGCGGACAACCTAAGAACCCTGGAACTCAATGGAATAAGAAAGATTCAATTACTAAGAATATGGCCAAGACGAAAAAATTGAAATCCAAAAGAACAAAAAGAGATTACAACGAAATAAGGTGCGACCAAAGTTTAAGACATCATTATGTAGTATGAACAATGAAATTTGGGTTGACAAAAGTGGGGAAATATACTATTGCTACGGTGTGTTTTTAGGTATCGGAACGAGCATCAGATTTGATATATTATAGTAGTCATTTCGATACACAAATTAAATGTTATAACAGTTTTAAGTTACAACCATAATTAATACCTTCTTTTTGCTTTTACATTGTGAACTGAATTAGCTCTCTTGTTTTTATCAAGAAGAAAGATAGGTGGAACACATAAAACAAAGTAAAGTAAAAGATAACAAGATTTTTAAGAAAAATAAGATACGAAATCTCAAGTGCAAAACAACGTCAACAAAATTGAAATTAAAGACAAGACTTTAAGGACACAATTTCTTTCTCCTTTTGGAATTTGTGACTTAAGAGGGGAGAAAACCTCCAAAGCACAAAATTTTTTAAATCTAAAATACTAAATATAGGTATGTGAAGATAGGTACACTATTTTCAGCAACCAAGTTTATTATCCCAAACGATGCGAATCCATTTTGCGGACAAGCTAACAACCCTGGAACTCAATGGAATAAGAAAGATTGAATTACTAAGAATATGACTAAGATGAACAAATTGAAATCCTAAAGGGCAAGAATAGATTACAACGAAATAAGGTGCGACCAAAGTTTAAGACATCATTATGTAGTATGAACCATAAAATTCGGGTTGACAAAATGCGGAAATATACTATTGCTACCATGCGTTTTTAGGTATCGGAACGAGCATCAGATTTGATATATTATAGTTGTCATTTCGATGCACAAATTAATTGTTATAACAGTTTTAAGTTACAACCGCAATTAATACCTTCTTTTTGTTTTAACACTATGAACTGTATTAGCTCTCTTGTTTTTCTCAACAAGAAAGAAAGGTGTAACACATAAAACAAAGAAAAGTAAAAGATAACGAGATTTTAAAGAAAAATAAGATATGAAATCCAAAGTGGAAAACAATGTCAACAAAATTGAAATAAAAGACAAGACTTTAAGGAAACAATTTCTTTCTCCTTTTGGAAATTGTGACTTAGGAGGATAAAGCCTCCAAAGCATAAAAGTTTTTAAATCTAAAATTCAAAAAATTGATATGTGAAGATAGATGCACTATTTTCAGCAACCAAGTTTATTATGCCAAATTTGCGAATCCCTTTTGCGGACAACCTAACAACCCTGGAACTCAATGGAATAAGAAAGATTGAATTACTAAGAATATGGCTAAGATGAATAAATTGAAATCCTAAAGAGCAAGAACAGATTACAACGAAATAAGGTGCGACCAAAGTTTAAGACATCATTATGTAGTATGAACCATAAAAATCGGGTTGACAAAAGTGTGGAAATATACTAATGCTACGGTGCATTTTTAGGTATCGGAACGAGCATCAGATTTGATATATTATAGTTCTCATTTCGATGCACAAATTAATTGTTATAACAGTTTTAAGTTACAGCCCCAATTAATACCTTCTTTTTGTTTTAACACTATGAACTGTATTAGCTCTCTTGTTTTTCTCAACAAGAAAGAAAGGTGTAACACATCAAACAAAGAAAAGTAAAAGATAACGAGATTTTAAAGAAAAATAAGATATGAAATCCAAAGTGGAAAACAACGTCAACAAAATTGAAATAAAAGACAAGACTTTAAGGACACAATTTCTTTCTCGTTTTGGAATTTGTGACTTAAGAGGGGAGAAAACCTCCAAAGCACAAAATTTTTTAAATCTAAAATTCTAAAAATAGATATGTCAAGATAGATACACTATTTTTAGCAACCAAGTTTATTATCCCAAACGATGCGAATCTCTTTTGCGGACAACCTAAGAACCCTGGAACTCAATGGAATAAGAAAGATTAAATTACTAAGAATATGGCCAAGACGAAAAAATTGAAATCCAAAAGAACAAAAAGAGATTACAACGAAATAAGGTGCGACCAAAGTTTAAGACATCATTATGTAGTATGAACCATAAAATTCGGGTTGATAAAATGCGGAAATATACTATTGCTACCGTGCGTTTTTAGGTATCGGAACGACCTTTAGATTTGATATATTATAGTTGTCATTTCGATGCACAAATTAATTGTTATAACAGTTTTAAGTTACAACCGCAATTAATACCTTCTTTTTGTTTTAACACTGTGAACTGTTTTAGATCTCTTGTTTTTCTCAACAAGAAAGAAAGGTGTAACACATAAAACAAAGAAAAGTAAAATATACCGAGATTTTAAAGAAAAATAAGATATGAAATCCAAAGTGGAAAACAATGTAAACAAAATTGAAATAAAAGACAAGACTTTAAGGAAACAATTTCTTTCTCCTTTTGGAAATTGTGACTTAGGAGGATAAAGCCTCCAAAGCATAAAAGTTTTTAAATCTAAAATTCAAAAAATTGATATGTGAAGATAGATACACTATTTTCAGCAACCAAGTTTATTTTGCCAAATTTGCGAATCCCTTTTGCGGACAACCTAAGAACCCTGGAACTCAATGGAATAAGAAAGATTAAATTACTAAGAATATGGCTAAGATGAACAAAGTGAAATCCAAAAGGACAAAAAGAGATTACAACGAAATAAGGTGCGACCAAAGTTTAAGACATCATTATGTAGTATGAACAATGAAATTTGGGTTGACAAAAGTGGGGAAATATACTATTGCTACGGAGCGTTTTTAGGTATCGGAACGAGCTTCAGATTTTGATATATTAGAGTAGTCATTTCGATGCACAAATTAAATATTATTACTGTTTTCATTTACAACCACAATTAATACATTCTTTTTGTTTTTACATTGTGAAATGTATTAGCTCTCTTGTTTTTCTAAAGAAGAAAGAAAGTTGGAACACATAAAACAAAGAAAAGTAAAAGATAACGAGATTTTAAAGAAAAATAATATAAGAAATCCAAAGTGGAAAAAAATGTCAACAAAATTGAAATAAAAGACAAGTCTTTAAGGACAGAATTTCTTTCTCTTCATTTAACTTGTGACATAAGAGAGGATAAAGCCACCAAAGCACAAAAGTTTTTAACTCTAAAATTCAAAAAATTGATATGTGAAGATAGATGCACTATTTTCAGCAACCAAGGCTCTGATCCCAAAATATGCGAATCCCTTTTGCGGACAACCTAAGAACCCTAGAACTCAATGGAATAAGAAAGATTGACTTACTAAGAATATGGCTAAGATGAACAAATTGAAATCCTAAAGGGCAAGGACAGATTACAACGAAATAAGGTGCGACCAAAGTTTAAGACATCGTTATATAGTATGAACGATGAAAGTTGGGTTAACAAAAGTCGGGAAATATACTATTGCTATGGTGCGTTTTTAGGTATCGGAACGAGCTTCAGATTTGATATATTATAGTAGTCATTTCGATGCACAAATTAAAAGTGATAATAGTTTTAAGTTACAACCATAATTAATACCTTCTTTTTGTGTTTACACTGTGAACTGTATTAGCTCTCTTGTTTTTCTCAAGAAGAAAGAAAGGTGGTACACATAAAACAAAGAAAAGTAAAAGATAACGAGATTATAAGGAAAAATAAGATATGAAATCCAAAGTGGAAAACAATGTCAACAAAATTGAAATAAAAGACAAGACTCTAAGGACACAATTTCTTTCTCTTTTTGTAATTTGTGACTTAAGAGAGGAGAAAACCTCCAAAGCACAAAATTTTTTAAATCTAAAATTCTAAATATAGATATGTGAAGATAGGTACACTATTTTCAGCAACCAAGTTTATTATCCCAAACGATGCGAATCCATTTTGCGGACAACCTAACAACCCTGGAACTCAATGGAATAAGAAAGATTGAATTACTAAGAATATGGCTAAGATGAATAAATTGAAATCCTAAAAAGCAAGAACAGATTACAACGAAATAAGGTGCGACCAAAGTTTAAGACATCATTATGTAGTATGAACCATGAAAGTGGGGTTGACAAAAGTGGGGAAATATACTATTGCTACGGTGCGTTTTTAGGTATCAGAACGAGCTTCAGATTTGATATATTATAGTTCTCATTTCGATGCACAAATTAATTGTTATAACAGTTTTAAGTTACAGCCCCAATTAATACCTTCTTTTTGTTTTAACACAATGAACTGTATTAGCTCTCTTGTTTTTCTCAACAAGAAAGAAAGGTGTAACACATCAAACAAAGAAAAGTAAAAGATAACGAGATTTTAAAGAAAAATAAGATATGAAATCCAAAGTGGAAAACAACGTCAACAAAATTGAAACAAAAGACAAGACTTTAAGGACACAATTTCTTTCTCCTTTTGGAATTTGTGACTTAAGAGGGGAGAAAACCTCCAAAGCACAAAATTTTTTAAATCTAAAATTCTAAAAATAGATATGTCAAGATAGATACACTATTTTTAGCAACCAAGTTTATTATCCCAAACGATGCGAATCCCTTTTGCGGACAACCTAAGAACCCTGGAACTCAATGGAATAAGAAAGATTAAATTACTAAGAATATGGCCAAGACGAAAAAATTGAAATCCAAAAGAACAAAAAGAGATTACAACGAAATAAGGTGCGACCAAAGTTTAAGACATCATTATGTAGTATGAACAATGAAATTTGGGTTGACAAAAGTGGGGAAATATACTATTGCTACGGTGCGTTTTTAGGTATCGGAACGAGCTTCAGATTTGATATATTATAGTAGTCATTTCGATACACAAATTAAATGTTATAACAGTTTTAAGTTACAACCCCAATTAATCCCTTCTTTTTGTTTTTACACTCTGAACTGTATTAGCTCCCTTGTTTTTCTCAAGAAGAAAGTAAGGTGGAACACATAAAAAAAAGAAAAGTAAAAGATAACGAGATTTTAAAGAAAAATAAGATATGAAATCCAAAGGGGAAAACAATGTCAACAAAATTGAAATAAAAGACAAGACTTTAAGGACACAATTTCTTTCTCCTTTTGGAAATTGTGACTTAGGAGAGGATAAAGCCTCCAAAGCACAAAAGTTTTTAAATCTAAAATTCAAAAAATTGATATGTGAAGAAAGATACACTATTTTCAGCAACCAAGTTTATTATCCCAAACATTGCGAATCATTTTTGCGGACAAGCTAAGAACCCTGGAACTCAATGGAATAAGAAAGATTGAATTACTAAGAATATGGCTAAGATGAACAAATTGAAGTCCGAAAGAACAAAAAGAGATTACAACGAAATAAGGTGCGACCAAAGTTTAAGACATCATTATGTAGTATGAACCATGAAATTCGGGTTGACAAAAGTGGGGAAATATACTATTGCTACGGTGCGTTTTAAGGTATCGGAACGAGCTTCAGATTTGATATATTATAGTCGTCATTTCGATGCACAAATTAAATATTATTACTGTTTTCAGTTACAACCACAATTAATATATTCTTTTTGTTTTTACATTGTGAAATGTATTAGCTCTCTTGTTTTTCTAAAGAAGAAAGAAAGGTGGAACACATAAAACAAAGAAAAGTAAAAGATAACGAGATTTTAAAGAAAAATAATATAAGAAATCCAAAGTGGAAAAAAATGTCAACAAAATTGAAATAAAAGACAAGTCTTTAAGGACAGAATTTCTTTCTCTTCATTTAACTTGTGACATAAGAGAGGATAAAGCCACCAAAGCACAAAAGTTTTTAACTCTAAAATTCAAAAAATTGATATGTGAAGATAGATGCACTATTTTCAGCAACCAAGGCTCAGATCCCAAAATATGCGAATCCCTTTTGCGGACAACCTAAGAACCCTAGAACTCAATGGAATAAGAAAGATTGATTTACTAAGAATATGGCTAAGATGAACAAATTGAAATCCTAAAGGGCAAGAACAGATTACAACGAAATAAGGTGCGACCAAAGTTTAAGACATCATTATATAGTATGAACGATGAAAGTTGGGTTAACAAAAGTGGGGAAATATACTATTGCTATGGTGCGTTTTTAGGTATCGGAACGAGCTTCAGATTTGATATATTATATTAGTCATTTCGATGCACAAATTAAAAGTGATAACAGTTTTAAGTTACAAACATAATTAATACCTTCTTTTTGTGTTTACACTGTGAACTGTATTAGCTCTCTTGTTTTTCTCAACAAGAAAGAAAGGTGTAACACATCAAACAAAGAAAAGTAAAAGATAACGAGATTTTAAAGAAAAATAAGATATGAAATCCAAAGTGGAAAACAATTACAACAAAATTGAAATAAATGACAAGACTTTGAGGACACAATTTCTTTCTCCTTTTGGAAATTGTGACTTAAGAGAGGAGAAAACCTCGAAAGCACAAAATTTTTTAAATCTAAAATTCTAAAAATAGATATGTGAAGATAGATACACTATTTTTAGCAACCAAGTTTATTATCCCAAATTAAGCGAATCCCTTTTGCGGACAACCTAAGAACTCTGGAACTCAATGGAATAAGAAAGATTAAATTACTAAGAATATGGCTAAGATGAACAAACTGAAATCCAAAAGAACAAAAAGTGATTACAACGAAATAAGGGGCGACCAAAGTTTAAGACATCATTATGTAGTATGAACCATGAAAGTTGGGTTGAAAAAAGTGGGGAAATATACTATTGCTACGGTGCATTTTTAGGTATCAGAACGAGCTTCAGATTTGATATATTATAGTAGTTATTTCGATGCACAAATTAAATGTTATAACTGTTTTCAGTTACAACCACAATTAATATATTCTTTTTGTTTTTACACTGTGAACTGTATTAGCTCTCTTGTTTTTCTCAAGAAGAAAGAAAGGTGTAACACATAAAACAAAGAAAAGTAAAAGATAACGAGATTTTAAAGAAAAATAAGATATGAAATCCAAAGGGGAAAACAACGTCAACAAAATTGAAATAAAAGACAAGACTTTAAGGACACAATTTCTTTCTCCTTTTGGAAATTGTGACTTAGGAGAGGATAAAGCCTCCAAAGCATAAAATTTTTTAAATCTAAAATTCAAAAAATTGATATGTGAAGATAGATACACTATTTTCAGCAACCAAGTTTATTATCCCAAATTTGCGAATCCCATTTGCGGACAACCTAAGAACCCTGGAACTCAATGGAATAAGAAAGATTATATTACTAAGAATATGGCCAAGACGAAAAAATTGAAATCCAAAAGAACAAAAAGAGATTACAACGAAATAAGGTGCGACCAAAGTTTAAGACATCATTATGTAGTATGAACCATGAAATTTGGGTTGACAAAAGTGGGGAAATATACTATTGCTACGATGCGTTTTTAGGTATCAGAACGAGCTTCAGATTTGATATATTATAGTAGTTATTTCGATGCACAAATTAACAGTTATAACTGTTTTCAGTTACATCCACAATTAATATATTCTTTTTGTTTTTACACTGTGAACTGTATTAGCTCTCTTGTTTTTCTCAAGAAGAAAGAAAGGTGTAACACATAAAACTAAGAAAAGGAAAATATAACGAGATTTTAAAGAAAAATAAGATATGAAATCCAAAGGGGAAAACAATTTCAACAAAATTGAAATAAAAGACAAGACTTGAAGGACACAAATTCTTTCTCCTTTTGGAAATTGTGACTTAGGAGGATAAAGCCTCCAAAGCATAAAATTTTTTAAATCTAAAATTCAAAAAATTGATATGTGAAGATAGATACACTATTTTCAGCAACCAAGTTTATTATCCCAAATTTGCGAATCCCATTTGCGGACAACCTAAGAACCCTGGAACTCAATGGAATAAGAAAGATTATATTACTAAGAATATGGCCAAGACGAAAAAATTGAAATCCAAAAGAACAAAAAGAGATTACAACGAAATAAGGTGCGACCAAAGTTTAAGACATCATTATGTAGTATGAACCATGAAATTCGGGTTGACAAAAGTGGGGAAATATACTATTGCTACGGTGCGTTTTAAGGTATCGGAACGAGCTTCAGATTTGATATATTATAGTCGTCATTTCGATGCACAAATTAAATATTATTACTGTTTTCAGTTACAACCACAATTAATATATTCTTTTTGTTTTTACATTGTGAAATGTATTAGCTCTCTTGTTTTTCTAAAGAAGAAAGAAAGGTGGAACACATAAAACAAAGAAAAGTAAAAGATAACGAGATTTTAAAGAAAAATAATATAAGAAATCCAAAGTGGAAAAAAATGTCAACAAAATTGAAATAAAAGACAAGTCTTTAAGGACAGAATTTCTTTCTCTTCATTTAACTTGTGACATAAGAGAGGATAAAGCCACCAAAGCACAAAAGTTTTTAACTCTAAAATTCAAAAAATTGATATGTGAAGATAGATGCACTATTTTCAGCAACCAAGGCTCAGATCCCAAAATATGCGAATCCCTTTTGCGGACAACCTAAGAACCCTAGAACTCAATGGAATAAGAAAGATTGATTTACTAAGAATATGGCTAAGATGAACAAATTGAAATCCTAAAGGGCAAGAACAGATTACAACGAAATAAGGTGCGACCAAAGTTTAAGACATCATTATATAGTATGAACGATGAAAGTTGGGTTAACAAAAGTGGGGAAATATACTATTGCTATGGTGCGTTTTTAGGTATCGGAACGAGCTTCAGATTTGATATATTATAGTAGTCATTTCGATGCACAAATTAAAAGTGATAACAGTTTTAAGTTACAAACATAATTAATACCTTCTTTTTGTGTTTACACTGTGAACTGTATTAGCTCTCTTGTTTTTCTCAACAAGAAAGAAAGGTGTAACACATCAAACAAAGAAAAGTAAAAGATAACGAGATTTTAAAGAAAAATAAGATATGAAATCCAAAGTGGAAAACAATTACAACAAAATTGAAATAAATGACAAGACTTTGAGGACACAATTTCTTTCTCCTTTTGGAAATTGTGACTTAAGAGAGGAGAAAACCTCGAAAGCACAAAATTTTTTAAATCTAAAATTCTAAAAATAGATATGTGAAGATAGATACACTATTTTTAGCAACCAAGTTTATTATCCCAAATTAAGCGAATCCCTTTTGCGGACAACCTAAGAACTCTGGAACTCAATGGAATAAGAAAGATTAAATTACTAAGAATATGGCTAAGATGAACAAACTGAAATCCAAAAGAACAAAAAGTGATTACAACGAAATAAGGGGCGACCAAAGTTTAAGACATCATTATGTAGTATGAACCATGAAAGTTGGGTTGAAAAAAGTGGGGAAATATACTATTGCTACGGTGCATTTTTAGGTATCAGAACGAGCTTCAGATTTGATATATTATAGTAGTTATTTCGATGCACAAATTAAATGTTATAACTGTTTTCAGTTAAAACCACAATTAATATATTCTTTTTGTTTTTACACTGTGAACTGTATTAGCTCTCTTGTTTTTCTCAAGAAGAAAGAAAGGTGTAACACATAAAACAAAGAAAAGTAAAAGATAACGAGATTTTAAAGAAAAATAAGATATGAAATCCAAAGGGGAAAACAACGTCAACAAAATTGAAATAAAAGACAAGACTTTAAGGACACAATTTCTTTCTCCTTTTGGAAATTGTGACTTAGGAGAGGATAAAGCCTCCAAAGCATAAAATTTTTTAAATCTAATATTCAAAAAATTGATATGTGAAGATAGATATACTATTTTCAGCAACCAAGTTTATTATCCCAAATTTGCGAATCCCATTTGCGGACAACCTAAGAACCCTGGAACTCAATGGAATAAGAAAGATTATATTACTAAGAATATGGCCAAGACGAAAAAATTGAAATCCAAAAGAACAAAAAGAGATTACAACGAAATAAGGTGCGACCAAAGTTTAAGACATCATTATGTAGTATGAACCATGAAATTTGGGTTGACAAAAGTGGGGAAATATACTATTGCTACGATGCGTTTTTAGGTATCAGAACGAGCTTCAGATTTGATATATTATAGTAGTTATTTCGATGCACAAATTAACAGTTATAACTGTTTTCAGTTACATCCACAATTAATATATTCTTTTTGTTTTTACACTGTGAACTGTATTAGCTCTCTTGTTTTTCTCAAGAAGAAAGAAAGGTGTAACACATAAAACTAAGAAAAGGAAAATATAACGAGATTTTAAAGAAAAATAAGATATGAAATCCAAAGGGGAAAACAATGTCAACAAAATTGAAATAAAAGACAAGACTTTAAGGACACAAATTCTTTCTCCTTTTGGAAATTGTGACTTAGGAGGATAAAGCCTCCAAAGCACAAAAGTTTTTAAATTTAAAATTCAAAAAATTGATATGTGAAGATAGATACACTATTTTCAGCAACCAAGTTTATTATCCAAAACATTGCGAATCATTTTTGCGGACAAGCTAAGAACCCTGGAACTCAATGGAATATGAAATATTGAATTTCTAAGAATATGGCTAAGACGAACAAACTGAAATCCTAGAGAACAAAAAGAGATTACAACGAAATAAGGTGCGACCAAAGTTTAAGACATCATTATGTAGTATGAACCATGAAATTCGGGTTGACAAAAGTGGGGTAATATACTATTGCTACGGTGCGTTTTATGGTATCAGAACGTGCTTCAGATTTGATATATTATACTCGTCATTTCGATGCACAAATTAAAGGTTATAACACTTTTAAGTTACAACCCCAATTAAGTCCTTCTTTTTGTTTTTACACTGTGAACTGTATTAGCTCTCTTGTTTTTCTCAAGAAGAAAGAAAGGTGGAACACATAAAACAAAGAAAAGTAAAACATAACGAGATTTTAAAGAGAAATAAGATATGAAATCTAAAGTGGAAAACAATGTAACCAAAATTGAAATAAAAGAAAAGTCTTTAAGGACACAATTTCTTTCTCTTTTTGTAATTTGTGACTTAGGAGAGGATAAAGCCTCCAAAGCATAAAATTTTTAAAATCTAAAATTGAAAAAATTGATATGTGAAGATAGATACACTATTTTCGGCAACCAAGTTTATTATCAAAAATTTGCGAATCCCTTTTGCGGACAACCTAAGAACCCTGGAACTCAATGGAATAAGAAAGATTATATTACTAAGAATATGGCCAAGACAAAAAAATTGAAATCCAGAAGAACAAAAAGAGATTACAACGAAATAACGTGCGACCAAAGTTTAAGACATCATTATGTAGTATGAACAATGAAATTTGGGTTGACAAAAGTGGGGAAATATACTATTGCTACGGTGCGTTTTTAGGTATCGGAACGAGCTTCAGATTTGATATATTATAGTAGTCATTTCGATACACAAATTAAATGTTATAACAGTTTTATGTTACAACCATAATTAATACCTTCTTTTTGTTTTTACACTGTGAACTGAATTAGCTCTCTTGTTTTTCTCAAGAAGAAAGATAGGTGGAACACATAAAACAAAGTAAAGTAAAAGATAACAAGATTTTTAAGAAAAATAAGATATGAAATCTAAAGTGGAAAACAACGTCAACAAAATTGAAATTAAAGACAAGACTTTAAGGACACAATTTCTTTCTCCTTTTGGAATTTGTGACTTAAGAGGGGAGAAAACCTCCAAAGCACAAAATTTTTTCAATCTAAAATTCTAAAAATAGATATGTCAAGATAGATACACTAATTTTAGCAACCAAGTTTGTTATCACAAACGATGCGAATCCCTTTTGCGGACAACCTAAGAACTCTGGAACTCAATGGAATAAGAAAGATTAAATTACTAAGAATATGGCTAAGACGAACAAACGGAAATCCTAAAGAACAAAAAGAGATTACAACGAAATAAGGTGCGACCAAAGTTTAAGACATCATTATGTAGTATGAACCATGAAATTCGGGTTGACAAAAGTGGGGAAATGTACTATTGCTACGGTGCGTTTTAAGGTATCGGAACGTGCTTCAGATTTGATATATTATACTCGTCATTTCGATGCACAAATTAAAGGTTATAACACTTTTAAGTTACAACCTCAATTAATACCTTCTTTTTGTTTTTACACTGTGAACTGTATTAGCTCTCTTGTTTTTCTCAAGAAGAAAGAAAGGTGGAACACATAAAAAAAAGAAAAGTAAAAGATAACGAGATTTTAAAGAAAAATAAGATATGAAATCCAAAGTGGAAAACATTGTCAAAAAATTGAAATAAAAGACAAGACTTTAAGGAGACAATTTCTTTCTCTTTTTGGAATTTGTGACTTAAGAGAGGAGAAAACCTCCAAAGCACAAAATTTTTTAAATCTAAAATTCTAAATATAGATATGTGAAGATAGGTACACTATTTTCAGCAACCAAGTTTATTATCCCAAACGATGCGAATCCATTTTGCGGACAAGCTAACAACCCTGGAACTCAATGGAATATGAAAGATTGAATTACTAAGAATATGGCTAAGATGAACAAATTGAAATGCTAAAGAGCAAGAACAGATTACAACGAAATAAGGTGCGACCAAAGTTTAAGACATCTTTATGTAGTATGAACCATAAAATTCGGGTTGACAAAATGCGGAAATATACTATTGCTACCATGCGTTTTTAGGTATCGGAACGAGCTTTATATTTGATATATTATAGTTGTCATTTCGATGCACAAATTAATTGTTATAACAGTTTTAAGTTACAACCCACATTAATACCTTCTTTTTGTTTTAACACTCTGAACTGTATTAGCTCTCTTGTTTTTCTCAAGAAGAAAGAAAGGTGTAACACATAAAACAAAGAAAAGTAAAAGATAACGAGATTTTAAAGAAAAATAAGATATGAAATACAAAGTGGAAAACAATGTCAACAAAATTGAAATAAAAGACAAGACTTTAAGGAAACAATTTCTTTCTCCTTTTGGAAATTGTGACTTAGGAGGATAAAGCCTCCAAAGCATAAAAGTTTTTAAATCTAAAATTCAAAAAATTGATATGTGAAGATAGATACACTATTTTCAGCAACCAAGTGTATTATGCCAAATTTGCGAATCCCTTTTGCGGACAACCTAAGAACCCTGGAACTCAATGGAATAAGAAAGATTAAATTATTAAGAATATGGCTAAGATGAACAAATTGAAATCCAAAAGAACAAAAAGAGATTACAACGAAATAAGGTGCGACCAAAGTTTAAGACATCATTATGTAGTATGAACAATGAAATTTGGGTTGACAAAAGTGTGGAAATATACTATTGCTACGGAGCGTTTTTAGGTATCGGAACGAGCTTCAGATTTGATATATTATAGTAGTCATTTTGATACACAAATTAAATGTTATAACAATTTTAAGATACAACCATAATTAATACCTTCTTTTTGTTTTTACACTTTGAACTGAATTAGCTATCTTGTTTTTCTCAAGAAGAAAGAAAGGTGGAACACATAAAACAAAGTAAAGTAAAAGATAACAAGATTTTAAAGAAAAATAAGATATAAAATCCAAAGTGGAAAACAACGTCAACAAAATTGAAATAAAAGACAAGACTTTAAGGACACAATTTCTTTCTCCTTTGGGAATTTGTGACTTAAGAGAGGAGAAAACCCCAAAAGCACAAAATTTTTTAAATCTAAAATTCTAAAAATAGATATGTGAAGATAGATACACTATTTTTAGCAACCAAGTTTATTATCCCAAACGATGCGAATCCCTTTTGCGGACAACCTAAGAACCCTGGAACTCAATGGAATAAGAAAGATTAAATTACTATGAATATGGCTAAGATGAACAAATTGAAATCCAAAAGAACAAAAAGAGATTACAACGAGATAAGGTGCGACCAAAGTTTAAGACATCATTATGTAGTATAAACCATGAAAGTTGGGTTGAAAAAAGTGGGGAAATATACTATTGCTACGGTGCGTTTTTAGGTATCAGAACGAGCTTCAGATTTGATATATTATAGTAGTCATTTCGATGCACAAATTAAATATTATAACTGTTTTCAGTTACAACCACAATTAATACATTCTTTTTGTTTTTACACTGTGAAATGTATTAGCTCTCTTGTTTTTCTCAAGAAGAAAGAAAGGTGGAACACATAAAACAAAGAAAAGTAAAAGATAACGAGATTTTAAAGAAAAATAATATAAGAAATCCAAAGTGGAAAACAATGTCAACAAAATTGAAATAAAAGACAAGTCTTTAAGGACAGAATTTCTTTCTCTTCATTTAACTTGTGATATAAGAGAGGATAAAGCCACCAAAGCACAAAAGTTTTTAACTCTAAAATTCAAAAAATTGATATGTGAAGATAGATACACTATTTTCAGCAACCAAGGCTCTGATCCCAAAATATGCGAATCCCTTTTGCGGACAACCTAAGAACCCTAGAACTCAATAGAATAAGAAAGATTGATTTACTAAGAATATGGCTAAGATGAACAAATTGAAATCCTAAAGGGCAAGAATAGATTACAACGAAATAAGGTGCGACCAAAATTTAAGACATCATTATATAGTATGAACGATGAAAGTTGGGTTAACAAAAGTGGGGAAATATACTATTGCTACGGTTCATTTTTAGGTATCGAAACGAGCTTCAGATTTGATATATTATAGTAGTCATTTCGATGCACAATTTAAAAGTTATAACAGTTTTTAGTTACAACCATAATTAACACCTTCTTTTTGTTTTTACACTGTGAACTGTATTAGCTCTCTTGTTTTTCTCAAGAAGAAAGAAAGGTGGTACACATAAAACAAAGAAAAAGTAAAAAATAACGAGATGATAAGGAAAAATAAGATATGAAATCCAAAGTGGAAAACAATGTCAACAAAATTGAAATAAAAGACAAGACTTTAAGGACACAATTTCTTTCTCTTTTTTTTAATTTGTGACATAAGAGGGGATAAAGCCTCCAAAGCAAAAATGTTTTAACTCTAAAATTAAAAAAATTGATATGTGAAGATAGATACACTATATTCAGCAACCAAGGCTATGATCCCAAATGATGCGAATCCCTTTTGCGGACAACCTAAGAACCCTGGAACTCAATGGAATAAGAAAGATTGATTTACTAAGAATATGGCAAAGATGAAAAAATTGAAATCCTAAAGGGCAAGAACAGATTAAAAACGAAATAAGGTGCGACCAAAGTTTAAGACATCATTATATAGTATGAACGATGAAAGCTGGGTTAACAAAAGTGGGTAAATATACTATTGCTACGGTGCGTTTTTAGGTATCGAAACGAGCTTCAGATTTGATATATTATAGTAGTCATTTTGATGCACAAATTAAAAGTGATAACAGTTTTAAGTTATAACCATAATTAATACCGTCTTTTTGTTTTTACCCTGTGAACTGTATTAGCTCTCTTGTTTTTCTCAAGAAGAAAGAAAGGTGGAACACATAAAAAAAAGAAAAGTAAAAGATAACCAGATTTTAAGGAAAAATAAGATATGAAATCCAAAGTGGAAAACCATGGCAACAAAATTGAAATAAAAGACAAGACTTTAAGAACACAATTTCTATCTCTTTTTGGAATTTGTGACTTAAGAGATGAGAAATCCTCCAAAGCAAAAAAAATTTTAAATCTAAAATTCAAAAAATAGATATGTGAAGATAGATACGCTATTTTCAGCAACCAAGTCTATTATCCCAAACGATGCGAATCACTTTTGCGGACAACCTAAGAACCATGGAACTCAAAGTAATAAGAAGTATTAAATTACAAAGAATATTGCGAAGATGAAAAAATTGAAATCCTAAAGAGCAAGAACAGATTACAACGAAATAAGGTGCTACCAAAGTTTAAGACATCTTTATGTAATATGAACCATGAAATTTGGGTTGACAAAAGCGGGTAAATATACTATTGCTACGGTGCGTTTTTAGGTATCGGAACGAGGTTCAGATTTGATAAATTATAGTAGTCATTTTGATGCACAAATTAAATGATATAACAGTTTTAATTTACAACCATAATTAATACCTTCTTTTTGTTTTTACACTGTGAACTGTATTAGCTCTCTTATTTTTCTCAAGAAGAAAGAAAGGTGGAACACATAAAACAAAGAAAACTAAAAGATAACGAGATTTTAAAGAAAAATAAGATATGAAATCCAAAGTGGAAAACAATGTCGACAAAATTGAAATAAAAGACAAGACTTTAAGGACACAATTTCTTTCTCTTTTTGGAATTTGTGACTTAAGAGAGGAGAAAACCTCCAAAGGACTAAAGTTTTTAAATCTAAAGTTCTAAAAATAGATATGTGAAGATAGATACACTATTTTCAGCAACAAAGTTTATTATCCCAAACGATGCGATCCCATTTGCGAATAACCTAAGAACCCTGGAACTCAATGGAATAAGAAAGATTAAATTACTAAGAATATGGCTAAGACGAACAAATTGAAATCCAAAAGAACAAAAAGAGATTACAACGAAATAAGGTGCGACCAAAGTTTAAGACATCATTATGTAGTATGAACCATGAAAGAGTGGTTGACAAAAGTGGGGAAATATACTATTGCTACGGTGCGTTTTTAGGTATTAGAAGGAGCTTCAGATTTGACATATTATAGTAGTCATTTCCATGCACAAATTAAATGATATAACTGTTTTCAGTTACAACCACAATTAATACATTCTTTTAGTTTTTACATTGTGAAATGTATTAGCTCCCTTGTTTTTCTCAAGAAGAAAGAAAGGTGCAACACATAAAACAAAGAAAAGTAGAAGATAACGAGATTTTAAAGAAAACGAATATAAGAAATCCAAAGTGGAAAACAATGTCAACAAAATTGAAATAAAAGACAAGACTTTAAGGACACAATTTCTTTCTCTTCTTTTAACTTGTGACATAAGAGAGGATAAAGCCTCCAAAGAACAAAATATTTTAACTCTAAAATTCAAAAAATTGATATGTGAAGATAGATACACTATTTTCAGCAACCAAGGCTATGATCCCAAAATATGCGAATCCCTTTTGCGGACAACCTAAGAACCCTGGAACTCAATGGAATAAGAAAGATTCATTTACTAAGAATATGGCTAAGATGAACAAATTGAAATCCTAAAGGACAAGAACAGATTGCAACGAAATAAGGTGCGACCAAAGTTTAAGACATCATTATATAGTATGAACGATGAAAGTTGGGTTAAAAAAAGTGGGGAAATATAATATTGCTACGGTGCGTTTTTAGGTATCGGAACGAGCTTGAGATTTGATATATTATAGTAGTCATTTCGATGCACAAATTAGAAGTGATAACAGTTTTAAGTTACAACCATAATTAATACCTTCTTTTTGTTTTTACACTGTGAACTGTATTAGCTCTCTTGTTTTTCTCAAGAAGAAAGAAAGCTGGAACACATAAAAAAAAGAAAAGTAAAATATAACAAGATTTTATGGTAAAATAAGATATGAAATCCAAAGTGGAAAACATTGTCAACAAAATTGAAATAAAAGACAAGACTTTAAGGACACAATTTCTTTCTCTTCTTTTAACTTGTGACATAAGAGAGGATAAAGCCTCCAAAGCACAAAATTTTTTAAATCTAAAATTGAAAAAATTGATATGTGAAGATAGATACACTATATTCAGCAACCAAGGCTATGATCCCAAATGATGCGAATCCCTTTTGTGGACAACCTAAGAACCTTGGAACTCAAAGTAATAAGAAGTATTAAATTACAAAGAATATTGCGAAGATGAACAAATTGAAATCCTAAAGAGCAAGAACAGATTACAACGAAATAAGGTGCGACCAAAGTTTAAGACATCATTATGTAATATGAACCATGAAATTTGGGTTAACAAAAGTGGGTAAATATACTATTTCTACGGTGCGTTTTTAGGTATCGGAACGAGGTTCAGATTTGATATATTATAGTAGTCATTTTGATGCACAAATTAAAAGTGATAACAGTTTTAATTTACAACCATAATTAATACCTTCTTTTTGTTTTTACACTGTGAACTGTATTAGCTCTCTTGTTTTTCTCAAGAATAAAGAAAGGTGGAACACATAAAACAAAGAAAACTAAAAGATAATGTGATTTTAAAGAAAAATAAGATATGAAATACAAAGTGGAAAACAATGTCAACAAAATTGAAATAAAAGACAAGACTTTAAGGACACAATTTCTTTCTCTTTTTGGAATTTGTGACTTAAGAGAGGAGAAAACCTCCAAAGGACTAAAGTTTTTAAATCTAAAATTCTAAAAATAGATATGTGAAGATAGATACACTATTTTTAGCAACCAAGTTTATTATCCCAAACGATGCGATCCCATTTGCGAATAACCTAAGAACCCTGGAACTCAATGGAATAAGAAAGATTAAATTACTAAGAATATGGCTAAGACGAACAAATTGAAATCCAAAAGAACAAAAAGAGATTACAACGAAATAAGGTGCGACCAAAGTTTAAGACATCATTATGTAGTATGAACCATGAAAGAGTGGTTGACAAAAGTGGGGAAATATACTATTGCTACGGTGCGTTTTTAGGTATTAGAACGAGCTTCAGATTTGATATATTATAGTAGTCATTTCGATGCACAAATTAAATGATATAACTGTTTTCAGTTACAACCATAATTAATACATTCTTTTAGTTTTTACACTGTGAAATGTATTAGCTCTCTTGTTTTTCTCAAGAAGAAAGAAAGGTGGAACACATAAAACAAAGAAAAGTAGAAGATAACGAGATTTTAAAGATAAATAATATAAGAAATCCAAAGTGGAAAACAATGTCAACAAAATTGAAATAAAAGACAAGACTTTAAGGACACAATTTCTTTCTCTTTTTGGAATTTGTGACTTAAGAGAGGAGAAAACGTCCAAAGGACTAAAGTTTTTAAATCTAAAATTCTAAAAATAGATATGTGAAGATATATACACTATTTTCAGCAACCAAGTTTATTATCCCAAACGATGCGATCCCATTTGCGAATAACCTAAGAACCCTGGAACTCAATTGAATAAGAAAGATTAAATTACTAAGAATATGGCTAAGACGAACAAATTGAAATCCAAAAGAACAAAAAGAGATTACAACGAAATAAGGTGCGACCAAAGTTTAAGACATCATTATGTAGTATGAACCATGAAAGAGTGGTTGACAAAACTGGGGAAATATACTATTGCTACGGTGCGTTTTTAGGTATTAGAAGGAGCTTCAGATTTGACATATTATAGTAGTCATTTCAATGCACAAATTAAATGATATAACTGTTTTCAGTTACAACCACAATTAATACATTCTTTTAGTTTTTACACTGTGAAATGTATTAGCTCCCTTGTTTTTCTCAAGAAGAAAGAAAGGTGGAACACATAAAACAAAGAAAAGTAGAAGATAACGAGATTTTAAAGAAAACGAATATAAGAAATCCAAAGTGGAAAACAATTTCAACAAAATTGAAATAAAAGACAAGTCTTTAAGGACACAATTTCTTTCTCTTCTTTTAACTTGTGACATAAGAGAGGATAAAGCCTCCAAAGAACAAAATATTTTAACTCTAAAATTCAAAAAATTGATATGTGAAGATAGATACACTATTTTCAGAACCAAGGCTATGATCCCAAAATATGCGAATCCCTTTTGCGGACAACCTAAGAACCCTGGAACTCAATGGAATAAGAAAGATTCATTTACTAAGAATATGGCTAAGATGAACAAATTGAAATCCTAAAGGACAAGAACAGATTGCAACGAAATAAGGTGCGACCAAAGTTTAAGACATCATTATATAGTATGACCGATGAAAGTTGGGTAAAAAAAAGTGGGGAAATATAATATTGCTACGGTGCGTTTTTAGGTATCGGAACGAGCTTGAGATTTGATATATTATAGTAGTCATTTCGATGCACAAATTAAAAGTGATAACAGTTTTAAGTTACAACCATAATTAATACCTTCTTTTTGTTTTTACACTGTGAACTGTATTAGCTCTCTTGTTTTTCTCAAGAAGAAAGAAAGCTGGAACACATAAAAAAAAAGAAAAGTAAAATATAACAAGATTTTATGGTAAAATAAGATATGAAATCCAAAGTGGAAAACATTGTCAACAAAATTGAAATAAAAGACAAGACTTTAAGGACACAATTTCTTTCTCTTCTTTTAACTTGTGACATAAGAGAGGATAAAGCCTCCAAAGCACAAAATTTTTTAAATCTAAAATTGAAAAAATTGATATGTGAAGATAGATACACTATATTCAGCAACCAAGGCTATTATCCCAAATTATGCGAATCCCTTTTGCGGACAACCTAAGAACCTTGGAACTCAAAGTAATAAGAAGTATTAAATTACAAAGAATATTGCGAAGATGAACAAATTAAAATCCTAAAGAGCAAGAACAGATTACAACGAAATAAGGTGCGACCAAAGTTTAAGACATCATTATGTAATATGAACCATGAAATTTGGGTTAACAAAAGTGGGTAAATATACTATTTCTACGGTGCGTTTTTAGGTATCGGAACGAGGTTCAGATTTGATATATTATAGTAGTCATTTCGATGCACAAATTAAAAGTGATAACAGTTTTAAGTTACAACCATAATTAATACCTTCTTTTTGTTTTTACACTGTGAACTGTATTAGCTCTCTTGTTTTTCTCAAGAAGAAAGAAAGCTGGAACACATAAAAAAAAGAAAAGTAAAATATAACAAGATTTTATGGTAAAATAAGATATGAAATCCAAAGTGGAAAACATTGTCAACAAAATTGAAATAAAAGACAAGACTTTAAGGACACAATTTCTTTCTCTTCTTTTAACTTGTGACATAAGAGAGGATAAAGCCTCCAAAGCACAAATTTTTTTAAATCTAAAATAGAAAAAATTGATATGTGAAGATAGATACACTATATTCAGCAACCAAGGCTATGATCCCAAATGATGCGAATCCCTTTTGCGGACAACCTAAGAACCTTGGAACTCAAAGTAATAAGAAGTATTAAATTACAAAGAATATTGCGAAGATGAACAAATTGAAATCCTAAAGAGCAAGAACAGATTACAACGAAATAAGGTGCGACCAAAGTTTAAGACATCATTATGTAATATGAACCATGAAATTTGGGTTAACAAAAGTGGGTAAATATACTATTTCTACGGTGCGTTTTTAGGTATCGGAACGAGGTTCAGATTTGATATATTATAGTAGTCATTTTGATGCACAAATTAAAAGTGATAACAGTTTTAATTTACAACCATAATTAATACCTTTTTTTTGTTTTTACACTGTGAACTGTATTAGCTCTCTTGTTTTTCTCAAGAATAAAGAAAGGTGGAACACATAAAACAAAGAAAACTAAAAGATAATGTGATTTTAAAGAAAAATAAGATATGAAATCCAAAGTGGAAAACAATGTCAACAAAATAGAAATAAAAGACAAGACTTTAAGGACACAATTTCTTTCTCTTTTTGGAATTTGTGACTTAAGAGAGGAGAAAACCTCCAAAGGACTAAAGTTTTTAAATCTAAAATTCTAAAAATAGATATGTGAAGATAGATACACTATTTTCAGCAACCAAGTTTATTATCCCAAACGATGCGATCCCATTTGCGAATAACCTAAGAACCCTGGAACTCAATGGAATAAGAAAGATTAAATTACTAAGAATATGGCTAAGACGAACAAATTGAAATCCAAAAGAACAAAAAGAGATTACAACGAAATAAGGTGCGACCAAAGTTTAAGACATCATTATGTAGTATGAACCATGAAAGAGTAGTTGACAAAAGTGGGGAAATATACTATTGCTACGGTGCGTTTTTAGGTATTAGAAGGAGCTTCAGATTTGACATATTATAGTAGTCATTTCAATGCACAAATTAAATGATATAACTGTTTTCAGTTACAACCACAATTAATACATTCTTTTAGTTTTTACACTGTGAAATGTATTAGCTCCCTTGTTTTTCTCAAGAAGAAAGAAAGGTGGAACACATAAAACAAAGAAAAGTAGAAGATAACCAGATTTTAAAGAAAAAGAATATAAGAAATCCAAAGTGGAAAACAATGTCAACAAAATTGAAATAAAAGACAAGTCTTTAAGGACACAATTTCTTTCTCTTCTTTTAACTTGTGACATAAGAGAGGATAAAGCCTCCAAAGAACAAAATATTTTAACTCTAAAATTCAAAAAATTGATATGTGAAGATAGATACACTATTTTCAGCAACCAAGGCTATGATCCCAAAATATGCGAATCCCTTTTGCGGACAACCTAAGAACCCTGGAACTCAATGGAATAAGAAAGATTCATTTACTAAGAATATGGCTAAGATGAACAAATTGAAATCCTATAGGACAAGAACAGATTGCAACGAAATAAGGTGCGACCAAAGTTTAAGACATCATTATATAGTATGAACGATGAAAGTTGGGTTAAAAAAAGTGGGGAAATATAATATTGCTACGGTGCGTTTTTAGGTATCGGAACGAGCTTCAGATTTGATATATTATAGTAGTCATTTCGATGCACAAATTAAAAGTGATAACAGTTTTAAGTTACAACCATAATTAATACCTTCTTTTTGTTTTTACACTGTGAACTGTATTAGCTATCTTGTTTTTCTCAAGAAGAAAGAAAGCTGGAACACATAAAAAAAAGAAAAGTAAAATATAACAAGATTTTATGGTAAAATAAGATATGAAATCCAAAGTGGAAAACATTGTCAACAAAATTGAAATAAAAGACAAGACTTTAAGGACACAATTTCTTTCTCTTCTTTTAACTTGTGACATAAGAGAGGATAAAGCCTCCAAAGCACAAAATTTTTTAAATCTAAAATTGAAAAAATTGATATGTGAAGATAGATACACTATATTCAGCAACCAAGGCTATGATCCCAAATGATGCGAATCCCTTTTGCGGACAACTTAAGAACCTTGGAACTCAAAGTAATAAGAAGTATTAAATTACAAAGAATATTGCGAAGATGAACAAATTGAAATGCTAAAGAGCAAGAACAGATTACAACGAAATAAGGTGCGACCAAAGTTTAAGACATCATTATGTAATATGGACCATGAAATTTGGGTTAACAAAAGTGGGTAAATATACTATTTCTACGGTGCGTTTTTAGGTATCGGAACGAGGTTCAGATTTGATATATTATAGTAGTCATTTTGATGCACAAATTAAAAGTGATAACAGTTTTAATTTACAACCATAATTAATACCTTCTTTTTGTTTTTACACTGTGAACTGTATTTGCTCTCTTGTTTTTCTCAAGAAGAAAGAAAGGTGGAACACATAAAACAAAGAAAACTAAAAGATAACGAGATTTTAAAGAAAAATAAGATATGAAATCCAAAGTGGAAAACAATGTCAACAAAATTGAAATAAAAGACAAGACTTTAAGGACACAATTTCTTTCTCTTTTTGGAATTTGTGACTTAAGAGAGGAGAAAACCTCCAAAGGACTAAAGTTTTTAAATCTAAAATTCTAAAAATAGATATGTGAAGATAGATACACTATTTTTAGCAACCAAGTTTATTATCCCAAACGATGCGATCCCATTTGCGAATAACCTAAGAACCCTGGAACACAATGGAATAAGAAAGATTAAATTACTAAGAATATGGCTAAGACGAACAAATTGAAATCCAAAAGAACAAAAAGAGATTACAACGAAATAAGGTGCGACCAAAGTTTAAGACATCATTATGTAGTATGAACCATCAAAAGAGTGGTTGACAAAAGTGGTGAAATATACTATTGCTACGGTGCGTTTTTAGGTATTAGAACGAGCTTCAGATTTGATATATTATAGTAGTCATTTCGATGCACAAATTAAATGATATAACTGTTTTCAGTTACAACCATAATTAATACATTCTTTTAGTTTTTACACTGTGAAATGTATTAGCTCTCTTGTTTTTCTCAAGAAGAAAGGTGGAACACATAAAACAAAGAAAAGTAGAAGATAACGAGATTTTAAAGAAAAATAATATAAGAAATCCAAAGTGAAAAACAATGTCAACAAAATTGAAATAAAAGACAAGACTTTAAGGACACAATTTCTTTCTCTTTTTGGAATTTGTGACTTAAGAGAGGAGAAAACGTCCAAAGGACTAAAGTTTTTAAATCTAAAATTCTAAAAATAGATATGTGAAGATAGATACACTATTTTCAGCAACCAAGTTTATTATCCCAAACGATGCGATCCCATTTGCGAATAACCTAAGAACCCTGGAACTCAATGGAATAAGAAAGATTAAATTACTAAGAATATGGCTAAGACGAACAAATTGAAATCCAAAAGAACAAAAAGAGATTACAACGAAATAAGGTGCGCCCAAAGTTTAAGACATCATTATGTAGTATGAACCATGAAAGAGTGGTTGACAAAAGTGGGGAAATATACTATTGCTACGGTGCGTTTTTAGGTATTAGAAGGAGCTTCAGATTTGACATATTATAGTAGTCATTTCAATGCACAAATTAAATGATATAACTGTTTTCAGTTACAACCACAATTAATACATTCTTTTAGTTTTTACACTGTGAAATGTATTAGCTCTCTTGTTTTTCTCAAGAAGAAAGAAAGGTGGAACACATAAAAAAAAGAAAAGTAAAAGATAACGAGATTTTAAAGAAAAATAAGATATGAAATCCAAAGTGGAAAACAATGTCAACAAAATTGAAATAAAAGACAAGACTTTAAGGACACAATTTCTTTCTCTTTTTTTAAGTTGTTACATAAGAGAGGATAAAGCCTCCAAAGAACAAAATATTTTAACTCTAAAATTCAAAAAATTGATATGTGAAGATAGATACACTATTTTCAGCAACCAAGGCTATGATCCCAAAATATGCGAATCCCTTTTGTGGACAACCTAAGAACCCTGGAACTCAATGGAATAAGAAAGATTCATTTACTAAGAATATGGCTAAGATGAACAAATTGAAATCCTATTGGACAAGAACAGATTGCAACGAAATAAGGTGCGACCAAAGTTTAAGACATCATTTTATAGTATGAACGATGAAAGTTGGGTTAAAAAAAGTGGGGAAATATACTATTTCTACGGTGCGTTTTTAGGTATCGGAACGAGCTTCAGATTTGATATATTATAGTAGTCATTTCGATGCACAAATTAAAAGTGATAACAGTTTTAAGTTACAACCATAATTAATACCTTCTTTTTGTTTTTACACTGTGAACTGTATTAGCTCTCTTGTTTTTCTCAAGAAGAAAGAAAGCTGGAACACATAAAAAAAAAGAAAAGTAAAATATAACAAGATTTTATGGTAAAATAAGATATGAAATCCAAAGTGGAAAACATTGTCAACAAAATTGAAATAAAAGACAAGACTTTAAGGACACAATTTCTTTCTCTTCTTTTAACTTGTGACATAAGAGAGGATAAAGCCTCCAAAGCACAAAATTTTTTAAATCTAAAATTGAAAAAATTGATATGTGAAGATAGATACACTATATTCAGCAACCAAGGCTATGATCCCAAATTATGCGAATCCCTTTTGCGGACAACCTAAGAACCTTGGAACTCAAAGTAATAAGAAGTATTAAATTACAAAGAATATTGCGAAGATGAACAAATTAAAATCCTAAAGAGCAAGAACAGATTACAACGAAATAAGGTGCGACCAAAGTTTAAGACATCATTATGTAATATGAACCATGAAATTTGGGTTAACAAAAGTGGGTAAATATACTATTTCTACGGTGCGTTTTTAGGTATCGGAACGAGGTTCAGATTTGATATATTATAGTAGTCATTTTGATGCACAAATTAAAAGTGATAACAGTTTTAATTTACAACCATAATTAATACCTTCTTTTTGTTTTTACACTGTGAACTGTATTTGCTCTCTTGTTTTTCTCAAGAAGAAAGAAAGGTGGAACACATAAAACAAAGAAAACTAAAAGATAACAAGATTTTATGGTAAAATAAGATATGAAATCCAAAGTGGAAAACAATGTCAACAAAATTGAAATAAAAGACAAGACTTTAAGGACACAATTTCTTTCTCTTTTTGGAATTTGTGACTTAAGAGAGGAGAAAACCTCCAAAGGACTAAAGTTTTTAAATCTAAAATTCTAAAAATAGATATGTGAAGATAGATACACTATTTTTAGCAACCAAGTTTATTATCCCAAACGATGCGATCCCATTTGCGAATAACCTAAGAACCCTGGAACACAATGGAATAAGAAAGATTAAATTACTAAGAATATGGCTAAGACGAACAAATTGAAATCCAAAAGAACAAAAAGAGATTACAACGAAATAAGGTGCGACCAAAGTTTAAGACATCATTATGTAGTATGAACCATCAAAAGAGTGGTTGACAAAAGTGGTGAAATATACTATTGCTACGGTGCGTTTTTAGGTATTAGAACGAGCTTCAGATTTGATATATTATAGTAGTCATTTCGATGAACAAATTAAATGATATAACTGTTTTCAGTTACAACCATAATTAATACATTCTTTTAGTTTTTACACTGTGAAATGTATTAGCTCTCTTGTTTTTCTCAAGAAGAAAGGTGGAACACATAAAACAAAGAAAAGTAGAAGATAACGAGATTTTAAAGAAAAATAATATAAGAAATCCAAAGTGGAAAACAATGTCAACAAAATTGAAATAAAAGACAAGACTTTAAGGACACAATTTCTTTCTCTTTTTGGAATTTGTGACTTAAGAGAGGAGAAAACGTCCAAAGGACTAAAGTTTTTAAATCTAAAATTCTAAAAATAGATATGTGAAGATAGATACACTATTTTCAGCAACCAAGTTTATTATCCCAAACGATGCGATCCCATTTGCGAATAACCTAAGAACCCTGGAACTCAATGGAATAAGAAAGATTAAATTACTAAGAATATGGCTAAGACGAACAAATTGAAATCCAAAAGAACAAAAAGAGATTACAACGAAATAAGGTGCGACCAAAGTTTAAGACATCATTATGTAGTATGAACCATGAAAGAGTAGTTGACAAAAGTGGGGAAATATACTATTGCTACGGTGCGTTTTTAGGTATTAGAAGGAGCTTCAGATTTGACATATTATAGTAGTCATTTCAATGCACAAATTAAATGATATAACTGTTTTCAGTTACAACCACAATTAATACATTCTTTTAGTTTTTACACTGTGAAATGTATTAGCTCTCTTGTTTTTCTCAAGAAGAAAGAAAGGTGGAACACATAAAAAAAAAGAAAAGTAAAAGATAACGAGATTTTAAAGAAAAATACGATATGAAATCCAAAGTGGAAAACAATGTCAACAAAATTGAAATAAAAGACAAGACTTTAAGGACACAATTTCTTTCTCTTTTTTTAAGTTGTGACATAAGAGAGGATAAAGCCTCCAAAGAACAAAATATTTTAACTCTAAAATTCAAAAAATTGATATGTGAAGATAGATACACTATTTTCAGCAACCAAGGCTATGATCCCAAAGTATGCGAATCCCTTTTGTGGACAACCTAAGAACCCTGGAACTCAATGGAATAAGAAAGATTCATTTACTAAGAATATGGCTAAGATGAACAAATTGAAATCCTAAAGGACAAGAACAGATTGCAACGAAATAAGGTGCGACCAAAGTTTAAGACATCATTATATAGTATGAACGATGAAATTTGGGTTAAAAAAAGTGGGGAAATATAATATTGCTATGGTGCGTTTTTAGGTATCGGAACGAGCTTTAGATTTGATATATTATAGTAGTCATTTCGATGCACAAATTAAAAGTGATAATAGTTTTAAGTTACAACCATAATTAATACCTTCTTTTTGTTTTTACACTGTGAACTGTATTAGCTCTCTTGTTTTTCTCAAGAAGAAAGAAAGCTGGAACACATAAAAAAAAGAAAAGTAAAATATAACAAGATTTTATGGTAAAATAAGATATGAAATCCAAAGTGGAAAACATTGTCAACAAAATTGAAATAAAAGACAAGACTTTAAGGACACAATTTCTTTCTCTTCTTTTAACTTGTGACATAAGAGGGGATAAAGCCTCCAAAGCAAAAATGTTTTAACTCTAAAATTAAAAAAATTGATATGTGAAGATAGATACACTATATTCAACAACCAAGGCAATGATCCCAAATGATGCGAATCCCTTTTGCGGACAACCTAAGAACCTTGGAACTCAAAGTAATAAGAAGTATTAAATTACAAAGAAATTTTGCGAAGATGAAGAAATTGAAATCCTAAAGAGCAAGAACAAATTACAAAGAAATAAGGTGCCACCAAAGTTTAAGACATCATTATGTAATATGAACCATGAAATTTGGGTTAACAAAAGTGGGTAAATATACTATTTCTACGGTGCGTTTTTAGGTATCGGAACGAGGTTCAGATTTGATATATTATAGTATTCATTTTGATGCACAAATTAAAAGTGATAACAGTTTTAATTTACAACCATAATTAATACCTTCTTTTTGTTTTTACACTGTGAACTGTATTTGCTCTCTTGTTTTTCTCAAGAAGAAAGAAAGGTGGAACACATAAAACAAAGAAAACTAAAAGATAACGAGATTTTAAAGAAAAATAAGATATGAAATCAAAAGTGGAAAACAATGTCAACAAAATTGAAATAAAAGACAAGACTTTAAGGACATAATTTCTTTCTCTTTTTGGAATTTGTGACTTAAGAGATGAGAAAACCTCCAAAGGACTAAAGTTTTTAAATCTAAAATTCTAAAAATAGATATGTGAAGATAGATACACTATATTTAGCAACCAAGTTTATTATCCCAAACGATGCGATCCCATTTGTGAATAACCTAAGAACCCTGGAACTCAATGGAATAAGAAAGATTAAATTACTAAGAATATGGCTAAGACGAACAAATTGAAATCCAAAAGAACAAAAAGAGATTACAACGAAATAAGGTGCGACCAAAGTTTAAGACATCATTATGTAGTATGAACCATGAAAGAGTGGTTGACAAAAGTGGGTAAATATACTATTTCTACGGTGCGTTTTTAGGTATCGGAACGAGGTTCAGATTTGATATATTATAGTAGTCATTTCGAAGCACAAATTAAATGATATAACTGTTTTCAGTTACAACCACAATTAATACATTCTTTTAGTTTTTACACTGTGAAATGTATTAGCTCTCTTGTTTTTCTCAAGAAGAAAGAAAGGTGGAACACATAAAAAAAAGAAAAGTAGAAGATAACGAGATTTTAAAGAAAAATAATATAAGAAATCCAAAGTGGAAAACAATGTCAACAAAATTGAAATAAAAGACAAGTCTTTAAGGACACAATTTCTTTCTCTTCTTTTAACTTGTGACATAAGAGAGGATAAAGCCTCCAAAGAACAAAATTTTTTAAATCTAAAATTCAAAAAATAGATATGTGAAGATAGATGCACTATTTTCAGCAGCGAAGGCATTAATCCCAAAATATGCGAATCCCTTTTGCGGACAACCTAAGAACCCTGGAACTCAATGGAATAAGAAAGATTCATTTACTAAGAATATGGCTAAGATGAACAAATTGAAATCCTAAAGGGCAAGAACAGATTACAACGAAATAAGGTGCGACCAAAGTTTAAGACATCATTATATAGTATGAACGATGAAATTTGGGTTAAAAAAAGTGGGGAAATATAATATTGCTATGGTGCGTTTTTAGGTATCGGAACGAGCTTTAGATTTGATATATTATAGTAGTCATTTCGATGCACAAATTAAAAGTGATAATAGTTTTAAGTTACAACCATAATTAATACCTTCATTTTGTTTTTACACTGTGAACTGTATTAGCTCTCTTGTTTTTCTCAAGAAGAAAGAAGGTGGAACACATAAAAAAAAAGAAAAGTAAAATATAACAAGATTTTATGGTAAAATAAGATATGAAATCCAAAGTGGAAAACATTGTCAACAAAATTGAAATAAAAGACAAGACTTTAAGGACACAATTTCTTTCTCTTCTTTTAACTTGTGACATAAGAGGGGATAAAGCCTCCAAAGCAAAAATGTTTTAACTCTAAAATTAAAAAAATTGATATGTGAAGATAGATACACTATATTCAGCAACCAAGGCTATGATCCCAAATGATGCGAATCCCTTTTGCGGAAAACCTAAGAACCTTGGAACTCAAAGTAATAAGAAGTATTAAATTACAAAGAATATTGCGAAGATGAACAAATTGAAATCCTAAAGAGCAAGAACAGATTACAACGAAATAAGGTGCGACCAAAGTTTAAGACATCATTATGTAATATGAACCATGAAATTTGGGTTAACAAAAGTGGGTAAATATACTATTTCTACGGTGCGTTTTTAGGTATCGGAACGAGGTTCAGATTTGATATATTATAGTAGTCATTTTGATGCACAAATTAAAAGTGATAACAGTTTTAATTTACAACCATAATTAATACCTTCTTTTTGTTTTTACACTGTGAACTGTATTTGCTCTCTTGTTTTTCTCAAGAAGAAAGAAAGGTGGAACACATAAAACAAAGAAAACTAAAAGATAACGAGATTTTAAAGAAAAATAAGATATGAAATCCAAAGTGGAAAACAATGTCAACAAAATTGAAATAAAAGACAAGACTTTAAGGACAAAATTTCTATCTCTTTTTGGAATTTGTGACTTAAGAGAGGAGAAAACCTCCAAAGGACTAAAGTTTTTAAATCTAAAATTCTAAAAATAGATATGTGAATATAGATACACTATTTTTAGCAACCAAGTTTATTATCCCAAACGATGCGATCCCATTTGCGAATAACCTAAGCACCCAGGAACTCAATGGAATAAGAAAGATTAAATTACTAAGAATATGGCTAAGACGAACAAATTGAAATCCAAAAGAACAAAAAGAGATTACAACGAAAAAAGGTGCGACCAAAGTTTAAGACATCAGTATGTAGTATGAACCATGAAAGAGTGGTTGACAAAAGTGGGGAAATATACTATTGCTACGGTGCGTTTTTAGGTATTAGAACGAGCTTCAGATTTGACATATTATAGTAGTCATTTCAATGCACAAATTAAATGATATAACTGTTTTCAGTTAAAATCACAATTAATACATTCTTTTAGTTTTTACACTGTGAAATATATTAGCTCTCTTGTTTTTCTCAAGAAGAAAGAAAGGTGGAACACATAAAACAAAGAACAGTAGAAGATAACGAGATTTTAAAGAAATAGAATATAAGAAATCCAAAGTGGAAAACAATGTCAACAAAATTGAAATAAAAGACAAGTCTTTAAGGACACAATTTCTTTCTCTTCTTTTAACTTGTGACATAAGAGAGGATAAAGCCGCCAAAGAACAAAATATTTTAACTCTAAAATTCAAAAAATTGATATGTGAAGATAGATACACTATTTTCAGCAACCAAGGCTATGATCTCAAAATATGCGAATCCCTTTTGCGGACAACCTAAGAACCCTGGAACTCAATGGAATAAGAAAGATTCATTTACTAAGAATATGGCTAAGATGAACAAATTGAAATCCTAAAGGACAAGAACAGATTGCAACGAAATAAGGTGCGACCAAAGTTTAAGACATCATTATATAGTATGAACGATGAAAGTTGGGTTAAAAAACGTGGGGAAATATAATATTGCTACGGTGCGTTTTTAGGTATCGGAACGAGCTTCAGATTTGATATATTATAGTAGTCATTTTGATGCACAAATTAAAAGTGATAACAGTTTTAAGTTACAACCATAATTAATACCTTCTTTTTGTTTTTACACTGTGAACTGTATTAGCTCTCTTGTTTTTCTCAAGAAGAAAGAAAGCTGGAACACATAAAAAAAAGAAAAGTAAAATATAACAAGATTTTATGGTAAAATAAGATATGAAATCCAAAGTGGAAAACATTGTCAACAAAATTGAAATAAAAGACAAGACTTTAAGGACACAATTTCTTTCTCTTCTTTTAGCTTGTGACATAAGAGAGGATAAAGCCTCCAAAGCCCAAAATTTTTTAACTCTAAAATTGAAAAAATTGATATGTGAAGATAGATACACTATTTTCAGCAACCAAGGTTATGATCCCAAAATATGCGAATCCCATTTGCGGACAACCTAAGAACCCTGGAACTCAATGGAATAAGAAAGATTCATTTACTAAGAATATGGCTAAGATGAACAAATTGAAATCCTAAAGGGCAAGAACAGATTACAACAAAATAAGGTGCGACCAAAGTTTAAGACATGATTATATAGTATGAACGATGAAAGTTGGGTTAAAAAAAGTGAGGAAATATAATATTGCTACGGTGCGTTTTTAGGTATTAGAACGAGCTTCAGATTTGATATATTATAGTAGTCATTTCGATGCACAAATTAAATGATATAACTGTTTCCAGTTACAACCACAATTAATACATTCTTTTAGTTTTTACACTGTGAAATGTATTAGCTCTCTTGTTTTTCTCAAGAAGAAAGAAAGGGGGAACACATAAAACAAAGAAAAGTAGAAGATAACGAGATTTTAAAGAAAAATAATATAAGAAATCCAAAGTGGAAAACAATGTCAACAAAATTGAAATAAAAGACAAGTCTTTAAGGACACAATTTCTTTCTCTTCTTTTAACTTGTGACATAAGAGAGGATAAAGCCTCCAAAGAACAAAATTTTTTAAATCTAAAATTCAAAAAATAGATATGTGAAGATAGATGCACTATTTTCAGCAACCAAGTCTATTTTCCCAAACGATGCGAATCCGTTTTGCGGACAACCTAAGAACCGTGGAACTCAATGGAATAAGAAAGATTAAATTACTAAGAATATGGCTAAGATGAACAAATTGAAATCCTAAAGGGCAAGAATAGATTGCAACGAAATAAGGTGCGACCAAAGTTTAAGACATCATTATATAGTATGAACGATGAAAGTTGGGTTAAAAAAAGTGGGGAAATATAATATTGCTACGGTGCGTTTTTAGGTATCGGAACGAGCTTTAGATTTGATATATTATAGTAGTCATTTCGATGCACAAATTAAAAGTGATAACAGTTTTAAGTTACAACCATAATTAATACCTTCTTTTTGTTTTTACACTGTGAACTGTATTAGCTCTCTTGTTTTTCTCAAGAAGAAAGAAAGCTGGAACACATAAAAAAAGAAAAGTAAAATATAACAAGATTTTATGGTAAAATAAGATATGAAATCCAAAGTGGAAAACATTGTCAACAAAATTGAAATAAAAAACAAGACTTTGAGGACACAATTTCTTTCTCTTCTTTTAACTTGTGACATAAGAGAGGATAAAGCCTCCAAAGAACAAAATATTTTAACTCTAAAATTCAAAAAATTGATATGTGAAGATAGATACACTATTTTCAGCAACCAAGGCTATGATCACTAAATATGCGAATCCCTTTTGCGGACAACCTAAGAATCCTGGAACTCAATGGAATAAGAAAGATTCATTTACTAAGAATATGGCTAAGATGAAAAAAATTGAAATCCTAAAGGACAAGAATAGATTGCAACGAAATAAGGTGCGACCAAAGTTTAAGACATCATTATATAGTATGAACGATGAAAGTTGGGTTAAAAAAAGGGGGGAAATATAATATTGCTACGGTGCGTTTTGAGGAATCGGAACGAGTTTCAGATTTGATATATTATAGTAGTCATTTTGATGCACAAATTAAAAGTGATAACAGTTTTAAGTTACAACCATAATTAATACCTTCTTTTTGTTTTTACACTGTGAACTGTATTAGCTCTCTTGTTTTTCTCAAGAAGAAAGAAAGCTGGAACACATGAAAAAAGAAAAGTAAAATATAACAAGATTTTATGGTAAAATAAGATATGAAATCCAAAGTGGAAAACATTGTCAAGAAAATTGAAATAAAAGACAAGACTTTGAGGACACAATTTCTTTCTCTTCTTTTAACTTGTGACATAAGAGAGGATAAAGCCTCCAAAGAACAAAATATTTTAACTCTAAAATTCAAAAAATTGATATGTGAAGATAGATACACTATTTTCAGCAACCAAGGCTATGATCACTAAATATGCGAATCCCTTTTGCGGACAACCTAAGAATCCTGGAACTCAATGGAATAAGAAAGATTCATTTACTAAGAATATGGTAAGATGAACAAATTGAAATCCTAAAGGGCAAGAACAGATTACAACGAAATAAGGTGCGACCAAAGTTTAAGACATCATTATATAGTATGAACGATGAAAGTTGAGTTAAAAAAAGTGGGGAAATATAATATTGCTACGGTGCGTTTTGAGGAATCGGAACGAGTTTCAGATTTGATATATTATAGTAGTCATTTTGATGCACAAATTAAAAGTGATAACAGTTTTAAGTTACAACCATAATTAATACCTTCTTTTTGTTTTTACACTGTGAACTGTATTAGCTCTCTTGTTTTTCTCAAGAAGAAAGAAAGCTGGAACACATGAAAAAAGAAAAGTAAAATATAACAAGATTTTATGGTAAAATAAGAGATGAAATCCAAAGTGGAAAACATTGTCAACAAAATTGAAATAAAAGACAAGACTTTGAGGACACAATTTCTTTCTCTTCTTTTAACTTGTGACATAAGAGAGGATAAAGCCTCCAAAGAACAAAATATTTTAACTCTAAAATTCAAAAAATTGATATGTGAAGATAGATACACTATTTTCAGCAACCAAGGCTATGATCACTAAATATGCGAATCCCTTTTGCGGACAACCTAAGAATCCTGGAACTCAATGGAATAAGAAAGATTCATTTACTAAGAATATGGCTAAGATGAACAAATTGAAATACTAAAGCACAAGAATAGATTGCAACGAAATAAGGTGCGACCAAAGTTTAAGACATCATTATATAGTATGAACGATGAAAGTTGGGTTAAAAAAAGGGGGGAAATATAATATTGCTACGGTGCGTTTTGAGGAATCGGAACGAGTTTCAGATTTGATATATTATAGTAGTCATTTTGATGCACAAATTAAAAGTGATAACAGTTTTAAGTTATAACCATAATTAATACCGTCTTTTTGTTTTTACACTGTGAACTGTATTAGCTCTCTTGTTTTTCTCAAGAAGAAAGAAAGGTGGAACACATAAAAAAAGAAAAGTAAAAGATAACCAGATTTTAAAGAAAAATAAGATATGAAATCCAAAGTGGAAAACCATGGCAACAAAATTGAAATAAAAGACAAGACTTTAAGAACACAATTTCTATCTCTTTTTGGAATTTGTGACTTAAGAGATGAGAAATCCTCCAAATCAAAAATATTTTTAAATCTAAAATTCAAAGAATAGATATGTGAAGATAGATACACTATTTTCAGCAACCAAGTCTATTATCCCAAACGATGCGAATCCCTTTTGCGGACAACCTAAGAACCTTTGAACTCAAAGTAATAAGAAGTATTAAATTACAAAGAATTTTGCGAAGATGAACAAATTGAAATCCTAAAGAGCAAGAACAGATTACAACGAAATAAGGTGCGACCAAAGTTTAAGACATCATTTTGTAATATGAACCATGCAATTTGGGTTAACAAAAGTGGGTAAATATACTATTTCTACGGTGCGTTTTTAGGTATCGGAACGAGGTTCAGATTTGATATATTATAGTAGTCATTTTGATGCACAAATTAAAAGTGATAACAGTTTTAATTTACAACCATAATTAATACCTTCTTTTTGTTTTTACACTGTGAACTGTATTAGCTCTCTTGTTTTTCTCAAGAACAAAGAAAGGTGGAACACATAAAATAAAGAAAACTAAAAGATAACGAGATTTTAAAGAAAAATAAGATATGAAATCCAAAGTGGAAAACAATGTCAACAAAATTGAAATAAAAGACAAGACTTTAAGGACATAATTTCTTTCTCTTTTTGGAATTTGTGACTTAAGAGAGGAGAAAACCTCCAAAGGACTAAAGTTTTTAAATCTAAAATTCTAAAAATAGATATGTGAAGATAGATACACTATTTTTAGCAACCAAGTTTATTATCCCAAACGATGCGATCCCATTTGCGAATAACCTAAGAAACCTGGAACTCAATGGAATAAGAAAGATTAAATTACTAAGAATATGGCTAAGACGAACAAATTGAAATCCAAAAGAACAAAAAGAGATTACAACGAAATAAGGTGCGACCAAAGTTTAAGACATCATTATGTAGTATGAACCATGAAAGAGTGGTTGACAAAAGTGGGGAAATATACTATTGCTACGGTTCGTTTTTAGGTATTAGAACGAGCTTCAGATTTGATATATTATAGTAGTCATTTCGATGCACAAATTAAATGATATAACTGTTTTCAGTTACAACCATAATTAATACATTCTTTTAGTTTTTACACTGTGAAATGTATTAGCTCTCTTGTTTTTCTCAAGAAGAAATGTGGAACATATAAAACAAAGAAAAGTAGAAGATAACGAGATTTTAAAGAAAAATAATATAAGAAATCCAAAGTGGAAAACAATGTCAACAAAATTGAAATAAAAGACAAGTCTTTAAGGACACAATTTCTTTCTCTTCTTTTAACTTGTGACATAAGAGAGGATAAAGCCTCCAAAGCACAAAATTTTGTAACTCTAAAATTGAAAAAATTGATATGTGAAGATAGATACACTATTTTCAACAACGAAGGCATTGATCCCAAAATATGCGAATCCCTTTTGCGGACAACCTAAGAACCCTGGAACTCAATGGAATAAGAAAGATTCATTTACTCAGAATATGGCTAAGATGAACAAATTGAAATCCTAAAGGGCAAGAACAGATTACAACGAAATAAGGTGCGACCAAAGTTTAAGACATCATTATATAGTATGAACGATGAAAGTTGGGTTAAAAAAATGGGGAAATATAATATTGCTACGGTGCGTTTTTAGGTATCGGAACGAGCTTTAGATTTGATATATTATACTAGTCATTTCGATGCACAAATTAAAAGTGATAACAGTTTTAAGTTACAACCATAATTAATACCTTCTTTTTGTTTTTACACTGTGAACTGTATTAGCTCTATTGTTTTTCTCAAGAAAAAAGAAAGGTGGTACACATAAAACAAAGAAAAAGTAAAAAATAACGAGATTATAAGGAAAAATAAGATATGAAATCCAAAGTGGAAAACAATGTCAACAAGATTGTAATAAAAGAAAAGACTTTAAGGACACAATTTCTTTCTCTTTTTTTAATTTGTGACATAAGAGGGGATAAAGCCTCCAAAGCAAAAATGTTTTAACTCTAAAATTAAAAAAATTGATAAGTGAAGATAGATACACTATATTCAGCAACCAAGGCTATGATCCCAAATGATGCGAATCCCGTTTGCGGACAACCTAAGAACCTTGGAACTCAAAGTAATAAGTAGTATTAAATTACAAAGAATATTGCGAAGATGAACAAATTGAAATCCTAAAGAGCAAGAACAGATTACAACGAAATAAGGTGCGACCAAAGTTTAAGACATCATTATGTAATATGAACCATGAAATTTGGGTTAACAAAAGTGGGTAAATATACTATTTCTACGGTGCGTTTTTAGGTATCGGAACGAGGTTGAGATTTGATATATTATAGTAGTCATTTTGATGCACAAATTAAAAGTGATAAGAGTTTTAATTTACAACCATAATTTATACCTTCTTTTTGTTTTTACACTGTGAACTGTATTAGCTCTCTTGTTTTTCTCAAGAAGAAAGAAAGGTGGAACACATAAAACAAAGAAAACTAAAAGATAACAAGATTTTAAAGAAAAATAAGATATGAAATCCAAAGTGGAAAACAATGTCAACAAAATTGAAATAAAAGACAAGACTTTAAGGACACAATTTCTTTCTCTTTTTGGAATTTGTGACTTAAGAGAGGAGAAAACCTCCAAAGGACTAAAGTTTTTAAATCTAAAATTCTAAAAATAGATATGTGAAGATAGATACACTATTTTTAGCAACCAAGTTTATTATCCCAAATGATGCGATCCCATTTGCGAATAACCTAAGAACCCTGGAACTCAATGGAATAAGAAAGATTAAATTACTAAGAATATGGCTAAGACGAACAAATTGAAATCCAAAAGAACAAAAAGAGATTACAACGAAATAAGGTGCGACCAATGTTTAAGACATCATTATGTAGTATGAACCATGAAAGAGTGGTTGACAAAAGTGGGGAAATATACTATTGCTACGATGCGTTTTTAGGTATTAGAACGAGCTTCATATTTGATATATTATAGTAGTCATTTCGATGCACAAATTAAATGATATAACTGTTTTCAGTTACAAAAATAATTAATACATTCTTTTAGTTTTTACACTGTGAAATGTATTAGCTCTCTTCTTTTTCTCAAGAAGAAAGGTGGAACACATAAAACAAAGAAAAGTAGAAGATAACGAGATTTTAAAGAAAAATAATATAAGAAATCCAAAGTGGAAAACAATGTCAACAAAATTGAAATAAAAGACAAGTCTTTAAGGACACAATTTCTTTCTCTTCTTTTAACTTGTGACATAAGAGAGGATAAAGCCACCAAAGCACAAAATTTTTTAACTCTAAAATTGAAAAAATTGATATGTGAAGATAGATACACTATTTTCAGCAACCAAGGCTATGATCCCAAAATATGCGAAGCCCTTTTGCGGATAACCTAAGAACCCTGGAACTCAATGGAATAAGAAAGATTCATTTACTAAGAATATGGCTAAGATGAACAAATTGAAATCCTAAAGGGCAAGAACAGATTACAACGAAATAAGGTGCGACCAAAGTTTAAGACATCATTATATAGTATGAACGATGAAAGTTGGGTTAAAAAAAGTGGGGAAATATAATATTGCTACGATACGTTTTTAGGTATTAGAACGAGCTTCAGATTTGATATATTATAGTAGTCATTTCGATGCACAAATTAAATGATATAACTGTTTTCAGGTACAACCACAATTAATACATTCTTTTAGTTTTTACACTGTGAAATGTATTAGCTCTCTTGTTTTTCTCAAGAAGAAAGAAAGGGGGAACACATAAAACAAAGAAAAGTAGAAGATAACGAGATTTTAAAGAAAAATAATATAAGAAATCCAAAGTGGAAAACAATGTCAACAAAATTGAAATAAAAGACAAGTCTTTAAGGACACAATTTCTTTCTCTTTTTTTAACTTGTGACATAAGAGAGGATAAAGCCTCCAAAGAACAAAAATATTTAAATCTAAAATTCAAAAAATAGATATTAGAAGATAGATACACTATTTTCAGCAACCAAGTCTATTTTCCCAAACGATGCGAATCCGTTTTGCGGACAACCTAAGAACCCTGGAACTCAATGGAATAAGAAAGATTAAATTACTAAGAATATGGCTAAGATGAACAAATTGAAATCCTAAAGGGCAAGAATAGATTGCAACGAAATAAGGTGCGACCAAAGTTTAAGACATCATTATATAGTATGAACGATGAAAGTTGGGTTAAAAAAAGTGGGGAAATATAATATTGCTACGGTGTGTTTTTAGGTATCGGAACGAGCTACAGATTTGATATATTATAGTAGTCATTTCGATGCACAAATTAAAAGTGATAACAGTTTTAAGTTACAACCATAATTAATACCTTCTTTTTGTTTTTACACTGTGAACTGTATTAGCTCTCTTGTTTTTCTCAAGAAGAAAGAAAGCTGGAACACATAAAAAAAAGAAAAGTAAAATATAACAAGATTTTCAGGTAAAATAAGATATGAAATCCAAAGTGGAAAACATTGTCAACAAAATTGAAATAAAAGACAAGACTTTAAGGACACAATTTCTTTCCCTTCGTTTAACTTGTGACATAAGAGAGGATAAAGCCTCCAAAGCACAAAATTTTTTAACTCTAAAATTGAAAAAATTGATATGTGAAGATAGATACACTATTTTCAGCAAGCAAGGCTATGATCCCAAAATATGCGAATCCCTTTTGCGGACAACCTAAGAACCCTGGAACTCAATGGAATAAGAAAGATTCATTTACTAAGAATATGGCTAAGATGAACAAATTGAAATCCTAAAGGGCAAGAACAGATTGCAACGAAATAAGGTGCGACCAAAGTTTAAGACATCATTATATAGTATGAACGATGAAAGTTGGGTTAAAAAAAGTGGGGAAATATAATATTGCTACGGTGCGTTTTTAGGTATTAGAACGAGCTTCAGATTTGATATATTATAGTAGTCATTTCGATGCACAAATTAAATGTTATAACTGTTTTCAGTTACAACCATAATTAATACATTTTTTTTTGTTTTTACACTATGAACTATATTAGCTCTCTTGTTTTTCTGAAGAAGAAATAAAGGTGGAACACATAAAACAAAGAAAAGTAGAAGATAACGAGATTTTAAAGAAAAATAATATAAGAAATCCAGAGTGGAAAACAATGTCAACAAAATTGAAATAAAAGACAAGTCTTTAAGGACACAATTTCTTTCCCTTCTTTTAACTTGTGACATAAGAGAGGATAAAGCCTCCAAAGAACAAAATATTTTAACTCTAAAATTCAAAAAATTGATATGTGAAGATAGATACACTATTTTCAGCAACCAAGGCTATGATCCCAAAATATGTGAATGCCTTTTGCGGACAACCTAAGAACCCTGGACCCCAATGGAATAAGAAAGATTCATTTACTAAGAATATGGCTAAGATGAACAAATTGAAATCCTAAAGGACAAGAACAGATTGCAACGAAATAAGGTACGACCAAAGTTTAAGACATCATTATATAGTATGAACGATGAAAGTTGGGTTAAAAAAAGTGGGGAAATATAATATTGCTACGGTTGTTTCTAGGTATCGGAACGAGGTTTAGATTTGATATATTATAGTAGTCATTTTGATGCACAAATTAAAAGTGATAACAGTTTTAATTTACAACTATAATTAATACCTTCTTTTTGTTTTTACACTGTGAACTGTATTAGCTCTCTTGTTTTTCTCAAGAAGAAAGAAAGGTGGAACACATAAAACAAAAAAAACTAAAAGATAACGAGATTTTAAAGAAAAATAAGATATGAAATCCAAAGTGGAAAACAATGTCAACAAAATTGAAATAAAAGACAAGACTTTAAGGACACAATTTCTTTCTCTTTTTGGAATTTGTGACTTAAGAGAGGAGAAAACCTCCAAAGGACTAAAGTTTTTAAATCTAAAATTCTAAAAATAGATATGTGAAGATAGATACACTATTTTTAGCAACCAAGTTTATTATCCCAAACGATGCGATCCCATTTGCGAATAACCTAAGAACCCTGGAACTCAATGGAATAAGAAAGATTAAATTACTAAGAATATGGCTAAGACGAACAAATTGAAATCCAAAAGAACAAAAAGAGATTACAACGAAATAAGGTGCGACCAATGTTTAAGACATCATTATGTAGTATGAACCATGAAAGAGTGGTTGACAAAAGTGGGGAAATATACTATTGCTACGATGCGTTTTTAGGTATTAGAACGAGCTTCAGATTTGATATATTATAGTAGTCATTTCGATGCACAAATTAAATGATATAACTGTTTTCAGTTACAACCATAATTAATACATTCTTTTAGTTTTTACACTGTGAAATGTATTAGCTCTCTTGTTTTTCTCAAGAAGAAAGGTGGAACACATAAAACAAAGAAAAGTAGAAGATAACGAGATTTTAAAGAAAAATAATATAAGAAATCCAAAGTGGAAAACAATGTCAACAAAATTGAAATAAAAGACAAGTCTTTAAGGACACAATTTGTTTCTCTTCTTTTAACTTGTGACATAAGAGAGGATAAAGCCACCAAAGCACAAAATTTTTTAACTCTAAAATTGAAAAAATTGATATGTGAAGATAGATACACTATTTTCAGCAACCAAGGCTATGATCCCAAAATATACGAATCCCTTTTGCGGAGAACCTAAGAACCCTGGAACTCAATGGAATAAGAAAGATTCATTTACTAAGAATATGGCTAAGATGAACAAATTGAAATCCTAAAGGGCAAGAACAGATTACAACGAAATAAGGTGCGACCAAAGTTTAAGACATCATTATATAGTATGAACAATGAAAGTTGAGTTAAAAAAAGTGGGCAAATATAATATTGCTACGGTGCATTTTTAGGTATCGGAACGAGCTTTAGATTTGATATATTATAGTAGTCATTTCGATGCACAAATTAAAAGTGATAACAGTTTTAAGTTACAACCATAATTAATACCTTCTTTTTGTTTTTACACTGTGAACTGTATTAGCTCTCTTGTTTTTCTCAAGAAGAAAGAAAGCTGGAACACATAAAAAAAAGAAAAGTAAAATATAACAAGATTTTATGGTAAAATAAGATATGAAATCCAAAGTGGAAAACATTGTCAACAAAATTGAAATAAAAGACAAGACTTTAAGGACACAATTTCTTTCCCTTCTTTTAACTTGTGACATAAGAGAGGATAAAGCCTCCAAAGCACAAAATTTTTTAACTCTAAAATTGAAAAAATTGATATGTGAAGATAGATACACTATTTTCAGCAACCAAGGCTATGATCCCAAAATATGCGAATCCCTTTTGCGGACAACCTAAGAACCTTGGAACTCAATGGAATAAGAAAGATTCATTTACTAAGAATATGGCTAAGATGAACAAATTGAAATCCTAAAGGGCAAGAACAGATTACAACGAAATAAGGTGCGACCAAAGTTTAAGACATCATTATATAGTATGAATGATGAAAGTTGGGTTAAAAAAAGTGGGGAAATATAATATTGCTACGGTGCGTTTTTAGGTATTAGAACGAGCTTCAGATTTGATATATTATAGTAGTCATTTCGATGCACAAATTAAATGTTATAACTGTTTTCAGTTACAACCATAATTAATACATTTTTTTTTGTTTTTACACTATGAACTATATTAGCTCTCTTGTTTTTCTGAAGAAGAAATAAAGGTGGAACACATAAAACAAAGAAAAGTAGAAGATAACGAGATTTTAAAGAAAAATAATATAAGAAATCCAGAGTGGAAAACAATGTCAACAAAATTGAAATAAAAGACAAGTCTTTAAGGACACAATTTCTTTCCCTTCTTTTAACTTGTGACATAAGAGAGGATAAAGCCTCCAAAGAACAAAATATTTTAACTCTAAAATTCAAAAAATTGATATGTGAAGATAGATACACTTTTTTCAGCAACCAAGGCTATGATCCCAAAATATGCGAATCCCTTTTGCGGACAACCTAAGAACCCTGGAACTCAATGGAATAAGAAAGATTCATTTACTAAGAATATGGCTAAGATGAACAAATTGAAATCCTAAAGGACAAGAACAGATTGCAACGAAATAAGGTACGACCAAAGTTTAAGACATCATTATATAGTATGAACGATGAAAGTTGGGTTAAAAAAAGTGGGGAAATATAATATTGCTACGGTTGTTTTTAGGTATCGGAACGAGGTTTAGATTTGATATATTATAGTAGTCATTTTGATGCACAAATTAAAAGTGATAACAGTTTTAATTTACAACTATAATTAATACCTTCTTTTTGTTTTTACACTGTGAACTGTATTAGCTCTCTTGTTTTTCTCAAGAAGAAAGAAAGGTGGAACACATAAAACAAAGAAAACTAAAAGATAACGAGATTTTAAAGAAAAATAAGATATGAAATCCAAAGTGGAAAACAATGTCAACAAAATTGAAATAAAAGACAAGACTTTAAGGACACAATTTCTTTCTCTTTTTGGAATTTGTGACTTAAGAGAGGAGAAAACCTCCAAAGGACTAAAGTTTTTAAATCTAAAATTCTAAAAATAGATATGTGAAGATAGATACACTATTTTTAGCAACCAAGTTTATTATCCCAAACGATGCGATCCCATTTGCGAATAACCTAAGAACCCTGGAACTCAACAGAATAAGAAAGATAAAATTACTAAGAATATGGCTAAGATGAACAAATTGAAATCCAAAAGAACAAAAAGAGATTACAACGAAATAAGGTGCGACCAATGTTTAAGACATCATTATGTAGTATGAACCATGAAAGAGTGGTTGACAAAAGTGGGGAAATATACTATTGCTACGATGCGTTTTTAGGTATTAGAACGAGCTTCAGATTTGATATATTATAGTAGTCATTTCGATGCACAAATTAAATGATATAACTGTTTTCAGTTACAACCATAATTAATACATTCTTTTAGTTTTTACACTGTGAAATGTATTAGCTCTCTTGTTTTTCTCAAGAAGAAAGGTGGAACACATAAAACAAAGAAAAGTAGAAGATAACGAGATTTTAAAGAAAAATAATATAAGAAATCCAAAGTGGAAAACAATGTCAACAAAATTGAAATAAAAGACAAGTCTTTAAGGACACAATTTCTTTCTCTTCTTTTAACTTGTGACATAAGAGAGGATAAAGCCACCAAAGCACAAAATTTTTTAACTCTAAAATTGAAAAAATTGATATGTGAAGATAGATACACTATTTTCAGCAACCAAGGCTATGATCCCAAAATATACGAATCCCTTTTGCGGAGAACCTTAGAACCCTGGAACTCAATGGAATAAGAAAGATTCATTTACTAAGAATATGGTAAGATGAACAAATTGAAATCCTAAAGGGCAAGAACAGATTACAACGAAATAAGGTGCGACCAAAGTTTAAGACATCATTATATAGTATGAACTATGAAAGTTGAGTTAAAAAAAGTGGGGAAATATAATATTGCTACGGTGCGTTTTTAGGTATCGGAACGAGCTTTAGATTTGATATATTATAGTAGTCATTTCGATGCACAAATTAAAAGTGATAACAGTTTTAAGTTACAACCATAATTAATACCTTTTTTTTGTTTTTACACTGTGAACTGTATTAGCTCTCTTGTTTTTCTCAAGAAGAAAGAAAGCTGGAACACATAAAAAAAAGAAAAGTAAAATATAACAAGATTTTATGGTAAAATAAGATATGAAATCCAAAGTGGAAAACATTTTCAACAAAATTGAAATAAAAGACAAGACTTTAAGGACACAATTTCTTTCCCTTCTTTTAACTTGTGACATAAGAGAGGATAAAGCCTCCAAAGCACAAAATTTTTTAACTCTAAAATTGAAAAAATTGATATGTGAAGATAGATACACTATTTTCAGCAACCAAGGCTATGATCCCAAAATATGCGAATCCCTTTTGCGGACAACCTAAGAACCCTGGAACTCAATGGAATAAGAAAGATTCATTTACTAAGAATATGGCTAAGATGAACAAATTGAAATCCTAAAGTACAAGAACAGATTGCAACGAAATAAGGTGCGACCAAAGTTTAAGACATCATTATATAGTATGAACGATGAAAGTTGGGTTAAAAAAAGTGGGGAAATATAATATTGCTACGGTGCGTTTTTAGGTATTAGAACGAGCTTCAGATTTGATATATTATAGTAGTCATTTCGATGCACAAATTAAATGATATAACTGTTTTCAGTTACAACCATAATTAATACATTCTTTTAGTTTTTACACTGTGAAATGTATTAGCTCTCTTGTTTTTCTCAAGAAGAAAGAAAGGGGGAACACATAAAACAAAGAAAAGTAGAAGATAACGAGATTTTAAAGAAAAATAATATAAGAAATCCAAAGTGGAAAACAATGTCAACAAAATTGAAATAAAAGACAAGTCTTTAAGGACACAATTTCTTTCTCTTCTTTTAACTTGTGACATAAGAGAGGATAAAGCCTCCAAAGAACAAAATTTTTTAAATCTAAAATTCAAAAAATAGATATGTGAAGATAGATACACTATTTTCAGCAACCAAGTCTATTTTCCCAAACGATGCGAATCCGTTTTGTGGACAACCTAAGGACCCTGGAACTCAATGGAATAACAAAGATTAAATTACTAAGAATATGGCTAAGATGAACAAATTGAAATCCTAAAGGGCAAGAATAGATTGCAACGAAATAAGGTGCGACCAAAGTTTAAGACATCATTATATAGTATGAACGATGAAAGTTGGGTTAAAAAAAGTGGGGAAATATAATATTGCTACGGTGTGTTTTTAGGTATCGGAACGAGCTATAGATTTGATATATTATAGTAGTCATTTCGATGCACAAATTAAAAGTGATAACAGTTTTAAGTTACAACCATAATTAATACCTTCTTTTTCTTTTTACACTGTGAACTATATTAGCTCTCTTGTTTTTCTCAAGAAGAAAGAAAGGTGGAACACATAAAAAAAAGAAAAGTAAAATATAACAAGATTTTCAGGTAAAATAAGATATGAAATCCAAAGTGGAAAACATTGTCAACAAAATTGAAATAAAAGACAAGACTTTAAGGACACAATTTCTATCTCTTTTTGGAATTTGCGACGTAAGAGAGGAGAAAACCTCCAAAGCACAAAATTTTTTAAATCTAAAATTCAAAAAATAGATATGTGAAGATAGATACACTATTTTCAGCAACCAAGTCTATTTTCCCAAACGATGCGAATCTGTTTTGCGGACAACCTAAGAACCCTGGAACTCAATGGAATAAGAAAGATTAAATTACTATGAATAAGGCTAAGATGAACAAATTGAAATCCAAAAGAGCAAAAACCGATTACAAAAAAAATAAGGTGCAACCAAAGTTTAAGACATCATTATGTAGTATGAACCATGAAAGTTGGATTGACAAAAGTGGGGAAATATACTATTGCTACGGTGCGTTTTTAGGTATTAGAACGAGCTTCAGATTTGATATATTATAGTAGTCATTTCGATGCACAAATTAAATGTTATAACTGTTTTCAGTTACAACCACAATTAATACATTTTTTTTCGTTTTTACACTATGAACTATATTAGCTCTCTTGTTTTTCTGAAGAAGAAATAAAGGTGGAACACATAAAACAAAGAAAAGTAAAAGATAACGAGGTTTTAAAGAAAAATAATATAAGAAATCCAAAGTGGAAAACAATGTCAACAAAATTGAAATAAAAGACAAGTCTTTAAGGACATAATTTCTTTCTCTTCTTTTAACTTGTGACATAAGAGAGGATAAAGCCTCCAAAGCACAAATTTTTTAACTCTAAAATTCAAAAAATTGATATGTGAAGATAGATACACTATTTTCAGCAACCAAGGCTATGATCCCAAAATATGCGAATCCCTTTTCCGGACAACCTAAGAACCCTGGAACGCAATGGAATAAGAAGGATTGATTTACTAAGAATATGGCTAAGATGAACAAATTGAAATCCTAAAGGGCAAGAATAGATTACAACAAAATAATGTGCGACCAAAGTTTAAGACATCATTATATAGTATGAATAATGAAAGTTGGGTTAACAAAAGTGGGGAAATATACTATTGCTATTGTGCGTTTTTAGGTATCGGAACGAGCTTCAGATTTGATATATTATATTAGTCATTTCGATGCACAAATTTAAAGTTATAACTGTTTTAAGTTACAACCATAATTAATACATTCTATTTGTTTTTACACTGTGAAATGTATTAGCTCTCTTGTTTTTCTCAAGAAGAAAGAAAGGTGGAACACATAAAACAAAGAAAAGTAAAAGATAACGAGATTTTAAAGAGAAATAAGATATGAAATCCAAAGTGGAAAACAATGTCAACAAAATTGAAATAAAAGACAAGTCTTTATGGACACAATTTCTTTCTCTTTTTGGAATTTGTGACTTAAGAGAGGAGAAAACCTCCAAAGCACAAAATTTTTTAAATGTAAAATTCAAAAAATAGATATGTGAAGATAGATACACTATTTTCAGCAACCAAGTCTATTTTCCCAAACGATGCGAATCCGTTTTGTGGACAACCTAAGGACCCTGGAACTCAATGGAATAAGAAAGATTAAATTACTAAGAATATGGCTAAGATGAACAAATTGAAATCCTAAAGGGCAAGAATAGATTGCAACGAAATAAGGTGCGACCAAAGTTTAAGACATCATTATATAGTATGAACGATGAAAGTTGGGTTAAAAAAAGTGGGGAAATATAATATTGCTACGGTGTGTTTTTAGGTATCGGAACGAGCTATAGATTTGATATATTATAGTAGTCATTTCGATGCACAAATTAAAAGTGATAACAGTTTTAAGTTACAACCATAATTAATACCTTCTTTTTGTTTTTACACTGTGAACTGTATTAGCTCTCTTGTTTTTCTCAAGAAGAAAGAAAGCTGGAACACATAAAAAAAAGAAAAGTAAAATATAACAAGATTTTCAGGTAAAATAAGATATGAAATCCAAAGTGGAAAACATTGTCAACAAAATTGAAATAAAAGACAAGACTTTAAGGACACAATTTTTATCTCTTTTTGGAATTTGCGACGTAAGAGAGGAGAAAACCTCCAAAGCACAAAATTTTTTAAATCTAAAATTCAAAAAATAGATATGTGAAGATAGATACACTATTTTCAGCAACCAAGTCTATTTTCCCAAACGATGCGAATCTGTTTTGCGGACAACCTAAGAACCCTGGAACTCAAGGGAATAAGAAAGATTAAATTACTATGAATATGGCTAAGATAAACAAATTGAAATCCAAAAGAGCAAAAACCGATTACAACAAAATAAGGTCCGACCAAAGTTTAAGACATCATTATGTAGTATGAACCATGAAAGTTGGGTTGACAAAAGTGGGGAAATATACTATTGCTACGGTGCGTTTTTAGGTATTAGAACGAGCTTCAGATTTGATATATTATAGTAGTCATTTCGATGCACAAATTAAATATTATAACTGTTTTCAGTTACAACCACAATTAATACATTTTTTTTGTTTTTACACTATGAACTATATTAGCTCTCTTGTTTTTCTGAAGAAGAAATAAAGGTGGAACACATAAAACAAAGAAAAGTAAAAGATAACGAGGTTTTATAGAAAAATAATATAAGAAATCCAAAGTGGAAAACAATGTCAACAAAATTGAAATAAAAGACAAGTCTTTAAGGACATAATTTCTTTCTCTTCTTTTAACTTGTGACATAAGAGAGGATAAAGCCTCCAAAGCACAAATTTTTTAACTCTAAAATTCAAAAAATTGATATGTGAAGATAGATACACTATTTTCAGCAACCAAGGCTATGATCCCAAAATATGCGAATCCCTTTTGCGGACAACCTAAGAACCCTGGAACGCAATGGAATAAGAAGGATTGATTTACTAAGAATATGGCTAAGATGAACAAATTGAAATCCTAAAGGGCAAGAATAGATTACAACGAAATAATGTGCGACCAAAGTTTAAGACATCATTATATAGTATGAATGATGAAATTTGGGTTAACAAAAGTGGGGAAATATACTATTGCTATGGTGCGTTTTTAGGTATCGGAACGAGCTTCAGATTTGATATATTATATTAGTCATTTCGATGCACAAATTTAAAGTTATAACTGTTTTAAGTTACAACCATAATTAATACATTCTATTTGTTTTTACACTGTGAAATGTATTAGCTCTCTTGTTTTTCTCAAGAAGAAAGAAAGGTGGAACACATAAAAAAAAGAAAAGTAAAAGATAACGAGATTTTAAAGAAAAATAAGATATGAAATCTAAAGTGGAAAACAATGTAACCAAAATTGAAATAAAAGACAAGTCTTTATGGACACAATTTCTTTCCCTTTTTGGAATTTGTGACTTAAGAGAGGAGAAAACCTCCAAAGCACAAAATTTTTTAAATCTAAAATTCAAAAAATAGATATGTGAAGATAGATACACTATTTTCAGCAACCAAGTCTATTTTCCCAAACGATGCGAATCCGTTTTGTGGACAACCTAAGGACCCTGGAACTCAATGGAATAAGAAAGATTAAATTACTAAGAATATGGCTAAGATGAACAAATTGAAATCCTAAAGGGCAAGAATAGATTGCAACGAAATAAGGTGCGACCAAAGTTTAAGACATCATTATATAGTATGAACGATGAAAGTTGGGTTAAAAAAAGTGGGGAAATATAATATTGCTACGGTGTGTTTTTAGGTATCGGAACGAGCTATAGATTTGATATATTATAGTAGTCATTTCGATGCACAAATTAAAAGTGATAACAGTTTTAAGTTACAACCATAATTAATACCTTCTTTTTCTTTTTACACTGTGAACTATATTAGCTCTCTTGTTTTTCTCAAGAAGAAAGAAAGCTAGAACACATAAAAAAAAGAAAAGTAAAATATAACAAGATTTTCAGGTAAAATAAGATATGAAATCCAAAGTGGAAAACATTGTCAACAAAATTGAAATAAAAGACAAGACTTTAAGGACACAATTTCTATCGCTTTTTGGAATTTGCGACGTAAGAGAGGAGAAAACCTCCAAAGCACAAATTTTTTTAAATCTAAAATTCAAAAAATAGATATGTGAAGATAGATACACTATTTTCAGCAACCAAGTCTATTTTCCCAAACGATGCGAATCTGTTTTGCTGACAACCTAAGAACCTTGGAACTCAATGGAATAAGAAAGATTAAATTACTATGAATAAGGCTAAGATGAACAAATTGAAATCCAAAAGGGCAAAAACCGATTACAACAAAATAAGGTGCGACCAAAGTTTAAGACATCATTATGTAGTATGAACCATGAAAGTTGGGTTGACAAAAGTGGGGAAATATACTATTGCTACGGTGCGTTTTTAGGTATTAGAACAAGCTTCAGATTTGATATATTATAGTAGTCATTTCGATGCACAAATTAAATGTTATAACTGTTTTCAGTTACAACCACAATTAATACATTTTTTTTTTGTTTTTACACTATGAACTATATTAACTCTCTTGTTTTTCTGAAGAAGAAATAAAGGTGGAACACATAAAACAAAGAAAAGTAAAAGATAACGAGGTTTTAAAGAAAAATAATATAAGAAATCCAAAGTGGAAAACAATGTCAACAAAATTGAAATAAAAGACAAGTCTTTAAGGACATAATTTCTTTCTCTTCTTTTAACTTGTGACATAAGAGAGGATAAAGCCTCCAAAGCACTAATTTTTTAACTCTAAAATTCAAAAAATTGATATGTGAAGATAGATACACTATTTTCAGCAACCAAGGCTATGATCCCAAAATATGCGAATCCCTTTTCCGGACAACCTAAGAACCCTGGAACGCAATGGAATAAGAAGGATTGATTTACTAAGAATATGGCTAAGATGAACAAATTGAAATCCTAAAGGGCAAGAATAGATTACAACAAAATAATGTGCGACCAAAGTTTAAGACATCATTATATAGTATGAATAATGAAAGTTGGGTTAACAAAAGTGGGGAAATATACTATTGCTATGGTGCGTTTTTAGGTATCGGAACGAGCTTCAGATTTGATATATTATATTAGTAATTTCGATGCACAAATTTAAAGTTATAACTGTTTTAAGTTACAACCATAATTAATACATTCTATTTGTTTTTACACTGTGAAATGTATTAGCTCTCTTGTTTTTCTCAAGAAGAAAGAAAGCTAGAACACATAAAAAAAAGAAAAGTAAAATATAACAAGATTTTCAGGTAAAATAAGATATGAAATCCAAAGTGGAAAACATTGTCAACAAAATTGAAATAAAAGACAAGACTTTAAGGACACAATTTCTATCGCTTTTTGGAATTTGCGACGTAAGAGAGGAGAAAACCTCCAAAGCACAAATTTTTTTAAATCTAAAATTCAAAAAATAGATATGTGAAGATAGATACACTATTTTCAGCAACCAAGTCTATTTTCCCAAACGATGCGAATCTGTTTTGCTGACAACCTAAGAACCTTGGAACTCAATGGAATAAGAAAGATTAAATTACTATGAATAAGGCTAAGATGAACAAATTGAAATCCAAAAGGGCAAAAACCGATTACAACAAAATAAGGTGCGACCAAAGTTTAAGACATCATTATGTAGTATGAACCATGAAAGTTGGGTTGACAAAAGTGGGGAAATATACTATTGCTACGGTGCGTTTTTAGGTATTAGAACAAGCTTCAGATTTGATATATTATAGTAGTCATTTCGATGCACAAATTAAATGTTATAACTGTTTTCAGTTACAACCACAATTAATACATTTTTTTTTTGTTTTTACACTATGAACTATATTAACTCTCTTGTTTTTCTGAAGAAGAAATAAAGGTGGAACACATAAAACAAAGAAAAGTAAAAGATAACGAGGTTTTAAAGAAAAATAATATAAGAAATCCAAAGTGGAAAACAATGTCAACAAAATTGAAATAAAAGACAAGTCTTTAAGGACATAATTTCTTTCTCTTCTTTTAACTTGTGACATAAGAGAGGATAAAGCCTCCAAAGCACAAATTTTTTAACTCTAAAATTCAAAAAATTGATATGTGAAGATAGATACACTATTTTCAGCAACCAAGGCTATGATCCCAAAATATGCGAATCCCTTTTGCGGACAACCTAAGAACCCTGGAACGCAATGGAATAAGAAGGATTGATTTACTAAGAATATGGCTAAGATGAACAAATTGAAATCCTAAAGGGCAAGAATAGATTACAACGAAATAATGTGCGACCAAAGTTTAAGACATCATTATATAGTATGAATGATGAAAGTTGGGTTAACAAAAGTGGGGAAATATACTATTGCTATGGTGCGTTTTTAGGTATCGGAACGAGCTTCAGATTTGATATATTATATTAGTAATTTCGATGCACAAATTTAAAGTTATAACTGTTTTAAGTTACAACCATAATTAATACATTCTATTTGTTTTTACACTGTGAAATGTATTAGCTCTCTTGTTTTTCTCAAGAAGAAAGATAGGTGGAACACATAAAACAAAGAAAAGTAAAAGATAACGAGATTTTAAAGAAAAATAAGATATGAAATCTAAAGTGGAAAACATTGTCAACAAAATTGAAATAAAAGGCAAGACTTTAAGGACACAATTTCTTTCTCTTTGTGGAATTTGTGACTTAAGAGAGGAGAAAACCTCCAAAGCACAAAATTATTTAAATCTAAAATTCAAAAAATAGATATGTGAAGATAGATACACTATTTTCAGCAATCAAGTCTATTATCCCAAACGATGTGAATCCCTTTTGCGGACAACCTAAGAACCCTGCAACTCAATGGAATAAGAAAGATTCATTTACTAAGAATATGGCTAAGATGAACAAATTGAAATCCTAAAGGACAAGAACAGATTGCAACGAAATAAGGTGCGACCAAAGTTTAAGACATCATTATATAGTATGAACGATGAAAGTTGGGTTAAAAAAAGTGGGGAAATATAATATTGCTACGGTGCGTTTTTAGGTATTAGAACGAGCTTCAGATTTGATATATTATAGTAGTCATTTCGATGCACAAATTAAATGATATAACTGTTTTCAGTTACAACCACAATTAATACATTCTTTTAGTTTTTACACTGTGAAATGTATTAGCTCTCTTGTTTTTCTCAAGAAGAAAGAAAGGGGGAACACATAAAACAAAGAAAAGTAGAAGATAACGAGATTTTAAAGAAAAATAATATAAGAAATCCAAAGTGGAAAACAATGTCAACAAAATTGAAATAAAAGACAAGTGTTTAAGGACACAATTTATTTCTCTTCTTTTAACTTGTGACATAAGAGAGGATAAAGCCTCCAAAGAACAAAATTTTTTAAATCTAAAATTCAAAAAATAGTATGTGAAGATAGATACACTATTTTCCGCAACCAAGTCTATTTTCCCAAACGATGCGAATCCGTTTTGTGGACAACCTAAGGACCCTGGAACTCAATGGAATAAGAAAGATTAAATTACTAAGAATATGGCTAAGATGAACAAATTGAAATCCTAAAGGGCAAGAATAGATTGCAACGAAATAAGGTGCGACCAAAGTTTAAGACATCATTATATAGTATGAACGATGAAAGTTGGGTTCAAAAAAGTGGGGAAATATAATATTGCTACGGTGTGTTTTTAGGTATCGGAACGAGCTATAGATTTGATATATTATAGTAGTCATTTCGATGCACAAATTAAAAGTGATAACAGTTTTAAGTTACAACCATAATTAATACCTTCTTTTTCTTTTTACACTGTGAACTATATTAGCTCTCTTGTTTTTCTCAAGAAGAAAGAAAGGTGGAACACATAAAAAAAAGAAAAGTAAAATATAACAAGATTTTCAGGTAAAATAAGATATGAAATCCAAAGTGGAAAACATTGTCAACAAAATTGAAATAAAAGACAAGACTTTAAGGACACAATTTCTATCTCTTTTTGGAATTTGCGACGTAAGAGAGGAGAAAACCTCCAAAGCACAAAATTTTTTAAATCTAAAATTCAAAAAATAGATATGTGAAGATAGATACACTATTTTCAGCAACCAAGTCTATTTTCCCAAACGATGCGAATCTGTTTTGCGGACAACCTAAGAACCCTGGAACTCAATGGAATAAGAAAGATTAAATTACTATGAATAAGGCTAAGATAAACAAATTGAAATCCAAAAGAGCAAAAACCGATTACAACAAAATAAGGTGCGACCAAAGTTTAAGACATCATTATGTAGTATGAACCATGAAAGTTGGGTTGACAAAAGTGGGGAAATATACTATTGCTACGGTGCGTTTTTAGGTATTAGAACGAGCTTCAGATTTGATATATTATAGTAGTCATTTCGATGCACAAATTAAATGTTATAACTGTTTTCAGTTACAACCACAATTAATACATTTTTTTTTTGTTTTTACACTATGAACTATAATAGCTCTCTTGTTTTTCTGAAGAAGAAATAAAGGTGGAACACATAAAACAAAGAAAAGTAAAAGATAACGAGGTTTTAAAGAAAAAAAATATAAGAAATCCAAAGTGGAAAACAATGTCAACAAAATTGAAATAAAAGACAAGTCTTTAAGGACATAATTTCTTTAACTTCTTTTAACTTGTGACATAAGAGAGGATAAAGCCTCCAAAGCACAAATTTTTTAACTCTAAAATTGAAAAAATTGATATGTGAAGATAGATACACTATTTTCAGCAACCAAGGCTATGATCCCAAAATATGTGAATCCCTTTTGCGGACAACCTAAGAACCCTGGAACTCAATGGAATAAGAAAGATTCATTTACTAAGAATATGGCTAAGATGAACAAATTGAAATCCTAAAGGGCAAGAACAGATTACAACGAAATAAGGTGCGATCAAAGTTTAAGACATCATTATATAGTATGAACGATGAAAGTTGAGTTAAAAAAAGTGGGCAAATATAATATTGCTACGGTGCGTTTTTAGGTATCGGAACGAGCTTTAGATTTGATATATTATAGTAGTCATTTCGATGCACAAATTAAAAGTGATAACAGTTTTAAGTTACAACCATAATTAATACCTTCTTTTTGTTTTTACACTATGAACTGTATTAGCTCTCTTGTTTTTCTCAAGAAGAAAGAAAGCTGGAACACATAAAAAAAAATAAGTAAAATATAACAAGATTTTCAGGTAAAATAAGATATGAAATCCAAAGTGGAAAACATTGTCAACAAAATTGAAATAAAAGACAAGACTTTAAGGACACAATTTCTATCTCTTTTTGGAATTTGCGACGTAAGAGAGGAGAAAACCTCCAAAGCACAAAATTTTTTAAATCTAAAATTCAAAAAATAGATATGTGAAGATAGATACACAATTTTCAGCAACCAAGTCTATTTTCCCAAACGATGCGAATCTGTTTTGCGGACAACCTAAGAACCCTGGAACTCAATGGAATAAGAAAGATTAAATTACTATGAATAAGGCTAAGATAAACAAATTGAAATCCAAAAGAGCAAAAACCGATTACAACAAAATAAGGTCCGACCAAAGTTTAAGACATCATTATGTAGTATGAACCATGAAAGTTGGGTTGACAAAAGTGGGGAAATATACTATTGCTACGGTGCGTTTGTAGGTATTAGAACGAGCTTCAGATTTGATATATTATAGTAGTCATTTCGATGCACAAATTAAATGTTATAACTGTTTTCAGTTACAACCACAATTAATACATTTTTTTTTTGTTTTTACACTATGAACTATATTAGCTCTCTTGTTTTTCTGAAGAAGAAATAAAGGTGGAACACATAAAACAAAGAAAAGTAAAAGATAACGAGGTTTTAAAGAAAAATAATATAAGAAATCCAAAGTGGAAAACAATGTCAACAAAATTGAAATAAAAGACAAGTCTTTAAGGACATAATTTCTTTCTCTTCTTTTAACTTGTGACATAAGAGAGGATAAAGCCTCCAAAGCACAAATTTTTTAACTCTAAAATTGAAAAAATTGATATGTGAAGATAGATACACTATTTTCAGCAACCAAGGCTATGATCCCAAAATATGTGAATCCCTTTTGCGGACAACCTAAGAACCCTGGAACTCAATGGAATAAGAAAGATTCATTTACTAAGAATATGGCTAAGATGAACAAATTGAAATCCTAAAGGGCAAGAACAGATTACAACGAAATAAGGTGCGACCAAAGTTTAAGACATCATTATATAGTATGAACGATGAAAGTTGAGTTAAAAAAAGTGGGCAAATATAATATTGCTACGGTGCGTTTTTAGGTATCGGAACGAGCTTTAGATTTGATATATTATAGTAGTCATTTCGATGCACAAATTAAAAGTGATAACAGTTTTAAGTTACAACCATAATTAATACCTTCTTTTTGTTTTTACACTATGAACTGTATTAGCTCTCTTGTTTTTCTCAAGAAGAAAGAAAGCTGGAACACATAAAAAAAAATAAGTAAAATATAACAAGATTTTCAGGTAAAATAAGATATGAAATCCAAAGTGGAAAACATTGTCAACAAAATTGAAATAAAAGACAAGACTTTAAGGACACAATTTCTATCTCTTTTTGGAATTTGCGACGTAAGAGAGGAGAAAACCTCCAAAGCACAAAATTTTTTAAATCTAAAATTCAAAAAATAGATATGTGAAGATAGATACACAATTTTCAGCAACCAAGTCTATTTTCCCAAACGATGCGAATCTGTTTTGCGGACAACCTAAGAACCCTGGAACTCAATGGAATAAGAAAGGTTAAATTACTATGAATAAGGCTAAGAAAAACAAATTGAAATCCAAAAGAGCAAAAACCGATTACAACAAAATAAGGTGCGACCAAAGTTTAAGACATCATTATGTAGTATGAACCATGAAAGTTGGGTTGACAAAAGTGGGGAAATATACTATTGCTACGGTGCGTTTGTAGGTATTAGAACGAGCTTCAGATTTGATATATTATAGTAGTCATTTCGATGCACAAATTAAATGTTATAACTGTTTTCAGTTACAACCACAATTAATACATTTTTTTTTGTTTTTACACTATGAACTATAATAGCTCTCTTGTTTTTCTGAAGAAGAAATAAAGGTGGAACACATAAAACAAAGAAAAGTAAAAGATACAGAGGTTTTAAAGAAAAATAATATAAGAAATCCAAAGTGGAAAACAATGTCAACAAAATTGAAATAAAAGACAAGTCTTTAAGGACATAATTTCTTTAACTTCTTTTAACTTGTGACATAAGAGAGGATAAAGCCTCCAAAGCACAAATTTTTTAACTCTAAAATTGAAAAAATTGATATGTGAAGATAGATACACTATTTTCAGCAACCAAGGCTATGATCCCAAAATATGTGAATCCCTTTTGCGGACAACCTAAGAACCCTGGAACTCAATGGAATAAGAAAGATTCATTTACTAAGAATATGGCTAAGATGAACAAATTGAAATCCTAAAGGGCAAGAACAGATTACAACGAAATAAGGTGCGATCAAAGTTTAAGACATCATTATATAGTATGAACGATGAAAGTTGAGTTAAAAAAAGTGGGCAAATATAATATTGCTACGGTGCGTTTTTAGGTATCGGAACGAGCTTTAGATTTGATATATTATAGTAGTCATTTCGATGCACAAATTAAAAGTGATAACAGTTTTAAGTTACAACCATAATTAATACCTTCTTTTTGTTTTTACACTATGAACTGTATTAGCTCTCTTGTTTTTCTCAAGAAGAAAGAAAGCTGGAACACATAAAAAAAAAGAAAAGTAAAATATAACAAGATTTTCAGGTAAAATAAGATATGAAATCCAAAGTGGAAAACATTGTCAACAAAATTGAAATAAAAGACAAGACTTTAAGGACACAATTTCTATCTCTTTTTGGAATTTGCGACGTAAGAGAGGAGAAAACCTCCAAAGCACAAAATTTTTTAAATCTAAAATTCAAAAAATAGATATGTGAAGATAGATACACAATTTTCAGCAACCAAGTCTATTTTCCCAAACGATGCGAATCTGTTTTGCGGACAACCTAAGAACCCTGGAACTCAATGGAATAAGAAAGATTAAATTACTATGAATAAGGCTAAGATAAACAAATTGAAATCCAAAAGAGCAAAAACCGATTACAACAAAATAAGGTCCGACCAAAGTTTAAGACATCATTATGTAGTATGAACCATGAAAGTTGGGTTGACAAAAGTGGGGAAATATACTATTGCTACGGTGCGTTTGTAGGTATTAGAACGAGCTTCAGATTTGATATATTATAGTAGTCATTTCGATGCACAAATTAAATGTTATAACTGTTTTCAGTTACAACCACAATTAATACATTTTTTTTTTGTTTTTACACTATGAACTATATTAGCTCTCTTGTTTTTCTGAAGAAGAAATAAAGGTGGAACACATAAAACAAAGAAAAGTAAAAGATAACGAGGTTTTAAAGAAAAATAATATAAGAAATCCAAAGTGGAAAACAATGTCAACAAAATTGAAATAAAAGACAAGTCTTTAAGGACATAATTTCTTTCTCTTCTTTTAACTTGTGACATAAGAGAGGATAAAGCCTCCAAAGCACAAATTTTTTAACTCTAAAATTGAAAAAATTGATATGTGAAGATAGATACACTATTTTCAGCAACCAAGGCTATGATCCCAAAATATGTGAATCCCTTTTGCGGACAACCTAAGAACCCTGGAACTCAATGGAATAAGAAAGATTCATTTACTAAGAATATGGCTAAGATGAACAAATTGAAATCCTAAAGGGCAAGAACAGATTACAACGAAATAAGGTGCGACCAAAGTTTAAGACATCATTATATAGTATGAACAATGAAAGTTGAGTTAAAAAAAGTGGGCAAATATAATATTGCTACGGTGCATTTTTAGGTATCGGAACGAGCTTTAGATTTGATATATTATAGTAGTCATTTCGATGCACAAATTAAAAGTGATAACAGTTTTAAGTTACAACCATAATTAATACCTTCTTTTTGTTTTTACACTGTGAACTGTATTAGCTCTCTTGTTTTTCTCAAGAAGAAAGAAAGCTGGAACACATAAAAAAAAGAAAAGTAAAATATAACAAGATTTTCAGGTAAAATAAGATATGAAATCCAAAGTGGAAAACATTGTCAACAAAATTGAAATAAAAGACAAGACTTTAAGGACACAATTTCTATCTCTTTTTGGAATTTGCGACGTAAGAGAGGAGAAAACCTCCAAAGCACAAAATTTTTTAAATCTAAAATTCAAAAAATAGATATGTGAAGATAGATACACAATTTTCAGCAACCAAGTCTATTTTCCCAAACGATGCGAATCTGTTTTGCGGACAACCTAAGAACCCTGGAACTCAATGGAATAAGAAAGATTAAATTACTATGAATAAGGCTAAGATAAACAAATTGAAATCCAAAAGAGCAAAAACCGATTACAACAAAATAAGGTCCGACCAAAGTTTAAGACATCATTATGTAGTATGAACCATGAAAGTTGGGTTGACAAAAGTGGGGAAATATACTATTGCTACGGTGCGTTTGTAGGTATTAGAACGAGCTTCAGATTTGATATATTATAGTAGTCATTTCGATGCACAAATTAAATGTTATAACTGTTTTCAGTTACAACCACAATTAATACATTTTTTTTTTGTTTTTACACTATGAACTATATTAGCTCTCTTGTTTTTCTGAAGAAGAAATAAAGGTGGAACACATAAAACAAAGAAAAGTAAAAGATAACGAGGTTTTAAAGAAAAATAATATAAGAAATCCAAAGTGGAAAACAATGTCAACAAAATTGAAATAAAAGACAAGTCTTTAAGGACATAATTTCTTTCTCTTCTTTTAACTTGTGACATAAGAGAGGATAAAGCCTCCAAAGCACAAATTTTTTAACTCTAAAATTGAAAAAATTGATATGTGAAGATAGATACACTATTTTCAGCAACCAAGGCTATGATCCCAAAATATGTGAATCCCTTTTGCGGACAACCTAAGAACCCTGGAACTCAATGGAATAAGAAAGATTCATTTACTAAGAATATGGCTAAGATGAACAAATTGAAATCCTAAAGGGCAAGAACAGATTACAACGAAATAAGGTGCGACCAAAGTTTAAGACATCATTATATAGTATGAACAATGAAAGTTGAGTTAAAAAAAGTGGGCAAATATAATATTGCTACGGTGCATTTTTAGGTATCGGAACGAGCTTTAGATTTGATATATTATAGTAGTCATTTCGATGCACAAATTAAAAGTGATAACAGTTTTAAGTTACAACCATAATTAATACCTTCTTTTTGTTTTTACACTGTGAACTGTATTAGCTCTCTTGTTTTTCTCAAGAAGAAAGAAAGCTGGAACACATAAAAAAAAGAAAAGTAAAATATAACAAGATTTTCAGGTAAAATAAGATATGAAATCCAAAGTGGAAAACATTGTCAACAAAATTGAAATAAAAGACAAGACTTTAAGGACACAATTTCTATCTCTTTTTGGAATTTGCGACGTAAGAGAGGAGAAAACCTCCAAAGCACAAAATTTTTTAAATCTAAAATTCAAAAAATAGATATGTGAAGATAGATACACTATTTTCAGCAACCAAGTCTATTTTCCCAAACGATGCGAATCTGTTTTGCGGACAACCTAAGAACCCTGGAACTCAATGGAATAAGAAAGATTAAATTACTATGAATAAGGCTAAGATAAACAAAATGAAATCCAAAAGAGCAAAAACCGATTACAACAAAATAAGGTCCGACCAAAGTTTAAGACATCATTATGTAGTATGAACCATGAAAGTTGGGTTGACAAAAGTGGGGAAATATACTATTGCTACGGTGCGTTTTTAGGTATTAGAACGAACTTCAGATTTGATATATTATAGTAGTCATTTCGATGCACCAATTAAATGTTATAACTGTTTTCAGTTACAACCATAATTAATACATTCTATTTGTTTTTACACTGTGAAATGTCTTAGCTCTCTTGTTTTTCTCCAGAAGAAAGAAAGGTGGAACACATAAAACAAAGAAAAGTAAAAAATAACGAGATTTTAAAGAGAAATAAGATATGAAATCTAATGTGGAAAACAATGTAACCAAAATTGAAATAAAAGACAAGTCTTTAAGGACACAATTTCTTTCTCTTTTTGGAATTTGTGACTTAAGAGAGGAGAAAACCTCCAAAGCACAAAATATTTTAAATCTAAAATTCAAAAAATTGATATGTAAAGATAGATACACTATTTTCAGCAATCAAGTTTATTATCCCAAACGATGCGAATCCCTTTTGCGGACAACCTAACAACACTTGAACTCAATGGAATAAGAAAGATTAAATTACTAAGAATATGGCTAAGATGAACAAATTGAAATCCTAAAGAACAAGAAGAGATTACAACGAAATAAGGTGCGACTAAAGTTTAAGACATCATTATGTAGTATGAACCATGAAAGTTGGGTTGACAAAAGTGGGGAAATATACTATTGCTAAGGTGCGTTTTTAGGTATCGGAACGAGCTTCAGATTTGATATATTATAGTAGTCATTTCGATGCACAAATTAAATGTTATAACTGTTTTCAGTTACAACCACAATTAATACATTTTTTTTTTGTTTTTACACTATGAACTATATTAGCTCTCTTGTTTTTCTGAAGAAGAAATAAAGGTGGAACACATAAAACAAAGAAAAGTAAAAGATAACGAGGTTTTAAAGAAAAATAATATAAGAAATCCAAAGTGGAAAACAATGTCAACAAAATTGAAATAAAAGACAAGTCTTTAAGGACATAATTTCTTTCTCTTCTTTTAACTTGTGACATAAGAGAGGATAAAGCCTCCAAAGCACAAATTTTTTAACTCTAAAATTGAAAAAATTGATATGTGAAGATAGATACACTATTTTCAGCAACCAAGGCTATGATCCCAAAATATGTGAATCCCTTTTGCGGACAACCTAAGAACCCTGGAACTCAATGGAATAAGAAAGATTCATTTACTAAGAATATGGCTAAGATGAACAAATTGAAATCCTAAAGGGCAAGAACAGATTACAACGAAATAAGGTGCGACCAAAGTTTAAGACATCATTATATAGTATGAACAATGAAAGTTGAGTTAAAAAAAGTGGGCAAATATAATATTGCTACGGTGCATTTTTAGGTATCGGAACGAGCTTTAGATTTGATATATTATAGTAGTCATTTCGATGCACAAATTAAAAGTGATAACAGTTTTAAGTTACAACCATAATTAATACCTTCTTTTTGTTTTTACACTGTGAACTGTATTAGCTCTCTTGTTTTTCTCAAGAAGAAAGAAAGCTGGAACACATAAAAAAAAGAAAAGTAAAATATAACAAGATTTTCAGGTAAAATAAGATATGAAATCCAAAGTGGAAAACATTGTCAACAAAATTGAAATAAAAGACAAGACTTTAAGGACACAATTTCTATCTCTTTTTGGAATTTGCGACGTAAGAGAGGAGAAAACCTCCAAAGCACAAAATTTTTTAAATCTAAAATTCAAAAAATAGATATGTGAAGATAGATACACTATTTTCAGCAACCAAGTCTATTTTCCCAAACGATGCGAATCTGTTTTGCGGACAACCTAAGAACCCTGGAACTCAATGGAATAAGAAAGATTAAATTACTATGAATAAGGCTAAGATAAACAAAATGAAATCCAAAAGAGCAAAAACCGATTACAACAAAATAAGGTCCGACCAAAGTTTAAGACATCATTATGTAGTATGAACCATGAAAGTTGGGTTGACAAAAGTGGGGAAATATACTATTGCTACGGTGCGTTTTTAGGTATTAGAACGAACTTCAGATTTGATATATTATAGTAGTCATTTCGATGCACCAATTAAATGTTATAACTGTTTTCAGTTACAACCATAATTAATACATTCTATTTGTTTTTACACTGTGAAATGTCTTAGCTCTCTTGTTTTTCTCCAGAAGAAAGAAAGGTGGAACACATAAAACAAAGAAAAGTAAAAAATAACGAGATTTTAAAGAGAAATAAGATATGAAATCTAATGTGGAAAACAATGTAACCAAAATTGAAATAAAAGACAAGTCTTTAAGGACACAATTTCTTTCTCTTTTTGGAATTTGTGACTTAAGAGAGGAGAAAACCTCCAAAGCACAAAATATTTTAAATCTAAAATTCAAAAAATTGATATGTGAAGATAGATACACTATTTTCAGCAATCAAGTTTATTATCCCAAACGATGCGAATCCCTTTTGCGGACAACCTAACAACACTTGAACTCAATGGAATAAGAAAGATTAAATTACTAAGAATATGGCTAAGATGAACAAATTGAAATCCTAAAGAACAAGAAGAGATTACAACGAAATAAGGTGCGACTAAAGTTTAAGACATCATTATGTAGTATGAACCATGAAAGTTGGGTTGACAAAAGTGGGGAAATATACTATTGCTAAGGTGCGTTTTTAGGTATCGGAACGAGCTTCAGATTTGATATATTATATTAGTCATTTCGATGCACAAATATAAAGTTATAACTGTTTTCAGTTAAAACCACAATTAATACATTCTTTTTGTTTTTACACTGTGAAATGTATTAGCTATCTTGTTTTTCTCAAGAAGAAAGAAAGGTGGAACACATAAAACAAAGAAAAGTAAAAGATAACGAGATTTTAAAGAAAAATAAGATATGAAATCCAAAGTGGAAAACAATGTAACCAAAATTGAAATAAAAGGAAAGTCTTTAAGGAAACAATTTCTTTCTCTTTTTGGAATTTGTGACTTAAGAGAGGAGAAAACCTCCGAAGCACAAAATATTTTAAATCTAAAATTCAAAAAATTGATATGTGAAGATAGATACACTATTTTCAGCAACCAAGTTTATTATCCCAAACGATGCGAATCCCTTTTGCGGACAACCTAAGAACCCTGGAACTCAATGGAATAAGAAAGATTAAATTACTAAGAATATGGCTAAGATGAACAAATTGAAATCCTAAAGAACAAGAAGAGATTACAACGAAATAAGGTGCGACTAAAGTTTAAGACATCATTATGTAGTATGAACCATGAAATTTGGGTTGACAAAAGTTGGTTAATATACTATTGCTACGGTGCGTTTTTAGGTATCGGAACGAGCTTCAGATTTGATATATTATAGTAGTCATTTCGATGCACAAATTAAAAGTGATAACAGTTTTAAGTTACAACCATAATTAATACCTTCTTCTTTTTTCACACTGTGAACTATATTAGCTCTCTTGTTTTTCAAAAGAAGAAAGAAAGCTGGAACACATAAAAAAAAGAAAAGTAAAATATAACAAGATTTTCAGGTAAAATAAGATATGAAATCCAAAGTGGAAAACATTGTCAACAAAATTGAAATAAAAGACAAGACTTTAAGGACACAATTTCTATCTCTTTTTGGAATTTGCGACGTAAGAGAGGAGAAAACCTCCAAAGCACAAAATTTTTTAAATCTAAAATTCAAAAAATAGATATGTGAAGATAGATACACTATTTTCAGCAACCAAGTCTATTTTCCCAAACGATGCGAATCTGTTTTGCGGACAACCTAATAACCCTGGAACTCAATGGAATAAGAAAGATTAAATTACTATGAATAAGGCTAAGATGAACAAATTGAAATCCAAAAGAGCAAAAACCGATTACAACAAAATAAGGTGCGACCAAAGTTTAAGACATCATTATGTAGTATGAACCATGAAAGTTGGGTTGACAAAAGTGGGGAAATATACTATTGCTACGGTGCGTTTTTAGGTATTAGAACGAGCTTCAGATTTGATATATTATAGTAGTCATTTCGATGCACAAATTAAATGTTATAACTGTTTTCAGTTACAACCATAATTAATACATTTTTTTTCGTTTTTACACTATGAACTATATTAGCTCTCTTGTTTTTCTGAAGAAGAAATAAAGGTGGAACACATAAAACAAAGAAAAGTAAAAGATAACGAGGTTTTAAAGAAAAATAATATAAGAAATCCAAAGTGGAAAACAATGTCAACAAAATTGAAATAAAAGACAAGTCTTTAAGGACATAATTTCTTTCTCTTCTTTTAACTTGTGACATAAGAGAGGATAAAGCCTCCAAAGCACTAATTTTTTAACTCTAAAATTCAAAAAATTGATATGTGAAGATAGATACACTATTTTCAGCAACCAAGGCTATGATCCCAAAATATGCGAATCCCTTTTCCGGACAACCTAAGAACCCTGGAACGCAATGGAATAAGAAGGATTGATTTACTAAGAATATGGCTAAGATGAACAAATTGAAATCCTAAAGGGCAAGAATAGATTACAACAAAATAATGTGCGACCAAAGTTTAAGACATCATTATATAGTATGAATAATGAAAGTTGGGTTAACAAAAGTGGGGAAATATACTATTGCTATGGTGCGTTTTTAGGTATCGGAACGAGCTTCAGATTTGATATATTATATTAGTCATTTCGATGCACAAATTTAAAGTTATAACTGTTTTAAGTTACAACCATAATTAATACATTCTATTTGTTTTTACACTGTGAAATGTATTAGCTCTCTTGTTTTTCTCAAGAAGAAAGAAAGGTGGAACACATAAAACAAAGAAAAGTAAAAGATAACGAGATTTTAAAGAGAAATAAGATATGAAATCCAAAGTAGAAAACAATGTCAACAAAATTGAAATAAAAGACAAGTCTTTATGGACACAATTTCTTTCTCTTTTTGGAATTTGTGACTTAAGAGAGGAGAAAACCTCCAAAGCACAAAATTTTTTAAATGTAAAATTCAAAAAATAGATATGTGAAGATAGATACACTATTTTCAGCAACCAAGTCTATTTTCCCAAACGATGCTAATCCGTTTTGTGGACAACCTAAGGACCCTGGAACTCAATGGAATAAGAAAGATTAAATTACTAAGAATATGGCTAAGATGAACAAATTGAAATCCTAAAGGGCAAGAATAGATTGCAACGAAATAAGGCGTGACCAAAGTTTAAGACATCATTATATAGTATGAACGATGAAAGTTGGGTTAAAAAAAGTGGGGAAATATAATATTGCTACGGTGTGTTTTTAGGTATCGGAACGAGCTATAGATTTGATATATTATAGTAGTCATTTCGATGCACAAATTAAAAGTGATAACAGTTTTAAGTTACAACCATAATTAATACCTTCTTTTTGTTTTTACACTGTGAACTGTATTAGCTCTCTTGTTTTTCTCAAGAAGAAAGAAAGCTGGAACACATAAAAAAAAGAAAAGTAAAATATAACAAGATTTTCAGGTAAAATAAGATATGAAATCCAAAGTGGAAAACATTGTCAACAAAATTGAAATAAAAGACAAGACTTTAAGGACACAATTTTTATCTCTTTTTGGAATTTGCGACGTAAGAGAGGAGAAAACCTCCAAAGCACAAAATTTTTTAAATCTAAAATTCAAAAAATAGATATGTGAAGATAGATACAGTATTTTCAGCAACCAAGTCTATTTTCCCAAACGATGCGAATCTGTTTTGCGGACAACCTAAGAACCCTGGAACTCAAGGGAATAAGAAAGATTAAATTACTATGAATAAGGCTAAGATAAACAAATTGAAATCCAAAAGAGCAAAAACCGATTACAACAAAATAAGGTCCGACCAAAGTTTAAGACATCATTATGTAGTATGAACCATGAAAGTTGGGTTGACAAAAGTGGGGAAATATACTATTGCTACGGTGCGTTTTTAGGTATTAGAACGAGCTTCAGATTTGATATATTATAGTAGTCATTTCGATGCACAAATTAAATATTATAACTGTTTTCAGTTACAACCACAATTAATACATTTTTTTTGTTTTTACACTATGAACTATATTAGCTCTCTTGTTTTTCTGAAGAAGAAATAAAGGTGGAACACATAAAACAAAGAAAAGTTAAAGATAACGAGGTTTTATAGAAAAATAATATAAGAAATCCAAAGTGGAAAACAATGTCAACAAAATTGAAATAAAAGACAAGTCTTTAAGGACATAATTTCTTTCTCTTCTTTTAACTTGTGACATAAGAGAGGATAAAGCCTCCAAAGCACAAATTTTTTAACTCTAAAATTCAAAAAATTGATATGTGAAGATAGATACACTATTTTCAGCAACCAAGGCTATGATCCCAAAATATGCGAATCCCTTTTGCGGACAACCTAAGAACCCTGGAACGCAATGGAATAAGAAGGATTGATTTACTAAGAATATGGCTAAGATGAACAAATTGAAATCCTAAAGGGCAAGAATAGATTACAACGAAATAATGTGCGACCAAAGTTTAAGACATCATTATATAGTATGAATGATGAAATTTGGGTTAACAAAAGTGGGGAAATATACTAATGCTATGGTGCGTTTTTAGGTATCGGAACGAGCTTCAGATTTGATATATTATATTAGTCATTTCGATGCACAAATTTAAAGTTATAACTGTTTTAAGTTACAACCATAATTAATACATTCTATTTGTTTTTACACTGTGAAATGTATTAGCTCTCTTGTTTTTCTCAAGAAGAAAGAAAGGTGGAACACATAAAACAAAGAAAAGTAAAAGATAACGAGATTTTAAAGAGAAATAAGATATGAAATCTAAAGTGGAAAACAATGTAACCAAAATTGAAATAAAAGACAAGTCTTTATGGACACAATTTCTTTCTCTTTTTGGAATTTGTGACTTAAGAGAGGAGAAAACCTCCAAAGCACAAAATTTTTTAAATCTAAAATTCAAAAAATAGATATGTGAAGATAGATACACTATTTTCAGCAACCAAGTCTATTTTCCCAAACGATGCGAATCCGTTTTGTGGACAACCTAAGGACCCTGGAACTCAATGGAATAAGAAAGATTAAATTACTAAGAATATGGCTAAGATGAACAAATTGAAATCCTAAAGGGCAAGAATAGATTGCAACGAAATAAGGTGCGACCAAAGTTTAAGACATCATTATATAGTATGACCGATGAAAGTTGGGTTAAAAAAAGTGGGGAAATATAATATTGCTACGGTGTGTTTTTAGGTATCGGAACGAGCTATAGATTTGATATATTATAGTAGTCATTTCGATGCACAAATTAAAAGTGATAACAGTTTTAAGTTACAACCATAATTAATACCTTCTTTTTCTTTTTACACTGTGAACTATATTAGCTCTCTTGTTTTTCTCAAGAAGAAAGAAAGCTAGAACACATAAAAAAAAGAAAAGTAAAATATAACAAGATTTTCAGGTAAAATAAGATATGAAATCCAAAGTGGAAAACATTGTCAACAAAATTGAAATAAAAGACAAGACTTTAAGGACACAATTTCTATCGCTTTTTGGAATTTGCGACGTAAGAGAGGAGAAAACCTCCAAAGCACAAAATTTTTTAAATCTAAAATTCAAAAAATAGATATGTGAAGATAGATACACTATTTTCAGCAACCAAGTCTATTTTCCCAAACGATGCGAATTTGTTTTGCGGACAACCTAAGAACCCTGGAACTCAATGGAATAAGAAAGATTAAATTACTATGAATAAGGCTAAGATAAACAAATTGAAATCCAAAAGAGCAAAAACCGATTACAACAAAATAAGGTCCGACCAAAGTTTAAGACATCATTATGTAGTATGAACCATGAAAGTTGGGTTGACAAAAGTGGGGAAATATACTATTGCTACGGTGCGTTTTTAGGTATTAGAACGAACTTCAGATTTGATATATTATAGTAGTCATTTCGATGCACCAATTAAATGTTATAACTGTTTTCAGTTACAACCACAATTAATACATTTTTTTTTTGTTTTTACACTATGAACTATATTAGCTCTCTTGTTTTTCTGAAGAAGAAATAAAGGTGGAACACATAAAACAAAGAAAAGTAAAAGATAACGAGGTTTTAAAGAAAAATAATATAAGAAATCCAAAGTGGAAAACAATGTCAACAAAATTGAAATAAAAGACAAGTCTTTAAGGACATAATTTCTTTCTCTTCTTTTAACTTGTGACATAAGAGAGGATAAAGCCTCCAAAGCACAAATTTTTTAACTCTTAAATTCAAAAAATTGATATGTGAAGATAGATACACTATTTTCAGCAACCAAGGCTATGATCCCAAAATATGCGAATCCCTTTTGCGGACAACCTAAGAACCCTGGAATGCAATGGAATAAGAAGGATTGATTTACTAAGAATATGGCTAAGATGAACAAATTGAAATCCTAAAGGGCAAGAATAGATTACAACGAAATAATGTGCGACCAAAGTTTAAGACATCATTATATAGTATGAATGATGAAAGTTGGGTTAACAAAAGTGGGGAAATATACTATTGCTATGGTGCGTTTTTAGGTATCGGAACGAGCTTCAGATTTGATATATTATATTAGTCATTTCGATGCACAAATTTAAAGTTATAACTGTTTTAAGTTACAACCATAATTAATACATTCTATTTGTTTTTACACTGTGAAATGTATTAGCTCTCTTGTTTTTCTCAAGAAGAAAGATAGGTGGAACACATAAAACAAAGAAAAGTAAAAGATAACGAGATTTTAAAGAAAAATAAGTTATGAAATCTAAAGTGGAAAACATTGTCAACAAAATTGAAATAAAAGGCAAGACTTTAAGGACACAATTTCTTTCTCTTTGTGGAATTTGTGACTTAAGAGAGGAGAAAACCTCCAAAGCACAAAATTATTTAAATCTAAAATTCAAAAAATAGATATGTGAAGATAGATACACTATTTTCAGCAATCAAGTCTATTATCCCAAACGATGTGAATCCCTTTTGCGGACAACCTAAGAACCCTGCAACTCAATGGAATAAGAAAGATTCATTTACTAAGAATATGGCTAAGATGAACAAATTGAAATCCTAAAGGACAAGAACAGATTGCAACGAAATAAGGTGCGACCAAAGTTTAAGACATCATTATATAGTATGAACGATGAAAGTTGGGTTAAAAAAAGTGGGGAAATATAATATTGCTACGGTGCGTTTTTAGGTATTAGAACGAGCTTCAGATTTGATATATTATAGTAGTCATTTCGATGCACAAATTAAATGATATAACTGTTTTCAGTTACAACCACAATTAATACATTCTTTTAGTTTTTACACTGTGAAATGTATTAGCTCTCTTGTTTTTCTCAAGAAGAAATAAAGGGGGAACACATAAAACAAAGAAAAGTAGAAGATAACGAGATTTTAAAGAAAAATAATATAAGAAATCCAAAGTGGAAAACAATGTCAACAAAATTGAAATAAAAGACAAGTGTTTAAGGACACAATTTATTTCTCTTCTTTTAACTTGTGACATAAGAGAGGATAAAGCCTCCAAAGAACAAAATTTTTTAAATCTAAAATTCAAAAAATAGATATGTGAAGATAGATACACTATTTTCCGCAACCAAGTCTATTTTCCCAAACGATGCGAATCCGTTTTGTGGACAACCTAAGGACCCTGGAACTCAATGGAATAAGAAAGATTAAATTACTAAGAATATGGCTAAGATGAACAAATTGAAATCCTAAAGGGCAAGAATAGATTGCAACGAAATAAGGTGCGACCAAAGTTTAAGACATCATTATATAGTATGAACGATGAAAGTTGGGTTAAAAAAAGTGGGGAAATATAATATTGCTACGGTGCGTTTTTAGGTATCGGAACGAGCTTTAGATTTGATATATTATAGTAGTCATTTCGATGCACAAATTAAAAGTGATAACAGTTTTAAGTTACAACCATAATTAATACCTTCTTTTTGTTTTTACACTGTGAACTGTATTAGCTCTCTTGTTTTTCTCAAGAAGAAAGAAAGCTGGAACACATAAAAAAAAGAAAAGTAAAATATAACAAGATTTTCAGGTAAAATAAGATATGAAATCCAAAGTGGAAAACATTGTCAACAAAATTGAAATAAAAGACAAGACTTTAAGGACACAATTTCTATCTCTTTTTGGAATTTGCGACGTAAGAGAGGAGAAAACCTCCAAAGCACAAAATTTTTTAAATCTAAAATTCAAAAAATAGATATGTGAAGATAGATACACTATTTTCAGCAACCAAGTCTATTTTCCCAAACGATGCGAATCTGTTTTGCGGACAACCTAAGAACCCTGGAACTCAATGGAATAAGAAAGATTAAATTACTATGAATAAGGCTAAGATAAACAAATTGAAATCCAAAAGAGCAAAAACCGATTACAACAAAATAAGGTCCGACCAAAGTTTAAGACATCATTATGTAGTATGAACCATGAAAGTTGGGTTGACAAAAGTGGGGAAATATACTATTGCTACGGTGCGTTTTTAGGTATTAGAACGAACTTCAGATTTGATATATTATAGTAGTCATTTCGATGCACCAATTAAATGTTATAACTGTTTTCAGTTACAACCACAATTAATACATTTTTTTTTGTTTTTACACTATGAACTATATTAGCTCTCTTGTTTTTCTGAAGAAGAAATAAAGGTGGAACACATAAAACAAAGAAAAGTAAAAGATAACGAGGTTTTAAAGAAAAATAATATAAGAAATCCAATGTGGAAAACAATGTCAACAAAATTGAAATAAAAGACAAGTCTTTAAGGACATAATTTCTTTCTCTTCTTTTAACTTGTGACATAAGAGAGGATAAAGCCTCCAAAGCACAAATTTTTTAACTCTAAAATTCAAAAAATTGATATGTGAAGATAGATACACTATTTTCAGCAACCAAGGCTATGATCCCAAAATATGCGAATCCCTTTTGCGGACAACCTAAGAACCCTGGAACGCAATGGAATAAGAAGGATTGATTTACTAAGAATATGGCTAAGATGAACAAATTGAAATCCTAAAGGGCAAGAATAGATTACCACGAAATAATGTGTGACCAAAGTTTAAGACATCATTATATAGTATGAATGATGAAAGTTGGGTTAACAAAAGTGGGGAAATATACTATTGCTATGGTGCGTTTTTAGGTATCGGAACGAGCTTCAGATTTGATATATTATATTAGTAATTTCGATGCACAAATTTAAAGTTATAACTGTTTTAAGTTACAACCATAATTAATACATTCTATTTGTTTTTACACTGTGAAATGTATTAGCTCTCTTGTTTTTCTCAAGAAGAAAGAAAGGTAGAACACATAAAACAAAGAAAAGTAAAAGATAACGAGATTTTAAAGAGAAATAAGATATGAAATCTAAAGTGGAATACAATGTAACCAAAATTGAAATAAAAGATAAGTCTTTAAGGACACAATTTCTTTCTCTTTTTGGAATTTGTTACTTAAGAGAGGAGAAAACCTCCAAAGCACAAAATATTTTAAATCTGAAATTCAAAAAATTGATATGTGAAGATAGATATACTATTTTCAACAACCAAGTTTATTATCCCAAACGATGCGAATCCCTTTTGCGGACAACCTAAGAACCCTGGAACTCAATGGAATAAGAAAGATTAAATTAGTAAGAATATGGCTAAGATGAACAAATTGAAATCCTAAAGAACAAGAAGAGATTACAACGAAATAAGGTGCGACTAAAGTTTAAGACATCATTATGTAGTATGAACCATGAAATTTGGGTTGACAAAAGTGGGGAAATATACTATTGCTATTGTGCGTTTTTAGGTATCGCAACGAGCTTCAGATTTGATATATTATATTAGTCATTTCGATGCACAAATTGAAAGTTATAATTGTTTTAAGTTACAACCATAATTAATACATTCTATTTGTTTTTACACTGTGAAATGTATTAGCTCTCTTGTTTTTCTCCAGAAGAAAGAAAGGTGGAACACATAAAACAAAGAAAAGTAAAAGATAACGAGATTTTAAAGAGAAATAAGATATGAAATCTAATGTGGAAAACAATGTAACCAAAATTGAAATAAAAGACAAGTCTTTAAGGACACAATTTCTTTCTCTTTTTGGAATTTGTGACTTAAGAGAGGAGAAAACCTCCAAAGCACAAAATATTTTAAATCTAAAATTCAAAAAATTGATATGTGAAGATAGATACACTATTTTCAGCAATCAAGTTTATTATCACAAACGATGCGAATCCCTTTTGCGGACAACCTAACAACACTTGAACTGAATGGAATAAGAAAGATTAAATTACTAAGAATATGGCTAAGATGAACAAATTGAAATCCTAAAGAACAAGAAGAGATTACAACGAAATAAGGTGCGACTAAAGTTTAAGACATCATTATGTAGTATGAACCATGAAAGTTGGGTTGACAAAAGTGGGGAAATATACTATTGCTAAGGTGCGTTTTTAGGTATCGGAACGAGCTTCAGATTTGATATATTATATTAGTCATTTCGATGCACAAATTTAAAGTTATAACTGTTTTCAGTTAAAACCACAATTAATACATTCTTTTTGTTTTTACACTGTGAAATGTATTAGCTCTCTTGTTTTTCTCCAGAAGAAAGAAAGGTGGAACACATAAAACAAAGAAAAGTAAAAGATAACGAGATTTTAAAGAGAAATAAGATATGAAATCTAATGTGGAAAACAATGTAACCAAAATTGAAATAAAAGGAAAGTCTTTAAGGAAACAATTTCTTTCTCTTTTTGGAATTTGTGACTTAAGAGAGGAGAAAACCTCCGAAGCACAAAATATTTTAAATCTAAAATTCAAAAAATTGATATGTGAAGATAGATACACTATTTTCAGCAACCAAGTTTATTATCCCAAACGATGCGAATCCCTTTTGCGGACAACCTAAGAACCCTGGAACTCAATGGAATAAGAAAGATTAAATTACTAAGAATATGGCTAAGATGAACAAATTGAAATCCAAAAGAGCAAGAACAGATTACAACGAAATAAGGTGCGACCAAAGTTTAAGACATCATTATGTAGTATGAACCATGATAGTTGGGTTGACAAAAGTGGGGAAATATACGATTGCTACGGTGCGTTTTTAGGTATTAGAACGAGCTTCAGGTTTGATATATTATAGTAGTCATTTCGATGCATAAATTAAATGTTATAACTGTTTTCAGTTACAACCACAATTAATACATTCTTTTTGTTTTTACACTGTGAAATGTATTAGCTCTCTTGTTTTTCTCAAGAAGAAAGAAAGGTGGAACACATAAAACAAAGAAAAGTAAAAGATAACGATATTTTAAAGAAAAATAATATAAGAAATCCAAAGTGGAAAACAATGTTAACAAAATTGAAATAAAAGACAAGACTTTAAGGACACAATTTCTTTCTCTTTTTGGAATTTGTGACTTAAGAGAGGAGAAAACCTCCGAAGCACAAAATATTTTAAATCTAAAATTCAAAAAATTGATATGTGAAGATAGATACACTATTTTCAGCAACCAATTTTATTATCCCAAACGATGCGAATCCCTTTTGCGGACAACCTAAGAACCCTGGAACTCAATGGAATAAGAAAGATTAAATTACTAAGAATATGGCTAAGATGAACAAATTGAAATCCTAAAGAATAAGAAGAGATTACAACGAAATAAGGTGCGACCAAAGTTTAAGACATCATTATGTAGTATGAACCATGAAAGTTGGGTTGAAAAAAGTTGGTTAATATACTATTGCTACGGTGCGTTTTTAGGTATCGGAACGAGCTTCAGATTTGATATATTATAGTAGTCATTTCGATGCACAAATTAAAAGTGATAACAGTTTTAAGTTACAACCATAATTAATACCTTCTTCTTTTTTCACACTGTGAACTGTATTAGCTCTCTTGTTTTTCTCAAAAAGAAAGAAAGGTGGAACACATCAAAAAAAGAAAAGTAAAAGATAACGAGATTTTAAGGAAAAATAACATATGAAATCCAAAGTGGAAAACAATGTCAACAAAATTGAAATAAAAGACAAGACTTTAAGGACATAATTTCTTTCTCATTTTGGAATTTGTGACTTAAGAGAGGAGAAAACCTCCAAAGCACAAAAGTTTTTAAATCTAAAATTCTAAAAATAGATATGTGAAGATAGATACACTATTTTCAGCAACCAAGTCTATTATCCCAAACGATGCGACTCCCTTTTGTGGACAACCTAAGAACCCTAGAACTCAATGGAATAAGAAAGATTAAATTACTAAGAATATGGCTAAGATGAACAAATTGAAATCCAAAAGAGCAAGAACAGATTACAACGAAATAAGGTGCGACCAAAGTTTAAGACATCATTATGTAGTATGAACCATGATAGTTGGGTTGACAAAAGTGGGGAAATATACGATTGCTACGGTGCGTTTTTAGGTATTAGAACGAGCTTCAGGTTTGATATATTATAGTAGTCATTTCGATGCATAAATTAAATGTTATAACTGTTTTCAGTTACAACCACAATTAATACATTCTTTTTGTTTTTACATTGTGAAATGTATTAGCTCTCTTGTTTTTCTCAAGAAGAAAGAAAGGTGGAACACATAAAACAAAGAAAAGTAAAAGATAACGAGATTTTAAAGAAAAATAATATAAGAAATCCAAAGTGGAAAACAATGTTAACAAAATTGAAATAAAAGACAAGACTTTAAGGACACAATTTCTTTCTCTTTTTGGAATTTGTGACTTAAGAGAGGAGAAAACCTCCAAAGCACAAAATATTTTAAATCTAAAATTCAAAAAATTGATATGTGAAGATAGATACACTATTTTCAGCAATCAAGTTTATTATCCCAAACGATGCGAATCCCTTTTGCGGACAACCTAACAACACTTGAACTCAATGGAATAAGAAAGATTAAATTACTAAGAATATGGCTAAGATGAACAAATTGAAATCCTAAAGAACAAGAAGAGATTACAACGAAATAAGGTGCGACCAAAGTTTAAGACATCATTATGTAGTATGAACCATGAAAGTTGGGTTGACAAAAGTAGGGAAATATACTATTGCTACGGTGTGTTTTTAGGTATCGGAACGAGCTTCAGATTTGATATATTATAGTAGACATTTCCATGCACAAATTTAAAGTTATAACAGTTTTAAGTTACAACCATAATTAATACCTTCTTTTTGTTTTTACACTGTGAACTGTATTAGCTCTCTTGTTTTTCTCAAGAAGAAAGAAAGGTGGAACACATAAAACAAAGAAAAGTAAAAGATAACGAGATTTTAAAGAAAAATAAGATATGAAATCCAAAGTGGAAAACATTGTCAACAAAATTGAAATAAAAGGCAAGACTTTAAGGACACAATTTCTTTCTCTTTGTGGAATTTGTGACTTAAGAGAGGAGAAAACCTCCAAAGCACAAAATTATTTAAATCTAAAATTCAAAAAATAGATATGTGAAGATAGATACACTATTTTCAGCAATCAAGTCTATTATCCCAAACGATGTGAATCCCTTTTGCGGAAAACCTAAGAACCCTGGAACTCAAAGGAATAAGAAGTACTAAATTACAAAGAATATTGCTAAGATGAACAAATTGAAATCCCAAAGAACAAGAACAGATTACAACGAAATAAGGTGCGACCAAAGTTTAAGACATCATTATGTAGTATGAACCATGAAAGTTGGGTTGACAAAAGTGGGGAAATATACTATTGCTACGGTGCGTTTTTAGGTATTAGAAGGAGCTTTAGATTGGATATATTATAGGAGTCATTTCGATGCACAAATTAAATGTTATAACTATTTTCAGTTACAACCACAATTAATACATTCTTTTTGTTTTTACGCTGTGAAATGTATTAGCTCTCTTGTTTTTCTCAAGAATAAAGAAATGTGGAATATATAAACAAAGAAAAGTAAAAGATAACGAGATTTTTAAGAAAAATAAGATATGAAATCCAAAGTGGAAAACAATGTAACCAAAATTGAAATAAAAGGAAAGTCTTTAAGGAAACAATTTCTTTCTCTTTTTGGAATTTGTGACTTAAGAGAGGAGAAAACCTCCGAAGCACAAAATATTTTAAATCTAAAATTCAAAAAATTGATATGTGAAGATAGATACACTATTTTCAGCAACCAAGTTTATTATCCCAAACGATGCGAATCCCTTTTGCGGACAACCTAAGAACCCTGGAACTCAATGGAATAAGAAAGATTAAATTACTAAGAATATGGCTAAGATGAACAAATTGAAATCCTAAAGAATAAGAAGAGATTACAACGAAATAAGGTGCGACCAAAGTTTAAGACATCATTATGTAGTATGAACCATGAAAGTTGGGTTGAAAAAAGTTGGTTAATATACTATTGCTACGGTGCGTTTTTAGGTATCGGAACGAGCTTCAGATTTGATATATTATAGTAGTCATTTCGATGCACAAATTAAAAGTGATAACAGTTTTAAGTTACAACCATAATTAATACCTTCTTCTTTTTTCACACTGTGAACTGTATTAGCTCTCTTGTTTTTCTCAAAAAGAAAGAAAGGTGGAACACATCAAAAAAAGAAAAGTAAAAGATAACGAGATTTTAAGGAAAAATAACATATGAAATCCAAAGTGGAAAACAATGTCAACAAAATTGAAATAAAAGACAAGACTTTAAGGACATAATTTCTTTCTCATTTTGGAATTTGTGACTTAAGAGAGGAGAAAACCTCCAAAGCACAAAAGTTTTTAAATCTAAAATTCTAAAAATAGATATGTGAAGATAGATACACTATTTTCAGCAACCAAGTCTATTATCCCAAACGATGCGACTCCCTTTTGTGGACAACCTAAGAACTCTAGAACTCAATGGAATAAGAAAGATTAAATTACTAAGAATATGGCTAAGATGAACAAATTGAAATCCAAAAGAGCAAGAACAGATTACAACGAAATAAGGTGCGACCAAAGTTTAAGACATCATTATGTAGTATGAACCATGATAGTTGGGTTGACAAAAGTGGGGAAATATACGATTGCTACGGTGCGTTTTTAGGTATTAGAACGAGCTTCAGGTTTGATATATTATAGTAGTCATTTCGATGCATAAATTAAATGTTATAACTGTTTTGAGTTACAACCACAATTAATACATTCTTTTTGTTTTTACACTGTGAAATGTATTAGCTCTCTTGTTTTTCTCAAGAAGAAAGAAAGGTGGAACACATAAAACAAAGAAAAGTAAAAGATAACGAGATTTTAAAGAAAAATAATATAAGAAATCCAAAGTGGAAAACAATGTTAACAAAATTGAAATAAAAGACAAGACTTTAAGGACACAATTTCTTTCTCTTTTTGGAATTTGTGACTTAAGAGAGGAGAAAACCTCCAAAGCACAAAATATTTTAAATCTAAAATTCAAAAAATTGATATGTGAAGATAGATACACTATTTTCAGCAATCAAGTTTATTATCCCAAACGATGCGAATCCCTTTTGCGGACAACCTAACAACACTTGAACTCAATGGAATAAGAAAGATTAAATTACTAAGAATATGGCTAAGATGAACAAATTGAAATCCTAAAGAACAAGAAGAGAGTACAACGAAATAAGGTGCGACCAAAGTTTAAGACATCATTATGTAGTATGAACCATGAAAGTTGGGTTGACAAAAGTAGGGAAATATACTATTGCTACGGTGTGTTTTTAGGTATCGGAACGAGCTTCAGATTTGATATATTATAGTAGACATTTCCATGCACAAATTTAAAGTTATAACAGTTTTAAGTTACAACCATAATTAATACCTTCTTTTTGTTTTTACACTGTGAACTGTATTAGCTCTCTTGTTTTTCTCAAGAAGAAAGAAAGGTGGAACACATAAAACAAAGAAAAGTAAAAGATAACGAGATTTTAAAGAAAAATAAGATATGAAATCCAAAGTGGAAAACATTGTCAACAAAATTGAAATAAAAGGCAAGACTTTAAGGACACAATTTCTTTCTCTTTGTGGAATTTGTGACTTAAGAGAGGAGAAAACCTCCAAAGCACAAAATTATTTAAATCTAAAATTCAAAAAATAGATATGTGAAGATAGATACACTATTTTCAGCAATCAAGTCTATTATCCCAAACGATGTGAATCCCTTTTGCGGAAAACCTAAGAACCCTGGAACTCAAAGGAATAAGAAGTACTAAATTACAAAGAATATTGCTAAGATGAACAAATTGAAATCCCAAAGAACAAGAACAGATTACAACGAAATAAGGTGCGACCAAAGTTTAAGACATCATTATGTAGTATGAACCATGAAAGTTGGGTTGACAAAAGTGGGGAAATATACTATTGCTACGGTGCGTTTTTAGGTATTAGAAGGAGCTTTAGATTGGATATATTATAGTAGTCATTTCGATGCACAAATTAAATGTTATAACTATTTTCACTTACAACCACAATTAATACATTCTTTTTGTTTTTACGCTGTGAAATGTATTAGCTGTCTTGTTTTTCTCAAGAATAAAGAAATGTGGAATATATAAACAAAGAAAAGTAAAAGATAACGAGATTTTTAAGAAAAATAAGATATGAAATCCAAAGTGGAAAACAATGTAAACAAAATTGAAATAAAAGACTAGTCTTTAATGACACAATTTCTTTCTCTTTTTGGAATTTTTGACTTAAGAGAGAAGAAAACCTCCAAAGCACGAAATATTTTAAATCTAATATTCAAAAAATTGATATGTGAAGATAGATACACTATTTTCAGCAATCAAGTTTATTATCCCAAACGATGCAAATCCCTTTTGCGGACAACCTAACAACCCTTGAACTCAATGGAATAAGAAAGATTAAATTACTAAGAATATGGCTAAGATGAACAAATTGAAATCCAAAAGAACAAAAAGAGATTACAACGAAATAAGGTGAGACCAAAGTTTAAGACAACATTATGTAGTATGAACCATGAAAGTTGGGTTGACAAAAGTGGGGAAATATACTATTGCTACGGTGTGTTTTTAGGTATTGGAACGAGCTTCAGATTTGATATATTATAGTAGTCATTTCGATGCACAAATTTAAAGTGATAACAGTTTTAAGTCACAACCATAATTAATTCCTTCTTTTTGTTTTTACACTGTGAACTCTATTAGCTCTCTTGTTTTTCTCAAGAAGAAAGAAAGGTGGAACACATAAAACAAAGAAAACTAAAAGATAACGAGATTTTAAGGAAAAATAAGATATGAAATCCAAAGTGGAAAACATTGTCAACAAAATTGAAATAAAAGACAAGACTTTAAGGACACAATTTCTTTCTCTTTGTGGAATTTGTGACTTAAGAGAGGAGAAAACCTCCAAAGCATAAAATTTTTAAATCTAAAATTCAACAAATAGATATGTGAAGAAAGATACACTATTATCAGCAACCAAGGTTATGATCCCAAACGATGCGAATCCCTTTTGCGGACAAACTAAGAACCCTGGAACTCAATGGAATAAAAAAGATTAAATTACTAAGAATATGCCTAAGATGAACAAATTGAAATCCTAAAGAACAAGAAGAGATTACAACGAAATAAGGTGCGACCAAAGTTTAAGACATCATTATGTAGTATGAACCATGAAAGTTGGGTTGACAAAAGTGGGGAAATATGCTATTGCTACGGTGCGTTTTTAGGTATCGGAACGAGCTTCAGATTTGATATATTATAGTAGTCATTTCGATGCACAAATTAAAAGTGATAACAGTTTTAATTTACAACCATAATTAATACCTTCTTTTTGTTTTCACACTGTGAACTCTATTAGCTCTCTTGTTTTTTTCAAGAAGAAAGAAAGGTGGAAGACATTAAAAAAAAGAGTAAAAGATAACAAGATTTTAAGGAAAAATAAGTTATGAAATCCAAAGTGGAAAACATAGTCAACAAAATTGAAATAAAAGACAAGACTTTAAGGACACAATTTCTTTCTCTTTTTTTAATTTGTGACATAAGAGAGGAAAAAGCCTCCAAATCACAAAATGTTTTAACTCTAAAATTCAAAAAAATTGATATGTGAAGATAGATACACTATTTTAAGCAACCAAGGCTATGATCCTAAATGATGCGAATCCCTTTTGCGGCCAACGTAAGAACCCTCGAACTCAATGGAATAAGAAAGATTGATTTACTAAGAATATGGCTAAGATGAACAAATTGAAATCCTTAAGGGCAAGAACAGATTACAAGGAAATAAGGTGCGACCAAAGTTTAAGACATCATTATATAGTATGAACGATGAAAGCTTGGTTAAAAAAAGTGGGGAAATATACTATTGCTACGGTGCGTTTTTAGGTATCGGAACGAGCTTCAGATTTGATATATTGTAGTAGTCATTTCGATGCACAAATTCAAAGTTATAACAGTTTTAAGTTGCAACCATAATTAATACCTTCTTTTTGATTTTACACTGTGAACTGTATTAGCTCTCTTGTTTTTCTCGAGAAGAAAGAAAGGTGGAACACATAAAACAAAGAAAAGTAAAACATAACGAGATTTTAAAGAAAAAGAAGATATGAAATCCAAAGTAGAAAACATTGTCAACAAAATTGAAATAAAAGACAAGACTTTAAGGACACAATTTCTATCTCTTTTTGGAATTTGTGACTTAAGAGAGGAGAAAACCTCCAAAGCATAAAATTTTTAAATCTAAAATTCAACAAATAGATATGTGAAGAAAGATACACTATTATCAGCAACCAAGGTTATGATCCCAAACGATGCGAATCCCTTTTGCGGACAAACTAAGAACCCTGGAACTCAATGGAATAAAAAAGATTAAATTACTAAGAATATGCCTAAGATGAACAAATTGAAATCCTAAAGAACAAGAAGAGATTACAACGAAATAAGGTGCGACCAAAGTTTAAGACATCATTATGTAGTATGAACCATGAAAGTTGGGTTGACAAAAGTGGGGAAATATGCTATTGCTACGGTGCGTTTTTAGGTATCGGAACGAGCTTCAGATTTGATATATTATAGTAGTCATTTCGATGCACAAATTAAAAGTGATAACAGTTTTAATTTACAACCATAATTAATACCTTCTTTTTGTTTTCACACTGTGAACTCTATTAGCTCTCTTGTTTTTTTCAAGAAGAAAGAAAGGTGGAAGACATTAAAAAAAAGAGTAAAAGATAACAAGATTTTAAGGAAAAATAAGTTATGAAATCCAAAGTGGAAAACATAGTCAACAAAATTGAAATAAAAGACAAGACTTTAAGGACACAATTTCTTTCTCTTTTTTTAATTTGTGACATAAGAGAGGAAAAAGCCTCCAAATCACAAAATGTTTTAACTCTAAAATTCAAAAAATTGATATGTGAAGATAGATACACTATTTTAAGCAACCAAGGCTATGATCCTAAATGATGCGAATCCCTTTTGCGGCCAACGTAAGAACCCTCGAACTCAATGGAATAAGAAAGATTGATTTACTAAGAATATGGCTAAGATGAACAAATTGAAATCCTTAAGGGCAAGAACAGATTACAAGGAAATAAGGTGCGACCAAAGTTTAAGACATCATTATATAGTATGAACGATGAAAGCTTGGTTAAAAAAAGTGGGGAAATATACTATTGCTACGGTGCGTTTTTAGGTATCGGAACGAGCTTCAGATTTGATATATTGTAGTAGTCATTTCGATGCACAAATTCAAAGTTATAACAGTTTTAAGTTGCAACCATAATTAATACCTTCTTTTTGATTTTACACTGTGAACTGTATTAGCTCTCTTGTTTTTCTCGAGAAGAAAGAAAGGTGGAACACATAAAACAAAGAAAAGTAAAACATAACGAGATTTTAAAGAAAAAGAAGATATGAAATCCAAAGTAGAAAACATTGTCAACAAAATTGAAATAAAAGACAAGACTTTAAGGACACAATTTCTATCTCTTTTTGGAATTTGTGACTTAAGAGAGGAGAAAACTTCCAAAGGTCAAAAGTTTTTAAATCTAAAATTCAAAAAATAGATATGTGAAGATAGATACACTATTATCAGCAACCAAGGTTATGATCCCAAACGATGCGAATCCCTTTTGCGGACAACCTAAGAACCCTGGAACTGAAAGGAATAAGAAAGATTGAATTACTTTGAATATGGCTAAGATGAACAAATTGCAATCCTAAAGGGCAAGAACAGATTACAACGAAATAAGGTGCGACCAAAGTTTAAGACATCATTATGTAGTATGAACCATGAACGTTGGGTTGACAAAAGTGGGGAAATATACTATTGCTACGGTGCATTTTTAGGTATCAGAACGAGCTTCAGATTTGATATATTATAGAAGTCCTTTCGATGCACAAATTAATAGTTATAACAGTTTTAAGTTACAACCCCAATTAATACCTTCTTTTTGTTTTTACACTGTGAACTGTATTAGCTCTCTTGTTTTTCTCAAGAAGAGAGAAAGGTGTAACACATAAAACAAAGAAAAGTAAAATATAACGAGATTTTAAAGAAAAATAAGATATGAAATCCAAAGTGGAAAAACAATGTCAACAAAATTTAAATAAAAGACAAGACTTTAAGGACACAATTTCTTTCTCTTTTTGGAATTTTTGACTTAAGAGAGGAGAAAACCTCCAAAGCATAAAATTTTTTAAATCTAAAATTCAAAAAATAGATATGTGAAGAAAGATACACTATTATCAGCAACCAAGGTTATGATCCCAAACGATGCGAATCCCTTTTGCGGACAAACTAAGAACCCTGGAACTCAATGGAATAAAAAAGATTAAATTACTAAGAATATGCCTAAGATGAACAAATTGAAATCCTAAAGAACAAGAAGAGATTCAACGAAATAAGGTGCGACCAAAGTTTAAGACATCATTATGTAGTATGAACCATGAAAGTTGGGTTGACAAAAGTGGGGAAATATACTATTGCTACGGTGCGTTTTTAGGTATCGGAACGAGCTTCAGATTTGATATATTATAGTAGTCATTTCGATGCACAAATTAAAAGTGATAACAGTTTTAATTTACAACCATAATTAATACCTTCTTTTTGTTTTCACACTGTGAACTCTATTAGCTCTCTTGTTTTTTTCAAGAAGAAAGAAAGGTGGAACACATAAAAAAAAAGAGTAAAAGATAACACGATTTTAAGGAAAAATAAGATATGAAATCCAAAGTGGAAAACAATGTCAACAAAATTGAAATAAAACACAAGACTTTAAGGACACAATTTCTTTCTCTTTTTGGAATTGTGACTTAAGAGAGGAGAAGACTTGCAAAGCAGAAAAAATTTTAAATCTAAAATTCAAAAAATAGTTATGTGAAGATAGATACACTATTATCAGCAACCGAGGTTTTGATCACAAACGATGCGAATCCCTTTTGCGGACAACCTATGAACCCTGGAACTCAAAGGAATAAGAAATATTGAATTACTTCGAATATGGCTAAGATGAACAAATTGCAAACCTAAAGGGCAAGAACAGATTACAACGAAATAAGGTGCCACCATAGTTTAAGACATCATTATGTAGTATGAACCATGAAAGTTGGGTTGAGAAAACTAGGGAAATATACTATTGCTACGGTTTGTTTTTAGGTATCGGAACGAGCTTCAGATTTGATATATTATAGAAGTCCTTTCGATGCACAAATTAATAGTTATAACAGTTTTAAGTTACAACCCCAATTAATACCTTCTTTTTGTTTTTACACTGTGAACTGTATTCGCTCTCTTGTTTTTCTCAAGAATAAAGAAAGGTGGAACACATAAAACAAAGAATAGTAGAAGATAACGAGATTTTAAAGAAAAATAAGATATGAAATCCAAAGTGGAAAACAATGTCAACAAAATTGAAATAAAACACAAGACTTTAAGGACACAATTTCTTTCTCTTTTTGGAATTTGTGACTCAAGAGAGGAGAAAACTTGCAAAGCACAAAAATTTTTAAATCTAAAATTCAAAAAATAGATATGTGAAGATAGATACACTATTATCAACAACCAAGGTTACGATCCCAAACGATGTGAATCTTTTTTGCGGACAACCTAAGAACCCTGGAACTGAAAGGAATAAGAAAGATTGAATTACGTAGAATATGGCTAAGATGAAAAAATTGCAATCCTAAAGGGCAAGAACAGATTACAACGAAATAAGGTGCCACCAAAGTTTAAGACATCATTATGTACTATGAACCATGAAAGTTGGGTTGAGAAAAGTAGGGAAATATACGATTGCTACGGTGTGTTTTTAGGTATCGGAACGAGCTTTAGATTTGATATATTATAGTAGTCTTTTCGATGCACAAATTAATAGTTATAACAGTTTTAAGTTACAACCCCAATTAATACCTTCTTTTTGTTTTTACACTATGAACTGTATTAGCTCTCTTGTTTTTCTCAAGAATAAAGAAAGGTGGAACACAAAAAACAAAGAATAGTAGAAGATAAGGAGATTTTAAAGAAAAATAAGATATGAAATCCAAAGTGGAAAACAATGTCCACAAAATTGAAATAAAAGACAAGACTTTAAGGACACAATTTCTTTCTCTTTTTTTAATTTGTGACTTAAGAGAGGAGAAAGCCTCCAAAGCACAAAATGTTTTAACTCTAAAATTCAAAAAATTGATATGTGAACATAGATACACTATTTTTAGCAACCAAGGCTATGATCCTAAATGATGCGAATCCCTTTTGCGGACAACGTAAGAACCCTCGAACTCAATGGAACAAGAAAGATTGATTTACTAAGAATATGGCTAAGATGAACAAATTGAAATCCTAAAGGGCAAGAACAGATTACAAGGAAATAAGGTGCGACAGAAGTTTAAGACATCATTATATAGTATGAACGATGAAAGTTTGGTTAAAAAAAGTGGGGAAATATACTTTGCTACGGTGCGTTTTTAGGTATCGGAACGAGCTTCAGATTTGATATATTATAGTAGTCATTTCGATGCACAAATTTAAAGTTATAACAGTTTTAAGTTGTAACCATAATTAATACCTTCGTTTTGTTTTTACACTGTGAACTGTATTAGCTCTCTTGTTTTTCTCAAGAAGAAAGAAAGGTGGAACACATAAAACAAAGAAAATAAAAGATAACGAGATTTTAAAGAAAAAGAAGATATGAAATCCAAAGTGGAAAACATTGTCAACAAAATTGAAATAAAAGACAAGACTTTAAGGACACAATTTCTATCTCTTTTTGGAATTTTGACTTAAGATAGGTGAAAAAATCCAAAGCACAAAATTTTTTAAATCTAAAATTCAAAAAATAGATATGTGAAGATAGAGACACTATTTTCAGCAACCAAGTCTATTAACCCAAACGATGCGAATCCCTTTTTTAGACAACCTAAGAACCCTGAAAATCAAAGGAATAAGAAGTATTAAATTACAAAGAATATTGCTAAGATGAACAAATTAAAATCCTAAAGAGCAAGAACAGATTGCAACGAAATAAGGTGCGACCAAAGTTTAAGACATCATTATGTAGTATGAACCATGAAATTTGGGTTGACAAAAGTGGGGAAATATAATATTGCTACGGTGCGTTTTTAGGTATCGGAACGAGCTTTAGATTTCATATATTATAGTAGTCATTCGATACACAAATTAAATGTTATAACAGTTTTAAGTTACAACCATAATTAATACCTTCTTTTTGTTTTTACACTATGAACTGAATTAGCTCTCTTGTTTTTCTCAAGAAGAAAGAAAGGTGGAACACATAAAACAAAGAAATGTAAAAGATAACGAGATTTTAAAGAAAAATAAGTTATGAAATCTAATGTGGAAAACAATGTCAACAAAATTGAAATAAAAGACAAGACTTTAAGGACACAATTTCTTTCTCTTTTTGGAATTTGTGACTTAAGAGAGGAGAAAACTTGCATAGGAGAAAAATTTTAAATCTAAAATTCAAAAAATAGTTATGTGAAGATAGATACACTATTACCAGCAACCGAGGTTATGAGCCCAAACGATGCGAATCCCTTTTGCGGACAACCTAAGAACCCTGGAACTCAAAGGAATAAGAAAAATTGAATTACTAAGAATATGGCTAAGATGAACAAATTGCAATCCTAATGGGCAAGAACAGATTATAGCGAAATAAGGTGCAACCAAAGTTTAAGACATCATTATGAAGTATGAACCATGAAAGTTGGGTTGAAAAAAGTGGGGAAATATACTATTGCTATGGTGCGTTTTTAGTTATCGGAATGAGCTTCAGATTTGATATATTATAGTAGTCATTTTGATGCCGAAATTAATAGTTATAACAGTTTTAAGTTACAACCCCAATTAATACCTTCTTTTTGTTTTTACACTGTGAACTGTATTAGCTCTCTTGTTTTTCTCAAGAAGAGAGAAAGGTGTAACACATAAAACAAAGAAAAGTAAAATATAACGAGATTTTAAAGAAAAATAAGATATGAAATCCAAAGTGGAAAAACAATGTCAACAAAATTTAAATAAAAGACAAGACTTTAAGGACACAATTTCTTTCTCTTTTTGGAATTTTTGACTTAAGAGAGGAGAAAACCTCCAAAGCATAAAATTTTTTAAATCTAAAATTCAAAAAATAGATATGTGAAGAAAGATACACTATTATCAGCAACCAAGGTTATGATCCCAAACGATGCGAATCCCTTTTGCGGACAAACTAAGAACCCTGGAACTCAATGGAATAAAAAAGATTAAATTACTAAGAATATGCCTAAGATGAACAAATTGAAATCCTAAAGAACAAGAAGAGATTCAACGAAATAAGGTGCGACCAAAGTTTAAGACATCATTATGTAGTATGAACCATGAAAGTTGGGTTGACAAAAGTGGGGAAATATACTATTGCTACGGTGCGTTTTTAGGTATCGGAACGAGCTTCAGATTTGATATATTATAGTAGTCATTTCGATGCACAAATTAAAAGTGATAACAGTTTTAATTTACAACCATAATTAATACCTTCTTTTTGTTTTCACACTGTGAACTCTATTAGCTCTCTTGTTTTTTTCAAGAAGAAAGAAAGGTGGAACACATAAAAAAAAAGAGTAAAAGATAACACGATTTTAAGGAAAAATAAGATATGAAATCCAAAGTGGAAAACAATGTCAACAAAATTGAAATAAAACACAAGACTTTAAGGACACAATTTCTTTCTCTTTTTGGAATTGTGACTTAAGAGAGGAGAAGACTTGCAAAGCAGAAAAAATTTTAAATCTAAAATTCAAAAAATAGTTATGTGAAGATAGATACACTATTATCAGCAACCGAGGTTTTGATCACAAACGATGCGAATCCCTTTTGCGGACAACCTATGAACCCTGGAACTCAAAGGAATAAGAAAGATTGAATTACTTCGAATATGGCTAAGATGAACAAATTGCAAACCTAAAGGGCAAGAACAGATTACAACGAAATAAGGTGCCACCATAGTTTAAGACATCATTATGTAGTATGAACCATGAAAGTTGGGTTGAGAAAACTAGGGAAATATACTATTGCTACGGTTTGTTTTTAGGTATCGGAACGAGCTTCAGATTTGATATATTATAGAAGTCCTTTCGATGCACAAATTAATAGTTATAACAGTTTTAAGTTACAACCCCAATTAATACCTTCTTTTTGTTTTTACACTATGAACTATATTAGCTCTCTTGTTTTTCTCAAGAATAAAGAAAGGTGGAACACAAAAAACAAAGAATAGTAGAAGATAAGGAGATTTTAAAGAAAAATAAGATATGAAATCCAAAGTGGAAAACAATGTCCACAAAATTGAAATAAAAGACAAGACTTTAAGGACACAATTTCTTTCTCTTTTTTTAATTTGTGACTTAAGAGAGGAGAAAGCCTCCAAAGCACAAAATGTTTTAACTCTAAAATTCAAAAAATTGATATGTGAACATAGATACACTATTTTTAGCAACCAAGGCTATGATCCTAAATGATGCGAATCCCTTTTGCGGACAACGTAAGAACCCTCGAACTCAATGGAACAAGAAAGATTGATTTACTAAGAATATGGCTAAGATGAACAAATTGAAATCCTAAAGGGCAAGAACAGATTACAAGGAAATAAGGTGCGACAGAAGTTTAAGACATCATTATATTGTATGAACGATGAAAGTTTGGTTAAAAAAAGTGGGGAAATATACTTTGCTACGGTGCGTTTTTAGGTATCGGAACGAGCTTCAGATTTGATATATTATAGTAGTCATTTCGATGCACAAATTTAAAGTTATAACAGTTTTAAGTTGTAACCATAATTAATACCTTCGTTTTGTTTTTACACTGTGAACTGTATTAGCTCTCTTGTTTTTCTCAAGAAGAAAGAAAGGTGGAACACATAAAACAAAGAAAAGTAAAAGATAACGAGATTTTAAAGAAAAAGAAGATATGAAATCCAAAGTGGAAAACATTGTCAACAAAATTGAAATAAAAGACAAGACTTTAAGGACACAATTTCTATCTCTTTTTGGAATTTTGACTTAAGAGAGGTGAAAAAATCCAAAGCACAAAATTTTTTAAATCTAAAATTCAAAAAATAGATATGTGAAGATAGAGACACTATTTTCAGCAACCAAGTCTATTAACCCAAACGATGCGAATCCCTTTTTTAGACAACCTAAGAACCCTGAAAATCAAAGGAATAAGAAGTATTAAATTACAAAGAATATTGCTAAGATGAACAAATTAAAATCCTAAAGAGCAAGAACAGATTGCAACGAAATAAGGTGCGACCAAAGTTTAAGACATCATTATGTAGTATGAACCATGAAATTTGGGTTGACAAAAGTGGGGAAATATAATATTGCTACGGTGCGTTTTTAGGTATCGGAACGAGCTTTAGATTTCATATATTATAGTAGTCATTCGATACACAAATTAAATGTTATAACAGTTTTAAGTTACAACCATAATTAATACCTTCTTTTTGTTTTTACACTATGAACTGAATTAGCTCTCTTGTTTTTCTCAAGAAGAAAGAAAGGTGGAACACATAAAACAAAGAAATGTAAAAGATAACGAGATTTTAAAGAAAAATAAGTTATGAAATCTAATGTGGAAAACAATGTCAACAAAATTGAAATAAAAGACAAGACTTTAAGGACACAATTTCTTTCTCTTTTTGGAATTTGTGACTTAAGAGAGGAGAAAACTTGCATAGGAGAAAAATTTTAAATCTAAAATTCAAAAAATAGTTATGTGAAGATAGATACACTATTACCAGCAACCGAGGTTATGAGCCCAAACGATGCGAATCCCTTTTGCGGACAACCTAAGAACCCTGGAACTCAAAGGATGAGAAAAATTGAATTACTAAGAATATGGCTAAGATGAACAAATTGCAATCCTAATGGGCAAGAACAGATTATAGCGAAATAAGGTGCAACCAAAGTTTAAGACATCATTATGAAGTATGAACCATGAAAGTTGGGTTGAAAAAAGTGGGGAAATATACTATTGCTATGGTGCGTTTTTAGTTATCGGAATGAGCTTCAGATTTGATATATTATAGTAGTCATTTTGATGCCGAAATTAATAGTTATAACAGTTTTAAGTTACAACCCCAATTAATACCTTCTTTTTGTTTTTACACTGTGAACTGTATTAGCTCTCTTGTTTTTCTCAAGAAGAGAGAAAGGTGTAACACATAAAACAAAGAAAAGTAAAATATAACGAGATTTTAAAGAAAAATAAGATATGAAATCCAAAGTGGAAAAACAATGTCAACAAAATTTAAATAAAAGACAAGACTTTAAGGACACAATTTCTTTCTCTTTTTGGAATTTTTGACTTAAGAGAGGAGAAAACCTCCAAAGCATAAAATTTTTTAAATCTAAAATTCAAAAAATAGATATGTGAAGAAAGATACACTATTATCAGCAACCAAGGTTATGATCCCAAACGATGCGAATCCCTTTTGCGGACAAACTAAGAACCCTGGAACTCAATGGAATAAAAAAGATTAAATTACTAAGAATATGCCTAAGATGAACAAATTGAAATCCTAAAGAACAAGAAGAGATTCAACGAAATAAGGTGCGACCAAAGTTTAAGACATCATTATGTAGTATGAACCATGAAAGTTGGGTTGACAAAAGTGGGGAAATATACTATTGCTACGGTGCGTTTTTAGGTATCGGAACGAGCTTCAGATTTGATATATTATAGTAGTCATTTCGATGCACAAATTAAAAGTGATAACAGTTTTAATTTACAACCATAATTAATACCTTCTTTTTGTTTTCACACTGTGAACTCTATTAGCTCTCTTGTTTTTTTCAAGAAGAAAGAAAGGTGGAACACATAAAAAAAAAGAGTAAAAGATAACACGATTTTAAGGAAAAATAAGATATGAAATCCAAAGTGGAAAACAATGTCAACAAAATTGAAATAAAACACAAGACTTTAAGGACACAATTTCTTTCTCTTTTTGGAATTGTGACTTAAGAGAGGAGAAGACTTGCAAAGCAGAAAAAATTTTAAATCTAAAATTCAAAAAATAGTTATGTGAAGATAGATACACTATTATCAGCAACCGAGGTTTTGATCACAAACGATGCGAATCCCTTTTGCGGACAACCTATGAACCCTGGAACTCAAAGGAATAAGAAATATTGAATTACTTCGAATATGGCTAAGATGAACAAATTGCAAACCTAAAGGGCAAGAACAGATTACAACGAAATAAGGTGCCACCATAGTTTAAGACATCATTATGTAGTATGAACCATGAAAGTTGGGTTGAGAAAACTAGGGAAATATACTATTGCTACGGTTTGTTTTTAGGTATCGGAACGAGCTTCAGATTTGATATATTATAGAAGTCCTTTCGATGCACAAATTAATAGTTATAACAGTTTTAAGTTACAACCCCAATTAATACCTTCTTTTTGTTTTTACACTATGAACTGTATTCGCTCTCTTGTTTTTCTCAAGAATAAAGAAAGGTGGAACACATAAAACAAAGAATAGTAGAAGATAACGAGATTTTAAAGAAAAATAAGATATGAAATCCAAAGTGGAAAACAATGTCAACAAAATTGAAATAAAACACAAGACTTTAAGGACAGTATTTCTTTCTCTTTTTGGAATTTGTGACTCAAGAGAGGAGAAAACTTGCAAAGCACAAAAATTTTTAAATCTAAAATTCAAAAAATAGATATGTGAAGATAGATACACTATTATCAACAACCAAGGTTACGATCCCAAACGATGTGAATCTTTTTTGCGGACAACCTAAGAACCCTGGAACTGAAAGGAATAAGAAAGATTGAATTACGTAGAATATGGCTAAGATGAAAAAATTGCAATCCTAAAGGGCAAGAACAGATTACAACGAAATAAGGTGCCACCAAAGTTTAAGACATCATTATGTACTATGAACCATGAAAGTTGGGTTGAGAAAAGTAGGGAAATATACGATTGCTACGGTGTGTTTTTAGGTATCGGAACGAGCTTTAGATTTGATATATTATAGTAGTCTTTTCGATGCACAAATTAATAGTTATAACAGTTTTAAGTTACAACCCCAATTAATACCTTCTTTTTGTTTTTACACTATGAACTATATTAGCTCTCTTGTTTTTCTCAAGAATAAAGAAAGGTGGAACACAAAAAACAAAGAATAGTAGAAGATAAGGAGATTTTAAAGAAAAATAAGATATGAAATCCAAAGTGGAAAACAATGTCCACAAAATTGAAATAAAAGACAAGACTTTAAGGACACAATTTCTTTCTCTTTTTTTAATTTGTGACTTAAGAGAGGAGAAAGCCTCCAAAGCACAAAATGTTTTAACTCTAAAATTCAAAAAATTGATATGTGAACATAGATACACTATTTTTAGCAACCAAGGCTATGATCCTAAATGATGCGAATCCCTTTTGCGGACAACGTAAGAACCCTCGAACTCAATGGAACAAGAAAGATTGATTTACTAAGAATATGGCTAAGATGAACAAATTGAAATCCTAAAGGGCAAGAACAGATTACAAGGAAATAAGGTGCGACAGAAGTTTAAGACATCATTATATTGTATGAACGATGAAAGTTTGGTTAAAAAAAGTGGGGAAATATACTTTGCTACGGTGCGTTTTTAGGTATCGGAACGAGCTTCAGATTTGATATATTATAGTAGTCATTTCGATGCACAAATTTAAAGTTATAACAGTTTTAAGTTGTAACCATAATTAATACCTTCGTTTTGTTTTTACACTGTGAACTGTATTAGCTCTCTTGTTTTTCTCAAGAAGAAAGAAAGGTGGAACACATAAAACAAAGAAAAGTAAAAGATAACGAGATTTTAAAGAAAAAGAAGATATGAAATCCAAAGTGGAAAACATTGTCAACAAAATTGAAATAAAAGACAAGACTTTAAGGACACAATTTCTATCTCTTTTTGGAATTTTGACTTAAGAGAGGTGAAAAAATCCAAAGCACAAAATTTTTTAAATCTAAAATTCAAAAAATAGATATGTGAAGATAGAGACACTATTTTCAGCAACCAAGTCTATTAACCCAAACGATGCGAATCCCTTTTTTAGACAACCTAAGAACCCTGAAAATCAAAGGAATAAGAAGTATTAAATTACAAAGAATATTGCTAAGATGAACAAATTAAAATCCTAAAGAGCAAGAACAGATTGCAACGAAATAAGGTGCGACCAAAGTTTAAGACATCATTATGTAGTATGAACCATGAAATTTGGGTTGACAAAAGTGGGGAAATATAATATTGCTACGGTGCGTTTTTAGGTATCGGAACGAGCTTTAGATTTCATATATTATAGTAGTCATTCGATACACAAATTAAATGTTATAACAGTTTTAAGTTACAACCATAATTAATACCTTCTTTTTGTTTTTACACTATGAACTGAATTAGCTCTCTTGTTTTTCTCAAGAAGAAAGAAAGGTGGAACACATAAAACAAAGAAATGTAAAAGATAACGAGATTTTAAAGAAAAATAAGTTATGAAATCTAATGTGGAAAACAATGTCAACAAAATTGAAATAAAAGACAAGACTTTAAGGACACAATTTCTTTCTCTTTTTGGAATTTGTGACTTAAGAGAGGAGAAAACTTGCATAGGAGAAAAATTTTAAATCTAAAATTCAAAAAATAGTTATGTGAAGATAGATACACTATTACCAGCAACCGAGGTTATGAGCCCAAACGATGCGAATCCCTTTTGCGGACAACCTAAGAACCCTGGAACTCAAAGGAATAAGAAAAATTGAATTACTAAGAATATGGCTAAGATGAACAAATTGCAATCCTAATGGGCAAGAACAGATTATAGCGAAATAAGGTGCAACCAAAGTTTAAGACATCATTATGAAGTATGAACCATGAAAGTTGGGTTGACAAAAGTGGGGAAATATACTATTGCTATGGTGCGTTTTTAGTTATCGGAATGAGCTTCAGATTTGATATATTATAGTAGTCATTTTGATGCCGAAATTAATAGTTATAACAGTTTTAAGTTACAACCCCAATTAATACCTTCTTTTTGTTTTTACACTGTGAACTGTATTAGCTCTCTTGTTTTTCTCAAGAAGAGAGAAAGGTGTAACACATAAAACAAAGAAAAGTAAAATATAACGAGATTTTAAAGAAAAATAAGATATGAAATCCAAAGTGGAAAAACAATGTCAACAAAATTTAAATAAAAGACAAGACTTTAAGGACACAATTTCTTTCTCTTTTTGGAATTTTTGACTTAAGAGAGGAGAAAACCTCCAAAGCATAAAATTTTTTAAATCTAAAATTCAAAAAATAGATATGTGAAGAAAGATACACTATTATCAGCAACCAAGGTTATGATCCCAAACGATGCGAATCCCTTTTGCGGACAAACTAAGAACCCTGGAACTCAATGGAATAAAAAAGATTAAATTACTAAGAATATGCCTAAGATGAACAAATTGAAATCCTAAAGAACAAGAAGAGATTCAACGAAATAAGGTGCGACCAAAGTTTAAGACATCATTATGTAGTATGAACCATGAAAGTTGGGTTGACAAAAGTGGGGAAATATACTATTGCTACGGTGCGTTTTTAGGTATCGGAACGAGCTTCAGATTTGATATATTATAGTAGTCATTTCGATGCACAAATTAAAAGTGATAACAGTTTTAATTTACAACCATAATTAATACCTTCTTTTTGTTTTCACACTGTGAACTCTATTAGCTCTCTTGTTTTTTTCAAGAAGAAAGAAAGGTGGAACACATAAAAAAAAAGAGTAAAAGATAACACGATTTTAAGGAAAAATAAGATATGAAATCCAAAGTGGAAAACAATGTCAACAAAATTGAAATAAAACACAAGACTTTAAGGACACAATTTCTTTCTCTTTTTGGAATTGTGACTTAAGAGAGGAGAAGACTTGCAAAGCAGAAAAAATTTTAAATCTAAAATTCAAAAAATAGTTATGTGAAGATAGATACACTATTATCAGCAACCGAGGTTTTGATCACAAACGATGCGAATCCCTTTTGCGGACAACCTATGAACCCTGGAACTCAAAGGAATAAGAAATATTGAATTACTTCGAATATGGCTAAGATGAACAAATTGCAAACCTAAAGGGCAAGAACAGATTACAACGAAATAAGGTGCCACCATAGTTTAAGACATCATTATCTACTATGAACCATGAAAGTTGGGTTGAGAAAACTAGGGAAATATACTATTGCTACGGTTTGTTTTTAGGTATCGGAACGAGCTTTAGATTTGATATATTATAGTAGTCTTTTCGATGCACAAATTAATAGTTATAACAGTTTTAAGTTACAACCCCAATTAATACCTTCTTTTTGTTTTTACACTGTGAACTTTATTAGCTCTCTTGTTTTTCTCAAGAATAAAGAAAGGTGGAACACATAAAACAAAGAATAGTAGAAGATAAGGAGATTTTAAAGAAAAAGAAGATATGAAATCCAAAGTGGAAAACAATGTCAACAAAATTGAAATAAAACACAAGACTTTAAGGACACAATTTCTTTCTCTTTTTGGAATTTGTGACTCAAGAGAGGAGAAAACTTGCAAAGCACAAAAATTTTTAAATCTAAAATTCAAAAAATAGATATGTGAAGATAGATACCCCTATTATCAGCAACCAAGGATATGATCCCACACGATGTGAATCGCTTTTGCGGACAACCTAAGAACCCTGGAACTCAAAGGAATAAGAAAGATTGAATTACTAAGAATATGGCTAAGATGAACAAATTGAAATCCTAATGGGCAAGAACAGATTACAGCGAAATAAGGTGCCACCGAAGTTTATGACATCATTATGTACTATGAACCATGAAAGTTGGGTTGACAAAAGTGGGGAAATATACGATTGCTATGGTGCGTTTTTAGTTATCGGAATAAGCTTCAGATTTGATATATTATAGTAGTTATTTTGATGCCGAAATTAATAGTTATAACAGTTTTAAGTTACAACCCCAATTAATACCTTCTTTTTGTTTTTACACTGTGAACTGTATTAGCTCTCTTGTTTTTCTCAAGAAGAAAGAAAGGTGTAACACATAAAACAAAGAAAAGTAAAATATAACGAGATTTTAAAAAAAATAAGATATGAAATCCAAAGTGGAAAACAATGTCAACAAAATTGAAATAAAACACAAGACTTTAAGGACACAATTTCCTTCTCTTTTTGGAATTTGTGACTTAAGAGAGGAGAAAACTTGCAAAGCAAAAAAATTTTTAAATCAAAAATTCAAAAAAAAGTTATGTCAAGATAGATACACTATTATCAGCAACCGAGGTTGTGATCCCAAACGATGCGAATCCCTTTTGCGGACAACCTAAGAACCCTGGAACTCAAAGGAATAAGAAATATTGAATTACTAAGAATATGGCTAAGATGAAAAAATTGCAATCCTAATGGGCAAGAACAGATTACAACGAAATAAGGTGCCACCAAAGTTTAAGACATCATTATGAAGTATGAACCATGAAAGTTGGGTTGACAAAAGTGGGGAAATATACTATTGCTATGGTGCGTTTTTAGTTATCGAAACGAGCTTCAGATTTGATATATTATATTAGTCATTTTTATGCCGAAATTAATAGTTATAATAGTTTTAAGTTACAACCCCAATTAATACCTTCTTTTTGTTTTTACACTGTGAACTGTATTAGCTCTCTTGTTTTTCTCAAGAAGAAAGAAAGGTGTAACACATAAAACAAAGAAAAGTAAAATATAACGAGATTTTAAAGAAAAATAAGATATGAAATCCAAAGTGCAAAAACAATGTCAACAAAATTTAAATAAAAGACAAGACTTTATGGACACAATTTCTTTCTCTTTTTGGAATTTGTGACTTAAGAGAGGAGAAGACCTACAAAGCACAAAATTTTTTAAATCTAAAATTCAAAAAATAGATATGTGAAGATAGATACCCCTATTATCAGCAACCAAGGATATGATCCCAAACGATGTGAATCACTTTTGCGGACAACCTAAGAACCCTGGAACTCAAAGGAATAAGAAAGATTGAATTACTAAGAATATGGAAAAGATGAACAAATTGAAATCCTAATGGGCAAGAACAGATTACAGCGAAATAAGGTGCCACCGAAGTTTAAGACATCATTATGTACTATGAACCATGAAAGTTGGGTTGACAAAAGTGGGGAAATATACGATTGCTACGGTGTGTTTTTAGGTATCAGAACGAGCTTCAGATTTGATATATTATAGTAGTCTTTTCGATGCACAAATTAATAGTTATAACAATTTTATGTTACAACCCCAATTAATACATTCTTTTTGTTTTTACATTGTGAACTGTATTAGCTCTCTTGTTTTTCTCAAGAAGAAAGAAAGGTGTAACACATAAAACAAAGAAAAGTAAAATATAACGAGATTTTAAAGAAAAATAAGATATGAAATCCAAAGTGGAAAAAACAATATCAACAAAATTTAAATAAAAGACAAGACTTTAAGGACACAATTTCTTTCTCTTTTTGGAATTTTTGACTTTAGAGAGGAGAAAACCTCCAAAGCATAAAAATTTTTAAATCTAAAATTCAAAAAATAGATATGTGAAGAAATATACACTATTATCAGCAACCAAGGTTATGATCCCAAACGATGCGAATCCCTTTTGCGGACAACCTAAGAACCCTGGAACTCAAAGGAATAAGAAAGATTGAATTACTAAGAATATGGCTAAGATGAACAAATTGCAATCCCAAAGGGCAAGAACAGATTACAACGAAATAAGGTGCCACCAAAGTTTAATACATCATTATGAAGTATGAACCATGAATGTTGGGTTGACAAAAGTGGGAAATATACGATTGCTATGGTGTGTTTTTAGGTATCGGAACGAGCTTCAAATTTGATATATTATAGTAGTCATTTCGATGCACAAATTAATAGTTATAACAGTTTTAAGTTACAACCCCAATTAATACCTTCTTTTTGTTTTTACACTGTGAACTGTATTAGCTCACTTTTTTTTCTCTAGAAGAAAGAAAGGTGTAACACATAAAACGAAGAAAAGTAAAAGATAACGAGATTTTAAAGAAAAATAAGATATGAAATCCAAAGTGGAAAACAATGTCAACAAAATTGAAATAAAACACAAGACTTTAAGGACACAATTTCTTTCTCTTTTTGGAATTTGTGACTCAAGAGAGGAGAAAACTTGCAAAGCACAAAAATTTTTAAATCTAAAATTCAAAAAATAGATATGTGAAGATAGATACCCCTATTATCAGCAACCAAGGATATGATCCCACACGATGTGAATCGCTTTTGCGGACAACCTAAGAACCCTGGAACTCAAAGGAATAAGAAAGATTGAATTACTAAGAATATGGCTAAGATGAAAAAATTGAAATCCTAATGGGCAAGAACAGATTACAGCGAAATAAGGTGCCACCGAAGTTTATGACATCATTATGTACTATGAACCATGAAAGTTGGGTTGACAAAAGTGGGGAAATATACGATTGCTATGGTGCGTTTTTAGTTATCGGAATAAGCTTCAGATTTGATATATTATAGTAGTTATTTTGATGCCAAAATTAATAGTTATAACAGTTTTAAGTTACAACCCCAATTAATACCTTCTTTTTGTTTTTACACTGTGAAATGTATTAGCTCTCTTGTTTTTCTCAAGAAGAAAGAAAGGTGTAACACTAAAAACAAAGAAAAGTAAAATATAACGAGATTTTAAAAAAAATAAGATATGAAATCCAAAGTGGAAAACAATGTCAACAAAATTGAAATAAAACACAAGACTTTAAGGACACAATTTTCTTCTCTTTTTGGAATTTGTGAATTAAGAGAGGAGAAAACTTGCAAAGGACAAAAATTTTTAAATCTAAAATTCAAAAAATAGATATGTGAAGATAGATACCCCTATTATTAGCAACCAAGGATATGATCCCACACGATGTGAATCGCTTTTGCGGACAACCTAAGAACCCTGGAACTCAAAGGAATAAGAAATATTGAATTACTAAGAATATGGCTAAGATGAACAAATTGCAATCCTAATGGGCAAGAACAGATTACAACGAAATAAGGTGCCACCAAAGTTTAAGACATCATTATGAAGTATGAACCATGAAAGTTGGGTTGACAAAAGTAGGGAAATATACTATTGCTATGGTGCGTTTTTAGTTATCGGAACGAGCTTCAGATTTGATATATTATATTAGTCATTTTTATGCCGAAATTAATAGTTATAATAGTTTTAAGTTACAACCCCATTTAATACCTTCTTTTTGTTTTTACACTGTGAACTGTATTAGCTCTCTTGTTTTTCTCAAGAAGAAAGAAAGGTGTAACACATAAAACAAAGAAAAGTAAAATATAACGAGATTTTAAAGAAAAATAAGATATGAAATCCAAAGTGCAAAAACAATGTCAACAAAATTTAAATAAAAGACAAGACTTTATGGACACAAATTCATTCTCTTTTTGGAATTTGTGACTTAAGAGAGGAGAATACCTACAAAGCACAAAATTTTTTAAATCTAAAATTCAAAAAATAGATATGTGAAGATAGATACCCCTATTATCAGCAACCAAGGATATGATCCCAAACGATGTGAATCACTTTTGCGGACAACCTAAGAACCCTGGAACTCAAAGGAATAAGAAAGATTGAATTACTAAGAATATGGAAAAGATGAACAAATTGAAATCCTAATGGGCAAGAACAGATTACAGCGAAATAAGGTGCCACCGAAGTTTAAGACATCATTATGTACTATGAACCATGAAAGTTGGGTTGACAAAAGTGGGGAAATATACGATTGCTACGGTGTGTTTTTAGGTATCAGAACGAGCTTCAGATTTGATATATTATAGTAGTCTTTTCGATGCACAAATTAATAGTTATAACAATTTTATGTTACAACCCCAATTAATACATTCTTTTTGTTTTTACATTGTGAACTGTATTTGCTCTCTTGTTTTTCTCAAGAAGAAAGAAAGGTGTAACATATAAAACAAAGAAAAGTAAAATATAACGAGATTTAAATAAAAATAAGATATGAAATCCAAAGTAGAAAACAATGTCAACAAAATTGAAATAAAACACAAGACTTTAAGGACACAATTTCCTTCTCTTTTTGGAATTTGTGACTTAAGAGAGGAGAAAACTTGCAAAGCAAAAAAGTTTTTAAATCTAAAATTCAAAAAATAGTTATGTGAAGATAGATACACTATTATCAGCAACCGAGGTTATGATCCCAAACGATGCGAATCCCTTTTCCGGACAACCTAAGAACCCTAGAACTCAAAGGAATAAGAAATATTGAATAACTAAGAATATGGCTAAGATGAACAAATTGCAATCCTAATGGGCAAGAACAGATTACAGCGAAATAAGGTGCAACCAAAGTTTAAGACATCATTATGAAGTATGAACCATGAAAGTTGGGTTGACAAAAGTGAGGAAATATACTATTGCTATGGTGCGTTTTTAGTTATCGGAACGAGCTTCAGATTTGATATATTATAGTAGTCATTTTGATGCCGAAATTAATAGTTATAACAGTTTTAAGTTACAACCCCAATTAATACCTTCTTTTTGTTTTTACACTGTGAACTGTATTAGCTCTCTTGTTTTTCTCAAGAAGAACGAAAGGTGTAACACATAAAACAAAGAAAAGTAAATTATAACGAGATTTTAAAGAAAAATAAGATATGAAATCCAAAGTGCAAAAACAATGTCAACAAAATTTAAATAAAAGACAAGACTTTATGGACACAAATTCATTCTCTTTTTGGAATTTGTGACTTAAGAGAGGAGAATACCTACAAAGCACAAAATTTTTTAAATCTAAAATTCAAAAAATAGATATGTGAAGATAGATACCCCTATTATCAGCAACCAAGGATATGATCCCAAACGATGTGAATCACTTTTGCGGACAACCTATAAACCCTGGAACTCAAAGGAATAAGAAAGATTGAATTACTAAGAATATGGAAAAGATGAACAAATTGAAATCCTAATGGGCAAGAACAGATTACAGCGAAATAAGGTGCCACCGAAGTTTAAGACATCATTATGTACTATGAACCATGAAAGTTGGGTTGACAAAAGTGGGGAAATATACGATTGCTACGGTGTGTTTTTAGGTATCAGAACGAGCTTCAGATTTGATATATTATAGTAGTCTTTTCGATGCACAAATTAATAGTTATAACAATTTTATGTTACAACCCCAATTAATACATTCTTTTTGTTTTTACATTGTGAACTGTATTTGCTCTCTTGTTTTTCTCAAGAAGAAAGAAAGGTGTAACACATAAAACAAAGAAAAGTAAAATATAACGAGATTTAAAAAAAAATAAGATATGAAATCCAAAGTAGAAAACAATGTCAACAAAATTGAAATAAAACACAAGTCTTTAAGGACACAATTTCCTTCTCTTTTTGGAATTTGTGACTTAAGAGAGGAGAAAACTTGCAAAGCAAAAAAGTTTTTAAATCTAAAATTCAAAAAATAGTTATGTGAAGATAGATACACTATTATCAGCAACCGAGGTTATGATCCCAAACGATGCGAATCCCTTTTCCGGACAACCTAAGAACCCTAGAACTCAAAGGAATAAGAAATATTGAATAACTAAGAATATGGCTAAGATGAACAAATTGCAATCCTAATGGGCAAGAACAGATTACAGCGAAATAAGGTGCAACCAAAGTTTAAGACATCATTATGAAGTATGAACCATGAAAGTTGGGTTGACAAAAGTGAGGAAATATACTATTGCTATGGTGCGTTTTTAGTTATCGGAACGAGCTTCAGATTTGATATATTATAGTAGTCATTTTGATGCCGAAATTAATAGTTATAACAGTTTTAAGTTACAACCCCAATTAATACCTTCTTTTTGTTTTTACACTGTGAACTGTATTAGCTCTCTTGTTTTTCTCAAGAAGAACGAAAGGTGTAACACATAAAACAAAGAAAAGTAAATTATAACGAGATTTTAAAGAAAAATAAGATATGAAATCCAAAGTGGAAAAACAATGTCAACAAAATTTAAATAAAAGACAAGACTTTAAGGACACAATTTCTTTCTCTTTTTGGAATTTTTGACTTAAGAGAGGAGAAAACCTCCAGAGCATAAAATTTTTTAAATCTAAAATTCAAAAAATATATATGTGAAGAAAGATACACTATTATCAGCAACCAAGGTTATGATCCCAAACGATGCGAATCCCTTTTGTGGACAACCAAAGAACCCTGGAACTCAAAGGAATAAGAAAGATTGAATTACTAAGAATATGGCTAAGATGAACAAATTGCAATCCTAAAGGGCAAGAACAAATTCCAACGAAATAAGGTGACACCAAAGTTTAAGACATCATTATGTACTATGAACCATGAATGTTGGGTTGACAAAAGTGGGGAAATATACGATTGCTACGGTGTGTTTTTAGGTATCGGAACGAGCTTCAGATTTGATATATTATAGTAGTCATTTCGATGCACAAATTAATAGTTATAACAGTTTTAAGTTACAACCCCAATTAATACCTTCTTTTTGTTTTTACACTGTGAACTGTATTAGCTCTCTTGTTTTTCTCAAGAATAAAGAAAGGTGGAACACATAAAACAAAGAATAGTAGAAGATAAGGAGATTTTAAAGAAAAATAAGATATGAAATCCAAAGTGGAAAACAATGTCAACAAAATTGAAATAAAACACAAGACTTTAAGGACACAATTTCTTTCCCTTTTTGGAATTTGTGACTTAAGAGAGGAGAAAACTTGCAAAGCAGAAAATTTTTTAAATCTAAAATTCAAAAAATAGTTATGTGAAGATAGATACACTATTATCAGCAACCGAGGTTTTGATCACAAACGATATGAATCCCTTTTGCGGACAACCTAAGAACCCTGGAACTCAAAGGAATAAGAAATATTGAATTACTAAGAATATGGCTAAGATGAACAAATTGCAATCCTAATGGGCAAGAACAGATTACAGCGAAATAAGGTGCAACCAAAGTTTAAGACATCATTATGAAGTATGAACCATGAAAGTTGGGTTGACAAAAGTGGGGAAATATACTATTGCTATCGTGGGTTTTTAGTTATCGGAATGAGCTTCAGATTTGATATATTATAGTAGTCATTTTGATGCCGAAATTAATAGTTATAACAGTTTTAAGTTACAACCCCAATTAATACCTTCTTTTTGTTTTTACACTGTGAACTGTATTAGCTCTCTTGTTTTTCTCAAGAAGAAAGAAAGGTGGAACACATAAAACAAAGAATAGTAGAAGATAACGAGATTTTAAAGAAAAATAAGATATGAAATCCAAAGTGGAAAAACAATGTCAACAAAATTTAAATAAAAGACAAGACTTTATGGACACAATTTCTTTCTCTTTTTGGAATTTGTGACTTAAGAGAGGAGAAGACCTACAAAGCCCAAAATTTTTTAAATCTAAAATTTAAAAAATAGATATGTGAAGATAGATACCCCTATTATCAACAACCAAGGATATGATCCCAAACGATGCGAATCCCTTTTGCGGACAACCTAAGAACCTTGGAACCCAAAGGAATAAGAAAGATTGAATTACTAAGAATATGGCTAAGATGAACAAATTGAAATCCTAATGGGCAAGCACAGATTACAGCGAAATAAGGTGACACCAAAGTTTAAGACATCATTATGTACTATGAACCATGAATGTTGGGTTGAGAAAAGTGGGGAAATATACGATTGCTACGGTGTGTTTTATGGTATCGGAACGAGCTTGAAATTTGATATATTATATTAGTCTTTTCGATGCACAAATTAATAGTTATAACAGTTTTAAGTTACAACCCCAATTAATACCTTCTTTTTGTTTTTACACTGTGAACTGTATTAGCTCTCTTGTTTTTCTCAAGAAGAAAGAAAGGTGTAACACATAAAACAAAGGAAAGTAAAATATAACGAGATTTTAAAAAAAATAAGATACGAAATCCAAAGTGGAAAACAATGTCAACAAAATTGAAATAAAACACAAGACTTTAAGGACACAATTTCCTTCTCTTTTTTGAATTTGTGACTTAAGAGAGGAGAAAACTTGCAAAGCAAAAAATTTTTTAAATCTAAAATTCAAAAAAAAGTTATGTGAAGATAGATACACTATTATCAGCAACCGAGGTTGTGATCCCAAACGATGTGAATCCCTTTTGCGGACAACCTAAGAACCCTGGAACTCAAAGGAATAAGAAATATTGAATTACTAAGAATATGGCTAAGATGAACAAATTGCAATCCTAATGGGCAAGAATAGATTACAGCGAAATAAGGTGCCACCGAAGTTTATGACATCATTATGTACTATGAACCATGAAAGTTGGGTTGACAAAAGTGGGGAAATATACGATTGCTACGGTGTGTTTTTAGGTATCGGAACGAGCTTCAGATTTGATATATTATATTATTCTTTTCGATGCACAAATTAATAGTAATAACAGTTTTAAGTTACAAGCCCAATTAATACCTTCTTTTTGTTTTTACCCTGTGAACTGTATTAGCTCTCTTATTTTTCTCTAGAAGAAAGAAAGGTGTAACACATAAAACAAAGAAAAGTAAAATATAACGAGATTCTAAAGAAAAATAAGATAGGAAATCCAAAGTGGAAAAACAATGTCAAAAAAATTGAAATAAAAGACAAGACTTTAAGGAGACAATTTCTTTCCCTTTTTGGAATTTTTGACTTAAGAGAGGAGAAAACCTCCAAAGCAAAAAAAAATTTAAATCTAAAATTCAAAAAATAGATATGTGAACATACATACATTATTATCAACAACCGAGGTTATGATCCCAAACGATGCGAATCCCTTTTGCGGACAACCTAAGAACCCTAGAACTCAAAGGAATAAGAAAGATTGAATTACTAAGAATATGGCTAAGATTAACAAATTGCAATCCTAAAGGGAAAGAACAGATTACAACGAAATAAGATGCCACCAAAGTTTAAGACATCATTATGTAGTATGAACCATGAACGTTGGGTTGACAAAAGTGGGGAAATATACGATTTCTACGGTGCGTTTTTCGGTATCGGAACGAGCTTCAGATTTGATATATTATAGTAGTCTTTTCGATGCACAAATTAATAGTTATAACAGTTTTAAGTTAAAACCCCAATTAATACCTTCTTTTTGTTTTTACACTGTTAACTGTATTAGCTCTCTTGTTTTTCTCAAGAAGAAAGAAAGGTGTAACACATAAAACAAAGAAAAGTAAAAGATAACGAGATTTTAAAGAAAAATAAGATATGAAATCCAAAGTGGAAAAACAATGTCAAAAAAATTGAAATAAAAGACAAGACTTTAAGGACACAATTTCTTTCCCTTTTTGGAATTTGTGACTTAAGAGAGGAGAAAACCTCCATAGCACAAAAAGTTTTAAGTCTAAAATTCAAAAAATAGATATGTGAAGATAGATACACTATTATCAGCAACCGAGGTTATGATCCCAAACGATGCGAATTCCTTTTGGGGAGAACCTAAGAAGACTGAAACTCAAAGGAATAAGAAAGATTTAATTACTAAGAATATGGCTAAGATGAACAAATTGCAATCCTAAATAGCGAGAACAGATTACAATGAAATAAGGTGCGACCAAAGTTTAAGACATCATTATGTACTATGAACCATGAAAGTTGGGTTGACAAAAGTGCGGAAATATACGATTGCTTTGGTGCGTTTTTAGGTATCGGAACGAGCTTCAGATTTGATATATGATAGTAGTCATTTCGATGCACAAATTAATAGTTATAACAGTTTTAAGTTACAACCCCAATTAATACCTTCTTTTTGTTTTTACACTGTGAACTAGATTAGCTCTCTTGTTTTTCTCAAGAATAAAGAAATGTGGAACACATAAAACAAAGAAAAGTAGAATATAACGACATTTTAAAGAAAAATAAGATATGAAATCCAAAGTGGAAAACAATGTCAACCAAATTGAAATAAAAGAGAAGACTTTAAGGACACAATTTCTTTCTCTTTTTGGAATTTGTGACTTAAGAGAGGTGAAATCCTCCAAAGCACAAAAGTTTTTAAATCTAAAATTAAAAAAATAGATATGTGAAGATAGATACACTATTATCAGCAACCATGGTTATGATCCCAAACGATGTGAATCCCTGTTGCGGACAACCTAAGAACCCTGGAACTGAAAGAAATAAGAAAGATTGAATTACTTAGAATATGGCTAAGATGAACAAATTGCAATCCTAAAGGGCAAGAACAGATTACAACGAAATAAGGTGCCACCAATGTTTAAGACATTATTATGTACTATGAACCATGAAAGTTGGGTTGACAAAAGTAGGGAAATATACGATTGCTACGGTGTGTTTTTAGGTATCGGAACGAGCTTTAGATTTGATATATGATAGTAGTCATTTCGATGCACAAATTAATAGTTATAATAGTTTTAAGTTACAACCCCAATTAATACCTTCTTTTTGTTTTTACACTGTGAACTGTATTAGCTCTCTTTTTTTTCTCAAGAATAAAGAAAGGTGGAACACATAAAACAAAGAAAAGTAGAAGATAACGAGATTTTAAAGAAAAATAAGATAGGAAATCCAAAGTGGAAAACAATGTCAACAAAATTGAAATAAAAGACAAGACATTAAGGACACAATTTCTTTCTCTTTTTGGAATTTGTCACTTAAGAGAGGAGAAAACCTCGAAACCACCATATTTTTTAAATCTAAAATTCAAAAAAAAGATATGTGAAGATAGATACACTATTATCAGCAACCATGGTTATGATCCCAAACGATGTGAATCCCTGTTGCGGACAACCTAAGAACCCTGGAACTGAAAGAAATAAGAAAGATTGAATTACTTAGAATATGGCTAAGATGAACAAATTGCAATCCTAAAGGGCAAGAACAGATTACAACAAAATAAGGTGCCACCAATATTTAAGACATTATTATGTACTATGAACCATGAAAGTTGGGTTGACAAAAGTAGGGAAATATACGATTGCTATGGTGTGTTTTTAGGTATCGGAACGAGCTTTAGATTTGATATATGATAGTAGTCATTTCGATGCACAAATTAATAGTTATAATAGTTTTTAGTTACAACCCCAATTAATACCTTCTTTTTTTTTACCCTGTGAATTGTATTAGCTCTCTTGTTTTTCTCAAGACAAAAGAAAGGTGGAACACATAAAACAAAGAAAAGTAGAAGATAACGAGATTTTAAAGAAAAATAAGATATGAAATCCAAAGTGGAAAACAATGTCAACAAAATTGAAATAAAAGACAAGACTTTAAGAACACAATTTCTTTCTCTTTTTGGAATTTGTGACTTAAGAGAGGAGAAAACTTGCAAAGCACAAAATTTTTTAAATCTAAAATTCAAAAAATAGTTATGTGAAGATAGATACACTATTATCAACAACCGAGGTTATGATCCCAAACGATGCGAATCCCTTTTGCGGACAACCTAAGAACCCTGGAAATCAAAGGAATAAGAAATATTGAATTACTAAGAATATGGCTAAGATGAACAAATTGCAATCCTAATGGACAAGAACAGATTACAACGAAATAAGGTGCGACCAAAGTTTAAGACATCATTATGAAGTATGAACCATGAAAGTTGGGTTGACAAAAGTGGGGAAATATACGATTGCTACGGTGTGTTTTTAGGTATCGGAACGAGCTTTAGATTTGATATATGATAGTAGTCATTTTGATGCACAAATTAATAGTTATAATAGTTTTAAGTTACAACCCCAATTAATACCTTCTTTTTGTTTTTACACTGTGAACTGTATTAGCTCTCTTTTTTTTCTCAAGAATAAAGAAAGGTGGAACACATAAAACAAAGAAAAGTAGAAGATAACGAGATTTTAAAGAAAAATAAGATATGAAATCCAAAGTGGAAAACAATGTCAACAAAATTGAAATAAAAGACAAGACATTAAGGACACAATTTCTTTCTCTTTTTGGAATTTGTCACTTAAGAGAGGAGAAAACCTCCAAAGCACCATATTTTTTAAATCTAAAATTCAAAAAAAAGATATGTGAAGATAGATACACTATTATCAGCAACCATGGTTATGATCCCAAACGATGTGAATCCCTGTTGCGGACAACCTAAGAACCCTGTAACTGAAAGAAATAAGAAAGATTGAATTACTTAGAATATGGCTAAGATGAACAAATTGCAATCCTAAAGGGCAAGAACATATTACAACAAAATAAGGTGCCACCAATGTTTAAGACATTATTATGTACTATGAACCATGAAAGTTGGGTTGACAAAAGTAGGGAAATATACGATTGCTACGGTGTGTTTTTAGGTATCGGAACGAGCTTTAGATTTGATATATGATAGTAGTCATTTCGATGCACAAATTAATAGTTATAATAGTTTTTAGTTACAACCCCAATTAATACCTTCTTTTTTTTTTACCCTGTGAATTGTATTAGCTCTCTTGTTTTTCTCAAGACAAAAGAAAGGTGGAACACATAAAACAAAGAAAAGTAGAAGATAACGAGATTTTAAAGAAAAATAAGATATGAAATCGAAAGTGGAAAACAATGTCAACAAAATTGAAATAAAAGACAAGACTTTAAGGACACAATTTCTTTCTCTTTTTGGAATTTGTGACTTAAGAGAGGAGAAAACTTGCAAAGCACAAAATTTTTTAAATCTAAAATTCAAAAAATAGTTATGTGAAGATAGATACACTATTATCAACAACCGAGGTTATGATCCCAAACGATGCGAATCCCTTTTGCGGACAACCTAAGAACCCTGGAAATCAAAGGAATAAGAAATATTGAATTACTAAGAATATGGCTAAGATGAACAAATTGCAATCCTAATGGACAAGAACAGATTACAACGAAATAAGGTGCGACCAAAGTTTAAGACATCATTATGAAGTATGAACCATGAAAGTTGGGTTGACAAAAGTGGGGAAATATACGATTGCTACGGTGTGTTTTTAGGTATCGGAACGAGCTTTAGATTTGATATATGATAGTAGTCATTTTGATGCACAAATTAATAGTTATAATAGTTTTAAGTTACAACCCCAATTAATACCTTCTTTTTGTTTTTACACTGTGAACTGTATTAGCTCTCTTTTTTTTCTCAAGAATAAAGAAAGGTGGAACACATAAAACAAAGAAAAGTAGAAGATAACGAGATTTTAAAGAAAAATAAGATATGAAATCCAAAGTGGAAAACAATGTCAACAAAATTGAAATAAAAGACAAGACATTAAGGACACAATTTCTTTCTCTTTTTGCAATTTGTCACTTAAGAGGGGAGAAAACCTCCAAAGCACAAAATTTTTTAAATCTAAAATTCAAAAAATAGATATGTGAAGATAGATACACTATTATCAGCAACCGAGGTTATGATCCCAAACGATGCGAATCCCTTTTGGGGAGAACCTAAGAACCCTGGAACTCAAAGGAATAAGAAAGATTTAATTACTAAGAATATGGCTAAGATGAACAAATTGCAATCCTAATGGACAAGAACAGATTATAACGAAATAAGGTGCGACCAAAGTTTAAGACATCATTATGAACTATGAACCATGAAAGTTGGGTTGACAAAAGCGCGGAAATATACTATTGCTAGGATGTGTTTTTAGGTATCGGAACGAGCTTCAGATTTGATATATGATAGTAGTCATTTCGATGCACAAATTAATAGTTATAATAGTTTTAAGTTACAACCCCAATTAATACCTTCTTTTTGTTTTTACACTTTGAATTGTATTAGCACTATTGTTTTTCTCAAGAATAAAGAAAGGTGGAACACATAAAACAAAGAAAAGTAGAAGATATTGAGATTTTAAAGAAAAATAAGATTTGAAATCCAAAGTGGAAAACAATGTCAACAAAATTGAAATAAAAGAGAAGACTTTAAGGACACAATTTCTTTCTCTTTTTGGAATTTGTGACTTAAGAGAGGAGAAAACCTCCAAAGCACAAAATATTTTAAATCTAAAATTCAAAAAAAAGATATGTGAAGATAGATACACTATTATCAGCAACCATGGTTATGATCCCAAACGATGTGAATCCCTGTTGCGGACAACCTAAGAACCCTGGAACTGAAAGAAATAAGAAAGATTGAATTACTTAGAATATGGCTAAGATGAACAAATTGCAATCCTAAAGGGCAAGAACAGATTACAACGAAATAAGGTGCCACCAATGTTTAAGACATTATTATGTACTATGAACCATGAAAGTTGGGTTGACAAAAGTAGGGAAATATACGATTGCTACCTTGTGTTTTTAGGTATCGGAACGAGCTTTAGATTTGATATATGATAGTAGTCATTTCGATGCAAAAATTAATAGTTATAATAGTTTTAAGTTACAACCCCAATTAATACCTTCTTTTTTGTTTTTACCCTGTGAATTGTATTAGCTCTCTTGTTTTTCTCAAGAAAAAAGAAAGGTGGAACACATAAAACAAAGAAAAGTAGAAGATAACGAGATTTTAAAAAAAATAAGATATAAAATCCAAAGTGGAAAACAATGTCAAGAAAATTGAAATAAAAGACAAGACTTTAAGGACACAATTTCTTTCTCTTTTTGGAATTTGTGACTTAAGAGAGGAGAAAACCTCCAAAGCACAAAATTTTTTAAATCTAAAATTCAAAAAATAGTTATGTGAAGATAGATACACTATTATCAGCAACCGAGGTTATGATCCCAAACGATGCGAATCCCTTTTGGGGAGAACCTAAGAACCCTGGAAATCAAAGGAATAAGAAAGATTTAATTACTAAGAATATGGCTAAGATGAACAAATTGCAATCCTAATGGACAAGAACAGATTATAACGAAATAAGGTGCGACCAAAGTTTAAGACATCATTATGAACTATGAACCATGAAAGTTGGGTTGACAAAAGCGCGGAAATATACTATTGCTAGGATGTGTTTTTAGGTATCGGAACGAGCTTCAGATTTGATATATGATAGTAGTCATTTCGATGCACAAATTAATAGTTATAATAGTTTTAAGTTACAACCCCAATTAATACCTTCTTTTTGTTTTTACACTTTGAATTGTATTAGCACTATTGTTTTTCTCAAGAATAAAGAAAGGTGGAACACATAAAACAAAGAAAAGTAGAAGATATTGAGATTTTAAAGAAAAATAAGATTTGAAATCCAAAGTGGAAAACAATGTCAACAAAATTGAAATAAAAGAGAAGACTTTAAGGACACAATTTCTTTCTCTTTTTGGAATTTGTGACTTAAGAGAGGAGAAAACCTCCAAAGCACAAAATATTTTAAATCTAAAATTCAAAAAAAAGATATGTGAAGATAGATACACTATTATCAGCAACCATGGTTATGATCCCAAACGATGTGAATCCCTGTTGCGGACAACCTAAGAACCCTGGAACTGAAAGAAATAAGAAAGATTGAATTACTTAGAATATGGCTAAGATGAACAAATTGCAATCCTAAAGGGCAAGAACAGATTACAACGAAATAAGGTGCCACCAATGTTTAAGACATTATTATGTACTATGAACCATGAAAGTTGGGTTGACAAAAGTAGGGAAATATACGATTGCTACCTTGTGTTTTTAGGTATCGGAACGAGCTTTAGATTTGATATATGATAGTAGTCATTTCGATGCAAAAATTAATAGTTATAATAGTTTTAAGTTACAACCCCAATTAATACCTTCTTTTTTGTTTTTACCCTGTGAATTGTATTAGCTCTCTTGTTTTTCTCAAGAAAAAAGAAAGGTGGAACACATAAAACAAAGAAAAGTAGAAGATAACGAGATTTTAAAAAAAATAAGATATAAAATCCAAAGTGGAAAACAATGTCAAGAAAATTGAAATAAAAGACAAGACTTTAAGGACACAATTTCTTTCTCTTTTTGGAATTTGTGACTTAAGAGAGGAGAAAACTTGCAAAGCACAAAATTTTTTAAATCTAAAATTCAAAAAATAGATATGTGAAGATAGGTACGCTATTATCAGCAACCGAGGTTATGATCCCAAACGATGCGAATCACTTTTGCGGATAACCTAAGAACCCTGGAACTCAAAGGAATAAGAAATATTGAATTACTAAGAATATGGCTAAGATGAACAAATTGCAATGTTAATGGACAAGAACAGATTACAACGAAATAAGGTGCGACCAAAGTTTAAGACATCATTATGAAGAATGAACCATGAAAGTTGGGTTGAAAAAAGTAGGGAAATATACTATTGCTACGATGTGTTTTTAGGTATCGGAACGAGCTTTAAATTTGATATATGATAGTAGTCATTTCGATGCACAAATTAATAGTTATAACAGTTTTAAGTTACAACCCCAATTAATACCTTCTTTTTGTTTTTACACTGTGAACTGTATTAGCTCTCTTTTTTTTCTCAAGAATAAAGAAAGGTGGAACACATAAAACAAAGAAAAGTAGAAGATAACGAGATTTTAAAGAAAAATAAGATATGAAATCCAAAGTGGAAAACAATGTCAACAAAATTGAAATAAAAGACAAGACATTAAGGACACAATTTCTTTCTCTTTTTGGAATTTGTCACTTAAGAGAGGAGAAAACCTCCAAAGCACCATATTTTTTAAATCTAAAATTCAAAAAAAAGATATGTGAAGATAGATACACTATTATCAGCAACCATGGTTATGATCCCAAACGATGTGAATCCCTGTTGCGGACAACCTAAGAACCCTGTAACTGAAAGAAATAAGAAAGATTGAATTACTTAGAATATGGCTAAGATGAACAAATTGCAATCCTAAAGGGCAAGAACAGATTACAACAAAATAAGGTGCCACCAATGTTTAAGACATTATTATGTACTATGAACCATGAAAGTTGGGTTGACAAAAGTAGGGAAATATACGATTGCTACGGTGTGTTTTTAGGTATCGGAACGAGCTTTAGATTTGATATATGATAGTAGTCATTTCGATGCACAAATTAATAGTTATAATAATTTTTAGTTACAACCCCAATTAATACCTTCTTTTTTTTTTACCCTGTGAATTGTATTAGCTCTCTTGTTTTTCTCAAGACAAAAGAAAGGTGGACCATATAAAACAAAGAAAAGTAGAAGATAACGAGATTTTAAAGAAAAATAAGATATGAAATCCAAAGTGGAAAACAATGTCAACAAAATTGAAATAAAAGACAAGACTTTAAGGACACAATTTCTTTCTCTTTTTGGAATTTGTGACTTAAGAGAGGAGAAAACTTGCAAAGCACAAAATTTTTTAAATCTAAAATTCAAAAAATAGTTATGTGAAGATAGATACACTATTATCAACAACCGAGGTTATGATCCCAAACGATGCGAATCCCTTTTGCGGACAACCTAAGAACCCTGGAAATCAAAGGAATAAGAAATATTGAATTACTAAGAATATGGCTAAGATGAACAAATTGCAATCCTAATGGACAAGAACAGATTACAACGAAATAAGGTGCGACCAAAGTTTAAGACATCATTATGAAGTATGAACCATGAAAGTTGGGTTGACAAAAGTGGGGAAATATACGATTGCTACGGTGTGTTTTTAGGTATCGGAACGAGTTTTAGATTTGATATATGATAGTAGTCATTTTGATGCACAAATTAATAGTTATAATAGTTTTAAGTTACAACCCCAATTAATACCTTCTTTTTGTTTTTACACTGTGAACTGTATTAGCTCTCTTTTTTTTCTCAAGAATAAAGAAAGGTGGAACACATAAAACAAAGAAAAGTAGAAGATAACGAGATTTTAAAGAAAAATAAGATATGAAATCCAAAGTGGAAAACAATGTCAACAAAATTGAAATAAAAGACAAGATATTAAGGACACAATTTCTTTCTCTTTTTGGAATTTGTCACTTAAGAGAGGAGAAAACCTCCAAAGCACAAAATTTTTTAAATCTAAAATTCAAAAAAATAGATATGTGAAGATAGATACACTATTATCAGCAACCGAGGTTATGATCCCAAACGATGCGAATCCCTTTTGGGGAGAACCTAAGAACCCTGGAACTCAAAGGAATAAGAAAGATTTAATTACTAAGAATATGGCTAAGATGAACAAATTGCAATCCTAATGGACAAGAACAGATTATAACGAAATAAGGTGCGACCAAAGTTTAAGACATCATTATGAACTATGAACCATGAAAGTTGGGTTGACAAAAGCGCGGAAATATACTATTGCTAGGATGTGTTTTTAGGTATCGGAACGAGCTTCAGATTTGATATATGATAGTAGTCATTTCGATGCACAAATTAATAGTTATAATAGTTTTAAGTTACAACCCCAATTAATACCTTCTTTTTGTTTTTACACTTTGAATTGTATTAGCACTATTGTTTTTCTCAAGAATAAAGAAAGGTGGAACACATAAAACAAAGAAAAGTAGAAGATATTGAGATTTTAAAGAAAAATAAGATTTGAAATCCAAAGTGGAAAACAATGGAAACAAAATTGAAATAAAAGAGAAGACTTTAAGGACACAATTTCTTTCTCTTTTTGGAATTTGTGACTTAAGAGAGGAGAAAACCTCCAAAGCACAAAATATTTTAAATCTAAAATTCAAAAAAAAGATATGTGAAGATAGATACACTATTATCAGCAACCATGGTTATGATCCCAAACGATGTGAATCCCTGTTGCGGACAACCTAAGAACCCTGGAACTGAAAGAAATAAGAAAGATTGAATTACTTAGAATATGGCTAAGATGAACAAATTGCAATCCTAAAGGGCAAGAACAGATTACAACGAAATAAGGTGCCACCAATGTTTAAGACATTATTATGTACTATGAACCATGAAAGTTGGGTTGACAAAAGTAGGGAAATATACGATTGCTACCGTGTGTTTTTAGGTATCGGAACGAGCTTTAGATTTGATATATGATAGTAGTCATTTCGATGCACAAATTAATAGTTATAATAGTTTTAAGTTACAACCCCAATTAATACCTTCTTTTTGTTTTTACCCTGTGAATTGTATTAGCTCTCTTGTTTTTCTCAAGAAAAAAGAAAGGTGGAACACATAAAACAAAGAAAAGTAGAAGATAACGAGATTTAAAAAAAAAAGATATAAAATCCAAAGTGGAAAACAATGTCAAGAAAATTGAAATAAAAGACAAGACTTTAAGGACACAATTTCTTTCTCTTTTTGGAATTTGTGACTTAAGAGAGGAGAAAACTTGCAAAGCACAAAATTTTTTAAATCTAAAATTCAAAAAATAGATATGTGAAGATAGGTACGCTATTATCAGCAACCGAGGTTATGATCCCAAACGATGCGAATCACTTTTGCGGATAACCTAAGAACCCTGGAACTCAAAGGAATAAGAAATATTGAATTACTAAGAATATGGCTAAGATGAACAAATTGCAATGTTAATGGACAAGAACAGATTACAACGAAATAAGGTGCGACCAAAGTTTAAGACATCATTATGAAGAATGAACCATGAAAGTTGGGTTGAAAAAAGTAGGGAAATATACTATTGCTACGATGTGTTTTTAGGTATCGGAACGAGCTTTAAATTTGATATATGATAGTAGTCATTTCGATGCACAAATTAATTGTTATAACAGTTTTAAGTTACAACCCCAATTAATACCTTCTTTTTGTTTTTACACTGTGAACTGTATTAGTTCTCTTGTTTTTCTCAAGAATAAAGAATGCTGGAACACATAAAACAAAGAAAAGTAAAAGATAACGAGATTTTAAAGAAAAATAAGATATGAAATCCAAAGTGGAAAACAATGTCAACAAAATTGAAATAAAACACAAGACTTTAAGGACTCAATTTCTTTCTCTTTTTTGGAATTTATGACTCAAGAGAGGTGAAAATTTGCATAGCATAAAATTTTTTAAATCTAAAATTCAAAAAATAGATATGTGAAGATAGATACACTATTATAAGCAACCAAGGTTATGATCCCAAACGATGCGAATCCCTTTTGCGGACAACCTAAGAACGCTAGAACTCAAAGGAATAAGAAAGATTGAATTACTAAGAATATGGATAAGATGAACAAATTGCAATCCTAAAGGGCAAGAACAGATTACAGCGAAATAAGGTGCGACCAAAGGTTAAGACATCATTATGTAGTATGAACCATGAAAGTTGGGTTGACAAAAGTGGGAAAATATACTATTGCTAAGGTGCGTTTTTAGGTATCGGAACGAGCTTCAGATTTGATATATTATAGTAGTCATTTTGATGCCGAAATTAATAGTTATAACAGTTTTAAGTTACAACCCCAATTAATACCTTCTTTTTGTTTTTACACTGTGAAATGTATTAGCTCTCTTGTTTTTCTCAAGAATTAAGAAAGGTGGAATACATGAAACAAAGAAAAGTAAAAGATAACGAGATTTTAAAGAAAAATAAGATATGAAATCCAAAGTGGAAAACAATGTAAACAAAATTGAAATAAAAGAGAAGACTTTAAGGACACAATTTCTTTCTCTTTTTGGAATTTGTGACTTAAGAGAGGAGAAAACCTCCAAAGCACAAAATATTTTAAATCTAAAATTCAAAAAAAAGATATGTGAAGATAGATACACTATTATCAGCAACCATGGTTATGATCCCAAACGATGTGAATCCCTGTTGCGGACAACCAAAGAACCCTGGAACTGAAAGAAATAAGAAAGATTGAATTACTTAGAATATGGCTAAGATGAACAAATTGCAATCCTAAAGGGCAAGAACAGATTACAACGAAATAAGGTGCCACCAATGTTTAAGACATTATTATGTACTATGAACCATGAAAGTTGGGTTGACAAAAGTAGGGAAATATACGATTGCTACCGTGTGTTTTTAGGTATCGGAACGAGCTTTAGATTTGATATATGATAGTAGTCATTTCGATGCACAAATTAATAGTTATAATAGTTTTAAGTTACAACCCCAATTAATACCTTCTTTTTGTTTTTACCCTGTGAATTGTATTAGCTCTCTTGTTTTTCTCAAGAAAAAAGAAAGGTGGAACACATAAAACAAAGAAAAGTAGAAGATAACGAGATTTTAAAGAAAAATAAGATATAAAATCCAAAGTGGAAAACAATGTCAAGAAAATTGAAATAAAACACAAGACTTTAAGGACACAATTTCTTTCTCTTTTTTGGAATTTATGACTCAAGAGAGGTGAAAATTTGCATAGCATAAAATTTTTTAAATCTAAAATTCAAAAAATAGATATGTGAAGATAGATACACTATTATAAGCAACCAAGGTTATGATCCCAAACGATGCGAATCCCTTTTGCGGACTGATGAGTGCTCAAAAAGCACTAAAATAACTATGATTTTATGCACATTAATTGATTAAAAATATATATATTTATATGTTTTATCATATATTTATATAAATTTGTCTTTTTCGGAATCACGGGTATTTTTATTGTTTTTCAGGTATTTTGGCTTAAAAATACAACTTAAAGACTCAAAAAGGAAACTGGAAGCAATACATCACAAATATATTAATAAATAAATGCAGAAAGGTCGACAAATATGGAAAAATTGGACAAAATGGGTCAAGAAGGTCAAAAATGTCAAAAAGGCGAAAAACGCGCCGCCGCCGCCGCCCAGCCGCCGCGCCCCAGCGCCCAGCTCCGCCAGAAGCAGCAGCGCGCGGCACTGTTCACCCGCGTTACTGTTCATCTGCGGCACTGTTCACCCGCGTTACTGTTCACCTGAGGCACTGTTCACCCGGGTTACTGTTCACCCGCGTCACTGTTCATCCGCGGTACTGTGCAGCCGCGGTACTGTTCATACGCGGTACTGTGCAGCCGCGGTACTGTTCATACCCGGTACTGTGCAGCCGCGGCATGTCATGCTGACGTCATCAAATGACGTCAGCAATCAATAATACGCGTTTTTTCATTTTTTAAACATTTTTTTCTCTACTTTTTCTCTCCATCCTCACCTATAAATACCCCCCTTCCTTTCACTTCAAAACACACCTAAAAACACCTTCAAAACACACTTCTCTCTTATTTCTTTCTCTCTTTTCTTAGATTTTTAGGTTTTTTTAGTTTTTCTTAGTTTTTAGTTAATTTCTCTTAGTTTTAGAGTTCTTCCCTTTTTGGGAAGAACTAGTTATGTTTTTGTAATATTTTAGCTTTTTGATTCAATAAATGGAAGTGCAAATTCCGCTTGGAGTTTTTCCAGCAACGGGAATAGCGTCGAAGTTCTGTAAGGATTTTATTTTCTTTACAGTTATTTTTATGCTTTATTCTTACATGTTATATTTAATTTGTCTGTGGTTAAATTTAACTGTGCTGGCTATTTAGTAAACATGATGTAATAATAACGTTGTTATGCTTGCGAAATATTAAATAGGTAAAAATCTCTAAAATGAATTGATTTTATTTTTATTCATGATTTTATATTAAGAATGTTAGAGAGAAATATATTATTTTTCATTACAAACTTAAACCTGAAAATTAGATTTTAAGGTTTAGTTATCCGGTCTGATTTAGAGTAGTGCTCTTTTATTTGATGGTACAATCGCCCGGTAGTTAGAGTGAAGCTCTATTTCAAAAGTTTTTATAAGAATTATTATCTGAAAATGTATTGACGACATGTTTTCAGTAGTGGTTTTAAAACTTGAAAGTTAGTACTCGGATAACTAAATTCTTAGGTTTAATTTGGACACCTTGAATAAAGTTTAAACTGTCTAACCCCACCAAAGGTGGCATTTAAATGGTTCATTTTCAATCTCTTAGAAAAAGGAATTAATTTAATTAAGCAAATTAGTTATCAACCCCACCCATAGGTGTTAATTGATTTGTTTAGTTAACAAAGAATATCTAACCCCACCAAAGGTGGTATTCATACAAAAAAGGGAGAATCAATAAATATCAATTCATATCCTTAATAACCTAGATAATATGAGCAAGCATAATTAACTTAGTTATTATATCCATAAATACTCCGCCATTATAAATGATAAAATTTGCATAAATGTTTATTGAATCTATGTTTAATTTTATGTAATTAGATTAAAAACACAAAACCCCAAAATATCGTGACAGGATGTTTAGGATTTAATTTCGTTTTTAAAAGTTTGAATAATAAATTAAAAACCACATACATTCCTTCCTTAGATCGACCTTGGGAGTATACTTATCATTTTCTTCGAAATGATTCGTGCACTTGCGAGAGTTTTATAAATATTAAAACCAAAGTATTTGCGGGAATCGGCGATGCCGGTTTTCGTTCATCAAGTTTTTGGCGCCGTTGCCGGGGAAGGAATAGCGGTTTTTAAATTATTTATCAAAATTTTAAAAACATTTTTGTGCTGTAAATAATTGTGATTTTTTTTTAACTATAATCAAATTTCAAATTTCATAAGAAATAAAAAAAAAAAAAAGAAATAAAAAAATAAAAAAATTTTTTTTTTTTAATTGTAAAATAATTTAGAAATTTGAAATTTGAAGTAAAAAATTTTACCGTTCATGAATAGTAAAAAAAAAAAAAAAAAATTTAAAACTTAAAAACATAAAAAAAATTTTAAGATAAAAAATAGTATAGTGTAAATATTCAAATAAAATTACCGTTCATGAATAGTAAAAAAAAAAACAAAAAAAAAACAAATTTTTTTTTTTGAAGTTAATAAGAAATAATATAGCGTGAATAGTAAAATAAAATTACCGTTCATGAATAGTAAAAAAAAAAAACAAAAAAAAAAAAACAAAAAAAAAAAAAACAAAATTTTTTTTTTGAAGTTAATAAGAAATAATATAGCGTGAATAGTAAAATAAAATTACCGTTCATAATAGTAAAAAAAAAAAAAATTAAAATTTCAAAAATTTTAAGTTGAAATAAATAAATAAAATTTATAGTATAGATAGCAAAATAAAATTACAATTCATGAATAGTAAAAAAAAATTTGAAAAAAAAATAATAAATAAATAAAAAAAAAACTTAATTTTTAATTTTCATTTAATTTTAAGTTTTTATTTCAAATCTTAACTTTATTTTATTTTATTTCAGTTTTATTTTATTTTTTTATTTTTTTTATTTTTTTTTATTATTTTTTTTTTCTCTTTTCTTTAACTATTTTTTTTTCTTAATTTTTATTTAACTTAATTAACTTAGATTTTTAGTTTACTTAACTTAATTAACTTAACTTTTTAATTAACTTAGATTTTTTTTAACTAACTTAGATTTTTAATTAACTTAACTTAATTAACTTAGATTTTTACTTAAATTGACTTAATTAACTTAGCTTTTTAATTAACTTAGATTTTTTTTACTAACTTAATTAACTTAGCTTTTTAATTAAATTAATTTTTTTTTTCATTAACTTAATTAACTTAGATTTTTTTTTACTTAATATTACTTAATTAACTTAACTTTAATAACATGAAAAGTAAAGATCTAAGGGAGTTCTGTCTAGGAGACTAGTTCTTGGAAGCCTTTGTGCCACTAGTCTTTCCTGGGAACGTTGCTCTGTCTAGGAGGATGGTATTTAAGGAGCCTTTGCCCCACCATTCTTTCCTGGGAGCACTCTTGTTTAATACTAATTATGTTATTTTAACCTTAAAAAAAATAATAAAAAAAAAAAAAATTTTGAAACTATCTCAAAAATTTTAAAGTTTTAATCTCAAGAGTTAGTTTCTTTGCTTGATCTAGGTACAATTGTGTTATGAAGCCTTAATTATTTGATTTGCACCTAGATGTGGGTTATCTAAAACCCTCAAGCATGCCCTTAGTTTTTGGTACAGAAAAATTTAAAAGTCAATAGGGCATGTTTGAAACAGTATAGGTAGACAACCTTGTCTTACTTGTAGGTTTGATTGACTCAATGATGAGGGGACATTGAGTTTACTTAAAAGGCAATCCCCAAGTTACGTCTTGCTAAGACGTTAAACTAAGCGCTGGATGGGAGGCAACCCATCATTTTAGGTAATTTTCTGTTATCTATTTTATTTACTTAATTTTATTGTTTATTTTAGTTTAATAATTTTTAAATTGTTAAAACTAAAAATGTTTGTTGAGATGTTAGAAGTTCACAGCGATCTGTCTGTATACATTTTAATGATGAATATAATGAATGCACCTGCATTTCTCCATTACTACTTACAAATTCTCAAGAAATAGGTAATCTTTCTTCTCTTTTCTCTTTATCTTTAATTTACAGTTGTTACATTGAGGACAATGTAAGTTCTAGGTTGGGGGTGGTGAAAAATTACCATGCTTAATTAGAAGAAAAAAAAAATTTAACAATTTAAAAATTATAAAAAAAAAAAAAAAATTATTTCACAAAAATTTATCATTTCTTTAAATCAAATTTAAGTAAATAGTTAAGTCTTTTGTACTGTTAGATTAATTTTTGAAAACATATCATGAAATATTTTGTAATTATTTTTGATAATTAGTTAGTTTTTGTCATAACTAGTATTTCTTGATAAAATGTGGAAATTATATTAAACCCAAAATCGGTGTTTATGAATTTTTTTTAGTGGAGACTACCCTTGTGAGATATAATTTGAGCCTAATTTCTTTTATTCAGAGTGAAATATATATTTTTTCTACTCTAAACACATTTCTTATTTATTCAAAAAGTTTAGATGATCTCTATAGGTATTAGCATTGAATGTATGAATTTTTTTTCTCATCTTAATAGAGTATCATATATTTTTGATTATTATTTTTGCTTAGATAAAATTATTTGAGTAGAAATTGATAGTATATGCTTATATCTCATTCATGCATGACTGCTACAAAAAAAAAAAAAAAAAAAAAAAAAAAAAAACAAAAAGACATATATGGGGTTACCTAAACCAAGATCAAAACAGAAAAGCCACAAAATTAACCACTCACCAAATTCCAAAAAAAAATGTACAATCTGTACATGGGTTGACTCTCTAAAATATACATATATTGAAAAAAAAATAGAGAGATAAAAAATATAGTATCATCTACATACTATGACCCACATTGCCTACAAAGTTGTGAGTAAAGGCTAAATACAAAAGAAAGATATAGGAAGTAATTCCCTAAAAAGTCATTGCAATTTCTTCATTTGTAAAAAGCATATATCTTGAAATTCTTTCTTAATGAGTTTGATTTATGCATGAAAATAATTTTTATATATGATATCTTTATAATTTATACATTTGATTCCTTTCATGAGATCAATGTTAAAATAACACTTTGAGCCTTTATTCTTTATACATATGCGAACATATTAGTTCATTTCTATACATCAACTCTTTCGCATATAAATTAGTATGAGTGTTTGAACCCATAGGATTCAGTGTTTTGAGAGTATTGACTTGTGAGGAATAAAGTCGAAGCGAATTCTGATTCATGACACCGAAATTGGGTGAAATTAAATTGATACATTTTTGACAGGAAATATGAAAATGATTTTCGACTAATTATTATAATAAATCATGATTGTTTAAAGAGATTAAAATAACTTATGCTTGAGATTTTAATTATGATCTTAAAAGAGATTAAAAAGTATGAGATATTTTTGTGATATGTTGTTTTCTTTTATTCTTAAATTAATTTTTGATTTTGTTGTAATTTTAATTTTTGATTTGATTGTTTTTATTTTTACATTTAGTTCAATGTTTGTGGGTATCATTACTGAAAACCCTCACGAGACTCAAACTCGTCCACTAGGGCAACCTAGGGGTTTAACGGCTTGTTGCATAGGCTAAATGCAACCGTTTCAATCCACGAAAGTGATTTAGGATAGTTTAATTTTTAGTTTTTATCGCTTCTCTTGCTAAGGGACTAGCAAGAAGCTGGTTGGGGGTTGTGATGAGTGCTCAAAAAGCACTAAAATAACTATGATTTTATGCACATTAATTGATTAAAAATATATATATTTATATGTTTTATCATATATTTATATAAATTTGTCTTTTTCGGAATCACGGGTATTTTTATTGTTTTTCAGGTATTTTGGCTTAAAAATACAACTTAAAGACTCAAAAAGGAAACTGGAAGCAATACATCACAAATATATTAATAAATAAATGCGGAAAGGTCGACAAATATGGAAAAATTGGACAAAATGGGTCAAGAAGGTCAAAAATGTCAAAAAGGCGAAAAACGCGCCGCCGCCGCCGCCCAGCCGCCGCGCCCCAGCGCCCAGCTTCGCCAGAAGCAGCAGCGCGCGGCACTGTTCACCCGCGTTACTGTTCATCTGCGGTACTGTTCACCCGCGTTACTGTTCACCTGCGGCACTGTTCACCCGCGTTACTGTTCACCCGCGTCACTGTTCATCCGCGGTACTGTGCAGCCGCGGTACTGTTCATACGCGGTACTGTGCAGCCGCGGTACTGTTCATACCCGGTACTGTGCAGCCGCCCCATGTCATGCTGACGTCATCAAATGACGTCAGCAATTAATAATACGCGTTTTTTCATTTTTTAAACATTTTTTTCTCTACTTTTTCTCTCCATCCTCACCTATAAATACCCCCCTTCCCTTCACTTCAAAACACACCTAAAAACACCTTCAAAACACACTTCTCTCTTATTTCTTTCTCTCTTTTCTTAGATTTTTAGGTTTTTTTAGTTTTTCTTAGTTTTTAGTTAATTTCTCTTAGTTTTAGAGTTCTTCCCTTTTTGGGAAGAACTAGTTATGTTTTTGTAATATTTTAGCTTTTTGATTCAATAAATGGAAGTGCAAATTCCGCTTGGAGTTTTTCCAGCAACGGGAATAGCGTCGAAGTTCTGTAAGGATTTTATTTTCTTTACAGTTATTTTTATGCTTTATTCTTACATGTTATATTTAATTTGTCTGTGGTTAAATTTAACTGTGCTGGCTATTTAGTAAACATGATGTAATAATAACGTTGTTATGCTTGCGAAATATTAAATAGGTAAAAATCTCTAAAATGAATTGATTTTATTTTTATTCATGATTTTATATTAAGAATGTTAGAGAGAAATATATTATTTTTCATTACAAACTTAAACCTGAAAATTAGATTTTAAGGTTTAGTTATCCGGTCTGATTTAGAGTAGTGCTCTTTTATTTGATGGTACAATCGCCCGGTAGTTAGAGTGAAGCTCTATTTCAAAAGTTTTTATAAGAATTATTATCTGAAAATGTATTGACGACATGTTTTCAGTAGTGGTTTTAAAACTTGAAAGTTAGTACTCGGATAACTAAATTCTTAGGTTTAATTTGGACACCTTGAATAAAGTTTAAACTGTCTAACCCCACCAAAGGTGGCATTTAAATGGTTCATTTTCAATCTCTTAGAAAAAGGAATTAATTTAATTAAGCAAATTAGTTATCAACCCCACCCATAGGTGTTAATTGATTTGTTTAGTTAACAAAGAATATCTAACCCCACCAAAGGTGGTATTCATACAAAAAAGGGAGAATCAATAAATATCAATTCATATCCTTAATAACCTAGATAATATGAGCAAGCATAATTAACTTAGTTATTATATCCATAAATACTCCGCCATTATAAATGATAAAATTTGCATAAATGTTTATTGAATCTATGTTTAATTTTATGTAATTAGATTAAAAACACAAAACCCCAAAATATCGTGACAGGATGTTTAGGATTTAATTTCGTTTTTAAAAGTTTGAATAATAAATTAAAAACCACATACATTCCTTCCTTAGATCGACCTTGGGAGTATACTTATCATTTTCTTCGAAATGATTCGTGCACTTGCGAGAGTTTTATAAATATTAAAACCAAAGTATTTGCGGGAATCGGCGATGCCGGTTTTCGTTCATCAAGTTTTTGGCGCCGTTGCCGGGGAAGGAATAGCGGTTTTTAAATTATTTATCAAAATTTTAAAAACATTTTTGTGCTGTAAATAATTGTGATTTTTTTTTAACTATAATCAAATTTCAAATTTCATAAGAAATAAAAAAAAAAAAAAAATAAAAAAATAAAAATTTTTTTTTTTTTTAATTGTAAAATAATTTAGAAATTTGAAATTTGAAGTAAAAAATTTTACCGTTCATGAATAGTAAAAAAAAAAAAAAAAATTTAAAACTTAAAAACATAAAAAAAATTTTAAGATAAAAAATAGTATAGTGTAAATAGTCAAATAAAATTACCGTTCATGAATAGTAAAAAAAAAAACAAAAAAAAAACAAATTTTTTTTTTTGAAGTTAATAAGAAATAATATAGCGTGAATAGTAAAATAAAATTACCGTTAATGAATAGTAAAAAAAAAAAAAACAAAAAAAAAAAAACAAAAAAAAAAAAAAACAAAATTTTTTTTTTTGAAGTTAATAAGAAATAATATAGCGTGAATAGTAAAATAAAATTACCGTTCATAATAGTAAAAAAAAAAAAAAAATTAAAATTTCAAAAATTTTAAGTTGAAATAAATAAATAAAATTTATAGTATAGATAGCAAAATAAAATTACAATTCATGAATAGTAAAAAAAAATTTGAAAAAAAAATAATAAATAAATAAAAAAAAAACTTAATTTTTAATTTTCATTTAATTTTAAGTTTTTATTTCAAATCTTAACTTTATTTTATTTTATTTCAGTTTTATTTTTTTTTTTTATTTTTTTTATTTTTTTTTTATTATTTTTTTTTTCTCTTTTCTTTAACTATTTTTTTTTCTTAATTTTTATTTAACTTAATTAACTTAGATTTTTAGTTTACTTAACTTAATTAACTTAACTTTTTAATTAACTTAGATTTTTTTTAACTAACTTAGATTTTTAATTAACTTAACTTAATTAACTTAGATTTTTACTTAAATTGACTTAATTAACTTAGCTTTTTAATTAACTTAGATTTTTTTTACTAACTTAATTAACTTAGCTTTTTAATTAAATTAATTTTTTTTTTCATTAACTTAATTAACTTAGATTTTTTTTTACTTAATATAACTTAATTAACTTAACTTTAATAACATGAAAAGTAAAGATCTAAGGGAGTTCTGTCTAGGAGACTAGTTCTTGGAAGCCTTTGTGCCACTAGTCTTTCCTGGGAACGTTGCTCTGTCTAGGAGGATGGTATTTAAGGAGCCTTTGCCCCACCATTCTTTCCTGGGAGCACTCTTGTTTAATACTAATTATGTTATTTTAACCTTAAAAAAAATAATAAAAAAAAAAAAAAAAATTTTGAAACTATCTCAAAAATTTTAAAGTTTTAATCTCAAGAGTTAGTTTCTTTGCTTGATCTAGGTACAATTGTGTTATGAAGCCTTAATTATTTGATTTGCACCTAGATGTGGGTTATCTAAAACCCTCAAGCATGCCCTTAGTTTTTGGTACAGAAAAATTTAAAAGTCAATAGGGCATGTTTGAAACAGTATAGGTAGACAACCTTGTCTTACTTGTAGGTTTGATTGACTCAATGATGAGGGGACATTGAGTTTACTTAAAAGGCAATCCCCAAGTTACGTCTTGCTAAGACGTTAAACTAAGCGCTGGATGGGAGGCAACCCATCATTTTAGGTAATTTTCTGTTATCTATTTTATTTACTTAATTTTATTGTTTATTTTAGTTTAATAATTTTTAAATTGTTAAAACTAAAAATGTTTGTTGAGATGTTAGAAGTTCACAGCGATCTGTCTGTATACATTTTAATGATGAATATAATGAATGCACCTGCATTTCTCCATTACTACTTACACATTCTCAAGAAATAGGTAATCTTTCTTCTCTTTTCTCTTTATCTTTAATTTACAGTTGTTACATTGAGGACAATGTAAGTTCTAGGTTGGGGGTGGTGAAAAATTACCATGCTTAATTAGAAGAAAAAAAAAAAATTTAACAATTTAAAAATTATAAAAAAAAAAAAAAAAAAAAAATTATTTCACAAAAATTTATCATTTCTTTAAATCAAATTTAAGTAAATAGTTAAGTCTTTTGTACTGTTAGATTAATTTTTGAAAACATATCATGAAATATTTTGTAATTATTTTTGATAATTAGTTAGTTTTTGTCATAACTAGTATTTCTTGATAAAATGTGGAAATTATATTAAACCCAAAATCGGTGTTTATGAATTTTTTTTAGTGGAGACTACCCTTGTGAGATATAATTTGAGCCTAATTTCTTTTATTCAGAGTGAAATATATATTTTTTCTACTCTAAACACATTTCTTATTTATTCAAAAAGTTTAGATGATCTCTATAGGTATTAGCATTGAATGTATGAATTTTTTTTCTCATCTTAATAGAGTATCATATATTTTTGATTATTATTTTTGCTTAGATAAAATTATTTGAGTAGAAATTGATAGTATATGCTTATATCTCATTCATGCATGACTGCTACAAAAAAAAAAAAAAAAAAAAAAAAAAAAAAAAACAAAAAGACATATATGGGGTTACCTAAACCAAGATCAAAACAGAAAAGCCACAAAATTAACCACTCACCAAATTCCAAAAAAAAATGTACAATCTGTACATGGGTTGACTCTCTAAAATATACATATAGTTAAAAAAAAATCACAATTATTTACAGCACAAAAATGTTTTTAAAATTTTGATAAATAATTTAAAAACCGCTATTCCTTCCCCGGCAACGGCGCCAAAAACTTGATGAACGAAAACCGGCATCGCCGATTCCCGCAAATACTTTGGTTTTAATATTTATAAAACTCTCGCAAGTGCACGAATCATTTCGTAGAAAATGATAAGTATACTCCCAAGGTCGATCTAAGGAAGGAATGTGTGTGGTTTTTAATTTATTATTCAAAATTTTAAAAACCGCTATTCCTTCCCCGACAACGGCGCCAAAAACTTGATGAACGAAAACCGGCATCGCCGATTCCCGCAAATACTTTGGTTTTAATATTTATAAAACTCTCGCAAGTGCACGAATCATTTCGAAGAAAATGATAAGTATACTCCCAAGGTCGATCTAAGGAAGGAATGTATGTGGTTTTTAATTTATTATTCAAACTTTTAAAAACGAAATTAAATCCTAAACATCCTGTCACGATATTTTGGGGTTTTGTGTTTTTAATCTAATTACATAAAATTAAACATAGATTCAATAAACATTTATGCAAATTTTATCATTTATAATGGCGGAGTATTTATGGATATAATAACTAAGTTAATTATGCTTGCTCATATTATCTAGGTTATTAAGGATATGAATTGATATTTATTGATTCTCCCTTTTTTGTATGAATACCACCTTTGGTGGGGTTAGATATTCTTTGTTAACTAAACAAATCAATTAACACCTATGGGTGGGGTTGATAACTAATTTGCTTAATTAAATTAATTCCTTTTTCTAAGAGATTGAAAATGAACCATTTAAATGCCACCTTTGGTGGGGTTAGACAGTTTAAACTTTATTCAAGGTGTCCAAATTAAACCTAAGAATTTAGTTATCCGAGTACTAACTTTCAAGTTTTAAAACCACTACTGAAAACATGTCGTCAATACATTTTCAGATAATAATTCTTATAAAAACTTTTGAAATAGAGCTTCACTCTAACTACCGGGCGATTGTACCATCAAATAAAAGAGCACTACTCTAAATCAGACCGGATAACTAAACCTTAAAATCTAATTTTCAGGTTTAAGTTTGTAATGAAAAATAATATATTTCTCTCTAACATTCTTAATATAAAATCATGAATAAAAATAAAATCAATTCATTTTAGAGATTTTTACCTATTTAATATTTCGCAAGCATAACAACGTTATTATTACATCATGTTTACTAAATAGCCAGCACAGTTAAATTTAACCACAGACAAATTAAATATAACATGTAAGAATAAAGCATAAAAATAACTGTAAAGAAAATAAAATCCTTACAGAACTTCGACGCTATTCCCGTTGCTGGAAAAACTCCAAGCGGAATTTGCACTTCCATTTATTGAATCAAAAAGCTAAAATATTACAAAAACATAACTAGTTCTTCCCAAAAAGGGAAGAACTCTAAAACTAAGAGAAATTAACTAAAAACTAAGAAAAACTAAAAAAACCTAAAAATCTAAGAAAAGAGAGAAAGAAATAAGAGAGAAGTGTGTTTTGAAGGTGTTTTTAGGTGTGTTTTGAAGTGAAGGGAAGGGGGGTATTTATAGGTGAGGATGGAGAGAAAAAGTAGAGAAAAAAATGTTTAAAAAATGAAAAAACGCGTATTATTGATTGCTGACGTCATTTGATGACGTCAGCATGACATGGGGCGGCTGCACAGTACCGGGTATGAACAGTACCGCGGCTGCACAGTACCGCGTATGAACAGTACCGCGGCTGCACAGTACCACGGATGAACAGTGACGCGGGTGAACAGTAACGCGGGTGAACAGTGCCGCAGGTGAACAGTAACGCGGGTGAACAGTGCCGCGGGTGAACAGTGCCGCGCGCTGCTGCTTCTGGCGGAGCTGGGCGCTGGGGCGCGGCGGCTGGGCGGCGGCGGCGGCGCGTTTTTCGCCTTTTTGACATTTTTGACCTTCTTGACCCATTTTGTCCAATTTTTCCATATTTGTCGACCTTTCCGCATTTATTTATTAATATATTTGTGATGTATTGCTTCCAGTTTCCTTTTTGAGTCTTTAAGTTGTATTTTTAAGCCAAAATACCTGAAAAACAATAAAAATACCCGTGATTCCGAAAAAGACAAATTTATATAAATATATGATAAAACATATAAATATATATATTTTTAATCAATTAATGTGCATAAAATCATAGTTATTTTAGTGCTTTTTGAGCACTCATCACGGACAACCTAAGAACGCTAGAACTCAAAGGAATAAGAAAGATTGAATTACTAAGAATATGGATAAGATGAACAAATTGCAATCCTAAAGGGCAAGAACAGATTACAGCGAAATAAGGTGCGACCAAAGGTTAAGACATCATTATGAAGTATGAACCATGAAAGTTGGGTTAAAAAAAGTGGGGAAATATACTATTGCTATGGTGCGTTTTTAGGTATCGGAACGAGCTTCAGATTTGATATATTATAGTAGTCATTTTGATGCCGAAATTAATAGTTATAACAGTTTTAAGTTACAACCCCAATTAATACCTTCTTTTTGTTTTTACACTGTGAAATGTATTAGCTCTCTTGTTTTTCTCAAGAATAAAGAATGGTGGAATACATGAAACAAAGAAAAGTAAAAGATAACGAGATTTTAAAGAAAAATAAGATATGAAATCCAAAGTGGAAAACAATGTCAACAAAATTGAAATAAAACACAAGACTTTAAGGACACAATTTCTTTCTCTTTTTGGAATTTGTGACTTAAGAGAGGAGAAAACTTGCAAAGAACAAAATTTTTTAAATCTAAAATTCAAAAAATAGATATGTGAAGATAGATACACTATTATCAGCAACCGAGGTTATGATCCCAAACGATGCGAATCACTTTTGCGGATAACCCAAGAACCCTGGAACTCAAAGGAATAAGAAATATTGAATTACTAAGAATATGGCTAAGATGAACAAATTGCAATCCTAATGGGTAAGAACAGATTACAGCGAAATATGGTGCGACCAAAGATTAAGACATCATTATGAAGTATGAACCATGAAAGTTGGGTTGACAAAAGTGGGGAAATATACTATTGCTATATTGCGTTTTTAGGTATCGGAACGAGCTTCAGATTTGATATATTATAGTAGTCATTTTGATGCCGAAATTAATAGTTATAACAGTTTTCAGTTACAACCCCAATTAATACCTTCTTTTTGTTTTTACACTGTGAACTAAATTAGCTCTCTTGTTTTTCTGAAGAAGAAAGAAAGGTGTAACACATAAAACAAAGAGAGGTAAAATATAACGAGATTTTAAAGAAAAATAAGATATGAAATCCAAAGTGGAAAACAATATCAACAAATTTGAAAAAAAAACATAAGACTTTAAGGACACAATTTCTTTCTCTTTTTGGAATTTGTAACTTAAGAGAGGAGAAAACTTGCAAAGCACAAAAGTTTTTAAACTAAAATTCAAAAAATAGATATGTGAAGATAGATACACTATTATCAACAACCGAGGTTATGATCCCAAACGATGCGAATCCCTTTTGCGGACAACTTAAGAACCCTGGAACTCAAAGGAATAAGAAATATTGAATTACTAAGAATATGGCTAAGATGAACAAATTAAAATCCTAATGGACAAGAACACATTACAACGAAATAAGGTGCGACCAAAGTTTAAGACATCATTATGAAGTATGAACCATAAAAGTTGGGTTGAAAAAAGTAGGGAAATATACTATTGCTACGGTGTGTTTTTAGGTATCGGAACGAGTTTTAGATTTGATATAGGATAGTAGTCATTTCGATGCACAAATTAATAGTTATAACAGTTTTAAGTTACAACCAAAATTAATACCTTCTTTTTCTTTTTACACTGTGAACTGTAATAGCTCTCTTGTTTTTCTCAAGAATAAAGAAAGGTGGAACCATAAAACAAAGAAAAGTAGAAGATAATAAGATTTTAAAGAAAAATAAGATATGAAATCCAAAGTGGAAAACAATGTCAACAAAATTGAAATAAAAGAGAAGACTTTAAGGACACAATTTCTTTCCCTTTTTTGAATTTGTGATTTAAGAGAGGAGAAACTTGCAAAGCATAAAATTTTTTAAATCTCAAATTCAAAAAATAGTTATGTGAAGATAGATACACTATTATCAGCAACCGAGTTTATGATCCCAAACGATGCGAATCCCTTTTGCGGACAACCTAAGAACCCTGAAACTCAAAGGAATGAGAAATATTGAATTACTAAGAATATGGCTAAGATGAAAAAATTGCAATCCTAATGGACAAGAACAGATTACAACGAAATATGGAGCGACCAAAGTTTAAGACATCATTATGAAGTATGAACCATGAAAGTTGGGTTGACAAAAGTAGGGAAATATACTATTGCTACGGTGTATTTTTAGGTATCGGAACGAGCTTTAGATTTGATATATGATGGTAGTCATTTCGATGCACAAATTAATAGTTATAACAATTTTAAGTTACAACCCCAATTAATACCTTCTTTTTGTTTTTACACTGTGAACTGTATTAGTTCTCTTGGTTTTCTCAAGAATAAAGAAAGGTGGAACACATAAAACAAAGAAAAGTAGAAGATAATGAGATTTTAAAGAAAAATAAGATATGAAATACAAAGTGGAAAACAATGTTATAAAAATTGAAATAAAAGAGAAGACTTTAAGGACACAATTTCTTTATCTTTTTGGAATTTGTGACTTAAGAGAGGAGAAAACTTGCAAAGAACAAAATTTTTTAAATCTAAAATTCAAAAAATAGATATGTGAAGATAGGTACGCTATTATCAGCAACCGAGGTTATGATCCCAAACGATGCGAATCACTTTTGCGGATAACTTAAGAACCCTAGAACTCAAAGGAATAAGAAATATTGAATTACTAAGAATATGGCTAAGATGAACAAATTGCAATGTTAATGGACAAGAACAGATTACAACGAAATAAGGTGCGACCAAAGTTTAAGACATTATTATGAAGTATGAACCATGAAAGTTGGGTTGAAAAAAGTAGGGAAATATACTATTGCTACAATGTGTTTTTAGGTATCGGAACGAGCTTTAAATTTGATATATGATAGTAGTCATTTCGATGCACAAATTAATAGTTATAACAGTTTTAAGTTACAACCCCAATTAATACCTTCTTTTTGCTTTTACACTGTGAACTGTATTAGTTCTCTTGTTTTTCTCAAGAATAAAGAAAGGTGGAACACATAAAACAAAGAAAAGTAAAAGATAACGAGATTTTAAAGAAAAATAATATATGAAATCCAAAGTGGAAAACAATGTCAACAAAATTGAAATAAAACACAAGACTTTAAGGACACAATTTCTTTCTCTTTTTTGGAATTTATGACTCAAGAGAGGTGAAAATTTGCATAGCATAAAATTTTTTAAATCTAAAATTCAAAAAATAGATATGTGAAGATAGATACACTATTATAAGCAACCAAGGTTATGATCCCAAACGATGCGAATCCCTTTTGCGGACAACCTAAGAACTCTAGAACTCAAAGGAATAAGAAAGATTGAATTACTAAGAATATGGATAAGATGAACAAATTGCAATCCTAAAGGGCAAGAACAGATTACAGCGAAATAAGGTGCGACCAAAGTTTAAGACATCATTATGAAGTATGAACCATGAAAGTTGGGTTGACAAAAGTGGGGAAATATACTATTGCTATGGTGCGTTTTTAGGTATAGGAACGAGCTTCAGATTTGATATATTATAGTAGTCATTTTGATGCCGAAATTAATAGTTATAACAGTTTTAAGTTACAACCCCAATTAATACCTTCTTTTTGTTTTTACACTGTGAAATGTATTAGCTCTCTTGTTTTTCTCAAGAATAAAGAAAGGTGGAATACATGAAACAAAGAAAAGTAAAAGATAACGAGATTTTAAAGAAAAATAAGATATGAAATACAAAGTGGAAAACAATGTCAACAAAATTGAAATAAAACACAAGACTTTAAGGACACAATTTCTTTCTCTTTTTGGAATTTGTGACTTAAGAGAGGAAAAAACTTGCAAAGAACAAAATTTTTTAAATCTAAAATTCAAAAAAATAGATATGTGAAGATAGATACACTATTATCAGCAACCGAGTTTACGATCCCAAACGATGCGAATCACTTTTGCGGATAACCTAAGAACCCTGGAACTCAAAGGAATAAGAAATATTGAATTACTAAGAATATGGCTAAGATGAACAAATTGCAATCCTAATGGGTAAGAATAGATTACAGCGAAATATGGTGCGACCAAAGATTAAGACATCATTATGAAGTATGAACCATGAAAGTTGGGTTGACAAAAGTAGGGAAATATACTATTGCTACGGTTTGTTTTTAGGTATCGGAACGAGCTTTAGATTTGATATACGATAGTAGTCATTTCGATGCACAAATTAATAGTTATAATAGTTTTAAGTTGCAACCCCAATTAATACCTTCTTTTTGTTTTTACACTGTGAACTGTATTAGTTCTCTTGGTTTTCTCAAGAATAAAGAAAGGTGGAACACATAAAACAAAGAAAAGTAGAAGATAATGAGATTTTAAAGAAAAATAAGATATGAAATACAAAGTGGAACACAATGTCAACAAAATTGAAATAAAAGAGAAGACTTTAAGGACACAATTTCTTTATCTTTTTGGAATTTGTGCCTAAAGAGAGGAGAAAACTTGCAAAGCACAATATTTTTTAAATCTAAAATTCAAAAAATAGTTATGTGAAGATAGATACAATATTATCAGCAACCGAGGTTTTGATCCCAAACGATGCGAATCCTTTTTGCGGACCACCTAAGAACCCTGGAACTCAAAGGAATAAGAAATATTGAATTACTAAGAATATGGTTAAGATGAACAAATTGCAATCCTAATGGACAAGAACAGATTACAACGAAATAAGGTGCCACCAATATTTAAGACATTATTATGTACTATGAACCATGAAAGTTGGGTTGACAAAAGTAGGGAAATATACTATTGCTACGGTTTGTTTTTAGGTATCGGAACGAGCTTTAGATTTGATATATGATAGTAGTCATTTCGATGCACAAATTAATAGTTATAATAGTTTTAAGTTACAACCCAAATTAATACCTTCTTTTTGTTTTTACACTGTGAACTGTATTAGCTCTCTTGTTTTTCTCAAGAATAAAGAAAGGTGGAACACATAAAACAAAGAAAAGTAGAATATAACGAGATTTTAAAGAAAAATAAGATATGAAATCCAAAGTGGAAAACAATGTCAACAAAATTGAAATAAAACACAAGACTTTAAGGACACAATTTCTTTCTCTTTTTGGAATTTATGACTCAAGAGAGGTGAAAATTTGCATAGCATAAAATTTTTTAAATCTAAAATTCAAAAAATAGATATGTGAAGATAGATACACTATTATAAGCAACCAAGGTTATGATCCCAAACGATGCGAATCCCTTTTGCGGACAACCTAAGAACTCTAGAACTCAAAGGAATAAGAAAGATTGAATTACTAAGAATATGGATAAGATGAACAAATTGCAATCCTAAAGGGCAAGAACAGATTACAGCGAAATAAGGTGCGACCAAAGTTTAAGACATCATTATGAAGTATGAACAATGAAAGTAGGGTTGACAAAAGTGGGGAAATATACTATTGCAATGGTGCGTTTTTAGGTATCGGAACGAGCTTCAGATTTGATATATTATAGTAGTCATTTTGTTGCCGAAATTAATAGTTATAACAGTTTCAGTTACAACCCCAATTAATACCTTCTTTTTGTTTTTACACTGTGAACTGTATTAGCTCTCTTGTTTTTCTGAAGAAGAGAGAAAGGTGTAACACATAAAACAAAGAGAGGTAAAATATAACGAGATTTTAAAGAAAAATAAGATATGAAATCCAAAGTGGAAAAACAATGTCAACAAAATTTAAATAAAAGACAAGACTTTAAGGACACAATTTCTTTCTCTTTTTGGAATTTAAGACTTAAGAGAGGAGAAAACCTCCAAAGCATAAAATTTTTTAAATCTAAAATTTAAAAAATAGATATGTGAAGATAGATACACTATTATAAGCAACCAAGGTTATGATCCCAAATGATGCGAATCCCTTTTGTGGACAACCTAAGAACCTTGGAACTCAAAGGAATAAGAAATATTGAATTACTAAGAATATGGCTAAGATGAACAAATTGCAATCCTAATGGGAAAGAACAGATTACAGCGAAATATGGTGCGACCAAAGATTAAGACATCATTATGAAGTATGAACCATGAAAGTTGGGTTGACAAAAGTGGGGAAATATACTATTGCTATATTGCGTTTTTAGGTATCGGAACGAGCTTCAGATTTGATATATTATAGTAGTCATTTTGATGCCGAAATTAATAGTTATAACAGTTTTCAGTTACAACCCCAATTAATACCTTCTTTTATTTTTTACACTGTGAACTGTATTAGCTCTCTTGTTTTTCTGAAGAAGAAAGAAAGGTGTAACACATAAAACAAAGAGAGGTAAAATATAACGAGATTTTAAAGAAAAATAAGATATGAAATCCAAAGTGGAAAACAATATCAACAAATTTGAAAATAAAACATAAGACTTTAAGGACACAATTTCTTTCTCTTTTTGGAATTTTTAACTTAAGAGAGGAGAAAACTTGCAAACACAAAAGTTTTTAAATCTAAAATTCAAAAAATAGATATGTGAAGATAGATACACTATTATCAGCAACCGAGGTATGATCCCAAACTATGCGAATCCCTTTTGCGGACAACCTAAGAACCCTGGAACTCAAAGGAATAAGAAATATTGAATTACTAAGAATATGCCTAAGATAAACAAATTGCAATCCTAATGGACAAGAACAGATTACAACGAAATAAGGTGCGACCAAAGTTTAAGACATCATTATGAAGTATGAACCATGAAAGTTGGGTTGACAAAAGTAGGGACATATACTATTGCTACGGTGTGTTCTTAGGTATCGGAACAAGCTTTAGATTTGATATATGATAGTAGTCATTTCGATGCACAAATTAATATTTATAACAGTTTTAAGTTACATCCCCAATTAATACCTTCTTTTTCTTTTTACACTGTGAACTGTATTAGCTCTCTTGTTTTTCTCAAGAATAAAGAAAGGTGGAACCCTAAAACAAAGAAAAGTAGAAGATAATGAGATTTTAAAGAAAAATAAGATATGAAATCCAAAGTGGAAAACAAGGTCAACAAAATTGAAATAAAAGAGAAGACTTTAAGGACACAATTTCTTTCTCTTTTTTGAATTTGTGACTTAAGAGAAGAGAAACTTGCAAAGCACAAAAGTTTTTAAATCTCAAATTCAAAAAATAGTTATGTGAAGATAGATACAATATTATCAGCAACCGAGGTTTTGATCCCAAACGTTGCGAATCCTTTTTGCGGACAACCTAAGAACCCTGGAACTCAAAGGAATAAGAAATATTGAATTACTAAGAATATGGCTAAGATGAACAAATTGCAATCCTAATGGACAAGAACAGATTACAACGAAATAAGGTGCGACCAAAGTTTAAGACATCATTATGAAGTATGAACCATGAAAGTTGGGTTGACAAAAGTAGGGAAATATACTATTGCTACGGTTTGTTTTTAGGTATCGGAACGAGGTTTAGATTTGATATATGATAGTAGTCATTTCGATGCACAAATTAATAGTTATAATAGTTTTAAGTTACAACCCCAATTAATACCTTCTTTTTGTTTTTACACTGTGAACTGTATTAGCTCTCTTGTTTTTCTCAAGAATAAAGAAAGGTGGAATACATGAAACAAAGAAAAGTAAAAGATAACGAGATTTTAAAGAAAAATAAGATATGAAATCCAAAGTGGAAAACAATATCAACAAATTTGAAAAAAAACATAAGACTTTAAGGACACAATTTCTTTCTCTTTTTGGAATTTGTGACTTAAGAGAGGAGAAAACTTGCAAAGCACAAAATTTTTGAAATCTCAAATTCAAAAAATAGTTATGTGAAGATAGATACAATATTATCAGCAACCGAGGTTTTGATCCCAAACGATGCGAATCCTTTTTGCGGACAACCTAAGAACCCTGGAACTCAAAGGAATAAGAAATATTGAATTACTAAGAATATGGCTAAGATGAACAAATTGCAATCCTAATGGACAAGAACAGATTACAACGAAATAAGGTGCGACCAAAGTTTAAGACATCATTATGAAGTATGAACCATGAAAATTGGGTTGACAAAAGTAGGGAAATATACTATTGCTACGGTTTGTTTTTAGGTATCGGAACGAGGTTTAGATTTGATATATGATAGTAGTCATTTCGATGAACAAATTAATAGTTATAATAGTTTTAAGTTACAACCCCAATTAATACCTTCTTTTTGTTTTTACACTGTGAACTGTATTAGCTCTCTTGTTTTTCTCAAGAATAAAGAAAGGTGGAACACATAAAACAAAGAAAAGTAGAAGATAACGAGATTTTAAAGAAAAATAAGATATGAAATCCAAAGTGGAAAACAATGTCAACAAAATTGAAATAAAACACAAGACTTTAAGGACACAATTTCTTTCGCTTTTTGGAATTTATGACTCAAGAGAGGTGAAAATTTGCATAGCATAAAATTTTTTAAATCTCAAATTCAAAAAATAGATATGTGAAGATAGATACACTATTATAAGCAACCAAGGTTATGATCCCAAACGATACGAATCCCTTTTGCGGACAACCTAAGAACTCTAGAACTGAATGGAATAAGAAAGATTGAATTACTAAGAATATGGATAAGATGAACAAATTGCAATCCTAAAGGGCAAGAACAGATTACAGCGAAATAAGGTGCGACCAAAGTTTAAGACATCATTATGAAGTATGAACCATGAAAGTTGGGTTGACAAAAGTGGGGAAATATACTATTGCTATGGTGCGTTTTTGGGTATCGGAACGAGCTTCAGATTTGATATATTATAGTAGTCATTTTGATGCCGAAATTAATAGTTATAACAGTTTTAAGTTACAACCCCAATTAATACCTTCTTTTTGTTTTTACACTGTGAACTGTATTAGCTCTCTTGTTTTTCTCAAGAATAAAGAAAGGTGGAACACATAAAACAAAGAAAAGTAGAAGATAACGAGATTTTAAAGAAAAATAATATATGAAATCCAAAGTGGAAAACAATGTCAACAAAATTGAAATAAAACACAACACTTTAAGGACACAATTTCTTTCTCTTTTTGGAATTTATGACTCAAGAGAGGTGAAAATTTGCATAGCATAAAATATTTTAAATCTAAAATTCAAAAAATAGATATGTGAAGATAGATACAATATTATAAGCAACCAAGGTTATGATCCCAAACGATGCGAATCCCTTTTGCGGACAACCTAAGAACTCTAGAACTCAAAGGAATAAGAAAGATTGAATTACTAAGAATATGGATAAGATGAACAAATTGCAATCCTAAAGGGCAAGAACAGATTACAGCGAAATAAGGTGCGACCAAAGTTTAAGACATCATTATGAAGTATGAACCATGAAAGTTGGGTTGACAAAAGTGGGGAAATATACTATTGCTATGGTGCATTTTTAGGTATCGGAACGAGCTTCAGATTTGATATATTATAGTAGTCATTTTGATGCCGAAATTAATAGTTATAACAGTTTTAAGTTACAACCCCAATTAATACCTTCTTTTTGTTTTTACACTGTGAAATGTATTAGCTCTCTTGTTTTTCTCAAGAATAAAGAAAGGTGGAATACATGAAACAAAGAAAAGTAAAAGATAACGAGATTTTAAAGAAAAATAAGATATGAAATCCAAAGTGGAAAACAATATCAACAAATTTGAAAAAAAACATAAGACTTTAAGGACACAATTTCTTTCTCTTTTTGGAATTTGTGACTTAAGAGAGGAGAAAACTTGCAAAGCACAAAATTTTTTAAATCTCAAATTCAAAAAATAGTTATGTGAAGATAGATACAATATTATCAGCAACCGAGGTTTTGATCCCAAACGATGCGAATCCTTTTTGCAGACAACCTAAGAACCCTGGAACTCAAAGGAATAAGAAATATTGAATTACTAAGAATATGGCTAAGATGAACAAATTGCAATCCTAATGGACAAGAACAGATTACAACGAAATAAGGTGCGACCAAAGTTTAAGACATCATTATGAAGTATGAACCATGAAAGTTGGGTTGACAAAAGTAGGGAAATATACTATTGCTACGGTTTGTTTTTAGGTATCGGAACGAGGTTTAGATTTGATATATGATAGTAGTCATTTCGATGCACAAATTAATAGTTATAATAGTTTTAAGTTACAACCCCAATTAATACCTTCTTTTTGTTTTTACACTGTGAACTGTATTAGCTCTCTTGTTTTTCTCAAGAATAAAGAAAGGTGGAACACATAAAACAAAGAAAAGTAGAAGATAACGAGATTTTAAAGAAAAATAAGATATGAAATCCAAAGTGGAAAACAATGTCAACAAAATTGAAATAAAACACAAGACTTTAAGGACACAATTTCTTTCTCTTTTTGGAATTTATGACTCAAGAGAGGTGAAAATTTGCATAGCATAAAATTTTTTAAATCTAAAATTCAAAAAATAGATATGTGAAGATAGATACACTATTATAAGCAACCAAGGTTATGATCCCAAACGATACGAATCCCTTTTGCGGACAACCTAAGAACTCTAGAACTGAAAGGAATAAGAAAGATTGAATTACTAAGAATATGGATAAGATGAACAAATTGCAATCCTAAAGGGCAAGAACAGATTACAGCGAAATAAGGTGCGACCAAAGTTTAAGACATCATTATGAAGTATGAACCATGAAAGTTGGGTTGACAAAAGTGGGGAAATATACTATTGCTATGGTGCATTTTTGGGTATCGGAACGAGCTTCAGATTTGATATATTATAGTAGTCATTTTGATGCCGAAATTAATAGTTATAACAGTTTTAAGTTACAACCCCAATTAATACCTTCTTTTTGTTTTTACACTGTGAACTGTATTAGCTCTCTTGTTTTTCTCAAGAATAAAGAAAGGTGGAACACATAAAACAAAGAAAAGTAGAAGATAACGAGATTTTAAAGAAAAATAATATATGAAATCCAAAGTGGAAAACAATGTCAACAAAATTGAAATAAAACACAAGACTTTAAGGACACAATTTCTTTCTCTTTTTGGAATTTATGACTCAAGAGAGGTGAAAATTTGCATAGCATAAAATTTTTTAAATCTAAAATTCAAAAAATAGATATGTGAAGATAGATACAATATTATAAGCAACCAAGGTTATGATCCCAAACGATGCGAATCCCTTTTGCGGACAACCTAAGAACTCTAGAACTGAAAGGAATAAGAAAGATTGAATTACTAAGAATATGGATAAGATGAACAAATTGCAATCCTAAAGGGCAAGAACAGATTACAGCGAAATAAGGTGCGACCAAAGTTTAAGACATCATTATGAAGTATGAACCATGAAAGTTGGGTTGACAAAAGTGGGGAAATATACTATTGCTATGGTGCATTTTTGGGTATCGGAACGAGCTTCAGATTTGATATATTATAGTAGTCATTTTGATGCCGAAATTAATAGTTATAACAGTTTTAAGTTACAACCCCAATTAATACCTTCTTTTTGTTTTTACACTGTGAACTGTATTAGCTCTCTTGTTTTTCTCAAGAATAAAGAAAGGTGGAACACATAAAACAAAGAAAAGTAGAAGATAACGAGATTTTAAAGAAAAATAATATATGAAATCCAAAGTGGAAAACAATGTCAACAAAATTGAAATAAAACACAAGACTTTAAGGACACAATTTCTTTCTCTTTTTGGAATTTATGACTCAAGAGAGGTGAAAATTTGCATAGCATAAAATTTTTTAAATCTAAAATTCAAAAAATAGATATGTGAAGATAGATACAATATTATAAGCAACCAAGGTTATGATCCCAAACGATGCGAATCCCTTTTGCGGACAACCTAAGAACTCTAGAACTCAAAGGAATAAGAAAGATTGAATTACTAAGAATATGGATAAGATGAACAAATTGCAATCCTAAAGGGCAAGAACAGATTACAGCGAAATAAGGTGCGACCAAAGTTTAAGACATCATTATGAAGTATGAACCATGAAAGTTGGGTTGACAAAAGTGGGGAAATATACTATTGCTATGGTGCATTTTTAGGTATCGGAACGAGCTTCAGATTTGATATATTATAGTAGTCATTTTGATGCCGAAATTAATAGTTCTAACAGTTTTAAGTTACAACCCCAATTAATACCTTCTTTTTGTTTTTACACTGTGAAATGTATTAGCTCTCTTGTTTTTCTCAAGAATAAAGAAAGGTGGAATACATGAAACAAAGAAAAGTAAAAGATAACGAGATTTTAAAGAAAAATAAGATATGAAATCCAAAGTGGAAAACAATATCAACAAATTTGAAAAAAAACATAAGACTTTAAGGACACAATTTCTTTCTCTTTTTGGAATTTGTGACTTAAGAGAGGAGAAAACTTGCAAAGCACAAAATTTTTTAAATCTAAAATTCAAAAAATAGTTATCTGAAGATAGATACACTACTATCAGCAACCGAGGTTATGATCCCAAACGATGCGAATCCCTTTTGCAGACAACCTAAGAACCCTGGAACTCAAAGGAATAAGAAATATTGAATTACTAAGAATATGGCTAAGATGAACAAATTGCAATCCTAATGGGCAAGAACAGATTACAGCGAAATAAGGTGCGACCAAAGATTAAGATATCATTATGAAGTATGAACCATGAAAGTTGGGTTGACAAAAGTGGGGAAATATACTATTGCTATATTGCGTTTTTAGGTATCGGAACGAGCTTCAGATTTGATATATTATAGTAGTCATTTCGATACACAAATTAATAGTTATAACAATTTTAAGTTACAACCCCAATTAATACCTTCTTTGTGTTTTTACACTGTGAACTGTATTAGCTCACTTGTTTTTCTGAAGAAGGAAGAAAGGTGTAACATATAAAACAAAGAAAAGTAAAAGATAACGAGATTTTAAAGAAAAATAAGATATGAAATCCAAAGTGGAAAAACAATGTCAACAACATTGAAATAAAAGACAAGACTTTAAGGACACAATTTCTTTCTCTTTTTGGAATTTGTGACTTAAGAGAGGAGAAAACCTCCAAAGCAAAAAAAATTTAATTCTAAAATTCAAAAAATAGATATGTGAATATAGATACATTATTATCAACAACCGAGGTTATGATCCCAAACGATGCGAATCCCTTTTGCGGACAACCTAAGAACCCTGGAACTCAAAGGAAAAAGAAAGATTGAATTACTAAGAATATGGCTAAGATGAACAAATTGCAATCCTAAAGGGCAAGAGCAGATTACAGCGAAATAAGGTGCGACCAAAGTATAAGACATTATTATGAAATATGAACCATGAAAGTTGGGTTGACAAAAGTGGGGAAATATACGATTGCTACGGTGCGTTTTTAGGTATCGGAACGAGCTTCAGATATGATATATTATAGTAGTCATTTCGATGCACAAATTAATAGTTATAACAGTTTTAAGATACAACCCCAATTAATACCTTCTTTTTGTTTTTACACTGTGAAATGTATTAGCTCTCTTGTTTTTCTCAAGAATAAAGAAAGGTGGAACACATAAAACAAAGAAAAGTAAAAGATAACGAGATTTTAAAGAAAAATAAGATATGAAATCCAAAGTGGAAAACAATATCAACAAAATTGAAAAAAAACATAAGACTTTAAGGACACAATTTCTTTCTCTTTTTGGAATTTGTGACTTAAGAGAGGAGAAAACTTGCAAACCACAAAATTTTTTAAATCTAAAATTCAAAAAATAGTTATCTGAAGATAGATACACTATTATCAGCAACCGAGGTTATGATCCCAAACGATGCAAATCCCTTTTGCAGACAACCTAAGAACCCTGGAACTCAAAGTAATAAGAAATATTGAATTACTAAGAATATGGCTAAGATGAACAAATTGCAATATTAATGGGCAAAAACAGATTACAGCGAAATAAGGTGCGACCAAAGTTTAAGACATCATTATGAAGTATGAACCATGAAAGTTGGGTTGACAAAAGTGGGGAAATATACTATTGCTATAATGCGTTTTTAGGTATCGGAACGAGCTTTAGATTTGATATATGATAGTAGTCATTTCGATGCACAAATTAATAGTTATAACAGTTTTAAGTTACAACCCCAATTAATACCTTCTTTTTCTTTTTACACTGTGAACTGTATTAGCTCTCTTGTTTTTCTCAAGAATAAAGAAAGGTGGAACACATAAAACAAAGAAAAGTAGAAGATAATGAGATTTTAAAGAAAAATAAGATATGAAATACAAAGTGGAAAACAATGTCAACAAATTTGAAAAAAAACATAAGACTTTAAGGACACAATTTCTTTCTCTTTTTGGAATTTGTGACTTAAGAGAGGAGAAAACTTGCAAAGCACAAAAGTTTTTAAATCTAAAATTCAAAAAATAGTTATCTGAAGATAGATACACTATTATCAGCAACTGAGGTTATGATCCCAAACGATGCGAATCCCTTTTGCGGAAAACCTAAGAACCCTGGAACTCAAAGGAATAAGAAATATTGAATTACTAAGAATATGGCTAAGATGAACAAATTGCAATCCTAATGGACAAGAACAGATTACAACGAAATAAGGTGTGACCAAAGTTTAAGATATCATTATGCAGAATGAACCATGAAAGTTGGGTTGAAAAAAGTAGGGAAATATACTATTGCTACGGTGTGTTTTTAGGTATCGGAACGAGCTTTAGATTTGATATATGATAGTAGTCATTTCCATGCACAAATTAATAGTTATAACAGTTTTAAGTTACAACCCCAATTAATACCTTCTTTTTGTTTTTACACTGTGAACTGTATTAGTTCTCTTGGTTTTCTCAAGAATAAAGAAAGGTGGAACACATAAAACAAAGAAAAGTAGAAGATAATGAGATTTTAAAGAAAAATAAGATATGAAATACAATGTGGAAAACAATGTCAACAAAATTGAAATAAAAGAGAAGACTTTAAGGACACAATTTCTTTCTCTTTTTTGAATTTGTGACTTAAGAAAGGAGAAACTTGCAAAGCACAAAATTTTTTAAATCTCAAATTCAAAAAATAGTTATGTGAAGATTGACACACTATTATCAGGAACCGAGTTTATGATACCAAACGATGCGAATCCCTTTTGCGGACAACCTAAGAACCCTGGAAATCAAAGGAATAAGAAATATTGAATTACTAAGAATACGGCTAAGATGAACAAATTGCAATCCTAATGGACAAGAACAGATTACAACGAAATAAGGTGCGACCAAAGTTTAAGACATCATTATGAAGTATGAACCATGAAAGTTTTGTTGACAAAAGTAGGGAAATATACTATTGCTACGGTGTGTTTTTAGGTATCGGAACGAGCTTTAGATTTGATATATGATAGTAGTCATTTCGATGAACAAATTAATAGTTATAACAGTTTTAAGTTACAACCCCAATTAATACCTTTTTTTTGTTTTTACACTGTGAACTGTATTAGTTCTATTGTTTTTCTCAAGAATAAAGAAAGGTGGAACACATAAAACAAAGAAAAGTAGAAGATAATGAGATTTTAAAGAAAAATAAGATATGAAATACAAAGTGGAAAACAATGTCAACAAATTTGAAAAAAAACATAAGACTTTAAGGACACAATTTCTTTCTCTTTTTGGAATTTGTGACTTAAGAGAGGAGAAAACTTGCAAAGCACAAAATTTTTTAAATCTAAAATTCAAAAAATAGTTATCTGAAGATAGATACACTATTATCAGCAACTGAGGTTATGATCCCAAACGATGCGAATCCCTTTTGCGGACAACCTAAGAACCCTGGAACTCAAAGGAATAAGAAATATTGAATTACTAAGAATATGGCTAAGATGAACAAATTGCAATCCTAATGGACAAGAACAGATTACAACGAAATAAGGTGTGACCAAAGTTTAAGATATCATTATGCAGAATGAACCATGAAAGTTGGGTTGAAAAAAGTAGGGAAATATACTATTGCTACGGTGTGTTTTTAGGTATCGGAACGAGCTTTAGATTTGATATATGATAGTAGTCATTTCGATGCACAAATTAATAGTTATAACAGTTTTAAGTTACAACCCCAATTAATACCTTCTTTTTGTTTTTACACTTTGAACTGTATTAGTTCTATTGTTTTTCTCAAGAATAAAGAAAGGTGGAACACATAAAACAAAGAAAAGTAGAAGATAATGAGATTTTAAAGAAAAATAAGATATGAAATACAAAGTGGAAAACAATGTCAACAAATTTGAAAAAATACATAAGACTTTAAGGACACAATTTCTTTCTCTTTTTGGAATTTGTGACTTAAGAGAGGAGAAAACTTGCAAAACACAAAATTTTTTAAATCTAAAATTCAAAAAATAGTTATCTGAAGATAGATACACTATTATCAGCAACCGAGGTTATGATCCTAAACGATGCAAATCCCTTTTGCAGACAACCTAAGAACCCTGGAACTCAAAGTAATAAGAAATATTGAATTACTAAGAATATGGCTAAGATGAACAAATTGCAATATTAATGGGCAAAAACAGATTACAGCGAAATAAGGTGCGACCAAAGTTTAAGACATCATTATGAAGTATGAACCATGAAAGTTGGGTTGACAAAAGTGGGGAAATATACTATTGCTATAATGCGTTTTTAGGTATCGGAACGAGCTTCAGATTTGATATATTATAGTAGTCATTTTGATGCCGAAATTAATAGTTATAACAGTTTTTAGTTACAACCTCAATTAATACCTTCTTTTTGTTTTTACACTGTGAACTGTATTAGCTCTCTTGTTTTTCTGAAGAAGAAAGAAAGGTGTAACACATAAAACAAAGAGAGGTAAAATATAACGAGATTTTAAAGAAAAATAAGAAATGAAATCCAAAGTGGAAAACAATATCAACAAATTTGAAAAAAAAACATAAGACTTTAAGGACACAATTTCTTTCTCTTTTTGGAATTTGTGACTTAAGAGAGGAGAAAACTTGCAAAGCACAAAAGTTTTTAATTCTAAAATTCAAAAAATAGATATGTGAAGATAGATACACTATTATCAGCAACCGAGGTTATGATCCCAAACGATGCGAATCCCTTTTGCGGACAACCTAAGAACCCTGGAACTAAAAGGAATAAGAAATATTGAATTACTAAGAATATGGCTAAGATGAACAAATTGCAATCCTAATGGACAAGAACAGATTACAACGAAATCAGGTGCGACCAAAGTTTAAGATATCATTATGACGAATGAACCATGAAAGTTGGGTTGAAAAAAGTAGGGAAATATACTATTGCTATAATGCGTTTTTAGGTATCGGAACGAGCTTTAGATTTGATATATGATAGTAGTCATTTCGATGCACAAATTAATAGTTATAACAGTTTTAAGTTACAACCCCAATTAATACCTTCTTTTTCTTTTTACACTGTGAACTGTATTAGCTCTCTTGTTTTTCTCAAGAATAAAGAAAGGTGGAACACATAAAACAAAGAAAAGTAGAAGATAATGAGATTTTAAAGAAAAATAAGATATGAAATACAAAGTGGAAAACAATGTCAACAAATTTGAAAAAAAACATAAGACTTTAAGGACACAATTTCTTTCTCTTTTTGGAATTTGTGACTTAAGAGAGGAGAAAACTTGCAAAGCACAAAAGTTTTTAAATCTAAAATTCAAAAAATAGTTATCTGAAGATAGATACACTATTATCAGCAACTGAGGTTATGATCCCAAACGATGCGAATCCCTTTTGCGGAAAACCTAAGAACCCTGGAACTCAAAGGAATAAGAAATATTGAATTACTAAGAATATGGCTAAGATGAACAAATTGCAATCCTAATGGACAAGAACAGATTACAACGAAATAAGGTGTGACCAAAGTTTAAGATATCATTATGCAGAATGAACCATGAAAGTTGGGTTGAAAAAAGTAGGGAAATATACTATTGCTACGGTGTGTTTTTAGGTATCGGAACGAGCTTTAGATTTGATATATGATAGTAGTCATTTCCATGCACAAATTAATAGTTATAACAGTTTTAAGTTACAACCCCAATTAATACCTTCTTTTTGTTTTTACACTGTGAACTGTATTAGTTCTCTTGGTTTTCTCAAGAATAAAGAAAGGTGGAACACATAAAACAAAGAAAAGTAGAAGATAATGAGATTTTAAAGAAAAATAAGATATGAAATACAATGTGGAAAACAATGTCAACAAAATTGAAATAAAAGAGAAGACTTTAAGGACACAATTTCTTTCTCTTTTTTGAATTTGTGACTTAAGAAAGGAGAAACTTGCAAAGCACAAAATTTTTTAAATCTCAAATTCAAAAAATAGTTATGTGAAGATTGACACACTATTATCAGGAACCGAGTTTATGATACCAAACGATGCGAATCCCTTTTGCGGACAACCTAAGAACCCTGGAAATCAAAGGAATAAGAAATATTGAATTACTAAGAATACGGCTAAGATGAACAAATTGCAATCCTAATGGACAAGAACAGATTACAACGAAATAAGGTGCGACCAAAGTTTAAGACATCATTATGAAGTATGAACCATGAAAGTTTTGTTGACAAAAGTAGGGAAATATACTATTGCTACGGTGTGTTTTTAGGTATCGGAACGAGCTTTAGATTTGATATATGATAGTAGTCATTTCGATGAACAAATTAATAGTTATAACAGTTTTAAGTTACAACCCCAATTAATACCTTCTTTTTGTTTTTACACTGTGAACTGTATTAGTTCTATTGTTTTTCTCAAGAATAAAGAAAGGTGGAACACATAAAACAAAGAAAAGTAGAAGATAATGAGATTTTAAAGAAAAATAAGATATGAAATACAAAGTGGAAAACAATGTCAACAAATTTGAAAAAAAACATAAGACTTTAAGGACACAATTTCTTTCTCTTTTTGGAATTTGTGACTTAAGAGAGGAGAAAACTTGCAAAGCACAAAATTTTTTAAATCTAAAATTCAAAAAATAGTTATCTGAAGATAGATACACTATTATCAGCAACTGAGGTTATGATCCCAAACGATGCGAATCCCTTTTGCGGACAACCTAAGAACCCTGGAACTCAAAGGAATAAGAAATATTGAATTACTAAGAATATGGCTAAGATGAACAAATTGCAATCCTAATGGACAAGAACAGATTACAACGAAATAAGGTGTGACCAAAGTTTAAGATATCATTATGCAGAATGAACCATGAAAGTTGGGTTGAAAAAAGTAGGGAAATATACTATTGCTACGGTGTGTTTTTAGGTATCGGAACGAGCTTTAGATTTGATATATGATAGTAGTCATTTCGATGCACAAATTAATAGTTATAACAGTTTTAAGTTACAACCCCAATTAATACCTTCTTTTTGTTTTTACACTGTGAACTGTATTAGTTCTATTGTTTTTCTCAAGAATAAAGAAAGGTGGAACACATAAAACAAAGAAAAGTAGAAGATAATGAGATTTTAAAGAAAAATAAGATATGAAATACAAAGTGGAAAACAATGTCAACAAATTTGAAAAAAAACATAAGACTTTAAGGACACAATTTCTTTCTCTTTTTGGAATTTGTGACTTAAGAGAGGAGAAAACTTGCAAAGCACAAAATTTTTTAAATCTAAAATTCAAAAAATAGTTATCTGAAGATAGATACACTATTATCAGCAACTGAGGTTATGATCCCAAACGATGCGAATCCCTTTTGCGGACAACCTAAGAACCCTGGAACTCAAAGGAATAAGAAATATTGAATTACTAAGAATATGGCTAAGATGAACAAATTGCAATCCTAATGGACAAGAACAGATTACAACGAAATAAGGTGCGACCAAAGTTTAAGATATCATTATGAAGAATGAACCATGAAAGTTGGGTTGAAAAAAGTAGGGAAATATACTATTGCTACGATGTGCTTTTAGGTATCGGAACGAGCTTTAGATTTGATATATGATAGTAGTCATTTCGATGCACAAATTAATAGTTATAACAGTTTTAAGTTACAACCCCAATTAATACCTTCTTTTTGTTTTTACACTGTGAACTGTATTAGTTCTCTTGGTTTTCTCAAGAATAAAGAAAGGTGGAACCCATAAAACAAAGAAAAGTAGAAGATAATGAGATTTTAAAGAAAAATAAGATATGAAATACAATGTGGAAAACAATTTCAACAAAATTGAAATAAAAGAGAAGACTTTAAGGACACAATTTCTTTCTCTTTTTTGAATTTGTGACTTAAGAAAGGAGAAACTTGCAAAGCACAAAATTTTTTAAATCTCAAATTCAAAAAATAGTTATGTGAAGATTGACACACTATTATCAGGAACCGAGTTTATGATACCAAACGATGCGAATCCCTTTTGCGGACAACCTAAGAACCCTGGAAATCAAAGGAATAAGAAATATTGAATTACTAAGAATACGGCTAAGATGAACAAATTGCAATCCTAATGGACAAGAACAGATTACAACGAAATAAGGTGCGACCAAAGTTTAAGACATCATTATGAAGTATGAACCATGAAAGTTTTGTTGACAAAAGTAGGGAAATATACTATTGCTACGGTGTGTTTTTAGGTATCGGAACGAGCTTTAGATTTGATATATGATAGTAGTCATTTCGATGAACAAATTAATAGTTATAACATTTTTAAGTTACAACCCCAATTAATACCTTCTTTTTGTTTTTACACTGTGAACTGTATTAGTTCTATTGTTTTTCTCAAGAATAAAGAAAGGTGGAACACATAAAACAAAGAAAAGTAGAAGATAATGAGATTTTAAAGAAAAATAAGATATGAAATACAAAGTGGAAAACAATGTCAACAAATTTGAAAAAAAACATAAGACTTTAAGGACACAATTTCTTTCTCTTTTTGGAATTTGTGACTTAAGAGAGGAGAAAAATTGCAAAGCACAAAATTTTTTAAATCTAAAATTCAAAAAATAGTTATCTGAAGATAGATACACTATTATCAGCAACTGAGGTTATGATCCCAAACGATGCGAATCCCTTTTGCGGACAACCTAAGAACCCTGGAACTCAAAGGAATAAGAAATATTGAATTACTAAGAATATGGCTAAGATGAACAAATTGCAATCCTAATGGACAAGAACAGATTACAACGAAATAAGGTGTGACCAAAGTTTAAGATATCATTATGCAGAATGAACCATGAAAGTTGGGTTGAAAAAAGTAGGGAAATATACTATTGCTACGGTGTGTTTTTAGGTATCGGAACGAGCTTTAGATTTGATATATGATAGTAGTCATTTCGATGCACAAATTAATAGTTATAACAATTTTAAGTTACAACCCCAATTAATACTTTCTTTTTGTTTTTACACTGTGAACTGTATTAGTTCTCTTGGTTTTCTCAAGAATAAAGAAAGGTGGAACACATAAAACAAAGAAAAGTAGAAGATAATGAGATTTTAAAGAAAAATAAGATATGAAATACAATGTGGAAAACAATTTCAACAAAATTGAAATAAAAGAGAAGACTTTAAGGACACAATTTCTTTCTCTTTTTTGAATTTGTGACTTAAGAAAGGAGAAACTTGCAAAGCACAAAATTTTTTAAATCTCAAATTCAAAAAATAGTTATGTGAAGATTGACACACTATTATCAGGAACCGAGTTTATGATACCAAACGATGCGAATCCCTTTTGCGGACAACCTAAGAACCCTGGAACTCAAAGGAATAAGAAATATTGAATTACTAAGAATACGGCTAAGATGAACAAATTGCAATCCTAATGGACAAGAACAGATTACAACGAAATAAGGTGCGACCAAAGTTTAAGACATCATTATGAAGTATGAACCATGAAAGTTGGGTTGACAAAAGTAGGGAAATATACTATTGCTACGGTGTGTTATTAGGTATCGAAACGAGCTTTAGATTTGATATATGATAGTAGTCATTTCGATGCACAAATTAATAGTTATAACAGTTTTAAGTTACAACCCCAATTAATACCTTCTTTTTGTTTTTACACTGTGAACTGTATTAGTTCTATTGTTTTTCTCTAGAATAAAGAAAGGTGGAACACATAAAACAAAGAAAAGTAGAAGATAATGAGATTTTAAAGAAAAATAAGATATGAAATATAAAGTGGAAAACAATGTCAACAAATTTGAAAAAAAACATAAGACTTTAAGGACACAATTTCTTTCTCTTTTTGGAATTTGTGACTTAAGAGAGGAGAAAACTTGCAAAGCACAAAATTTTTTAAATCTAAAATTCAAAAAATAGTTATCTGAAGATAGATACACTATTATCAGCAACTGAGGTTATGATCCCAAACGATGCGAATCCCTTTTGCGGACAACCTAAGAACCCTGGAACTCAAAGGAATAAGAAATATTGAATTACTAAGAATATGGCTAAGATGAACAAATTGCAATCCTAATGGACAAGAACAGATTACAACGAAATAAGGTGCGACCAAAGTTTAAGATATCATTATGAAGAATGAACCATGAAAGTTGGGTTGAAAAAAGTAGGGAAATATACTATTGCTACGGTGTGCTTTTAGGTATCGGAACGAGCTTTAGATTTGATATATGATAGTAGTCATTTCGATGCACAAATTAATAGTTATAACAGTTTTAAGTTACAACCCCAATTAATACCTTCTTTTTGTTTTTACACTGTGAACTGTATTAGTTCTCTTGGTTTTCTCAAGAATAAAGAAAGGTGGAATACATAAAACAAAGAAAAGTAGAAGATAATGAGATTTTAAAGAAAAATAAGATATGAAATACAAAGTGGAAAACAATGTCAACAAAATTGAAATAAAAGAGAAGACTTTAAGGACACAATTTCTTTCTCTTTTTGGAATTTGTGACTTAAGAGAGGAGAAAACTTGCAAAGCACAAAATTTTTAAAATCTAAAATTCAAAAAATAGATATGTGAAGATAGATACACTATTATAAGCAACCATGGTTATGATCCCAAACGATGTGAATCCCTTTTGCGGACAACCTAAGAACCCTAGAACTCAAAGGAATAAGAAAGATTGAATTACTACGAATATGGCTAAGATGAACAAATTGCAATCCTAAAGGGCAAGAACAGTTTACAGCGAAATAAGGTGCGACCAAAGTTTAAGACATCATTATGAAGTATGAACCATGAAAGTTGGGTTGACAAAAGTGGGGAAATATACTATTTCTATAGTGCGTTTTTAGGTATCGGAACGAGCTTTAGATTTGATATATTATAGTAGTCATTTTGATGCCGAAATTAATAGTTATACCAGTTTTAAGTTACAACCCCAATTAATACCTTCTTTTTGATTTTACACTGTGAAATGTATTAGCTCTCTTGTTTTTCTCAAGAATAAAGAAAGGTGGAACACATAAAACAAAGAAAAGTAAAAGATAACGAGATTTTAAAGAAAAATAAGATATGAAATCCAAAGTGGAAAACAATATCAGCAAATTTGAAAAAAAACATAAGACTTTAATAACACAATTTCTTTCTCTTTTTGGAATTTGTGACTTAAGAGAGGAGAAAACTTGCAAAGCACAAAAGTTTTTAAATCTAAAATTCAAAAAATAGTTATCTGAAGATAGATACACTATTATCAGCAACTGAGGTTATGATCCCAAACGATGCGAATCCCTTTTGCGGACAACCTAAGAACCCTGGAACTCAAAGGAATAAGAAATATTGAATTACTAAGAATATGGCTAAGATGAACAAATTGCAATCCTAATGGGCAAGAACAGATTACAGCGAAATAAGGTGCGACCAAAGTTTAAGACATCATTATGAAGTATGAACCATGAAAGTTGGGTTGACAAAAGTGGGGAAATATACTATTGCTATATTGCGTTTTTAGGTATCGGAACGAGTTTCAGATTTGATATATTATAGTAGTCATTTTGTTGCCGAAATTAATAGTTATAACAGTTTCAGTTACAACCCCAATAAATACCTTCTTTTTGTTTTTACACTGCGAACTGTATTAGCTCTCTTGTTTTTCTGAAGAAGAGAGAAAGGTGTAACACATAAAACAAAGAGAGGTAAAATAAAATATAACGAGATTTTAAAGAAAAATAAGATATGAAATCCAAAGTGGAAAAACAATGTCAACAAAATTTAAATAAAAGACAAGACTTTAAGGACACAATTTCTTTCTCTTTTTGGAATTTAAGACTTAAGAGAGGAGAAAACCTCCAAAGCATAAAATTTTTTAAATCTAAAATTCAAAAAATAGATATGTGAAGATAGATACACTATTATAAGCAACCAAGGTTATGATCCCAAATGATGCGAATCCCTTTTGTGGACAACCTAAGAACCCTGGAACTCAAAGGAATAAGAAAGATTGAATTACTAAGAATATGGCTAAGATGAACAAATTTCAATCCTAAATGGCAAGAACGGATTACAACGAAATAAGGTGCCTGATGAACGAAAACCGGCATCGCCGATCTTCGCAAATACTTTGGTTTTAATATTTATAAAACTCTCGCAAGTGCACGAATCATTTCGTAGAAAAGGATAAGTATACTCCCAAGGTCGATCTAAGGAAGGAATGTGTGTGGTTTTTAATTTATTATTCAAAATTTTAAAAACGAAATTAAATCCTAAACATCCTGTCACGATATTTTGGGGTTTTTGTGTTTTTAATCTACTTACATAAAAATAAACATAGATTCAATAAACATTCATGCAAATTTTATCATTTATAATGACGGAGTATTTATGGATATAATAACTAAGTTAATTATGCTTGCTCATATTATCTAGGTTATTAAAGATATGAATTGATATTTATTGATCCTCCCTTTTTTGTATGAATACCACCTTTGGTGGGGTTAGATATTCTTTGTTAACTAAACAAATCAATTAACACCTATGGGTGGGGTTGATAACTAATTTGCCTAATTAAATTAATTCCTTTTTCTAAGAGATTGAAAATGAACCATTTAAATGCCACCTTTGGTGGGGTTAGACAGTTTAAACTTTATTCAAGGTGTCCAAATTAAACCTAAGAATTTAGTTATCCGAGTACTAACTTTCAAGTTTTAAAACCACTACTGAAAACATGTCGTCAATACATTTTCAGATAATAATTCTTATAAAAACTTTTGAAATAGAGCTTCACTCTAACTACCGGGCGATTGTACCATCAAATAAAAGAGCACTACTCTAAATCAGACCGGATAACTAAACCTTAAAATCTAATTTTCAGGTTTAAGTTTGTAATGAAAAATAATATATTTCTCTCTAACATTCTTAATATAAAATCATGAATAAAAACAAAATCAATTCATTTTAGAGATTTTTACCTATTTAATATTTCGCAAGCATAACAACATCATTATTACATCATGTTTACTAAACAGCCAGCACAGTTAAATTTAACCACAGACAAATTAAATATAACATGTAAGAATAAAGCATAAAAATAACTGTAAAGAAAATAAAATCCTTACAGAACTTCGACGCTATTCCCGTTGCTGGAAAAACTCCGAGCGGAATTTGCACTCCCATTTATTGAATCAAAGAGCTAAAATATTACAAAAACATAACTAGTTCTTCCCAAAAAGGGAAGAACTCTAAATCTAAGAGAAATTAACTAAGAAAAGCTAAAAACTAAGAAAACATAAGAAAAACTAAGAAAAACTAAAGAATCCTAAAAATCTAAGAAAAGAGAGAAAAGAATGTATTTGGAGGTGTTTTTTAGGTGTGATTTTGAAATGAAGGGAAGGGGGGTATTTATAGGTGAGGATGGAGAGAAAAAATGAGTAAAAAAATGTTAAAAAAATGTAAAAACGCGTAATGGAAATGCTGACGTCATTGATGACGTCAGCATGACGTCATGGGGCTGCTGCACGTGAAAAATGAGTGTCGGCGCGCGCAGTGCTGCGCGCGTGAACAGTAACCCACGCGCAGTGCTGCGCGCGTGAACAGTAACCCGCGCGCAGTGCTGCGCGCATGAACAGTAACCCGCGCGCAGTGCTGCGCGCATGAACAGTACCCGCGCGCAGTTTGGGCGGAGCTAGGTGCTGGGGCGCGGCGGCTGGGCGGCGCGGCGGCGCATTTTTCTCCTTTTTGACATTTTTGACCTTTTTGACCCATTTTGTCCAATTTTTCCATATTTGTCGACCTTTCCGCATTTATTTATTAATATATTTGTGATGTATTGCTTCCAGTATTCTTCTTTGAGTCTTTAAGTTGCATTTTTAAGCCAAAATACCTGAAAAACAATAAAAATACCCGTGATTCCGAAAAAGACAAATTTATATAAATATATGATAAAACATATAAATATATATTTTTTTAATTAATTAATGTGCATAAAATCATGGTTATTTTAGTGTTTTTTTTTAGCACTCATCACAACCCCCAACCAGCTTCTTGCTAGTCCCTTAGCAAGAGAAGCGATAAAAACTAAAAATTAAACTATCCTAAATCACTTTCTTGGATTGAAACGGTTGCATTTAGCCTATGCAACAAGCCGTTAAACCCCTAGGTTGCCCTAGTGGACGAGTTTGAGTCTCGTGAGGGTTTTCAGTAATGATACCCACAAACATTGAACTAAATGTAAAAATCAAAAGAAACAATAAAAACAATCAAATAAAAACTAAAATTACAACAAAATCAAAAATTAATTTAAGGATAAAATGAAACAGAATATCACAAAAATGTCTCATACTTTTTAATCTCTTTTAAGATCATAATTAAAATCTCAAGCATAAGTTATTTCAATCTCTTTAAACAATCATGATTTATTATAATAATTAGTCGAAAATCATTTTCATATTTCATTTCAAAAATGTGTCAATTTAATTTTACCCAATTTCAGTGTTATGAATCAGAATTCGCTTCGACTCTATTCCTCACAAGTCAATACTCTCAAAACACTGAATCCTATGGGTTCAAACACTCATACTAATTTATATGCGAAAGAGTTGATGTATAGAAATGAACTAATAAGTTCGCATATGTATAAAGAATAAAGGCTCAAAGTGTTATTTTAACATTGATCTCATGAAAGGAATCGAATGTATAAATTATAAAGATATCATATACAAAAATTATTTTCATGCATAAATCAAACTCATTAAGAGAGAATTTCAAGATATATGCTTTTAACAAATGAAGAAATTGCAATGACTTTTTAGGGAATTACTTCCTATATCTTTCTTTTGTAATTTAGCCTTTACTCACAACTTTGTAGGCAATGTGGATCATAGTATGTAGATGATACCATATTTTTTTATCTCTCTATTTTTTTCTGTAGATATTTTTCAATATATGTATTTTTTTTTTAGAGAGTCAACCCATGTACAGATTGTACACTTTTTTGGATTTTGGTGAGTGGTTAATTTTGTGGCTTTTCTATTTGATCTTGGTTTAGGTAACCCCAGATATGTCTTTTTGTTTTTGTAGCAGTCATGCATGAATTAGATATAAGCATATACTATCAATTTCTACTCAAATCATTTAATCTAAGCAAAAATAATAATCAAAAATATATGATACTCTATTAAGATGAGAAAAAATTCATACATTCAATGCTAATACCTATAGAGATCATCTAAACTTTTTGAATAAATAAGAAATGTGTTTGGAGTAGAAAAAATATATATATTTCACTCTGAATAAAAGAAATTAGGCTCAAATTATATCTCACAAGGGTAGTCTCCACTAAAAAAAATTCATAAACGCCGATTTTGGGTTTAATATAATTTCCACATTCTATCAAGAAATACTAGTTATGACAAAAACTAACTAATTATTAAAAATAATTACAAAATATTTCATGATATGTTTTCAAAAATTAATCTAACAGTACAAAAGACTTAACTATTTACTTAAATTTGATTTAAAGAAATGAAATTTTTTTTTTTTTTTTTATTATTATTATTATTTTTTTTTTTTTAATTTTTAAATTGTTAAATCTTTTTTTTTCTTTCTAATTAAGCATGGTAATTTTTCACCACCCCCAACCTAGAACTTACATTGTCCTCAATGTAACAACTGTAAATTAAAGATAAAGAGAAAAGAGAAGAAAGATTACCTATTTCTTGAGAATGTGTAAGTAGTAATGGAGAAATGCAGGTGCATTCATTATATTCATCATTAAAGTGTATACAGACAGATCGCTGTGAACTTCTAACATCTCAACAAACATTTTTAGTTTTAACAATTTAAAAATTATTAAACTAAAATAAACAATAAAATTAAGTAAATAAAATAAATAACAGAAAATTACCTAAAATGATGGGTTGCCTCCCATCCAGCGCTTAGTTTAACGTCTTAGCAAGATGTAACTTGGGGATTGCCTTTTAAGTAAACTCAATGTCCCCTCATCATTGAGTCAATCAAACCTACAAGTAAGACAAGGTTGTCTACCTATATTGTTTCAAACATGCCCTATTGATTTTGAAATTTTTCTGTACCAAAAACTAGGGGCATGCTTGAGGGTTTTAGATAACCCACATCTAGGTGCAAATCAAATAATTTAAGGCATCAAAACATAATTGTACCTAGATCAAATAAAGAAACTAACTCTTGAGATTGTAATTAAGACTTTAAAATTTTGGAGATAGTTTCAGAATTTTTTTTTTTTTTTTAAGTTAAAATAACATAATCAGTATTAACCAAGAGTGTTCCCAGGAAAGAATGGTGGGGCAAAGGCTCCTTAAAAACCATCCTCCTAGACAGAACAACGTTCCCAGGAAAGACTAGTGGCACAAAGGCATCCAGGAACTAGTCTCCTAGACAGAACTCCCTTAGATCTTTACTTTTCATGCTATTAAATTTAATTAAGTTCAGTTAAGTAAAAATCTAAGTTAATTAAGTTAGAAAATCTAAGTTAATTAAGTTAAGTGAAGTAAAAATCTAAGTTAATTAAGTTAAGTTAAAAAAAATCTAAGTTAATTAAGTTAGGTTAATTAAAAATCTAGGTTAATTAAGTTAGTAAAAATCTAAGTTAATTAAGTTAGGTTAATTAAAAATCAAGGTTAATTAATTTAGTAAAAATCTAAGTTAATTAAGTTAAATAAAAATTAAGAGAGAAAAAAAAAATAATAATAATAATAGAAAAAAAAATTATAAAAATAAAAAAAAAATTAAATTGAAATTGAAATAAAATAAAGTAAAATAAAATAAAATAAAATAAACTAAAATAAAAATAAAGGAAAATTGAAAAAGGTAAAGGAAAATTAAAATTAAAATTATTTTTTTTTTTTTTAATTTTTTAATTTTTTTTAGCGGTAATTTTACTATTCACGCTATATTATTTCTTTAAAATTTTTGAAATTTTAATTTTAATTTTTTTTTTTTTACTATTCATGAACGGTAATTTTATTTTACTATTCACGCTATCTTATTTCTTACTAACTTAAAATTTTTGAATTTTAAATTTTTTATTTTTTTTTTACTATTCATGAACGGTAAAATTTTTTACTTCAAATTTCAAATTTCTAAATTATTTTACAATTTAAAAAAAAATTAATTTTTAATTTTTTAATTTTTTTAATTTTTTTAATTTTTTAATTTTTTTTTTAATTTTTTTTTCTTATGAAATTTGAAATTTGATTATTATTTTTTCTATTAAAACAAAAAAAATCACAATTATTTACAGCACAAAAATGTTTTTTAAAATTTTGATAAATAATTTAAAAACCGTTATTCCTTCCCCGGCAACGGCGCCAAAAACTTGATGAACGAAAACCGGCATCGCCGATCTTCGCAAATACTTTGGTTTTAATATTTATAAAACTCTCGCAAGTGCACGAATCATTTCGTAGAAAAGGATAAGTATACTCCCAAGGTCGATCTAAGGAAGGAATGTGTGTGGTTTTTAATTTATTATTCAAAATTTTAAAAACGAAATTAAATCCTAAACATCCTGTCACGATATTTTGGGGTTTTTGTGTTTTTAATCTACTTACATAAAAATAAACATAGATTCAATAAACATTCATGCAAATTTTATCATTTATAATGACGGAGTATTTATGGATATAATAACTAAGTTAATTATGCTTGCTCATATTATCTAGGTTATTAAAGATATGAATTGATATTTATTGATCCTCCCTTTTTTGTATGAATACCACCTTTGGTGGGGTTAGATATTCTTTGTTAACTAAACAAATCAATTAACACCTATGGGTGGGGTTGATAACTAATTTGCCTAATTAAATTAATTCCTTTTTCTAAGAGATTGAAAATGAACCATTTAAATGCCACCTTTGGTGGGGTTAGACAGTTTAAACTTTATTCAAGGTGTCCAAATTAAACCTAAGAATTTAGTTATCCGAGTACTAACTTTCAAGTTTTAAAACCACTACTGAAAACATGTCGTCAATACATTTTCAGATAATAATTCTTATAAAAACTTTTGAAATAGAGCTTCACTCTAACTACCGGGCGATTGTACCATCAAATAAAAGAGCACTACTCTAAATCAGACCGGATAACTAAACCTTAAAATCTAATTTTCAGGTTTAAGTTTGTAATGAAAAATAATATATTTCTCTCTAACATTCTTAATATAAAATCATGAATAAAAACAAAATCAATTCATTTTAGAGATTTTTACCTATTTAATATTTCGCAAGCATAACAACATCATTATTACATCATGTTTACTAAACAGCCAGCACAGTTAAATTTAACCACAGACAAATTAAATATAACATGTAAGAATAAAGCATAAAAATAACTGTAAAGAAAATAAAATCCTTACAGAACTTCGACGCTATTCCCGTTGCTGGAAAAACTCCGAGCGGAATTTGCACTCCCATTTATTGAATCAAAGAGCTAAAATATTACAAAAACATAACTAGTTCTTCCCAAAAAGGGAAGAACTCTAAATCTAAGAGAAATTAACTAAGAAAAGCTAAAAACTAAGAAAACATAAGAAAAACTAAGAAAAACTAAAGAATCCTAAAAATCTAAGAAAAGAGAGAAAAGAATGTATTTGGAGGTGTTTTTTAGGTGTGATTTTGAAATGAAGGGAAGGGGGGTATTTATAGGTGAGGATGGAGAGAAAAAATGAGTAAAAAAATGTTAAAAAAATGTAAAAACGCGTAATGGAAATGCTGACGTCATTGATGACGTCAGCATGACGTCATGGGGCTGCTGCACGTGAAAAATGAGTGTCGGCGCGCGCAGTGCTGCGCGCGTGAACAGTAACCCGCGCGCAGTGCTGCGCGCGTGAACAGTAACCCGCGCGCAGTGCTGCGCGCATGAACAGTAACCCGCGCGCAGTGCTGCGCGCATGAACAGTACCCGCGCGCAGTTTGGGCGGAGCTAGGTGCTGGGGCGCGGCGGCTGGGCGGCGCGGCGGCGCATTTTTCTCCTTTTTGACATTTTTGACCTTTTTGACCCATTTTGTCCAATTTTTCCATATTTGTCGACCTTTCCGCATTTATTTATTAATATATTTGTGATGTATTGCTTCCAGTATTCTTCTTTGAGTCTTTAAGTTGCATTTTTAAGCCAAAATACCTGAAAAACAATAAAAATACCCGTGATTCCGAAAAAGACAAATTTATATAAATATATGATAAAACATATAAATATATATTTTTTTAATTAATTAATGTGCATAAAATCATGGTTATTTTAGTGTTTTTTTTTAGCACTCATCACAACCCCCAACCAGCTTCTTGCTAGTCCCTTAGCAAGAGAAGCGATAAAAACTAAAAATTAAACTATCCTAAATCACTTTCTTGGATTGAAACGGTTGCATTTAGCCTATGCAACAAGCCGTTAAACCCCTAGGTTGCCCTAGTGGACGAGTTTGAGTCTCGTGAGGGTTTTCAGTAATGATACCCACAAACATTGAACTAAATGTAAAAATCAAAAGAAACAATAAAAACAATCAAATAAAAACTAAAATTACAACAAAATCAAAAATTAATTTAAGGATAAAATGAAACAGAATATCACAAAAATGTCTCATACTTTTTAATCTCTTTTAAGATCATAATTAAAATCTCAAGCATAAGTTATTTCAATCTCTTTAAACAATCATGATTTATTATAATAATTAGTCGAAAATCATTTTCATATTTCATTTCAAAAATGTGTCAATTTAATTTTACCCAATTTCAGTGTTATGAATCAGAATTCGCTTCGACTCTATTCCTCACAAGTCAATACTCTCAAAACACTGAATCCTATGGGTTCAAACACTCATACTAATTTATATGCGAAAGAGTTGATGTATAGAAATGAACTAATAAGTTCGCATATGTATAAAGAATAAAGGCTCAAAGTGTTATTTTAACATTGATCTCATGAAAGGAATCGAATGTATAAATTATAAAGATATCATATACAAAAATTATTTTCATGCATAAATCAAACTCATTAAGAGAGAATTTCAAGATATATGCTTTTAACAAATGAAGAAATTGCAATGACTTTTTAGGGAATTACTTCCTATATCTTTCTTTTGTAATTTAGCCTTTACTCACAACTTTGTAGGCAATGTGGATCATAGTATGTAGATGATACCATATTTTTTTATCTCTCTATTTTTTTCTGTAGATATTTTTCAATATATGTATTTTTTTTTTAGAGAGTCAACCCATGTACAGATTGTACACTTTTTTGGATTTTGGTGAGTGGTTAATTTTGTGGCTTTTCTATTTGATCTTGGTTTAGGTAACCCCAGATATGTCTTTTTGTTTTTGTAGCAGTCATGCATGAATTAGATATAAGCATATACTATCAATTTCTACTCAAATCATTTAATCTAAGCAAAAATAATAATCAAAAATATATGATACTCTATTAAGATGAGAAAAAATTCATACATTCAATGCTAATACCTATAGAGATCATCTAAACTTTTTGAATAAATAAGAAATGTGTTTGGAGTAGAAAAAATATATATATTTCACTCTGAATAAAAGAAATTAGGCTCAAATTATATCTCACAAGGGTAGTCTCCACTAAAAAAAATTCATAAACGCCGATTTTGGGTTTAATATAATTTCCACATTCTATCAAGAAATACTAGTTATGACAAAAACTAACTAATTATTAAAAATAATTACAAAATATTTCATGATATGTTTTCAAAAATTAATCTAACAGTACAAAAGACTTAACTATTTACTTAAATTTGATTTAAAGAAATGAAATTTTTTTTTTTTTTTTTATTATTATTATTATTTTTTTTTTTTTAATTTTTAAATTGTTAAATCTTTTTTTTTCTTTCTAATTAAGCATGGTAATTTTTCACCACCCCCAACCTAGAACTTACATTGTCCTCAATGTAACAACTGTAAATTAAAGATAAAGAGAAAAGAGAAGAAAGATTACCTATTTCTTGAGAATGTGTAAGTAGTAATGGAGAAATGCAGGTGCATTCATTATATTCATCATTAAAGTGTATACAGACAGATCGCTGTGAACTTCTAACATCTCAACAAACATTTTTAGTTTTAACAATTTAAAAATTATTAAACTAAAATAAACAATAAAATTAAGTAAATAAAATAAATAACAGAAAATTACCTAAAATGATGGGTTGCCTCCCATCCAGCGCTTAGTTTAACGTCTTAGCAAGATGTAACTTGGGGATTGCCTTTTAAGTAAACTCAATGTCCCCTCATCATTGAGTCAATCAAACCTACAAGTAAGACAAGGTTGTCTACCTATATTGTTTCAAACATGCCCTATTGATTTTGAAATTTTTCTGTACCAAAAACTAGGGGCATGCTTGAGGGTTTTAGATAACCCACATCTAGGTGCAAATCAAATAATTTAAGGCATCAAAACATAATTGTACCTAGATCAAATAAAGAAACTAACTCTTGAGATTGTAATTAAGACTTTAAAATTTTGGAGATAGTTTCAGAATTTTTTTTTTTTTTTTTAAGTTAAAATAACATAATCAGTATTAACCAAGAGTGTTCCCAGGAAAGAATGGTGGGGCAAAGGCTCCTTAAAAACCATCCTCCTAGACAGAACAACGTTCCCAGGAAAGACTAGTGGCACAAAGGCATCCAGGAACTAGTCTCCTAGACAGAACTCCCTTAGATCTTTACTTTTCATGCTATTAAATTTAATTAAGTTCAGTTAAGTAAAAATCTAAGTTAATTAAGTTAGAAAATCTAAGTTAATTAAGTTAAGTGAAGTAAAAATCTAAGTTAATTAAGTTAAGTTAAAAAAAATCTAAGTTAATTAAGTTAGGTTAATTAAAAATCTAGGTTAATTAAGTTAGTAAAAATCTAAGTTAATTAAGTTAGGTTAATTAAAAATCAAGGTTAATTAATTTAGTAAAAATCTAAGTTAATTAAGTTAAATAAAAATTAAGAGAGAAAAAAAAAATAATAATAATAATAGAAAAAAAAATTATAAAAATAAAAAAAAAATTAAATTGAAATTGAAATAAAATAAAGTAAAATAAAATAAAATAAAATAAACTAAAATAAAAATAAAGGAAAATTGAAAAAGGTAAAGGAAAATTAAAATTAAAATTATTTTTTTTTTTTTTAATTTTTTAATTTTTTTTAGCGGTAATTTTACTATTCACGCTATATTATTTCTTTAAAATTTTTGAAATTTTAATTTTAATTTTTTTTTTTTTACTATTCATGAACGGTAATTTTATTTTACTATTCACGCTATCTTATTTCTTACTAACTTAAAATTTTTGAATTTTAAATTTTTTATTTTTTTTTTACTATTCATGAACGGTAAAATTTTTTACTTCAAATTTCAAATTTCTAAATTATTTTACAATTTAAAAAAAAATTAATTTTTAATTTTTTAATTTTTTTAATTTTTTTAATTTTTTAATTTTTTTTTTAATTTTTTTTTCTTATGAAATTTGAAATTTGATTATTATTTTTTCTATTAAAACAAAAAAAATCACAATTATTTACAGCACAAAAATGTTTTTTAAAATTTTGATAAATAATTTAAAAACCGTTATTCCTTCCCCGGCAACGGCGCCAAAAACTTGATGAACGAAAACCGGCATCGCCGATCTTCGCAAATACTTTGGTTTTAATATTTATAAAACTCTCGCAAGTGCACGAATCATTTCGTAGAAAAGGATAAGTATACTCCCAAGGTCGATCTAAGGAAGGAATGTGTGTGGTTTTTAATTTATTATTCAAAATTTTAAAAACGAAATTAAATCCTAAACATCCTGTCACGATATTTTGGGGTTTTTGTGTTTTTAATCTACTTACATAAAAATAAACATAGATTCAATAAACATTCATGCAAATTTTATCATTTATAATGACGGAGTATTTATGGATATAATAACTAAGTTAATTATGCTTGCTCATATTATCTAGGTTATTAAAGATATGAATTGATATTTATTGATCCTCCCTTTTTTGTATGAATACCACCTTTGGTGGGGTTAGATATTCTTTGTTAACTAAACAAATCAATTAACACCTATGGGTGGGGTTGATAACTAATTTGCCTAATTAAATTAATTCCTTTTTCTAAGAGATTGAAAATGAACCATTTAAATGCCACCTTTGGTGGGGTTAGACAGTTTAAACTTTATTCAAGGTGTCCAAATTAAACCTAAGAATTTAGTTATCCGAGTACTAACTTTCAAGTTTTAAAACCACTACTGAAAACATGTCGTCAATACATTTTCAGATAATAATTCTTATAAAAACTTTTGAAATAGAGCTTCACTCTAACTACCGGGCGATTGTACCATCAAATAAAAGAGCACTACTCTAAATCAGACCGGATAACTAAACCTTAAAATCTAATTTTCAGGTTTAAGTTTGTAATGAAAAATAATATATTTCTCTCTAACATTCTTAATATAAAATCATGAATAAAAACAAAATCAATTCATTTTAGAGATTTTTACCTATTTAATATTTCGCAAGCATAACAACATCATTATTACATCATGTTTACTAAACAGCCAGCACAGTTAAATTTAACCACAGACAAATTAAATATAACATGTAAGAATAAAGCATAAAAATAACTGTAAAGAAAATAAAATCCTTACAGAACTTCGACGCTATTCCCGTTGCTGGAAAAACTCCGAGCGGAATTTGCACTCCCATTTATTGAATCAAAGAGCTAAAATATTACAAAAACATAACTAGTTCTTCCCAAAAAGGGAAGAACTCTAAATCTAAGAGAAATTAACTAAGAAAAGCTAAAAACTAAGAAAACATAAGAAAAACTAAGAAAAACTAAAGAATCCTAAAAATCTAAGAAAAGAGAGAAAAGAATGTATTTGGAGGTGTTTTTTAGGTGTGATTTTGAAATGAAGGGAAGGGGGGTATTTATAGGTGAGGATGGAGAGAAAAAATGAGTAAAAAAATGTTAAAAAAATGTAAAAACGCGTAATGGAAATGCTGACGTCATTGATGACGTCAGCATGACGTCATGGGGCTGCTGCACGTGAAAAATGAGTGTCGGCGCGCGCAGTGCTGCGCGCGTGAACAGTAACCCGCGCGCAGTGCTGCGCGCGTGAACAGTAACCCGCGCGCAGTGCTGCGCGCGTGAACAGTAACCCGCGCGCAGTGCTGCGCGCATGAACAGTAACCCGCGCGCAGTGCTGCGCGCATGAACAGTAACCCCGCGCGCAGTTTGGGCGGAGCTGGGTGCTGGGGCGCGGCGGCTGGGCGGCGCGGCGGCGCGTTTTTCTCCTTTTTGACATTTTTGACCTTTTTGACCCATTTTGTCCAATTTTTCCATATTTGTCGACCTTTCCGCATTTATTTATTAATATATTTGTGATGTATTGCTTCCAGTATTCTTCTTTGAGTCTTTAAGTTGCATTTTTAAGCCAAAATACCTGAAAAACAATAAAAATACTCGTGATTCCGAAAAAGACAAATTTATATAAATATATGATAAAACATATAAATATATATATTTTTAATTAATTAATGTGCATAAAATCATGGTTATTTTAGTGTTTTTTTTGAGCACTCATCAGTGCCACCAAAGTTTAAGACATCATTATGTACTATGACCCATGAAAGTTGGGTTGACAAAAGTGGGGAAATATACGATTGCTACGGTGTGTTTTTAGGTATAGGAACGAGCTTTAGATTTGATATATTATAGTAGTCATTTCGATGCACAAATTAATAGTTATAACAGTTTTAAGTTACAACCCCAATTAATACCTTCTTTGTGTTTTTACACTGTGAACTGTATTAGCTTACTTGTTTTTCTCAAGAAGGAAGAAAGGTGTAACATATAAAACAAAGAAAAGTAAAAGATAAGGAGATTTTAAAGAAAAATATGATATGAAATCCAAAGTGGAAAACAATGTCAACAAAATTGAAATAAAAGAGAAGACTTTAAGGACACAATTTCTTTCTCTTTTTTGAATTTGTGACTTAAGAGAGGAGAAACTTGCAAAGCACAAAATTTTTTAAATCTCAAATTCAAAAAATAGTTATGTGAAGATTGATACACTATTATCAGGAACCGAGTTTATGATACCAAACGATGCGAATCCCTTTTGCGGACAACCTAAGAACCCTGGAAATCAAAGGAATAAGAAATATTGAATTACTAAGAATACGGCTAAGATGAACAAATTGCAATCCTAATGGACAAGAACAGATTACAACGAAATAAGGTGCGACCAAAGTTTAAGACATCATTATGAAGTATGAACCATGAAAGTTTTGTTGACAAAAGTAGGGAAATATACTATTGCTACGGTGTGTTTTTAGGTATCGGAACGAGCTTTAGATTTGATATATGATAGTAGTCATTTCGATGCACAAATTAATAGTTATAACAGTTTTAAGTTACATCCCCAATTAATACCTTCTTTTTCTTTTTACACTGTGAACTGTATTAGCTCTCTTGTTTTTCTCAAGAATAAAGAAAGGTGGAACCATAAAACAAAGAAAAGTAGAAGATAATGAGATTTTAAAGAAAAATAAGATATGAAATCCAAAGTGGAAAACAATGTCAACAAAATTGAAATAAAAGAGAAGACTTTAAGGACACAATTTCTTTCTCTTTTTTGAATTTGTGACTTAAGAGAGGAGAAACTTGCAAAGCACAAAATTTTTTAAATCTCAAATTCAAAAAATAGTTATGTGAAGATTGATACACTATTATCAGGAACCAAGTTTATGATCCCAAACGATGCGAATCCCTTTTGCGGACAACCTAAGAACCCTGGAACTCAAAGGAATAAGAAATATTGAATTACTAAGAATACGGCTAAGATGAACAAATTGCAATCCTAATGGACAAGAATAGATTACAACGAAATAAGGAGCGACCAAAGTTTAAGACATCATTATGAAGTATGAACCATGAAAGTTGGGTTGAAAAAGTAGGGAAATATACTATTGCTACGGTGTGTTTTTTGGTATCGGAACGAGCTTTAGATTTGATATATGATAGTAGTCATTTCGATGCACAAATTAATAGTTATAACAGTTTTAAGTTACAACCCCAATTAATACCTTCTTTTTGTTTTTACACTGTGAACTGTATTAGTTCTCCTGTTTTTCTCAAGAATAAAGAAAGGTGGAACACATAAAACAAAGAAAAGTAGAAGATAATGAGATTTTAAAGAAAAATAAGATATGAAATGCAAAGTGGAAAACAATGTCAACAAAATTGAAATAAAAGAGAAGACTTTAAGGACACAATTTCTTTCTCTTTCTGGAATTTGTGACTTAAGAGTGGAGAAAACTTGCAAAGCACAAAAGTTTTTAAATCAAAAATTCAAAAAATAGTTATGTGAAGATAGATACAATATTATCAGCAACCGAGGTTATGATCCCAAACGATGCGAATCCCTTTTGCGGACAACCTAAGAACCCTGGAACTCAAAGGAATAAGAAATATTGAATTACTAAGAATATGGCTAAGATGAACAAATTGCAATCCTAATGGACAAGAACAGATTACAACGAAATAAGGTGCGACCAAAGTTTAAGACATCATTATGAAGTATGAATCATGAAAGTTGGGTTGACAAAAGGAGGGAAATATACTATTGCTACGGTTTGTTATTAGTTATCGGAACGAGCTTTAGATTTGATATATGATAGTAGTCATTTCGATGCACAAATTAATAGTTATAATAGTTATAAGTTACAACCCCAATTAATACCTTCTTTTTGTTTTTACACTATGAAATGTATTAGCTCTCTTGGTTTTCTCAAGAATAAAGAAAGGTGGAACACATAAAACAAAGAAAAGTAAAAGATAACGAGATTTTAAAGAAAAATAAGATATGAAATCCAAAGTGGAAAACAATATCAACAAATTTGAAAAAAAACATAAGACTTTAAGGACACAATTTCTTTCTCTTTTTGGAATTTGTGACTTAAGAGAGGAGAAAACTTGCAAAGCACAAAATATTTTAAATCTAAAATTCAAAAAATAGTTATCTGAAGATAGATACACTATTATCACCAACCGAGGTTATGATCCCAAACGATGCGAATCCCTTTTGCGGACAACCTAAGAATCCTGGAACTCAAAGGAATAAGAGATAATGAATTACTAAGAATATGGCTAAGATGAACAAATTGCAATCCTAATGGACAAGAACAGATTACAACGAAATAAGGTGCGACCAAAGTTTAAGATATCATTATGAAGAATGAACCATGAAAGTTGGGTTGAAAAAAGTAGGGAAATATACTATTGCTACGGTGTGTTTTTAGGTATCGGAACGAGCTTCAGATTTGATATATTATAGTAGTCATTTCGATGCACAAATTAATAGTTATAACAGTTTTAAGTTACAACCCCAATTAATACCTTCTTTTTGGTTTTACACTGTGAACTGTATTAGCTCCCTTGTTTTTCTCAAGAAGAAAGAGAGGTGTAACACATAAAACAAAGAAAAGTAAAAGATAACGAGATATTAAAGAAAAATAAGATATGAAATCGAAAGTGGGAAAACAATGTCAACAAAATTGAAATAAAAGAGAAGACTTTAAGGACACAATTTCTTTCTCTTTTTTGAATTTGTGACTTAAGAGAGGAGAAACTTGCAAAGCACAAAATTTTTTAAATCTCAAATTCAAAAAATAGTTATGTGAAGATTGATACACTATTATCAGGAACCGAGTTTATGATCCCAAACGATGCGAATCCCTTTTGCGGACAACCTAAAAACCCTGCAACTCAAAGGAATAAGAAATATTGAATTACTAAGAATATGGCTAAGATGAACAAATTGCAATCCTAATGGACAAGAACAGATTACAACGAAATAAGGTGCGACCAAACTTTAAGACATCATTATGAAGTATGAACCATAAAAGTTGGGTTGACAAAAGTGGGGAAATATACTATTGCTATAGTGCGTTTTTAGGTATCGGAACGAGCTTCAGATTTGATATATTATAGTAGTCATTTTGATGCCGAAATTAATAGTTATAACAGTTTTAAGTTACAACCCCAATTAATACCTTCTTTTTGTTTTTACACTGTGAAATGTATTAGCTCTCTTGTTTTTCTCAAGAATAAAGAAAGGTGGAACACATAAAACAAAGAAAAGTAGAAGAAAATGAGATTTTAAAGAAAAATAAGATATGAAATACAAAGTGGAAAACAATGTCAACAAAATTGAAATAAAAGAGAAGACTTTAAGGACACAATTTCTTTCTCTTTTTGGAATTTGTGACATAAGAGAGGAGAAAACTTGCAAAGCACAAAATTTTTTAAATCTAAAATTTAAAAAATAGTTATGTGAAGATAGATACAATATTATCAGCAACCGAGGTTATGATCCCAAACGATGTGAATCCCTTTTGCGGACAACCTAAGAACCCTGGAACTCAAAGGAATAAGATATATTGAATTACTAAGAATATGGCTAAGATGAACAAATTGCAATCCTAATGGACAAGAACAGATTACAACGAAATAAGGTGCAACCAAAGTTTAAGACATCATTATGAAGTATGAACCATGAAAGTTGGGTTGACAAAAGTAGGGAAATATACTATTGCTACGGTTTGTTTTAGTTATCGGAACGAGCTTTAGATTTGATATATGATAGTAGTCATTTCTGTGCACAAATTAATAGTTATAATAGTTATAAGTTACAACCCCAATTAATACCTTCTTTTTGTTTTTACACTGTGAACTGTATTGCTCTCTTGTTTTTCTCAGAAATAAAGAATGGTGGTACATAAAACAAAGAAAAGTAGAAGATAACGAGATTTTAAAGAAAAATAAGATATGAAATCCAAAGTGGAAAACAATGTCAACAAAATTGAAATAAAACACAAGACTTGAAGGACACAATTTCTTTCTCTTTTTGGAATTTATGACTCAAGCGAGGTGAAAATTTGCATAGCATAAAATTTTTTAAATCTAAAATTCAAAAAATAGATATGGGAAGATAGATACACTATTATAAGCAACCAAGGTTATGATCCCAAACGATGCGAATCCCTTTTTGCGGACAACCTAAGAACCCTAGAACTCAATGGAATAAGAAAGATTGAATTACTAAGAATATGGATAAGATGAACAAATTGCAATCCTAAAGGGCAAGAACAGATTACAGCGAAATAAGGTGCGACCAAAGTTTAAGACATCATTATGAAGTATGAACCATGAAAGTTGGGTTGACAAAAGTAGGGAAATATACTATTGCTACGGTTTGTTTTAGTTATCGGAACGAGCTTTAGATTTGATATATGATAGTAGTCATTTCTGTGCACAAATTAATAGTTATAATAGTTATAAGTTACAACCCCAATTAATACCTTCTTTTTGTTTTTACACTGTGAACTGTATTGCTCTCTTGTTTTTCTCAGAAATAAAGAATGGTGGTACATAAAACAAAGAAAAGTAGAAGATAACGAGATTTTAAAGAAAAATAAGATATGAAATCCAAAGTGGAAAACAATGTCAACAAAATTGAAATAAAACACAAGACTTGAAGGACACAATTTCTTTCTCTTTTTGGAATTTATGACTCAAGCGAGGTGAAAATTTGCATAGCATAAAATTTTTTAAATCTAAAATTCAAAAAATAGATATGGGAAGATAGATACACTATTATAAGCAACCAAGGTTATGATCCCAAACGATGCGAATCCCTTTTTGCGGACAACCTAAGAACCCTAGAACTCAATGGAATAAGAAAGATTGAATTACTAAGAATATGGATAAGATGAACAAATTGCAATCCTAAAGGGCAAGAACAGATTACAGCGAAATAAGGTGCGACCAAAGTTTAAGACATCATTATGAAGTATGAACCATGAAAGTTGGGTTGACAAAAGTGGGGAAATATACTATTGCTATAGTGCGTTTTTAGGTATCCGAACGAGCTTTAGATTTGATATATTATAGTAGTCATTTTGATGCCGAAATTAATAGTTATAACAGTTTTAAGTTACAACCCCAATTAATACCTTCTTTTTGTTTTTAAACTGTGAAATGTATTAGCTCTCTTGTTTTTCTCAAGAATAAAGAAAGGTGGAACACATAAAACAAAGAAATGTAAAAGATAACGAGATTTTAAAGAAAAATAAGCTATGAAATCCAAAGTGGAAAACAATATCAACAAATTTGAAAAAAAACATAAGACTTTAAGGACACAATTTCTTTCTCTTTTTGGAATTTGTGACTTAAGAGAGGAGAAAACTTGCAAAGCACAAAATTTTTTAAATCTAAAATTCAAAAAATAGTTATCTGAAGATAGATACACTATTATCACCAACCGAGGTTATGATCCCAAACGATGCGAATCCCTTTTGCGGACCACCTAAGAATCCTGGAACTCAAAGGAATAAGAGATAATGAATTACTAAGAATATGGCTAAGATGAACAAATTGCAATCCTAATGGACAAGAACAGATTACAACGAAATAAGGTGCGACCAAAGTTTAAGATATCATTATGAAGAATGAACCATGAAAGTTGGGTTGAAAAAAGTAGGGAAATATACTATTGCTACGGTGTGTTTTTAGGTATCGGAACGAGCTTCAGATTTGATATATTATAGTAGTCATTTCGATGCACAAATTAATAGTTATAACAGTTTTAAGTTACAACCCCAATTAATACCTTCTTTTTGGTTTTACACTGTGAACTGTATTAGCTCCCTTGTTTTTCTCAAGAAGAAAGAGAGGTGTAACACATAAAACAAAGAAAAGTAAAAGATAACGAGATTTTAAAGAAAAATAAGATATGAAATCGAAAGTGGGAAAACAATGTCAACAAAATTGAAATAAAAGAGAAGACTTTAAGGACACAATTTCTTTCTCTTTTTTGAATTTGTGACTTAAGAGAGGAGAAACTTGCAAAGCACAAAATTTTTTAAATCTCAAATTCAAAAAATAGTTATGTGAAGATTGATACACTATTATTAGGAACCGAGTTTATGATCCCAAACGATGCGAATCCCTTTTGCGGACAACCTAAAAACCCTGCAACTCAAAGGAATAAGAAATATTGAATTACTAAGAATATGGCTAAGATGAACAAATTGCAATCCTAATGGACAAGAACAGATTACAACGAAATAAGGTGCGACCAAACTTTAAGACATCATTATGAAGTATGAACCATAAAAGTTGGGTTGACAAAAGTGGGGAAATATACTATTGCTATAGTGCGTTTTTAGGTATCGGAACGAGCTTCAGATTTGATATATTATAGTAGTCATTTTGATGCCGAAATTAATAGTTATAACAGTTTTAAGTTACAACCCCAATTAATACCTTCTTTTTGTTTTTACACTGTGAAATGTATTAGCTCTCTTGTTTTTCTCAAGAATAAAGAAAGGTGGAACACATAAAACAAAGAAAAGTAGAAGATAATGAGATTTTAAAGAAAAATAAGATATGAAATCGAAAGTGGGAAAACAATGTCAACAAAATTGAAATAAAAGAGAAGACTTTAAGGACACAATTTCTTTCTCTTTTTTGAATTTGTGACTTAAGAGAGGAGAAACTTGCAAAGCACAAAATTTTTTAAATCTAAAATTTAAAAAATAGTTATGTGAAGATAGATACAATATTATCAGCAACCGAGGTTATGATCCCAAACGATGTGAATCCCTTTTGCGGACAACCTAAGAACCCTGGAACTCAAAGGAATAAGATATATTGAATTACTAAGAATATGGCTAAGATGAACAAATTGCAATCCTAATGGACAAGAACAGATTACAACGAAATAAGGTGCAACCAAAGTTTAAGACATCATTATGAAGTATGAACCATGAAAGTTGGGTTGACAAAAGTAGGGAAATATACTATTGCTACGGTTTGTTTTAGTTATCGGAACGAGCTTTAGATTTGATATATGATAGTAGTCATTTCTGTGCACAAATTAATAGTTATAATAGTTATAAGTTACAACCCCAATTAATACCTTCTTTTTGTTTTTACACTGTGAACTGTATTGCTCTCTTGTTTTTCTCAGAAATAAAGAATGGTGGTACATAAAACAAAGAAAAGTAGAAGATAACGAGATTTTAAAGAAAAATAAGATATGAAATCCAAAGTGGAAAACAATGTCAACAAAATTGAAATAAAACACAAGACTTGAAGGACACAATTTCTTTCTCTTTTTGGAATTTATGACTCAAGCGAGGTGAAAATTTGCATAGCATAAAATTTTTTAAATCTAAAATTCAAAAAATAGATATGGGAAGATAGATACACTATTATAAGCAACCAAGGTTATGATCCCAAACGATGCGAATCCCTTTTTGCGGACAACCTAAGAACCCTAGAACTCAAAGGAATAAGAAAGATTGAATTATTAAGAATATGGATAAGATGAACAAATTGCAATCCTAAAGGGCAAGAACAGATTACAGCGAAATAAGGTGCGACCAAAGTTTAAGACATCATTATGAAGTATGAACCATGAAAGTTGGGTTGACAAAAGTGGGGAAATATACTATTGCTATAGTGCGTTTTTAGGTATCCGAACGAGCTTCAGATTTGATATATTATAGTAGTCATTTTGATGCCGAAATTAATAGTTATAACAGTTTTAAGTTACAACCCCAATTAATACCTTCTTTTTGTTTTTACACTGTGAAATGTATTAGCTCTCTTGTTTTTCTCAAGAATAAAGAAAGGTGGAACACATAAAACAAAGAAATGTAAAAGATAACGAGATTTTAAAGAAAAATAAGATATGAAATCCAAAGTGAAAAACAATATCAACAAATTTGAAAAAAAACATAAGACTTTAAGGACACAATTTCTTTCTCTTTTTGGAATTTGTGACTTAAGAGAGGAGAAAACTTGCAAAGCACAAAATTTTTTAAATCTAAAATTCAAAAAATAGTTATCTGAAGATAGATACACTATTATCACCAACCGAGGTTATGATCCCAAACGATGCGAATCCCTTTTGCGGACAACCTAAGAACCCTGGAACTCAAAGGAATAAGAAATATTTAATTACTAAGAATATGGCTAAGATGAACAAATTGCAATCCTAATGGGCAAGAATAGATTACAGCCAAATAAGGTGCGACCAAAGTTTAAGACATCATTATGAAGTATGAACCATGAAAGTTGGGTTGACAAAAGTGGGGAAATATACTATTGCTATATTGCGTTCTTAGGTATCGGAACGAGCTTCAGATTTGATATATTATAGTAGTCATTTTGTTGCCGAAATTAATAGTTATAACAGTTTTCAGTTACAACCCCAATTAATACCTTCTTTTTGTTTTTACTCTGTGAACTGTATTAGCTCTCTTATTTTTCTGAAGAAGAAAGAAAGGTGTAACACATAAAACAAAGAGAGGTAAAATATAACGAGATTTTAAAGAAAAATAAGATATGAAATCCAAAGTGGAAAAACAATGTCAACAAAATTTAAATAAAAGACAAGACTTTAAGGACACAATTTCTTTCTCTTTTTGGAATTTAATACTTAAGAGAGGAGAAAACCTCCAAAGCATAAAATTTTTTAAATCTAAAATTCAAAAAATAGATATATGAAGATAGATACACTATTATATGCAACCAAGGTTTTGATCCCAAATGATGCGAATCCCTTTTGCGAACAACCTAAGAACCCTGGAACTCAAAGGAATAAGAAAGATTGAATTACTAAGAATATGGCTAAGATGAACAAATTTCAATCCTAAATGGCAAGAACAGATTACAACGAAATAAGGTGCCACCATAGTTTAAGACATCATTATGTGCTATGACCCATGAAAGTTGGGTTGACAAAAGTGGGGAAATATACGATTGCAACGGTGTGTTTTTAGGTATCGGAACGAGCTTCAGATTTGATATATTATAGTAGTCATTTCGATGCACAAATTAATAGTTATAACAGTTTTAAGTTACAACCCCAATTAATACCTTCTTTTTGTTTTTACACTGTGAAATCTATTAGCTCTCTTGTTTTTCTCAAGAATAAAGAAAGGTGGAACACATAAAACAAAGAAAAGTAAAAGATAACGAGATTTTAAAGAAAAATAAGATATGAAATCCAAAGTGGAAAACAATATCAACAAAATTGAAATAAAACATAAGACTTTAAGGACACAATTTCTTTCTCTTTTTGGAATTTGTTACTTAAGAGAGGAGAAAACCTCCAAAGCATAAAAGTTTTTAAATCTAAAATTCAAAAAATAGATATGTGAAGATAGATACACTATTATAAGCAACCAAGGTTATGATCCCAAACGATGCGAATCCCTTTTGCGGACAACCTAAGAACCCTGGAACTCAAAGGAATAAGAAATATTGAATTACTAAGAATATGGCTAAGATGAACAAATTGCAATCCTAAAGGGCAAGAACAGATTACAGTGAAATAAGGTGCGACCAAAGTTTAAGACATCATTATGAAGTATGAACCATGAAAGTTGGGTTGACAAAAGTGGGGAAATATACTATTGCTATGGTGCGTTTTTAGGTATCAGAACGAGCTTCAGATTTGATATATTATAGTAGTCATTTTGATGCCGAAATTAATAGTTATAACAGTTTTCAGTTACAACCCCAATTAATACCTTCTTTTTGGTTTTACAATGTGAAATGTATTAGCTCTCTTGTTTTTCTCAAGAATAAAGAAAGGTGGAACACATAAAACAAAGAAAAGTAAAAGATAACGAGATTTTAAAGAAAAATAAGATATGAAATCCAAAGTGCAAAACAATATCAACAAAATTGAAAAAAAACATATGACTTTAAGGACACAATTTCTTTCTCTTTTTCAAATTTGTGACTTAAGAGAGGAGCAAACTTGCAAAGCACAAAATTTTTTAAATCTAAAATTCAAAAAATAGTTATCTGAAGATAGATACAGTATTATCAGCAACCGAGGTTATGATCCCAAACGATGCGAATGCCTTTTGCGGACAACCTAAGAACCCTAGACCTCAAAGGAATAAGAAATATTGAATTACTAAGAATATGGCTAAGAGGAACAAATTGCAATCCTAATGGGCAAGAACAGATTACAGCGAAATAAGGTGCGACCAAAGTTTAAGACATCATTATGAAGTATGAACCAACAAAGTTGGGTTGACAAAAGTGGGGAAATATACTATTGCTATATTGCGTTTTTAGGTATCGGAACGAGCTTCAGATTTGATATATTATAGTAGTCATTTTGATGCCGAAATTAATAGTTATAACAGTTTTCAGTTACAACCCCAATTAATACCTTCTTTTTGTTTTTACACTGTGAAATGTATTGGCTCTCTTGTTTTTCTCAAGAAGAAAGAAAGGTGTAACACATAAAACAAAGAAAAGTAAAGGATAACGAGATTTCAAAGAAAAATAAGATATGAAATCCAAAGTGGAAAACAATGTCAACAAAATTGAAATAAAAGACAAGACTTTAAGGACACAATTTCTTTCTCTTTTTGGAATTTGTGACTTAAGTGAGGAGAAAACTTGCAAAGCAAAAATTTTTTAAATCTAAAATTCAAAAAATAGATCTGTGAAGATAGATTCGCTATTATCAACAACCAAGGTTATGATCCCAAACGATGCGAATCCCTTTTACGGACAACCTAAGAACCCTAGAACTCAAAGGAATAAGAAAGATTGAATTACTAAGAATATGGCTAAGATGAACAAATTGCAATCCTAAAGGGCAAGAACAGATTACAACGAAATAAGGTGCCACCAAAGTTTAAGACATCATTATGTACTATGAACCATGAAAGTTGGGTTGACAAAAGTGGGGAAATATACGATTGCTACTGTGCGTTCTTAGGTATCGGAACGAGCTTCAGATTTGATATATTATAGTAGTCATTTCGATGCACAAATTAATAGTTATAACAGTTTTAAGTTACAACCCCAATTAATACCTTCTTTGTGTTTTTACACTGTGAACAGTATTAGCTCACTTGTTTTTCTCAAGAAGGAAGAAAGGTGTAACATATAAAACAAAGAAAAGTAAAAGATAACGAGATTTTAAAGAAAAATAAGATATGAAATCCAAAGTGGAAAAACAAGGTCAACAAAATTGAAATAAAAGACAAGACTTTAAGGACACAATTTCTTTCTCTTTTTGGAATTTGTGACTTAAGAGAGGAGAAAACCTCCAAAGCAAAAAAAAATTTAATTCTAAAATTCAAAAAATAGATATGTGAATATAGATACATTATTATCAACAACCGAGGTTATGATCCCAAACGATGCGAATCCCTTTTGCGGACAACCTAAGAACCCTGGAACTCAAAGGAATAAGAAAGATTGAATTACTAAGAATATGGCTAAGATGAACAAATTGCAATCCTAAAGGGCAAGAACAGATTACAGCGAAATAAGATGCGACCAAAGTATAAGACATCATTATGAAGTATGAACCATGAAAGTTGGGTTGACAAAAGTGGGGAAATATACGATTGCTACGGTGCGTTTTTAGGTATCGGAACGAGCTTCAGATTTGATATATTATAGTAGTCATTTCGATGCACAAATTAATAGTTATAATAGTTTTAAGTTACAACCCCAATTAATACCTTCTTTTTGTTTTTACACTGTGAAATGTATTGGCTCTCTTGTTTTTCTCAAGAAGAAAGAAAGGTGTAACACATAAAACAAAGAAAAGTAAAAGATAACGAGATTTCAAAGAAAAATATGATATGAAATCCAAAGTGGAAAACAATGTCAACAAAATTGAAATAAAACACAAGACTTTAAGGACACAATTTCTTTCTCTTTTTGGAATTTGTTACTTAAGAGAGGAGAAAACCTCCAAAGCATAAAAGTTTTTTAATCTAAAATTCAAAAAATAGATATGTGAAGATAGATACACTATTATAAGCAACCAAGGTTATGATCCCAAACGATGCGAATCCCTTTTGCGGACAACCTAAGAACCCTCGAACTCAAAGGAATAAGAAAGATTGAATTACTAAGAATATGGATAAGATGAACAAATTGCAATCCTAAATGGCAAGAACAGATTACAATGAAATAAGGTGCGACCAAAGTTTAAGACATCATTATGTACTATGAACCATGAAAGTTGGGTTGACAAAAGTGGGGAAATATACGATTGCTACGGTGCGTTTTTAGGTATCGGAACGAGCTTCAGATTTGATATATTATAGTAGTCATTTCGATGCCGAAATTAATAGTTATAACAGTTTTAAGTTACAACCCCAATTAATACCTTCTTTGTGTTTTTACACTGTGAACTGTATTAGCTCACTTGTTTTTCTCAAGAAGGAAGAAAGGTGTAACATATAAAACAAAGAAAAGTAAAAGATAACGAGATTTTAAAGAAAAATAAGATATGAAATCCAAAGTGGAAAAACAATGTCAACAAAATTGAAATAAAAGACAAAAATTTAAGGACACAATTTCTTTCTCTTTTTGGAATTTGTGACTTAAGAGAGGAGAAAACCTCCAAAGCAAAAAAAACTTTAATTCTAAAATTTAAAAAATAGATATGTGAATATAGATACATTATTATCAACAACCGAGGTTATGATCCCAAACGATGCGAATCCCTTTTGCGGACAACCTAAGAACCCTGGAACTCAAAGGAATAAGAAAGATTGAATTACTAAGAATATGGCTAAGATGAACAAATTGCAATCCTAAAGGGCAAGAACAGATTACAGCGAAATAAGGTGCGACCAAAGAATAAGACATCATTATGAAGTATGAACCATGAAAGTTGGGTTGACAAAAGTGGGGAAATATACGATTGCTACGGTGCATTTTTAGGTATCAGAACGAGCTTCAGATTTGATATATTATAGTAGTCATTTCGATGCACAAATTAATAGTTATAACAGTTTTAAGTTACAACCCCAATTAATACCATCTTTTTGTTTTTACACTGTGAAATGTATTGGCTCTCTTGTTTTTCTCAAGAAGAAAGAAAGGTGTAACACATAAAACAAAGAAAAGTAAAAGATAACGAGATTTCAAAGAAAAATATGATATGAAATCCAAAGTGGAAAACAATGTCAACAAAATTGAAATAAAACACAAGACTTTAAGGACACAATTTCTTTCTCTTTTTGGAATTTGTTACTTAAGAGAGGAGAAAACCTCCAAAGCATAAAAGTTTTTAAATCTAAAATTCAAAAAATAGATATGTGAAGATAGATACACTATTATAAGCAACCAAGGTTATGATCCCAAACGATGCGAATCCCTTTTGCGGACAACCTAAGAACCCTGGAACTCAAAGGAATAAGAAAGATTGAATTACTAAGAATATGGATAAGATGAACAAATTGCAATCCTAAATGGCAAGAACAGATTACAATGAAATAAGGTGCGACCAAAGTTTAAGACATCATTATGTACTATGAACCATGAAAGTTGGGTTGACAAAAGTGGGGAAATATACGATTGCTACGGTGCGTTTTTAGGTATCGGAACGAGCTTCAGATTTGATATATTATAGTAGTCATTTCGATGCCGAAATTAATAGTTATAACAGTTTTAAGTTACAACCCCAATTAATACCTTCTTTGTGTTTTTACACTGTGAACTGTATTAGCTCACTTGTTTTTCTCAAGAAGGAAGAAAGGTGTAACATATAAAACAAAGAAAAGTAAAAGATAACGAGATTTTAAAGAAAAATAAGATATGAAATCCAAAGTGGAAAAACAATGTCAACAAAATTGAAATAAAAGACAAAAATTTAAGGACACAATTTCTTTCTCTTTTTGGAATTTGTGACTTAAGAGAGGAGAAAACCTCCAAAGCAAAAAAAACTTTAATTCTAAAATTTAAAAAATAGATATGTGAATATAGATACATTATTATCAACAACCGAGGTTATGATCCCAAACGATGCGAATCCCTTTTGCGGACAACCTAAGAACCCTGGAACTCAAAGGAATAAGAAAGATTGAATTACTAAGAATATGGCTAAGATGAACAAATTGCAATCCTAAAGGGCAAGAACAGATTACAGCGAAATAAGGTGCGACCAAAGAATAAGACATCATTATGAAGTATGAACCATGAAAGTTGGGTTGACAAAAGTGGGGAAATATACGATTGCTACGGTGCATTTTTAGGTATCAGAACGAGCTTCAGATTTGATATATTATAGTAGTCATTTCGATGCACAAATTAATAGTTATAACAGTTTTAAGTTACAACCCCAATTAATACCATCTTTTTGTTTTTACACTGTGAAATGTATTGGCTCTCTTGTTTTTCTCAAGAAGAAAGAAAGGTGTAACACATAAAACAAAGAAAAGTAAAAGATAACGAGATTTCAAAGAAAAATATGATATGAAATCCAAAGTGGAAAACAATGTCAACAAAATTGAAATAAAACACAAGACTTTAAGGACACAATCTCTTTCTCTTTTTGGAATTTGTTACTTAAGAGAGGAGAAAACCTCCAAAGCATAAAAGTTTTTAAATCTAAAATTCAAAAAATAGATATGTGAAGATAGATACACTATTATAAGCAACCAAGGTTATGATCCCAAACGATGCGAATCCCTTTTGCGGACAACCTAAGAACCCTGGAACTCAAAGGAATAAGAAAGATTGAATTACTAAGAATATGGATAAGATGAACAAATTGCAATCCTAAATGGCAAGAACAGATTACAATGAAATAAGGTGCGACCAAAGTTTAAGACATCATTATGTACTATGAACCATGAAAGTTGGGTTGACAAAAGTGGGGAAATATACGATTGCTACGGTGCGTTTTTAGGTATCGGAACGAGCTTCAGATTTGATATATTATAGTAGTCATTTCGATGCCGAAATTAATAGTTATAACAGTTTTAAGTTACAACCCCAATTAATACCTTCTTTGTGTTTTTACACTGTGAACTGTATTAGCTCACTTGTTTTTCTCAAGAAGGAAGAAAGGTGTAACATATAAAACAAAGAAAAGTAAAAGATAACGAGATTTTAAAGAAAAATAAGATATGAAATCCAAAGTGGAAAAACAATGTCAACAAAATTGAAATAAAAGACAAAAATTTAAGGACACAATTTCTTTCTCTTTTTGGAATTTGTGACTTAAGAGAGGAGAAAACCTCCAAAGCAAAAAAAACTTTAATTCTAAAATTTAAAAAATAGATATGTGAATATAGATACATTATTATCAACAACCGAGGTTATGATCCCAAACGATGCGAATCCCTTTTGCGGACAACCTAAGAACCCCGGAACTCAAAGGAATAAGAAAGATTGAATTACTAAGAATATGGCTAAGATGAACAAATTGCAATCCTAAAGGGCAAGAACAGATTACAGCGAAATAAGGTGCGACCAAAGAATAAGACATCATTATGAAGTATGAACCATGAAAGTTGGGTTGACAAAAGTGGGGAAATATACGATTGCTACGGTGCATTTTTAGGTATCAGAACGAGCTTCAGATTTGATATATTATAGTAGTCATTTCGATGCACAAATTAATAGTTATAACAGTTTTAAGTTACAACCCCAATTAATACCATCTTTTTGTTTTTACACTGTGAAATGTATTGGCTCTCTTGTTTTTCTCAAGAAGAAAGAAAGGTGTAACACATAAAACAAAGAAAAGTAAAAGATAACGAGATTTCAAAGAAAAATATGATATGAAATCCAAAGTGGAAAACAATGTCAACAAAATTGAAATAAAACACAAGACTTTAAGGACACAATCTCTTTCTCTTTTTGGAATTTGTTACTTAAGAGAGGAGAAAACCTCCAAAGCATAAAAGTTTTTAAATCTAAAATTCAAAAAATAGATATGTGAAGATAGATACACTATTATAAGCAACCAAGGTTATGATCCCAAACGATGCGAATCCCTTTTGCGGACAACCTAAGAACCCTGGAACTCAAAGGAATAAGAAAGATTGAATTACTAAGAATATGGATAAGATGAACAAATTGCAATCCTAAATGGCAAGAACAGATTACAATGAAATAAGGTGCGACCAAAGTTTAAGACATCATTATGTACTATGAACCATGAAAGTTGGGTTGACAAAAGTGGGGAAATATACGATTGCTACGGTGCGTTTTTAGGTATCGGAACGAGCTTCAGATTTGATATATTATAGTAGTCATTTCGATGCCGAAATTAATAGTTATAACAGTTTTAAGTTACAACCCCAATTAATACCTTCTTTGTGTTTTTACACTGTGAACTGTATTAGCTCACTTGTTTTTCCCAAGAAGGAAGAAAGGTGTAACATATAAAACAAAGAAAAGTAAAAGATAACGAGATTTTAAAGAAAAATAAGATATGAAATCCAAAGTGGAAAAACAATGTCAACAAAATTGAAATAAAAGACAAAAATTTAAGGACACAATTTCTTTCTCTTTTTGGAATTTGTGACTTAAGAGAGGAGAAAACCTCCAAAGCAAAAAAAACTTTAATTCTAAAATTTAAAAAATAGATATGTGTATATAGATACATTATTATCAACAACCGAGGTTATGATCCCAAACGATGCGAATCCCTTTTGCGGACAACCTAAGAACCCTGGAACTCAAAGGAATAAGAAAGATTGAATTACTAAGAATATGGCTAAGATGAACAAATTGCAATCCTAAAGGGCAAGAACAGATTACAGCGAAATAAGGTGCGACCAAAGAATAAGACATCATTATGAAGTATGAACCATGAAAGTTGGGTTGACAAAAGTGGGGAAATATACGATTGCTACGGTGCATTTTTAGGTATCAGAACGAGCTTCAGATTTGATATATTATAGTAGTCATTTCGATGCACAAATTAATAGTTATAACAGTTTTAAGTTACAACCCCAATTAATACCATCTTTTTGTTTTTACACTGTGAAATGTATTGGCTCTCTTGTTTTTCTCAAGAAGAAAGAAAGGTGTAACACATAAAACAAAGAAAAGTAAAAGATAACGAGATTTCAAAGAAAAATATGATATGAAATCCAAAGTGGAAAACAATGTCAACAAAATTGAAATAAAACACAAGACTTTAAGGACACAATTTCTTTCTCTTTTTGGAATTTGTTACTTAAGAGAGGAGAAAACCTCCAAAGCATAAAAGTTTTTAAATCTAAAATTCAAAAAATAGATATGTGAAGATAGATACACTATTATAAGCAACCAAGGTTATGATCCCAAACGATGCGAATCCCTTTTGCGGACAACCTAAGAACCCTGGAACTCAAAGGAATAAGAAAGATTGAATTACTAAGAATATGGATAAGATGAACAAATTGCAATCCTAAATGGCAAGAACAGATTACAATGAAATAAGGTGCGACCAAAGTTTAAGACATCATTATGTACTATGAACCATGAAAGTTGGGTTGACAAAAGTGGGGAAATATACGATTGCTACGGTGCGTTTTTAGGTATCGGAACGAGCTTCAGATTTGATATATTATAGTAGTCATTTCGATGCCGAAATTAATAGTTATAACAGTTTTAAGTTACAACCCCAATTAATACCTTCTTTGTGTTTTTACACTGTGAACTGTATTAGCTCACTTGTTTTTCTCAAGAAGGAAGAAAGGTGTAACATATAAAACAAAGAAAAGTAAAAGATAACGAGATTTTAAAGAAAAATAAGATATGAAATCCAAAGTGGAAAAACAATGTCAACAAAATTGAAATAAAAGACAAAAATTTAAGGACACAATTTCTTTCTCTTTTTGGAATTTGTGACTTAAGAGAGGAGAAAACCTCCAAAGCAAAAAAAACTTTAATTCTAAAATTTAAAAAATAGATATGTGAATATAGATACATTATTATCAACAACCGAGGTTATGATCCCAAACGATGCGAATCCCTTTTGCGGACAACCTAAGAACCCTGGAACTCAAAGGAATAAGAAAGATTGAATTACTAAGAATATGGCTAAGATGAACAAATTGCAATCCTAAAGGGCAAGAACAGATTACAGCGAAATAAGGTGCGACCAAAGAATAAGACATCATTATGAAGTATGAACCATGAAAGTTGGGTTGACAAAAGTGGGGAAATATACGATTGCTACGGTGCATTTTTAGGTATCAGAACGAGCTTCAGATTTGATATATTATAGTAGTCATTTCGATGCACAAATTAATAGTTATAACAGTTTTAAGTTACAACCCCAATTAATACCATCTTTTTGTTTTTACACTGTGAAATGTATTGGCTCTCTTGTTTTTCTCAAGAAGAAAGAAAGGTGTAACACATAAAACAAAGAAAAGTAAAAGATAACGAGATTTCAAAGAAAAATATGATATGAAATCCAAAGTGGAAAACAATGTCAACAAAATTGAAATAAAACACAAGACTTTAAGGACACAATCTCTTTCTCTTTTTGGAATTTGTTACTTAAGAGAGGAGAAAACCTCCAAAGCATAAAAGTTTTTAAATCTAAAATTCAAAAAATAGATATGTGAAGATAGATACACTATTATAAGCAACCAAGGTTATGATCCCAAACGATGCGAATCCCTTTTGCGGACAACCTAAGAACCCTGGAACTCAAAGGAATAAGAAAGATTGAATTACTAAGAATATGGATAAGATGAACAAATTGCAATCCTAAATGGCAAGAACAGATTACAATGAAATAAGGTGCGACCAAAGTTTAAGACATCATTATGTACTATGAACCATGAAAGTTGGGTTGACAAAAGTGGGGAAATATACGATTGCTACGGTGCGTTTTTAGGTATCGGAACGAGCTTCAGATTTGATATATTATAGTAGTCATTTCGATGCCGAAATTAATAGTTATAACAGTTTTAAGTTACAACCCCAATTAATACCTTCTTTGTGTTTTTACACTGTGAACTGTATTAGCTCACTTGTTTTTCTCAAGAAGGAAGAAAGGTGTAACATATAAAACAAAGAAAAGTAAAAGATAACGAGATTTTAAAGAAAAATAAGATATGAAATCCAAAGTGGAAAAACAATGTCAACAAAATTGAAATAAAAGACAAAAATTTAAGGACACAATTTCTTTCTCTTTTTGGAATTTGTGACTTAAGAGAGGAGAAAACCTCCAAAGCAAAAAAAACTTTAATTCTAAAATTTAAAAAATAGATATGTGAATATAGATACATTATTATCAACAACCGAGGTTATGATCCCAAACGATGCGAATCCCTTTTGCGGACAACCTAAGAACCCTGGAACTCAAAGGAATAAGAAAGATTGAATTACTAAGAATATGGCTAAGATGAACAAATTGCAATCCTAAAGGGCAAGAACAGATTACAGCGAAATAAGGTGCGACCAAAGAATAAGACATCATTATGAAGTATGAACCATGAAAGTTGGGTTGACAAAAGTGGGGAAATATACGATTGCTACGGTGCATTTTTAGGTATCAGAACGAGCTTCAGATTTGATATATTATAGTAGTCATTTCGATGCACAAATTAATAGTTATAACAGTTTTAAGTTACAACCCCAATTAATACCATCTTTTTGTTTTTACACTGTGAAATGTATTGGCTCTCTTGTTTTTCTCAAGAAGAAAGAAAGGTGTAACACATAAAACAAAGAAAAGTAAAAGATAACGAGATTTCAAAGAAAAATATGATATGAAATCCAAAGTGGAAAACAATGTCAACAAAATTGAAATAAAACACAAGACTTTAAGGACACAATTTCTTTCTCTTTTTGGAATTTGTTACTTAAGAGAGGAGAAAACCTCCAAAGCATAAAAGTTTTTAAATCTAAAATTCAAAAAATAGATATGTGAAGATAGATACACTATTATAAGCAACCAAGGTTATGATCCCAAACGATGCGAATCCCTTTTGCGGACAACCTAAGAACCCTGGACCTCAAAGGAATAAGAAAGATTGAATTACTAAGAATATGGATAAGATGAACAAATTGCAATCCAAAATGGCAAGAACAGATTACAACGAAATAAGGTGCGACCAAAGTTTAAGACATCATTATGTACTATGAACCATGAAAGTTGGGTTGACAAAACTGGGGAAATATACGATTGCTACGGTGTGTTTTTAGGTATCGGAACGAGCTTCAGATTTGATATATTATAGTAGTCATTTCGATGCCGAAATTAATAGTTATAACAGTTTTAAGTTACAATCCCAATTAATACCTTCTTTGTGTTTTTACACTGTGAACTGTATTAGCTCACTTGTTTTTCTCAAAAAGGAAGAAAGGTGTAACATATAAAACAAAGAAAAGTAAAAGATAACGAGATTTTAAAGAAAAATAAGATATGAAATCCAAAGTGGAAAAACAATGTCAACAAAATTGAAATAAAAGACAAGACTTTAAGGACACAATTTCTTTCTCTTTTTGGAATTTGTGACTTAAGAGAGGAGAAAACCTCCAAAGCAAAAAAAACTATAATTCTATAATTTAAAAAATAGATATGTGAATATAGATACATTATTATCAACAACCGAGGTTATGATCCCAAACGATGCGAATCCCTTTTGCGGACAACCTAAGAACCCTGGAACTCAAAGGAATAAGAAAGATTGAATTACTAAGAATATGGCTAAGATGAACAAATTGCAATCCTAAAGGGCAAGAACAGATTACAGCGAAATAAGGTGCGACCAAAGTATAAGACATCATTATGAAATATGAACCATGAAAGTTGGGTTGACAAAAGTGGGAAAATATACGATTGCTACGGTGCGTTTTTAGGTATCGGAACGAGCTTCAGATTTGATATATTATAGTAGTCATTTTGATGCCGAAATTAATAGTTATAACAGTTTTCAGTTACAACCCCAATTAATACCTTCTTTTTGTTTTTACACTGTGAAATGTATTGGCTCTCTTGTTTTTCTCAAGAAGAAAGAAAGGTGTAACACATAAAACAAAGAAAAGTAAAAGATAACGAGATTTCAAAGAAAAATAAGATATGAAATCCAAAGTGGAAAACAATGTCAACAAAATTGAAATAAAAGACAAGACTTTAAGGACACAATTTCTTTCTCTTTTTGGAATTTGTGACTTAAGTGAGGAGAAAACTTGCAAAGCAAAAATTTTTTAAATCTAAAATTCAAAAAATAGATCTGTGAAGATAGATTCGCTATTATCAACAACCAAGGTTATGATCCCAAACGATGCGAATCCCTTTTACGGACAACCTAAGAACCCTAGAACTCAAAGGAATAAGAAAGATTGAATTACTAAGAATATGGCTAAGATGAACAAATTGCAATCCTAAAGGGCAAGAACAGATTACAACGAAATAATGTGCCACCAAAGTTTAAGACATCATTATGTACTATGAACCATGAAAGTTGGGTTGACAAAAGTGGGGAAATATACGATTGCTACTGTGCGTTCTTAGGTATCGGAACGAGCTTCAGATTTGATATATTATATTTGTCATTTCGATGCACAAATTAATAGTTATAACAGTTTTAAGTTACAACCCCAATTAATACCTTCTTTGTGTTTTTACACTGTGAACAGTATTAGCTCACTTGTTTTTCTCAAGAAGGAAGAAAGGTGTAACATATAAAACAAAGAAAAGTAAAAGATAACGAGATTTTAAAAAAAAATAAGATATGAAATCCAAAGTGGAAAAACAAGGTCAACAAAATTGAAATAAAAGACAAGACTTTAAGGACACAATTTCTTTCTCTTTTTGGAATTTGTGACTTAAGAGAGGAGAAAACCTCCAAAGCAAAAAAAAATTTAATTCTAAAATTCAAAAAATAGATATGTGAATATAGATACATTATTATCAACAATCGAGGTTATGATCCCAAACGATGCGAATCCCTTTTGCGGACAACCTAAGAACCCTGGAACTCAAAGGAATAAGAAAGATTGAATTAGTAAGAATATGGCTAAGATGAACAAATTGCAATCCTAAAGGGCAAGAACAGATTACAGCGAAATAAGATGCGACCAAAGTATAAGACATCATTATGAAGTATGAACCATGAAAGTTGGGTTGACAAAAGTGGGGAAATATACGATTGCTACGGTGCGTTTTTAGGTATCGGAACGAGCTTCAGATTTGATATATTATAGTAGTCATTTCGATGCACAAATTAATAGTTATAATAGTTTTAAGTTACAACCCCAATTAATACCTTCTTTTTGTTTTTACACTGTGAAATGTATTGGCTCTCTTGTTTTTCTCAAGAAGAAAGAAAGGTGTAACACATAAAACAAAGAAATGTAAAAGATAACGAGATTTCAAAGAAAAATATGATATGAAATCCAAAGTGGAAAACAATGTCAACAAAATTGAAATAAAACACAAGACTTTAAGGACACAATTTCTTTCTCTTTTTGGAATTTGTTACTTAAGAGAGGAGAAAACCTCCAAAGCATAAAAGTTTTTTAATCTAAAATTCAAAAAATAGATATGTGAAGATAGATACACTATTATAACCAACCAAGGTTATGATCCCAAACGATGCGAATCCCTTTTGCGGACAACCTAAGAACCCTGGAACTCAAAGGAATAAGAAAGATTGAATTACTAAGAATATGGATAAGATGAACAAATTGCAATCCTAAATGGCAAGAACAGATTACAATGAAATAAGGTGCGACCAAAGTTTAAGACATCATTATGTACTATGAACCATGAAAGTTGGGTTGACAAAAGTGGGGAAATATACGATTGCTACGGTGCGTTTTTAGGTATCGGAACGAGCTTCAGATTTGATATATTATAGTAGTCATTTCGATGCCGAAATTAATAGTTATAACAGTTTTAAGTTACAACCCCAATTAATACCTTCTTTGTGTTTTTACACTGTGAACTGTATTAGCTCACTTGTTTTTCTCAAGAAGGAAGAAAGGTGTAACATATAAAACAAAGAAAAGTAAAAGATAACGAGATTTTAAAGAAAAATAAGATATGAAATCCAAAGTGGAAAAACAATGTCAACAAAATTGAAATAAAAGACAAAAATTTAAGGACACAATTTCTTTCTCTTTTTGGAATTTGTGACTTAAGAGAGGAGAAAACCTCCAAAGCAAAAAAAACTTTAATTCGAAAATTTAAAAAATAGATATGTGAATATAGATACATTATTATCAACAACCGAGGTTATGATCCCAAACGATGCGAATCCCTTTTGCGGACAACCTAAGAACCCTGGAACTCAAAGGAATAAGAAAGATTGAATTACTAAGAATATGGCTAAGATGAACAAATTGCAATCCTAAAGGGCAAGAACAGATTACAGCGAAATAAGGTGCGACCAAAGTATAAGACATCATTATGAAGTATGAACCATGAAAGTTGGGTTGACAAAAGTGGGGAAATATACGATTGCTACGGTGCATTTTTAGGTATCGGAACGAGATTCAGATTTGATATATTATAGTAGTCATTTCGATGCACAAATTAATAGTTATAACAGTTTTAAGTTACAACCCCAATTAATACCATCTTTTTGTTTTTACACTGTGAAATGTATTGGCTCTCTTGTTTTTCTCAAGAAGAAAGAAAGGTGTAACACATAAAACAAAGAAAAGTAAAAGATAACGAGATTTCAAAGAAAAATATGATATGAAATCCAAAGTGGAAAACAATGTCAACAAAATTGAAATAAAACACAAGACTTTAAGGACACAATTTCTTTCTCTTTTTGGAATTTGTTACTTAAGAGAGGAGAAAACCTCCAAAGCATAAAAGTTTTTAAATCTAAAATTCAAAAAATAGATATGTGAAGATAGATACACTATTATAAGCAACCAAGGTTATGATCCCAAACGATGCGAATCCCTTTTGCGGACAACCTAAGAACCCTGGAACTCAAAGGAATAAGAAAGATTGAATTACTAAGAATATGGATAAGATGAACAAATTGCAATCCTAAATGGCAAGAACAGATTACAATGAAATAAGGTGCGACCAAAGTTTAAGACATCATTATGTACTATGAACCATGAAAGTTGGGTTGACAAAAGTGGGGAAATATACGATTGCTACGGTGCGTTTTTAGGTATCGGAACGAGCTTCAGATTTGATATATTATAGTAGTCATTTCGATGCCGAAATTAATAGTTATAACAGTTTTAAGTTACAACCCCAATTAATACCTTCTTTGTGTTTTTACACTGTGAACTGTATTAGCTCACTTGTTTTTCTCAAGAAGGAAGAAAGGTGTAACATATAAAACAAAGAAAAGTAAAAGATAACGAGATTTTAAAGAAAAATAAGATATGAAATCCAAAGTGGAAAAACAATGTCAACAAAATTGAAATAAAAGACAAAAATTTAAGGACACAATTTCTTTCTCTTTTTGGAATTTGTGACTTAAGAGAGGAGAAAACCTCCAAAGCAAAAAAAAACTTTAATTCTAAAATTTAAAAAATAGATATGTGAATATAGATACATTATTATCAACAACCGAGGTTATGATCCCAAACGATGCGAATCCCTTTTGCGGACAACCTAAGAACCCTGGAACTCAAAGGAATAAGAAAGATTGAATTACTAAGAATATGGCTAAGATGAACAAATTGCAATCCTAAAGGGCAAGAACAGATTACAGCGAAATAAGGTGCGACCAAAGTATAAGACATCATTATGAAGTATGAACCATGAAAGTTGGGTTGACAAAAGTGGGGAAATATACGATTGCTACGGTGCATTTTTAGGTATCGGAACGAGCTTCAGATTTGATATATTATAGTAGTCATTTCGATGCACAAATTAATAGTTATAACAGTTTTAAGTTACAACCCCAATTAATACCATCTTTTTGTTTTTACACTGTGAAATGTATTGGCTCTCTTGTTTTTCTCAAGAAGAAAGAAAGGTGTAACACATAAAACAAAGAAAAGTAAAAGATAACGAGATTTCAAAGAAAAATATGATATGAAATCCAAAGTGGAAAACAATGTCAACAAAATTGAAATAAAACACAAGACTTTAAGGACACAATTTCTTTCTCTTTTTGGAATTTGTTACTTAAGAGAGGAGAAAACCTCCAAAGCATAAAAGTTTTTAAATCTAAAATTCAAAAAATAGATATGTGAAGATAGATACACTATTATAAGCAACCAAGGTTATGATCCCAAACGATGCGAATCCCTTTTGCGGACAACCTAAGAACCCTGGAACTCAAAGGAATAAGAAAGATTGAATTACTAAGAATATGGATAAGATGAACAAATTGCAATCCAAAATGGCAAGAACAGATTACAACGAAATAAGGTGCGACCAAAGTTTAAGACATCATTATGTACTATGAACCATGAAAGTTGGGTTGACAAAACTGGGGAAATATACGATTGCTACGGTGTGTTTTTAGGTATCGGAACGAGCTTCAGATTTGATATATTATAGTAGTCATTTCGATGCCGAAATTAATAGTTATAACAGTTTTAAGTTACAACCCCAATTAATACCTTCTTTGTGTTTTTACACTGTGAACTGTATTAGCTCACTTGTTTTTCTCAAAAAGGAAGAAAGGTGTAACATATAAAACAAAGAAAAGTAAAAGATAACGAGATTTTAAAGAAAAATAAGATATGAAATCCAAAGTGGAAAAACAATGTCAACAAAATTGAAATAAAAGACAAGACTTTAAGGACACAATTTCTTTCTCTTTTTGGAATTTGTGACTTAAGAGAGGAGAAAACCTCCAAAGCAAAAAAAACTTTAATTCTAAAATTTAAAAAATAGATATGTGAATATAGATACATTATTATCAACAACCGAGGTTATGATCCCAAACGATGCGAATCCCTTTTGCGGACAACCTAAGAACCCTGGAACTCAAAGGAATAAGAAAGATTGAATTACTAAGAATATGGCTAAGATGAACAAATTGCAATCCTAAAGGGCAAGAACAGATTACAGCGAAATAAGGTGCGACCAAAGTATAAGACATCATTATGAAATATGAACCATGAAAGTTGGGTTGACAAAAGTGGGAAAATATACGATTGCTACGGTGCGTTTTTAGGTATCGGAACGAGCTTCAGATTTGATATATTATAGTAGTCATTTCGATGCACAAATTAATAGTTATAACAGTTTTAAGTTACAACCCCAATTAATACCATCTTTTTGTTTTTACACTGTGAAATGTATTGGATTTCTCAAGAAGAAAGAAAGGAGTAACACATAAAACAAAGAAAAGTAAAAGATAACGAGATTTCAAAGAAAAATATGATATGAAATCCAAAGTGGAAAACAATGTCAACAAAATTGAAATAAAACACAAGACTTTAAGGACACAATTTCTTTCTCTTTTTGGAATTTGTTACTTTAGAGAGGAGAAAACTTGCAAAGCAAAAATTTTTTAAATCTAAAATTCAAAAAATAGATCTGTGAAGATAGATTCGCTATTATCAACAACCGAGGTTATGATCCCAAACGATGCGAATCCCTTTTGCGGACAACCTAAGAACCCTAGAACTCAAAGGAATAAGAAAGATTGAATTACTAAGAATATGGCTAAGATGAACAAATTGCAATCCTAAAGGGCAAGAACAGATTACAACGAAATAAGGTGCCACCAAAGTTTAAGACATCATTATGTACTATGAACCATGAAAGTTGGGTTGACAAAAGTGGGGAAATATACGATTGTTACGGTGCGTTCTTAGGTATCGGAACGAGCTTCAGATTTGATATATTATAGTAGTCATTTCGATGCACAAATTAATAGTTATAACAGTTTTAAGTTACAACCCCAATTAATACCTTCTTTGTGTTTTTACACTGTGAACTGTATTAGCTCACTTGTTTTTCTCAAGAAGGAAGAAAGGTGTAACATATAAAACAAAGAAAAGTAAAAGATAACGAGATTTTAAAGAAAAATAAGATATGAAATCCAAAGTGGAAAAACAAGGTCAAGAAAATTGAAATAAAAGACAAGACTTTAAGGACACAATTTCTTTCTCTTTTTGGAATTTGTGACTTAAGAGAGGAGAAAACCTCCAAAGCAAAAAAAACTTTAATTCTAAAATTCAAAAAATAGATATGTGAATATAGATACATTATTATCAACAATCGAGGTTATGATCCCAAACGATGCGAATCCCTTTTGCGGACAACCTAAGAACCCTGGAACTCAAAGGAATAAGAAAGATTGAATTACTAAGAATATGGCTAAGATGAACAAATTGCAATCCTAAAGGGCAAGAACAGATTACAGCGAAATAAGGTGCGACCAAAGTATAAGACATCATTATGAAGTATGAACCATGAAAGTTGGGTTGACAAATGTGGGGAAATATACGATTGCTACGGTGCGTTTTTAGGTATCGGAACGAGCTTCAGATTTGATATATTATAGTAGTTATTTCAATGCACAAATTAATAGTTATAACAGTTTTAAGTTACAACCCCAATTAATACCTTCTTTTTGTTTTTACACTGTGAAATGTATTGGCTCTCTTGTTTTTCTCAAGAAGAAAGAAAGGTGTAACACATAAAACAAAGAAAAGTAAAAGATAACGAGATTTCAAAGAAAAATATGATATGAAATCCAAAGTGGAAAACAATGTCAACAAAATTGAAATAAAACACAAGACTTTAAGGACACAATTTCTTTCTCTTTTTGGAATTTGTTACTTAAGAGAGGAGAAAACCTCCAAAGCATAAAAGTTTTTAAATCTAAAATTCAAAAAATAGATATCTGAAGATAGATACACTATTATAAGCAACCAAGGTTATGATCCCAAACGATGCGAATCCCTTTTGCGGACAACCTAAGAACCCTGGAACTCAAAGGAATAAGAAAGATTGAATTACTAAGAATATGGATAAGATGAACAAATTGCAATCCTAAATGGCAAGAACAGATTACAACGAAATAAGGTGCGACCAAAGTTTAAGACATCATTATGTACTATGAACCATGAAAGTTGGGTTGACAAAACTGGGGAAATATACGATTGCTACGGTGTGTTTTTAGGTATCGGAACGAGCTTCAGATTTGATATATTATAGTAGTCATTTCGATGCCGAAATTAATAGTTATAACAGTTTTAAGTTACAACCCCAATTAATACCTTCTTTGTGTTTTTACACTGTGAACTGTATTAGCTCACTTGTTTTTCTCAAGAAGGAAGAAAGGTGTAACATATAAAACAAAGAAAAGTAAAAGATAACGAGATTTTAAAGAAAAATAAGATATGAAATCCAAAGTGGAAAAACAATGTCCACAAAATTGAAATAAAAGACAAAAATTTAAGGACACAATTTCTTTCTCTTTTTGGAATTTGTGACTTAAGAGAGGAGAAAACCTCCAAAGCAAAAAAAACTTTAATTCTAAAATTTAAAAAATAGATATGTGAATATAGATACATTATTATCAACAACCGAGGTTATGATCCCAAACGATGCGAATCCCTTTTGCGGACAACCTAAGAACCCTGGAACTCAAAGGAATAAGAAAGATTGAATTACTAAGAATATGGCTAAGATGAACAAATTGCAATCCTAAAGGGCAAGAACAGATTACAGCGAAATAAGGTGCGACGAAAGTATAAGACATCATTATGAAGTATGAACCATGAAAGTTGGGTTGACAAAAGTGGGGAAATATACGATTGCTACGGTGCATTTTTAGGTATCGGAACGAGCTTCAGATTTGATATATTATAGTAGTCATTTCGATGCACAAATTAATAGTTATAACAGTTTTAAGTTACAACCCCAATTAATACCATCTTTTTGTTTTTACACTGTGAAATGTATTGGCTCTCTTGTTTTTCTCAAGAAGAAAGAAAGGTGTAACACATAAAACAAAGAAAAGTAAAAGATAACGAGATTTCAAAGAAAAATATGATATGAAATCCAAAGTGGAAAACAATGTCAACAAAATTGAAATAAAACACAAGACTTTAAGGACACAATTTCTTTCTCTTTTTGGAATTTGTTACTTAAGAGAGGAGAAAACCTCCAAAGCATAAAAGTTTTTAAATCTAAAATTCAAAAAATAGATATGTGAAGATAGATACACTATTATAAGCAACCAAGGTTATGATCCCAAACGATGCGAATCCCTTTTGCGGACAACCTAAGAACCCTGGAACTCAAAGGAATAAGAAAGATTGAATTACTAAGAATATGGATAAGATGAACAAATTGCAATCCTAAATGGCAAGAACAGATTACAACGAAATAAGGTGCGACCAAAGTTTAAGACATCATTATGTACTATGAACCATGAAAGTTGGGTTGACAAAACTGGGGAAATATACGATTGCTACGGTGTGTTTTTAGGTATCGGAACGAGCTTCAGATTTGATATATTATAGTAGTCATTTCGATGCCGAAATTAATAGTTATAACAGTTTTAAGTTACAACCCCAATTAATACCTTCTTTGTGTTTTTACACTGTGAACTGTATTAGCTCACTTGTTTTTCTCAAGAAGGAAGAAAGGTGTAACATATAAAACAAAGAAAAGTAAAAGATAACGAGATTTTAAAGAAAAATAAGATATGAAATCCAAAGTGGAAAAACAATGTCCACAAAATTGAAATAAAAGACAAAAATTTAAGGACACAATTTCTTTCTCTTTTTGGAATTTGTGACTTAAGAGAGGAGAAAACCTCCAAAGCAAAAAAAACTTTAATTCTAAAATTTAAAAAATAGATATGTGAATATAGATACATTATTATCAACAACCGAGGTTATGATCCCAAACGATGCGAATCCCTTTTGCGGACAACCTAAGAACCCTGGAACTCAAAGGAATAAGAAAGATTGAATTACTAAGAATATGGCTAAGATGAACAAATTGCAATCCTAAAGGGCAAGAACAGATTACAGCGAAATAAGGTGCGACCAAAGTATAAGACATCATTATGAAGTATGAACCATGAAAGTTGGGTTGACAAATGTGGGGAAATATACGATTGCTACGGTGCGTTTTTAGGTATCGGAACGAGCTTCAGATTTGATATATTATAGTAGTTATTTCAATGCACAAATTAATAGTTATAATAGTTTTAAGTTACAACCCCAATTAATACCTTCTTTTTGTTTTTACACTGTGAAATGTATTGGCTCTCTTGTTTTTCTCAAGAAGAAAGAAAGGTGTAACACATAAAACAAAGAAAAGTAAAAGATAACGAGATTTCAAAGAAAAATATGATATGAAATCCAAAGTGGAAAACAATGTCAACAAAATTGAAATAAAACACAAGACTTTAAGGACACAATTTCTTTCTCTTTTTGGAATTTGTTACTTAAGAGAGGAGAAAACCTCCAAAGCATAAAAGTTTTTAAATCTAAAATTCAAAAAATAGATATGTGAAGATAGATACACTATTATAAGCAACCAAGGTTATGATCCCAAACGATGCGAATCCCTTTTGCGGACAACCTAAGAACCCTGGAACTCAAAGGAATAAGAAAGATTGAATTACTAAGAATATGGATAAGATGAACAAATTGCAATCCTAAATGGCAAGAACAGATTACAATGAAATAAGGTGCGACCAAAGTTTAAGACATCATTATGTACTATGAACCATGAAAGTTGGGTTGACAAAAGTGGGGAAATATACGATTGCTACGGTGCGTTTTTAGGTATCGGAACGAGCTTCAGATTTGATATATTATAGTAGTCATTTCGATGCCGAAATTAATAGTTATAACAGTTTTAAGTTACAACCTCAATTAATACCTTCTTTGTGTTTTTACACTGTGAACTGTATTAGCTCACTTGTTTTTCTCAAGAAGGAAGAAAGGTGTAACATATAAAACAAAGAAAAGTAAAAGATAACGAGATTTTAAAGAAAAATAAGATATGAAATCCAAAGTGGAAAAACAATGTCCACAAAATTGAAATAAAAGACAAAAATTTAAGGACACAATTTCTTTCTCTTTTTGGAATTTGTGACTTAAGAGAGGAGAAAACCTCCAAAGCAAAAAAAACTTTAATTCTAAAATTTAAAAAATAGATATGTGAATATAGATACATTATTATCAACAACCGAGGTTATGATCCCAAACGATGCGAATCCCTTTTGCGGACAACCTAAGAACCCTGGAACTCAAAGGAATAAGAAAGATTGAATTACTAAGAATATGGCTAAGATGAACAAATTGCAATCCTAAAGGGCAAGAACAGATTACAGCGAAATAAGGTGCGACGAAAGTATAAGACATCATTATGAAGTATGAACCATGAAAGTTGGGTTGACAAAAGTGGGGAAATATACGATTGCTACGGTGCATTTTTAGGTATCGGAACGAGCTTCAGATTTGATATATTATAGTAGTCATTTCGATGCACAAATTAATAGTTATAACAGTTTTAAGTTACAACCCCAATTAATACCATCTTTTTGTTTTTACACTGTGAAATGTATTGGCTCTCTTGTTTTTCTCAAGAAGAAAGAAAGGTGTAACACATAAAACAAAGAAAAGTAAAAGATAACGAGATTTCAAAGAAAAATATGATATGAAATCCAAAGTGGAAAACAATGTCAACAAAATTGAAATAAAACACAAGACTTTAAGGACACAATTTCTTTGTCTTTTTGGAATTTGTTACTTAAGAGAGGAGAAAACCTCCAAAGCATAAAAGTTTTTAAATCTAAAATTCAAAAAATAGATATGTGAAGATAGATACACTATTATAAGCAACCAAGGTTATGATCCCAAACGATGCGAATCCCTTTTGCGGACAACCTAAGAACCCTGGAACTCAAAGGAATAAGAAAGATTGAATTACTAAGAATATGGATAAGATGAACAAATTGCAATCCTAAATGGCAAGAACAGATTACAGCGAAATAAGGTGCGACCAAAGTTTAAGACATCATTATGAAGTATGAACCAAGAAAGTTGGGTTGACAAAAGTGGGGAAATATACTATTGCTATATTGCATTTTTAGGTATCGGAACGAGCTTCAGATTTGATATATTATAGTAGTCATTTTGATGCCGAAATTAATAGTTATAACAGTTTTAAGTTACAACCCCAATTAATAGCATCTTTTTGTTTTTACACTGTGAAATGTATTGGATTTCTCAAGAAGAAAGAAAGGAGTAACACATAAAACAAAGAAAAGTAAAAGATAACGAGATTTCAAAGAAAAATAAGATATGAAATCCAAAGTGGAAAACAATGTCAACAAAATTGAAATAAAAGAAAAGACTTTAAGGACAAAATTTCTTTCTCTTTTTGGAATTTGTGACTTAAGTGAGGAGAAAACTTGCAAAGCAAAAATTTTTTAAATCTAAAATTCAAAAAATAGATATGTGAAGATAGATTCACTATTATCAACAACCAAAGTTATGATCCCAAACGATGCGAATCCCTTTTGTGGAGAACCTAAGATCCCTGGAACTAAATGGAATAAGAAAGATTGATTTACTAAGAATATGGCTAAGATGAACAAATTGCAATCCTAAAGGGCAAGAACAGATTACAACGAAATAAGGTGCCACCAAAGTTTAAGACATCATTATGTACTATGAACCATGAAAGTTGGGTTGACAAAAGTGGGGAAATATACGATTGCTACGGTGCGTTCTTAGGTATCGGAACGAGCTTCAGATTTGATATATTATAGTAGTCATTTCGATGCACAAATTAATAGTTATAACAGTTTTAAGTTACAACCCCAATTAATACCTTCTTTGTGTTTTTACACTGTGAACTGTATTAGCTCACTTGTTTTTCTCAAGAAGGAAGAAAGGTGTAACATATAAAACAAAGAAAAGTAAAAGATAACGAGATTTTAAAGAAAAATAAGATATGAAATCCAAAGTGGAAAAACAAGGTCAACAAAATTGAAATAAAAGACAAGACTTTAAGGACACAATTTCTTTCTCTTTTTGGAATTTGTGACTTAAGAGAGGAGAAAACCTCCAAAGCAAAAAAAACTTTAATTCTAAAATTCAAAAAATAGATATGTGAATATAGATACATTATTATCAACAACCGAGGTTATGATCCCAAACGATGCGAATCCCTTTTGCGGACAACCTAAGAACCCTGGAACTCAAAGGAATAAGAAAGATTGAATTACTAAGAATATGGCTAAGATGAACAAATTGCAATCCTAAAGGGGAAGAACAGATTACAGCGAAATAAGGTGCGACGAAAGTATAAGACATCATTATGAAGTATGAACCATGAAAGTTGGGTTGACAAAAGTGGGGAAATATACGATTGCTACGGTGCGTTTTTAGGTATCGGAACGAGCTTCAGATTTGATATATTATAGTAGTCATTTCGATGCACAAATTAATAGTTATAACAGTTTTAAGTTACAACCCCAATTAATACCTTCTTTTTGTTTTTACACTGTGAAATGTATTGGCTCTCTTGTTTTTCTCAAGAAGAAAGAAAGGTGTAACACATAAAACAAAGAAAAGTAAAAGATAACGAGATTTCAAAGAAAAATATGATATGAAATCCAAAGTGGAAAACAATGTCAACAAAATTGAAATAAAACACAAGACTTTAAGGACACAATTTCTTTCTCTTTTTGGAATTTGTTACTTAAGAGAGGAGAAAACCTCCAAAGCATAAAAGTTTTTAAATCTAAAATTCAAAAAATAGATATGTGAAGATAGATACACTATTATAAGCAACCAAGGTTATGATCCCAAACGATGCGAATCCCTTTTGCGGACAACCTAAGAACCCTGGAACTCAAAGGAATAAGAAAGATTGAATTACTAAGAATATGGATAAGATGAACAAATTGCAATCCAAAATGGCAAGAACAGATTACAACGAAATAAGGTGCGACCAAAGTTTAAGACATCATTATGTACTATGAACCATGAAAGTTGGGTTGACAAAACTGGGGAAATATACCATTGCTACGGTGTGTTTTTAGGTATCGGAACGAGCTTCAGATTTGATATATTATAGTAGTCATTTCGATGCCGAAATTAATAGTTATAACAGTTTTAAGTTACAACCCCAATTAATACCTTCTTTGTGTTTTTACACTGTGAACTGTATTAGCTCACTTGTTTTTCTCAAAAAGGAAGAAAGGTGTAACATATAAAACAAAGAAAAGTAAAAGATAACGAGATTTTAAAGAAAAATAAGATATGAAATCCAAAGTGGAAAAACAATGTCAACAAAATTGAAATAAAAGACAAGACTTTAAGGACACAATTTCTTTCTCTTTTTGGAATTTGTGACTTAAGAGAGGAGAAAACCTCCAAAGCAAAAAAAACTTTAATTCTAAAATTTAAAAAATAGATATGTGAATATAGATACATTATTATCAACAACCGAGGTTATGATCCCAAACGATGCGAATCCCTTTTTCGGACAACCTAAGAACCCTGGAACTCAAAGGAATAAGAAAGATTGAATTACTAAGAATATGGCTAAGATGAACAAATTGCAATCCTAAAGGGCAAGAACAGATTACAGCGAAATAAGGTGCGACCAAAGTATAAGACATCATTATGAAATATGAACCATGAAAGTTGGGTTGACAAAAGTGGGAAAACATACGATTGCTACGGTGCGTTTTTAGGTATCGGAACGAGCTTCAGATTTGATATATTATAGTAGTCATTTCGATGCACAAATTAATAGTTATAACAGTTTTAAGTTACAACCCCAATTAATACCTTCTTTTTGTTTTTACACTGTGAAATGTATTGGCTCTCTTGTTTTTCTCAAGAAGAAAGAAAGGAGTAACACATAAAACAAAGAAAAGTAAAAGATAACGAGATTTCAAAGAAAAATATGATATGAAATCCAAAGTGGAAAACAATGTCAACAAAATTGAAATAAAACACAAGACTTTAAGGACACAATTTCTTTCTCTTTTTGGAATTTGTTACTTAAGAGAGGAGAAAACCTCCAAAGCATAAAAGTTTTTATATCTAAAATTCAAAAAATAGATATGTGAAGATAGATACACTATTATAAGCAACCAAGGTTATGATCCCAAACGATGCGAATCCCTTTTGCGGACAACCTAAGAACTCTGGAACTCAAAGGAATAAGAAAGATTGAATTACTAAGCATATGGATAAGATGAACAAATTGCAATCCTAAAGGGCAAGAACAGGTTACAGCGAAATAAGGTGCGACCAAAGTTTAAGACATCATTATGAAGTATGAACCATGAAAGTTGGGTTGACAAAAGTGGGGAAATATACTATTGCTATGGTGCGTTTTTAGGTATCAGAACGAGCTTCAGATTTGATATATTATAGTAGTCATTTTGATGCCGAAATTAATAGTTATAACAGTTTTAAGTTACAACCCCAATTCATACCTTCTTTTTGTTTTTACACTGTGAAATGTATTAGCTCTTTTTTTTTCTCAAGAATAAAGAAAGGTGGAACACATAAAACAAAGAAAAGTAAAAGATAACGAGATTTTAAAGAAAAATAAGATATGAAATCCAAAGTGGAAAACAATATCAACAAAATTGAAAAAAAACATAAGACTTTAAGGACACAATTTCTTTCTCTTTTTAGAATTTGTGACTTAAGAGAGGAGCAAACTTGCAAAGCACAAAATTTTTTAAATCTAAAATTCAAAAAATAGTTATCTGAATATAGATACAGTATTATCAGCAACCGAGGTTATGATCCCAAACGATGCGAATCCCTTTTGCGGACAACCTAAGAACCCTGGAACTCAAAGGAATAAGAAATATTGAATTACTAAGAATATGGCTAAGATGAACAAATTGCAATCCTAATGGGCAAGAACAGATTACAGCGAAATAAGGTGCGAGCAAAGTTTAAGACATCATTATGAAGTATGAACCAAGAAAGTTGGGTTGACAAAAGTGGGGAAATATACTATTGCTATATTGCGTTTTTAGGTATCGGAACGAGCTTCAGATTTGATATATTATAGTAGTCATTTTGATGCCGAAATTAATAGTTATAACAGTTTTCAGTTACAACCCCAATTAATACCTTCTTTTTGTTTTTACACTGTGAAATGTATTGGCTCTCTTGTTTTTCTCAAGAAGAAAGAAAGGTGTAACACATAAAACAAAGAAAAGTAAAAGATAACGAGATTTCAAAGAAAAATAAGATATGAAATCCAAAGTGGAAAACAATGTCAACAAAATTGAAATAAAAGACAAGACTTTAAGGACACAATTTCTTTCTCTTTTTGGAATTTGTGACTTAAGTGAGGAGAAAACTTGCAAAGCAAAAATTTTTTAAATCTAAAATTCAAAAAATAGATATGTGAAGATAGATTCACTATTATCAACAACCAAGGTTATGATCCCAAACGATGCGAATCCCTTTTGCGGACAACCTAATAACCCTAGAACTCAAAGGAATAAGAAAGATTGAATTACTAAGAATATGGCTAAGATGAACAAATTGCATTCCTAAAGGGCAAGAACAGATTACAACGAAATAAGGTGCCACCAAAGTTTAAGACATCATTATGTACTATTAACCATGAAAGTTGGGTTGACAAAAGTGGGGAAATATACGATTGCTACGGTGCGTTCTTAGGTATCGGAACGAGCTTCAGATTTGATATATTATAGTAGTCATTTCGATGCACAAATTAATAGTTATAACAGTTTTAAGTTACAACCCCAATTAATACCTTCTTTGTGTTTTTACACTGTGAACTGTATTAGCTCACTTGTTTTTCTCAAGAAGGCAGAAAGGTGTAACATATAAAACAAAGAAAAGTAAAAGATAACGAGATTTTAAAGAAAAATAAGATATGAAATCCAAAGTGGAAAAACAAGGTCAACAAAATTGAAATAAAAGACAAGACTTTAAGGACACAATTTCTTTCTCTTTTTGGAATTTGTGACTTAAGAGAGGAGAAAACCTCCAAAGCAAAAAAAACTTTAATTCTAAAATTCAAAAAATAGATATGTGAATATAGATACATTATTATCAACAACCGAGGTTATGATCCCAAACGATGCGAATCCCTTTTGCGGACAACCTAAGAACCCTGGAACTCAAAGGAATAAGAAAGATTGAATTACTAAGTATATGGCTAAGATGAACAAATTGCAATCCTAAAGAGCAAGAACAGATTACAGCGAAATAAGGTGCGACCAAAGTATAAGACATCATTATGAAGTATGAACCATGAAAGTTGGGTTGACAAAAGTGGGGAAATATACGATTGCTACGGTGCGTTTTTAGGTATCGGAACGAGCTTCAGATTTGATATATTATAGTAGTCATTTCGATGCACAAATTAATAGTTATAACAGTTTTAAGTTACAACCCCAATTAATACCTTCTTTTTGTTTTTACACTGTGAAATGTATTGGCTCTCTTGTTTTTCTCAAGAAGAAAGAAAGGTGTAACACATAAAACAAAGAAAAGTAAAAGATAACGAGATTTCAAAGAAAAATATGATATGAAATCCAAAGTGGAAAACAATGTCAACAAAATTGAAATAAAACACAAGACTTTAAGGACACAATTTCTTTCTCTTTTTGGAATTTGTTACTTAAGAGAGGAGAAAACCTCCAAAGCATAAAAGTTTTTATATCTAAAATTCAAAAAATAGATATGTGAAGATAGATACACTATTATAAGCAACCAAGGTTATGATCCCAAACGATGCGAATCCCTTTTGCGGACAACCTAAGAACTCTGGAACTCAAAGGAATAAGAAAGATTGAATTACTAAGCATATGGATAAGATGAACAAATTGCAATCCTAAAGGGCAAGAACAGGTTACAGCGAAATAAGGTGCGACCAAAGTTTAAGACATCATTATGAAGTATGAACCATGAAAGTTGGGTTGACAAAAGTGGGGAAATATACTATTGCTATGGTGCGTTTTTAGGTATCAGAACGAGCTTCAGATTTGATATATTATAGTAGTCATTTTGATGCCGAAATTAATAGTTATAACAGTTTTAAGTTACAACCCCAATTCATACCTTCTTTTTGTTTTTACACTGTGAAATGTATTAGCTCTTTTTTTTTCTCAAGAATAAAGAAAGGTGGAACACATAAAACAAAGAAAAGTAAAAGATAACGAGATTTTAAAGAAAAATAAGATATGAAATCCAAAGTGGAAAACAATATCAACAAAATTGAAAAAAAACATAAGACTTTAAGGACACAATTTCTTTCTCTTTTTAGAATTTGTGACTTAAGAGAGGAGCAAACTTGCAAAGCACAAAATTTTTTAAATCTAAAATTCAAAAAATAGTTATCTGAATATAGATACAGTATTATCAGCAACCGAGGTTATGATCCCAAACGATGCGAATCCCTTTTGCGGACAACCTAAGAACCCTGGAACTCAAAGGAATAAGAAATATTGAATTACTAAGAATATGGCTAAGATGAACAAATTGCAATCCTAATGGGCAAGAACAGATTACAGCGAAATAAGGTGCGAGCAAAGTTTAAGACATCATTATGAAGTATGAACCAAGAAAGTTGGGTTGACAAAAGTGGGGAAATATACTATTGCTATATTGCGTTTTTAGGTATCGGAACGAGCTTCAGATTTGATATATTATAGTAGTCATTTTGATGCCGAAATTAATAGTTATAACAGTTTTCAGTTACAACCCCAATTAATACCTTCTTTTTGTTTTTACACTGTGAAATGTATTGGCTCTCTTGTTTTTCTCAAGAAGAAAGAAAGGTGTAACACATAAAACAAAGAAAAGTAAAAGATAACGAGATTTCAAAGAAAAATAAGATATGAAATCCAAAGTGGAAAACAATGTCAACAAAATTGAAATAAAAGACAAGACTTTAAGGACACAATTTCTTTCTCTTTTTGGAATTTGTGACTTAAGTGAGGAGAAAACTTGCAAAGCAAAAATTTTTTAAATCTAAAATTCAAAAAATAGATATGTGAAGATAGATTCACTATTATCAACAACCAAGGTTATGATCCCAAACGATGCGAATCCCTTTTGCGGACAACCTAATAACCCTAGAACTCAAAGGAATAAGAAAGATTGAATTACTAAGAATATGGCTAAGATGAACAAATTGCATTCCTAAAGGGCAAGAACAGATTACAACGAAATAAGGTGCCACCAAAGTTTAAGACATCATTATGTACTATTAACCATGAAAGTTGGGTTGACAAAAGTGGGGAAATATACGATTGCTACGGTGCGTTCTTAGGTATCGGAACGAGCTTCAGATTTGATATATTATAGTAGTCATTTCGATGCACAAATTAATAGTTATAACAGTTTTAAGTTACAACCCCAATTAATACCTTCTTTGTGTTTTTACACTGTGAACTGTATTAGCTCACTTGTTTTTCTCAAGAAGGCAGAAAGGTGTAACATATAAAACAAAGAAAAGTAAAAGATAACGAGATTTTAAAGAAAAATAAGATATGAAATCCAAAGTGGAAAAACAAGGTCAACAAAATTGAAATAAAAGACAAGACTTTAAGGACACAATTTCTTTCTCTTTTTGGAATTTGTGACTTAAGAGAGGAGAAAACCTCCAAAGCAAAAAAAACTTTAATTCTAAAATTCAAAAAATAGATATGTGAATATAGATACATTATTATCAACAACCGAGGTTATGATCCCAAACGATGCGAATCCCTTTTGCGGACAACCTAAGAACCCTGGAACTCAAAGGAATAAGAAAGATTGAATTACTAAGTATATGGCTAAGATGAACAAATTGCAATCCTAAAGAGCAAGAACAGATTACAGCGAAATAAGGTGCGACCAAAGTATAAGACATCATTATGAAGTATGAACCATGAAAGTTGGGTTGACAAAAGTGGGGAAATATACGATTGCTACGGTGCGTTTTTAGGTATCGGAACGAGCTTCAGATTTGATATATTATAGTAGTCATTTCGATGCACAAATTAATAGTTATAACAGTTTTAAGTTACAACCCCAATTAATACCTTCTTTTTGTTTTTACACTGTGAAATGTATTGGCTCTCTTGTTTTTCTCAAGAAGAAAGAAAGGTGTAACACATAAAACAAAGAAAAGTAAAAGATAACGAGATTTCAAAGAAAAATATGATATGAAATCCAAAGTGGAAAACAATGTCAACAAAATTGAAATAAAACACAAGACTTTAAGGACACAATTTCTTTCTCTTTTTGGAATTTGTTACTTAAGAGAGCAGAAAACCTCCAAAGCATAAAAGTTTTTAAATCTAAAATTCAAAAAATAGATATGTGAAGATAGATACACTATTATAAGCAACCAAGGTTATGATCCCAAACGATGCGAATCCCTTTTGCGGACAACCTAAGAACCCTGGAACTCAAAGGAATAAGAAAGATTGAATTACTAAGAATATGGATAAGATGAACAAATTGCAATCCTAAATGGCAAGAACAGATTACAACGAAATAAGGTGCGACCAAAGTTTAAGACATCATTATGTACTATGAACCACGAAAGTTGGGTTGACAAAACTGAGGAAATATACGATTGCTACGGTGTGTTTTTAGGTATCGGAACGAGCTTCAGATTTGATATATTATAGTAGTCATTTCGATGCCGAAATTAATAGTTATAACAGTTTTAAGTTACAACCCCAATTAATACCTTCTTTGTGTTTTTACACTGTGAACTGTATTAGCTCACTTGTTTTTCTCAAAAAGGAAGAAAGGTGTAACATATAAAACAAAGAAAAGTAAAAGATAACGAGATTTTAAAGAAAAATAAGATATGAAATCCAAAGTGGAAAAACAATGTCAACAAAATTGAAATAAAAGACAAGACTTTAAGGACACAATTTCTTTCTCTTTTTGGAATTTGTGACTTAAGAGTGGAGAAAACCTACAAACGACAAAATTTTTAAATCTAAAATTCAAAAAATAAATATGTGAAGATAGATACACTATTTTCAGCAACAAAGTCTATTCTCCCAAACGATTCAAATCCCTTTTGCGGACAACCTAAGAAACTGGGAACTCAAAGGAATAAGAAGTATTAAATTACTAAGAATATGGCTAAGATGAACAAATTGCAATCCTAAAGGGCAAGAACAGATTACAGCGAAATAAGGTGCGACCAAAGTATAAGACATCATTATGAAATATGAACCATGAAAGTTGGGTTGACAAAAGTGGGAAAATATACGATTGCTACGGTGCGTTTTTAGGTATCGGAACGAGCTTCAGATTTGATATATTATAGTAGTCATTTCGATGCACAAATTAATAGTTATAACAGTTTTAAGTTACAACCCCAATTAATACCTTCTTTGTGTTTTTACACTGTGAACTGTATTAGCTCACTTGTTTTTCTCAAAAAGGAAGAAAGGTGTAACATATAAAACAAAGAAAAGTAAAAGATAACGAGATTTTAAAGAAAAATAAGATATGAAATCCAAAGTGGAAAAACAATGTCAACAAAATTGAAATAAAAGACAAGACTTTAAGGACACAATTTCTTTCTCTTTTTGGAATTTGTGACTTAAGAGAGGAGAAAACCTCCAAAGCAAAAAAAACTTTAATTCTAAAATTTAAAAAATAGATATGTGAATATAGATACATTATTATCAACAACCGAGGTTATGATCCCAAACGATGCGAATCCCTTTTGCGGACAACCTAAGAACCCTGGAACTCAAAGGAATAAGAAAGATTGAATTACTAAGAATATGGCTAAGATGAACAAATTGCAATCCTAAAGAGCAAGAACAGATTACAGCGAAATAAGGTGCGACCAAAGTATAAGACATCATTATGAAGTATGAACCATGAAAGTTGGGTTGACAAAAGTGGGGAAATATACGATTGCTACGGTGCGTTTTTAGGTATCGGAACGAGCTTCAGATTTGATATACTATAGTAGTCATTTCGATGCACAAATTAATAGTTATAACAGTTTTAAGTTACAACCCCAATTAATACCTTCTTTTTGTTTTTACACTGTGAAATGTATTGGCTCTCTTGTTTTTCTCAAGAAGAAAGAAAGGTGTAACACATAAAACAAAGAAAAGTAAAAGATAACGAGATTTCAAAGAAAAATATGATATGAAATCCAAAGTGGAAAACAATGTCAACAAAATTGAAATAAAACACAAGACTTTAAGGACACAATTTCTTTCTCTTTTTGGAATTTGTTACTTAAGAGAGGAGAAAACCTCCAAAGCATAAAAGTTTTTAAATCTAAAATTCAAAAAATAGATATGTGAAGATAGATACACTATTATAAGCAACCAAGGTTATGATCCCAAACGATGCGAATCCCTTTTGCGGACAACCTAAGATCCCTGGAACTCAAAGGAATAAGAAAGATTGAATTACTAAGAATATGGATAAGATGAACAAATTGCAATCCTAAATGGCAAGAACAGATTACAACGAAATAAGGTGCGACCAAAGTTTAAGACATCATTATGTACTATGAACCAGGAAAGTTGGGTTGACAAAACTGGGGAAATATACGATTGCTACGGTGTGTTTTTAGATATCGGAACGAGCTTCAGATTTGATATATTATAGTAGTCATTTCGATGCCGAAATTAATAGTTATAACAGTTTTAAGTTACAACCCCAATTAATACCTTCTTTGTGTTTTTACACTGTGAACTGTATTAGCTCACTTGTTTTTCTCAAAAAGGAAGAAAGGTGTAACATATAAAACAAAGAAAAGTAAAAGATAACGAGATTTTAAAGAAAAATAAGATATGAAATCCAAAGTGGAAAAACAATGTCAACAAAATTGAAATAAAAGACAAGACTTTAAGGACACAATTTCTTTCTCTTTTTGGAATTTGTGACTTAAGAGAGGAGAAAACCTCCAAAGCAAAAAAAACTTTAATTCTAAAATTTAAAAAATAGATATGTGAATATAGATACATTATTATCAACAACCGAGGTTATGATCCCAAACGATGCGAATCCCTTTTTCGGACAACCTAAGAACCCTGGAACTCAAAGGAATAAGAAAGATTGAATTACTAAGAATATGGCTAAGATGAACAAATTGCAATCCTAAAGGGCAAGAACAGAATACAGCGAAATAAGGTGCGACCAAAGTATAAGACATCATTATGAAATATGAACCATGAAAGTTGGGTTGACAAAAGTGAGAAAATATACGATTGCTACGGTGCGTTTTTAGGTATCGGAACGAGCTTCAGATTTGATATATTATAGTAGTCATTTCGATGCACAAATTAATAGTTATAACAGTTTTAAGTTACAACCCCAATCAATACCTTCTTTTTGTTTTTACACTGTGAAATGTATTGGCTCTCTTGTTTTTCTCAAGAAGAAAGAAAGGAGTAACACATAAAACAAAGAAAAGTAAAAGATAACGAGATTTCAAAGAAAAATATGATATGAAATCCAAAGTGGAAAACAATGTCAACAAAATTGAAATAAAACACAAGACTTTAAGGACACAATTTCTTTCTCTTTTTGGAATTTGTTACTTAAGAGAGGAGAAAACCTCCAAAGCATAAAAGTTTTTATATCTAAAATTCAAAAAATAGATATGTGAAGATAGATACACTATTATAAGCAACCAAGGTTATGATCCCAAACGATGCGAATCCCTTTTGCGGACAACCTAAGAACTCTGGAACTCAAAGGAATAAGAAAGATTGAATTAATAAGCATATGGATAAGATGAACAAATTGCAATCCTAAAGGGCAAGAACAGATTACAGCGAAATAAGGTGCGACCAAAGTTTAAGACATCATTATGAAGTATGAACCATGAAAGTTGGGTTGACAAAAGTGGGGAAATATACTATTGCTATGGTGCGTTTTTAGGTATCAGAACGAGCTTCAGATTTGATATATTATAGTAGTCATTTTGATGCCGAAATTAATAGTTATAACAGTTTTAAGTTACAACCCCAATTAATACCTTCTTTTTGTTTTTACACTGTGAAATGTATTAGCTCTTTTTTTTTCTCAAGAATAAAGAAAGGTGGAACACATAAAACAAAGAAATGTAAAAGATAACGAGATTTTAAAGAAAAATAAGATATGAAATCCAAAGTGGAAAACAATATCAACAAAATTGAAAAAAAACATAAGACTTTAAGGACACAATTTCTTTCTCTTTTTAGAATTTGTGACTTAAGAGAGGAGCAAACTTGCAAAGCACAAAATTTTTTAAATCTAAAATTCAAAAAATAGTTATCTGAATATAGATACAGTATTATCAGCAACCGAGGTTATGATCCCAAACGATGCGAATCCCTTTTGCAGACAACCTAAGAACCCTGGAACTCAAAGGAATAAGAAATATTGAATTACTAAGAATATGGCTAAGATGAACAAATTGCAATCCTAATGGGCAAGAACAGATTACAGCGAAATAAGGTGCGACCAAAGTTTACGACATCATTATGAAGTATGAACCAAGAAAGTTGGGTTGACAAAAGTGGGGAAATATACTATTGCTATATTGCGTTTTTAGGTATCGGAACGAGCTTCAGATTTGATATATTATAGTAGTCATTTTGATGCCGAAATTAATAGTTATAACAGTTTTCAGTTACAACCCCAATTAATACCTTCTTTTTGTTTTTACACTGTGAAATGTATTGGCTCTCTTGTTTTTCTCAAGAAGAAAGAAAGGTGTAACACATAAAACAAAGAAAAGTAAAAGATAACGAGATTTCAAAGAAAAATAAGATATGAAATCCAAAGTGGAAAACAATGTCAACAAAATTGAAATAAAAGACAAGACTTTAAGGACACAATTTCTTTCCCTTTTTTGAATTTGTGACTTAAGTGAGGAGAAAACTTGCAAAGCAAAAATTTTTTAAATCTAAAATTCAAAAAATAGATATGTGAAGATAGATTCACTATTATCAACAACCAAGGTTATGATCCCAAACGATGCGAATCCCTTTTGCGGACAACCTAATAACCCTAGAACTCAAAGGAATAAGAAAGATTGAATTACTAAGAATATGGCTAAGATGAACAAATTGCAATCCTAAAGGGCAAGAACAGATTACAACGAAATAAGGTGCCACCAAAGTTTAAGACATCATTATGTACTATTAACCATGAAAGTTGGGTTGACAAAAGTGGGGAAATATACGATTGCTACGGTGCGTTCTTAGGTATCGGAACGAGCTTCAGATTTGATATATTATAGTAGTCATTTCGATGCACAAATTAATAGTTATAACAGTTTTAAGTTACAACCCCAATTAATACCTTCTTTGTGTTTTTACACTGTGAACTGTATTAGCTCACTTGTTTTTCTCAAGAAGGCAGAAAGGTGTAACATATAAAACAAAGAAAAGTAAAAGATAACGAGATTTTAAAGAAAAATAAGATATGAAATCCAAAGTGGAAAAACAAGGTCAACAAAATTGAAATAAAAGACAAGACTTTAAGGACACAATTTCTTTCTCTTTTTGGAATTTGTGACTTAAGAGAGGAGAAAACCTCCAAAGCAAAAAAACCTTTAATTCAAAAATTCAAAAAATAGATATGTGAATATAGATACATTATTATCAACAACCGAGGTTATGATCCCAAACGATGCGAATCCCTTTTGCGGACAACCTAAGAGCCCTGGAACTCAAAGGAATAAGAAAGATTGAATTACTAAGAATATGGCTAAGATGAACAAATTGCAATCCTAAAGGGCAAGAACAGAATACAGCGAAATAAGGTGCGACCAAAGTATAAGACATCATTATGAAATATGAACCATGAAAGTTGGGTTGACAAAAGTGGGAAAATATACGATTGCTACGGTGCGTTTTTAGGTATCGGAACGAGCTTCAGATTTGATATATTATAGTAGTCATTTCGATGCACAAATTAATAGTTATAACAGTTTTAAGTTACAACCCCAATCAATACCTTCTTTTTGTTTTTACACTGTGAAATGTATTGGCTCTCTTGTTTTTCTCAAGAAGAAAGAAAGGAGTAACACATAAAACAAAGAAAAGTAAAAGATAACGAGATTTCAAAGAAAAATATGATATGAAATCCAAAGTGGAAAACAATGTCAACAAAATTGAAATAAAACACAAGACTTTAAGGACACAATTTCTTTCTCTTTTTGGAATTTGTTACTTAAGAGAGGAGAAAACCTCCAAAGCATAAAATTTTTTATATCTAAAATTCAAAAAATAGATATGTGAAGATAGATACACTATTATAAGCAACCAAGGTTATGATCCCAAACGATGCGAATCCCTTTTGCGGACAACCTAAGAACTCTGGAACTCAAAGGAATAAGAAAGATTGAATTACTAAGCATATGGATAAGATGAACAAATTGCAATCCTAAAGGGCAAGAACAGATTACAGCGAAATAAGGTGCGACCAAAGTTTAAGACATCATTATGAAGTATGAACCATGAAAGTTGGGTTGACAAAAGTGGGGAAATATACTATTGCTATGGTGCGTTTTTAGGTATCAGAACGAGCTTCAGATTTGATATATTATAGTAGTCATTTTGATGCCGAAATTAATAGTTATAACAGTTTTAAGTTACAACCCCAATTAATACCTTCTTTTTGTTTTTACACTGTGAAATGTATTAGCTCTTTTTTTTTCTCAAGAATAAAGAAAGGTGGAACACATAAAACAAAGAAAAGTAAAAGATAACGAGATTTTAAAGAAAAATAAGATATGAAATCCAAAGTGGAAAACAATATCAACAAAATTGAAAAAAAACATAAGACTTTAAGGACACAATTTCTTTCTCTTTTTAGAATTTGTGACTTAAGAGAGGAGCAAACTTGCAAAGCACAAAATTTTTTAAATCTAAAATTCAAAAAATAGTTATCTGAATATAGATACAGTATTATCAGCAACCGAGGTTATGATCCCAAACGATGCGAATCCCTTTTGCAGACAACCTAAGAACCCTGGAACTCAAAGGAATAAGAAATATTGGATTACTAAGAATATGGCTAAGATGAACAAATTGCAATCCTAATGGGCAAGAACAGATTACAGCGAAATAAGGTGCGACCAAAGTTTACGACATCATTATGAAGTATGAACCAAGAAAGTTGGGTTGACAAAAGTGGGGAAATATACTATTGCTATATTGCGTTTTTAGGTATCGGAACGAGCTTCAGATTTGATATATTATAGTAGTCATTTTGATGCCGAAATTAATAGTTATAACAGTTTTCAGTTACAACCCCAATTAATACCTTCTTTTTGTTTTTACACTGTGAAATGTATTGGCTCTCTTGTTTTTCTCAAGAAGAAAGAAAGGTGTAACACATAAAACAAAGAAAAGTAAAAGATAACGAGATTTCAAAGAAAAATAAGATAAGAAATCCAAAGTGGAAAACAATGTCAACAAAATTGAAATAAAAGACAAGACTTTAAGGACACAATTTCTTTCTCTTTTTGGAATTTGTGACTTAAGAGAGGAGAAAACCTCCAAAGCAAAAAAAACTTTAATTCTAAAATTTAAAAAATAGATATGTGAATATAGATACATTATTATCAACAACCGAGGTTATGATCCCAAACGATGCGAATCCCTTTTGCGGACAACCTAAGAACCCTGGAACTCAAAGGAATAAGAAAGATTGAATTACTAAGAATATGGCTAAGATGAACAAATTGCAATCCTAAAGGGCAAGAACAGATTACAGCGAAATAAGGTGCGACCAAAGTATAAGACATCATTATGAAGTATGAACCATGAAAGTTGGGTTGACAAAAGTGGGGAAATATACGATTGCTACGGTGCGTTTTTAGGTATCGGAACGAGCTTCAGATTTGATATATTATAGTAGTCATTTCGATGCACAAATTAATAGTTATAACAGTTTTAAGTTACAACCCCAATTAATACCTTCTTTTTGTTTTTACACTGTGAAATGTATTGGCTCTCTTGTTTTTCTCAAGAAGAAAGAAAGGTGTAACACATAAAACAAAGAAAAGTAAAAGATAACGAGATTTCAAAGAAAAATAAGATATGAAATCCAAAGTGGAAAACAATGTCACCAAAATTGAAATAAAAGACAAGACTTTAAGGACACAATTTCTTTCTCTTTTTGGAATTTGTGACTTAAGTGAGGAGAAAACTTGCAAAGCAAAAATTTTTTAAATCTAAAATTCAAAAAATAGATCTGTGAAGATAGATTCGCTATTATCAACAACCAAGGTTTTGATCCCAAACGATGCGAATCCCTTTTACGGACAACCTAAGAACCCTAGAACTCAAAGGAATAAGAAAGATTGAATTACTAAGAATATGGCTAAGATGAACAAATTGCAATCCTAAAGGGCAAGAACAGATTACAGCGAAATAAGGTGCGACCAAAGTATAAGACATCATTATGAAATATGAACCATGAAAGTTGGGTTGACAAAAGTGGGAAAATATACGATTGCTACGGTGCGTTTTTAGGTATCGGAACGAGCTTCAGATTTGATATATTATAGTAGTCATTTCGATGCACAAATTAATAGTTATAACAGTTTTAAGTTACAACCCCAATTAATACCTTCTTTGTGTTTTTACACTGTGAACTGTATTAGCTCACTTGTTTTTCTCAAAAAGGAAGAAAGGTGTAACATATAAAACAAAGAAAAGTAAAAGATAACGAGATTTTAAAGAAAAATAAGATATGAAATCCAAAGTGGAAAAACAATGTCAACAAAATTGAAATAAAAGACAAGACTTTAAGGACACAATTTCTTTCTCTTTTTGGAATTTGTGACTTAAGAGAGGAGAAAACCTCCAAAGCAAAAAAAACTTTAATTCTAAAATTTAAAAAATAGATATGTGAATATAGATACATTATTATCAACAACCGAGGTTATGATCCCAAACGATGCGAATCCCTTTTGCGGACAACCTAAGAACCCTGGAACTCAAAGGAATAAGAAAGATTGAATTACTAAGAATATGGCTAAGATGAACAAATTGCAATCCTAAAGAGCAAGAACAGATTACAGCGAAATAAGGTGCGACCAAAGTATAAGACATCATTATGAAGTATGAACCATGAAAGTTGGGTTGACAAAAGTGGGGAAATATACGATTGCTACGGTGCGTTTTTAGGTATCGGAACGAGCTTCAGATTTGATATACTATAGTAGTCATTTCGATGCACAAATTAATAGTTATAACAGTTTTAAGTTACAACCCCAATTAATACCTTCTTTTTGTTTTTACACTGTGAAATGTATTGGCTCTCTTGTTTTTCTCAAGAAGAAAGAAAGGAGTAACACATAAAACAAAGAAAAGTAAAAGATAACGAGATTTCAAAGAAAAATATGATATGAAATCCAAAGTGGAAAACAATGTCAACAAAATTGAAATAAAACACAAGACTTTAAGGACACAATTTCTTTCTCTTTTTGGAATTTGTTACTTAAGAGAGGAGAAAACCTCCAAAGCATAAAAGTTTTTATATCTAAAATTCAAAAAATAGATATGTGAAGATAGATACACTATTATAAGCAACCAAGGTTATGATCCCAAACGATGCGAATCCCTTTTGCGGACAACCTAAGAACTCTGGAACTCAAAGGAATAAGAAAGATTGAATTACTAAGCATATGGATAAGATGAACAAATTGCAATCCTAAAGGGCAAGAACAGATTACAGCGAAATAAGGTGCGACCAAAGTTTAAGACATCATTATGAAGTATGAACCATGAAAGTTGGGTTGACAAAAGTGGGGAAATATACTATTGCTATGGTGCGTTTTTAGGTATCAGAACGAGCTTCAGATTTGATATATTATAGTAGTCATTTTGATGCCGAAATTAATAGTTATAACAGTTTTAAGTTACAACCCCAATTAATACCTTCTTTTTGTTTTTACACTGTGAAATGTATTAGCTCTTTTTTTTTCTCAAGAATAAAGAAAGGTGGAACACATAAAACAAAGAAATGTAAAAGATAACGAGATTTTAAAGAAAAATAAGATATGAAATCCAAAGTGGAAAACAATATCAACAAAATTGAAAAAAAACATAAGACTTTAAGGACACAATTTCTTTCTCTTTTTAGAATTTGTGACTTAAGAGAGGAGCAAACTTGCAAAGCACAAAATTTTTTAAATCTAAAATTCAAAAAATAGTTATCTGAATATAGATACAGTATTATCAGCAACCGAGGTTATGATCCCAAACGATGCGAATCCCTTTTGCAGACAACCTAAGAACCCTGGAACTCAAAGGAATAAGAAATATTGAATTACTAAGAATATGGCTAAGATGAACAAATTGCAATCCTAATGGGCAAGAACAGATTACAGCGAAATAAGGTGCGACCAAAGTTTACGACATCATTATGAAGTATGAACCAAGAAAGTTGGGTTGACAAAAGTGGGGAAATATACTATTGCTATATTGCGTTTTTAGGTATCGGAACGAGCTTCAGATTTGATATATTATAGTAGTCATTTTGATGCCGAAATTAATAGTTATAACAGTTTTCAGTTACAACCCCAATTAATACCTTCTTTTTGTTTTTACACTGTGAAATGTATTGGCTCTCTTGTTTTTCTCAAGAAGAAAGAAAGGTGTAACACATAAAACAAAGAAAAGTAAAAGATAACGAGATTTCAAAGAAAAATAAGATATGAAATCCAAAGTGGAAAACAATGTCAACAAAATTGAAATAAAAGACAAGACTTTAAGGACACAATTTCTTTCCCTTTTTGGAATTTGTGACTTAAGTGAGGAGAAAACTTGCAAAGCAAAAATTTTTTAAATCTAAAATTCAAAAAATAGATATGTGAAGATAGATTCACTATTATCAACAACCAAGGTTATGATCCCAAACGATGCGAATCCCTTTTGCGGACAACCTAATAACCCTAGAACTCAAAGGAATAAGAAAGATTGAATTACTAAGAATATGGCTAAGATGAACAAATTGCAATCCTAAAGGGCAAGAACAGATTACAACGAAATAAGGTGCCACCAAAGTTTAAGACATCATTATGTACTATTAACCATGAAAGTTGGGTTGACAAAAGTGGGGAAATATACGATTGCTACGGTGCGTTCTTAGGTATCGGAACGAGCTTCAGATTTGATATATTATAGTAGTCATTTCGATGCACAAATTAATAGTTATAACAGTTTTAAGTTACAACCCCAATTAATACCTTCTTTGTGTTTTTACACTGTGAACTGTATTAGCTCACTTGTTTTTCTCAAGAAGGCAGAAAGGTGTAACATATAAAACAAAGAAAAGTAAAAGATAACGAGATTTTAAAGAAAAATAAGATATGAAATCCAAAGTGGAAAAACAAGGTCAACAAAATTGAAATAAAAGACAAGACTTTAAGGACACAATTTCTTTCTCTTTTTGGAATTTGTGACTTAAGAGAGGAGAAAACCTCCAAAGCAAAAAAACCTTTAATTCTAAAATTCAAAAAATAGATATGTGAATATAGATACATTATTATCAACAACCGAGGTTATGATCCCAAACGATGCGAATCCCTTTTGCGGACAACCTAAGAGCCCTGGAACTCAAAGGAATAAGAAAGATTGAATTACTAAGAATATGGCTAAGATGAACAAATTGCAATCCTAAAGGGCAAGAACAGAATACAGCGAAATAAGGTGCGACCAAAGTATAAGACATCATTATGAAATATGAACCATGAAAGTTGGGTTGACAAAAGTGGGAAAATATACGATTGCTACGGTGCGTTTTTAGGTATCGGAACGAGCTTCAGATTTGATATATTATAGTAGTCATTTCGATGCACAAATTAATAGTTATAACAGTTTTAAGTTACAACCCCAATCAATACCTTCTTTTTGTTTTTACACTGTGAAATGTATTGGCTCTCTTGTTTTTCTCAAGAAGAAAGAAAGGAGTAACACATAAAACAAAGAAAAGTAAAAGATAACGAGATTTCAAAGAAAAATATGATATGAAATCCAAAGTGGAAAACAATGTCAACAAAATTGAAATAAAACACAAGACTTTAAGGACACAATTTCTTTCTCTTTTTGGAATTTGTTACTTAAGAGAGGAGAAAACCTCCAAAGCATAAAATTTTTTATATCTAAAATTCAAAAAATAGATATGTGAAGATAGATACACTATTATAAGCAACCAAGGTTATGATCCCAAACGATGCGAATCCCTTTTGCGGACAACCTAAGAACTCTGGAACTCAAAGGAATAAGAAAGATTGAATTACTAAGCATATGGATAAGATGAACAAATTGCAATCCTAAAGGGCAAGAACAGATTACAGCGAAATAAGGTGCGACCAAAGTTTAAGACATCATTATGAAGTATGAACCATGAAAGTTGGGTTGAAAAAAGTGGGGAAATATACTATTGCTATGGTGCGTTTTTAGGTATCAGAACGAGCTTCAGATTTGATATATTATAGTAGTCATTTTGATGCCGAAATTAATAGTTATAACAGTTTTAAGTTACAACCCCAATTAATACCTTCTTTTTGTTTTTACACTGTGAAATGTATTAGCTCTTTTTTTTTCTCAAGAATAAAGAAAGGTGGAACACATAAAACAAAGAAAAGTAAAAGATAACGAGATTTTAAAGAAAAATAAGATATGAAATCCAAAGTGGAAAACAATATCAACAAAATTGAAAAAAAACATAAGACTTTAAGGACACAATTTCTTTCTCTTTTTAGAATTTGTGACTTAAGAGAGGAGCAAACTTGCAAAGCACAAAATTTTTTAAATCTAAAATTCAAAAAATAGTTATCTGAATATAGATACAGTATTATCAGCAACCGAGGTTATGATCCCAAACGATGCGAATCCCTTTTGTAGACAACCTAAGAACCCTGGAACTCAAAGGAATAAGAAATATTGGATTACTAAGAATATGGCTAAGATGAACAAATTGCAATCCTAATGGGCAAGAACAGATTACAGCGAAATAAGGTGCGACCAAGTGGGGAAATATACTATTGCTATATTGCGTTTTTAGGTATCGGAACGAGATTCAGATTTGATATATTATAGTAGTCATTTTGATGCCGAAATTAATAGTTATAACAGTTTTCAGTTACAACCCCAATTAATACCTTCTTTTTGTTTTTACACTGTGAAATGTATTGGCTCTCTTGTTTTTCTCAAGAAGAAAGAAAGGTGTAACACATAAAACAAAGAAAAGTAAAAGATAACGAGATTTCAAAGAAAAATAAGATAAGAAATCCAAAGTGGAAAACAATGTCAACAAAATTGAAATAAAAGACAAGACTTTAAGGACACAATTTCTTTCTCTTTTTGGAATTTGTGACTTAAGAGAGGAGAAAACCTCCAAAGCAAAAAAAAATTTAATTCTAAAATTCAAAAAATAGATATGTGAATATAGATACATTATTATCAACAACCGAGGTTATGATGTCAAACGATGCGAATCCCTTTTGCGGACAACCTAATAACCCTAGAACTCAAAGGAATAAGAAAGATTGAATTACTAAGAATATGGCTAAGATGAACAAATTGCAATCCTAAAGGGCAAGAACAGACTACAGCGAAATAAGGTGCGACCAAAGTATAAGACATCATTATGAAGTATGAACCATGAAAGTTGGGTTGACAAAAGTGGGGAAATATACGATTGCTACGGTGCGTTCTTAGGTATCGGAACGAGCTTCAGATTTGATTTTTTTTAGTAGTCATTTCGATGCACAAATTAATAGTTATAACAGTTTTAAGTTACAACCCCAATTAATACCTTCTTTTTGTTTTTACACTGTGAAATGTATTGGCTCTCTTGTTTTTCTCAAGAAGAAAGAAAGGTGTAACACATAAAACAAAGAAAAGTAAAAGATAACGAGATTTCAAAGAAAAATATGATATGAAATCCAAAGTGGAAAACAATGTCAACAAAATTGAAATAAAACACAAGACTTTAAGGACACAATTTCTTTCTCTTTTTGGAATTTGTTACTTAAGAGAGGAGAAAACCTCCAAAGCATAAAAGTTTTTAAATCTAAAATTCAAAAAATAGATATGTGAAGATAGATACACTATTATAAGCAACCAAGGTTATGATCCCAAACGATGCGAATCCCTTTTGCGGACAAACTAAGAACCCTGGAAATCATAGGAATAAGAAAGATTGAATTACTAAGAATATGGATAAGATGAACAAATTGCAATCCAAAATGGCAAGAACAGATTACAACGAAATAAGGTGCGACCAAAGTTTAAGACATCATTATGTACTATGAACCATGAAAGTTGGGTTGACAAAACTGGGGAAATATACGATTGCTACGGTGTGTTTTTAGGTATCGGAACGAGCTTCAGATTTGATAAATTATAGTAGTCATTTCGATGCCGAAATTAATAGTTATAACAGTTTTAAGTTACAACCCCAATTAATACCTTCTTTGTGTTTTTACACTGTGAACTGTATTAGCTCACTTGTTTTTCTCAAAAAGGAAGAAAGGTGTAACATATAAAACAAAGAAAAGTAAAAGATAACGAGATTTTAAAGAAAAATAAGATATGAAATCCAAAGTGGAAAAACAATGTCAACAAAATTGAAATAAAAGACAAGACTTTAAGGACACAATTTCTTTCTCTTTTTGGAATTTGTGACTTAAGAGAGGAGAAAACCTCCAAAAAAAAAAATTTAATTCTAAAATTTAAAAAATAGATATGTGAATATAGATACATTATTATCAACAACCGAGGTTATGATCCCAAACGATGCGAATCCCTTTTGCGGACAACCTAAGAACCCTGGAACTCAAAGGAATAAGAAAGATTGAATTACTAAGAATATGGCTAAGATGAACAAATTGCAATCCTAAAGGGCAAGAACAGATTACAGCGAAATAAGGTGCGACCAAAGTATAAGACATCATTATGAAATATGAACCATGAAAGTTGGGTTGACAAAAGTGGGAAAATATACGATTGCTACGGTGCGTTTTTAGGTATCGGAACGAGCTTCAGATTTGATATATTATAGTAGTCATTTCGATGCACAAATTAATAGTTATAACAGTTTTAAGTTACAACCCCAATTAATACCTTCTTTTTGTTTTTACACTGTGAAATGTATTGGCTCTCTTGTTTTTCTCAAGAAGAAAGAATGGAGTAACACATAAAACAAAGAAAAGTAAAAGATAACGAGATTTCAAAGAAAAATATGATATGAAATCCAAAGTGGAAAACAATGTCAACAAAATTGAAATAAAACACAAGACTTTAAGGACACAATTTCTCTCTCTTTTTGGAATTTGTTACTTAAGAGAGGAGAAAACCTCCAAAGCATAAAAGTTTTTAAATCTAAAATTCAAAAAATAGATATGTGAAGATAGATACACTATTATAAGCAACCAAGGTTATGATCCCAAACGATGCGAATCCCTTTTGCGGACAACCTAAGAACCCTGGAACTCAAAGGAATAAGAAAGATTGAATTACTAAGAATATGGATAAGATGAACAAATTGCAATCCTAAAGGGCAAGAACAGATTACAGCGAAATAAGGTGCGACCAAAGTTTAAGACATCATTATGAAGTATGAACCATGAAAGTTGGGTTGACAAAAGTGGGGAAATATACTATTGCTATGGTGCGTTTTTAGGTATCAGAACGAGCTTCAGATTTTATATATTATAGTAGTTATTTTGATGCCGAAATTAATAGTTATAACAGTTTTAAGTTACAACCCCAATTAATACCTTCTTTTTGTTTTTACACTGTGAAATGTATTAGCTCTCTTGTTTTTCTCAAGAATAAAGAAAGGTGGAACACATAAAACAAATAAAAGTAAAAGATAACGAGATTTTAAAGAAAAATAAGATATGAAATCCAAAGTGGAAAACAATATCAACAAAATTGAAAAAAAACATAAGACTTTAAGGACACAATTTCTTTCTCTTTTTAGAATTTGTGACTTAAGAGAGGAGAAAACTTGCAAAGCATAAAATTTTTTAAATCTAAAATTCAAAAAATAGTTATCTGAAGATAGATACAGTATTATCAGCAACCGAGGTTATGATCCCAAACGATGCGAATACCTTTTGCGGACAACCTAAGAACCCTGGAACTCAAAGGAATAAGAAAGATTGAACTACTAAGAATATGGCTAAGATGAACAAATTGCAATCCTAAAGGGCAAGAACAGATTATAGCGAAATAAGGTGCGACCAAATTATAAGACATCATTATGAAGTATGAACCATGAAAGTTGGATTGACAAAAGTGGGGAAATATACGATTGCTACGGTGCGTTTTTAGGTATCGGAACGAGCTTCAGATTTGATATATTATAGTAGTCATTTCAATGCACAAATTAATAGTTATAACAGTTTTAAGTTACAACCCCAATTAATACCTTCTTTTTGTTTTTACACTGTGAAATGTATTAGCTCTCTTGTTTTTCTCAAGAATAAAGAAAGGTGGAACACATAAAACAAAGAAAAGTAAAAGATAACGAGATTTTAAAGAAAAATAAGATATGAAATCCAAAGTGGAAAACAATATCAACAAAATTGCAAAAAAAAACATAAGACTTTAAGGACACAATTTCTTTCTCTTTTTGGAATTTGTGACTTAAGAGAGGAGAAAACTTGCAAAGCACAAAATTTTTTAAATCTAAAATTCAAAAAATAGTTATCTGAAGATAGATACACTATTATCAACAACCGAGGTTATGATCCCAAACGATGCGAATCCCTTTGGCGGACAACCTAAGAACCCTGGAACTCAAAGGAATAAGAAATATTGAATTACTAAGAATATGGCTAAGATGAACAAATTGCAATCCTAATGGGCAAGAACAGATTACAGCGAAATAAGGTGCGACCAAAGTTTAAGACATCATTATGAAGTATGAACCAAGAAAGTTGGGTTGACAAAAGTGGGGAAATATACTATTGCTATATTGCGTTTTTAGGTATCGGAACGAGCTTCAGATTTGATATATGATAGTAGTCATTTCGATGCACAAATTAATAGTTATAACAGTTTTAAGTTACAACCCCAATTAATACCTTCTTTTTGTTTTTACACTGTGAAATGTATTGGCTCTCTTGTTTTTCTCAAGAAGAAAGAAAGGTGTAACACATAAAACAAAGAAAAGTAAAAGATAACGAGATTTCAAAGAAAAATATGATATGAAATCCAAAGTGGAAAACAATGTCAACAAAATTGAAATAAAACACAAGTCTTTAAGGACAGAATTTCTTTCTCTTTTTGGAATTTGTTACTTAAGAGAGGAGAAAACCTCCAAAGCATAAAAGTTTTTAAATCTAAAATTCAAAAAATAGATATGTGAAGATAGATACACTATTATAAGCAACCAAGGTTATGATCCCAAACGATGCGAATCCCTTTTGCGGACAACCTAAGAACCCTGGAACTCAAAGGAATAAGAAAGATTGAATTACTAAGAATATGGATAAGATGAACAAATTGCAATCCTAAATGGCAAGAACAGATTACAGCGAAATAAGGTGCGACCAAAGTTTAAGACATCATTATGAAGTATGAACCATGAAAGTTGGGTTGACAAAAGTGGGGAAATATACTATTGCTATGGTGCGTTTTTAGGTATCCGAACGAGCTTCAGATTTGATATATTATAGTAGTCATTTTGATGCCGAAATTAATAGTTATAACAGTTTTAACTTATAACCCCAATTAATACCTTCTTTTTGTTTTTACACTGTGAAATGTATTAGCTCTCTTGTTTTTCTCAAGAATAAAGAAAGGTGGAACACATAAAACAAAGAAAAGTAAAAGATAACGAGATTTTAAAGAAAAATAAGATATGAAATCCAAAGTGGAAAACAATATCAACAAAATTGCAAAAAAAAACATAAGACTTTCAGGACACAATTTCTTTCTCTTTTTAGAATTTGTGACTTAAGAGAGGAGAAAACTTGCAAAGCACAAAATTTTTTAAATCTAAAATTCAAAAAATAGTTATTTGAAGATAGATACACTATTATCAACAACCGAGGTTATGATCCCAAACGATGCGAATCCCTTTGGCGGACAACCTAAGAACCCTGGAACTCAAAGGAATAAGAAATATTGAATTACTAAGAATATGGCTAAGATGAACAAATTGCAATCCTAATGGGCAAGAACAGATTACAGCGAAATAAGGTGCGACCAAAGTTTAAGACATCATTATGAAGTATGAACCAAGAAAGTTGGGTTGACAAAAGTGGGGAAATATACTATTGCTATATTGCATTTTTAGGTATCGGAACGAGCTTCAGATTTGATATATGATAGTAGTCATTTCGATGCACAAATTAATAGTTATAACTGTTTTAAGTTACAACCCCAATTAATACCTTCTTTTTGTTTTTACACTGTGAAATGTATTGGCTCTCTTGTTTTTCTCAAGAAGAAAGAAAGGTGTAACACATAAAACAAAGAAAAGTAAAAGATAACGAGATTTCGAAGAAAAATATGATATGAAATCCAAAGTGGAAAACAATGTCAACAAAATTGAAATAAAACACAAGACTTTAAGGACACAATTTCTTTCTCTTTTTGGAATTTGTGACTTAAGAGAGGAGAAAACCTACAAAGCATAAATATTTTTAAATCTAAAATTCAAAAAATAGATATGTGAAGATAGGTACACTATTATAAGCAACCAAGGTTATGATCCCAAATGATGCGAATCCCTTTTGCGGACAACCTAAGAACCCTGGAACTCAAAGGAATAAGAAAGATTGAATTACTAAGAATATGGCTAAGATAAACAAATTGCAATCCTAAATGGCAAGAACAGATTACAACGAAATAAGGTGCGACCAAAGTTTAAGACATCATTATGTACTATGAACCATGAAAGTTGGGTTGACAAAAGTGGGGAAATATACGATTGCTACGGTGTGTTTTTAGGTATCGAAACGAGCTTCAGATTTGATATATGATAGTAGTCATTTCGATGCACAAATTAATAGTTATAATAGTTTTAAGTTACAACCCCAATTAATACCTTCTTTTTGTTTTTACACTGTGAACTGTATTAGCACTCTTGTTTTTCTCAAGAATAAAGAAAGGTGGAACACATAAAACAAAGAAAATTAGAAGATAACGAGATTTTAAAGAAAAATAATATATGAAATCCAAAGTGGAAAACAAAGTCAACAAAATTGAAATAAAAGACAAGACTTTAAGGACACAATTTCTTTCTCGTTTTGGAATTTGTGACTTAAGAGAGGAGAAAACTTGCAAAGCACAAAAGTTTTTCAATCTAAAATTTAAAAAATAGTTATGTGAAGATAGATACAATATTATCAGCAACTGAGGTTATGATCCCAAACGATGCGAATCCCTTTTGCGGACAACCTAAGAACCCTGGAACTCAAAGGAATAAGAAAGATTGAATTACTAAGAATATGGCTAAGATGAACAAATTGCAATCCTAATGGACAAGAACAGATTACAACGAAATAAGGTGCGACCAAAGTTTAAGACCTCATTATGAAGTATGAACCATGAAAGTTGGGTTGACCAAAGTAGGGAAATATACCATTGCTACGGTTTGTCTTTAGGTATCGGAATGAGCTTTAGATTTGATATGTGATAGTAGTCATTTCGATGCACAAATTAATAGTTATAATAGGTTTAAGTTACAACCCCAATTAATACCTTCTTTTTGTTTTCACACTGTGAACTGTATTAGCTCTCTTGTTTTTCTCAAGAATAAAGAAAGGTGGAACATATAAAACAAAGAAAAGTAGAAAATAACGAGATTTTAAAGAAAAATAATATATGAAATCCAAAGTGGAAAACAATGTCAACATAATTGAAATAAAAGACAAGACTTTAAGGACTCAATTTCTTTCTCTTTTTGGAATTTGTGACTAAAGAGAGGAGAAAACCTCCAAAGCACAAAATTTTTTAAATCTAAAATTCAAAAAATAGATATGTGAAGATAGATACATTATTATCAGCAACCGAGGTTATGATCCATAACGATGCGAATCCCTTTTGCGGACAATCTAAGAACCCTGGAACTCCAAGGAATAAGAAAGATTGAATTACTAAGAATATGGCTAAGATGAACAAATTGCAATCCTAAATGGCAAGAACAGATTACAGCGAAATAAGGTGCGACCAAAGTATAAGACATCATTATGAAGTATGAACCATGAAAGTTGGGTTGATAAAAGTGCGGAAATATACGATTGCTACGGTGCATTTTTAGGTATCGGAACGAGCTTCAGATTTGATATATTATAGTAGTCATTTCGATGCACAAATTATTAGTTATAACAGTTTTAAGTTACAACCCCAATTAATACCTTCTTTTTCTTTTTACACTGTGAACTGTATTAGCTCTCTTGTTTTTCTCAAGAATAAAGAAAGGTGGAACCATAAAACAAAGAAAAGTAGAAGATAATGAGATTTTAAAGAAAAATAAGATATGAAATCCAAAGTGGAAAACAATGTCAACAAAATTGAAATAAAAGGGAAGACTTTAAGGACACAATTTCTTTCTCTTTTTAGAATTTGTGACTTAAGAGAGGAGAAACTTGCAAAGTATAAAATTTTTTAAATCTAAAATTCAAAAAATAGTTATGTGAAGATAGATACACTATTATCAGCAACCGAGTTTATGATCCCAAACGATGCGAATCCCTTTTTTGGAGAACCTAAGAACCCTGGAACTCAAAGGAATAAGAAATATTGAATTACTAAGAATATGGCTAAGATGAACAAATTGCAATCCTAATGGACAAGAACAGATTACAACGAAATAAGGTGCGACCAAAGTTTAAGACATCATTATGATGTATAAACCATGAAAGTTGGGTTGACAAAAGTAGGGAAATATACTATTGCTACGGTGTGTTTTTAGGTATCGGAACGAGCTTTAGATTTGATATATGATAGTAGTCATTTCGATGCACAAATTAATAGTTATAATAGTTTTAAGTTACAACCCCAATTAATACCTTCTTTTTCTTTTTACACTGTGAACTGTATTAGCACTCTTGTTTTTCTCAAGAATAAAGAAAGGTGGAACACATAAAACAAAGACAATTAGAAGATAACGAGATTTTAAAGAAAAATAAGATATGAAATCCAAAGTGGAAAACAATGTCAACATAATTGAAATAAAAGACAAAACTTTAAGGACTCAATTTCTTTCTCTTTTTGGAATTTGTGACTAAAGAGAGGAGAAAACCTCCAAAGCACAAAATTTTTTAAATCTAAAATTCAAAAAATAGATATGTGAGGATTACAACGAAATAAAGTGCCACCAAAGTTTAAGACATCATTATGTACTATGAACCATGAATGTAGGGTTGACAAAAGTGGGGAATATACGATTGCTACGGTGTGTTTTTAGGTATCAGAACGACCTTCAGATTTGATATATTATAGTAGTCATTTCGATGCACAAATTAATAGTTATAACAGTTTTAAGTTACAACCCCAATTAATACCTTCTTTTTGTTTTTACACTATGAACTGTATTAGTTCTCCTATTTTTCTCAAGAATAAAGAAAGATGGAACACATAAAACAAAGAAAAGTAGAAGATAATGAGATTTTAAAGAAAAATAAGATATGAAATACAAAGTGGAAAACAATGTCAACAAAATTGAATTAAAAGAGAAGACTTTAAGGACACAATTTCTTTCTCTTTTTGGAATTTGTCACTTAAGAGAGGAGAAAACTTGGAAAGCACAAAATTTTTTAAATCTAAAATTCAAAAAATAGTTATGTGAAGATAGATACAATATTATCAGCAACCGAGGTTATGATCCCAAACGATGCGAATCCCTTTTGCGGACAACCTAAGAACCCTGGAACTTAAAGGAATAAGAAAGATTGAATTACTAAGAATATGGCTAAGATGAACAAATTGCAATCCTAATGGACAAGAACAGATTACAACGAAATAAGGTGCGACCAAAGTTTAAGACATCATTATGAAGTATAAACCATGAAAGTTGGGTTGAGCAAAGTAGGGAAATATACTATTGTTACGGTTTGTTTTTAGGTATCAGAACGAGCTTTAGATTTGATATATGATAGTAGTCATTTCGATGCACAAATTAATAGTTATAATAGTTTTAAGTTACAACCCCAATTAATACCTTCTTTTTGTTTTTACACTGTAAACTGTATTAGCTCTCTTGTTTTTCTCAAGAATAAAGAAAGGTGGAACACATAAAACAAAGAAAAGTAGAAGATAACGAGATTTTAAAGAAAAATAAGATATGAAATCAAAAGTGGAAAAACAATGTCAACAAAATTTAAATAAAAGACAAGACTTTAAGGACACAAATTCTTTCTCTTTTTGGAATTTGTGACTTAAGAGAGGAGTAAACTTGCAAAGCACAAATTGTTTTAAATCTAAAATTCAAAAAATAGTTATCTGAAGATAGATACACTATTATCAGCAACCGAGGTTTTGATCCCAAAAGATGCGAATCCCTTTTGCGGACAACCTAAGAACCCTGGAACTCAAAGGAATAAGAAATATTGAATTACTAAGAATATGGCTAAGATGAACAAATTGCAATCCTAACCGACAAGAACAGATTACAACGAAATAAGGTGCGACCAAAGTTTAAGACATCATTATGAAGTATTACCCATGAAAGTTGGGTTGACAAAAGTAGGAAAATATACTATTGCTACGGTTTGTTTTTAGGTTTCGGAACGAGCTTTAGATTTGATATATGATAGTAGTCATTTCGATGCACAAATTAATAGTTATAATAGTTTTAAGTTACAACCCCAATTAATACCTTCTTTTTGTTTTTACACTTTGAACTGTATTAGCTCTCTTGTTTTTCTCAAGAATAAAGAAAGGTGGAACACATAAAACAAAGAAAAGTAGAAGATAACGAGATTTTAAAGAAAAATAAGATATGAAATCCAAAGTGGAAAACAATGTCAACAAAATTGAAATAAAACACAAGAGTTTAAGGACACAATTTCTTTCTCTTTTTGGAATTTGTGACTCAAGAGAGGTAAAAATTTGCAAAGCACAAAATTTTTTAAATCTAAAATTCAAAAAATAGTTAACTGAAGATATATACACTATTATCAGCAACCGAGGTTATAATCCCAAAAGATGTGAATCCTTTTTGTGGACAACCTACGAACCCTAGCACTCAAAGGAATAAGAAATATTGAATTAGTAAGAATATGGCTAAGAAGAACAAATTGCAATCCTAATGGGTGAGAAAAGATTACAGCGAAATAAGGTGCGACCAAAGTTTAAGACATCATTATGATGTATGAACCATGAAAGTTGGGTTGAAAAAAGTGGGGAAATATGCTATTGCTATGGTGCGTTTTTAGGTATCGGAACGAGCTTCAGATTTGATATATTAGAGTAGTCATTTTGATGCCGAAATTAATAGTTATAACAGTTTTAAGTTACAACCCCAATTAATACCTTCTTTTTGTTTTTACACTGTGAACTGTATTAGTTCTCTTGTTTTTCTCAAGAAGAAAAAAAGGTGTAACACATAAAACAAAGAGAGGTAAAATATAACGAGATTTTAAAGAAAAATAAGATATGAAATCCAAAGTGGAAAAACAATGTCAACAAAATTTAAATAAAAGACAAGACTTTAAGGACACAATTTCTTTCTCTTTTTGGAATTTATGACTTAAGAGAGGAGAAAACCGCCAAAGCATAAAAGTTTTTAAATCTAAAATTCAAAAAATAGATATGTGAAGATAGATACACTATTATAAGCAACCAAGGTTATGATCCCAAACGATGCGAATCCCTTTTGCAGACAACCTAAGAACCCTGGAACTCAAAGGAATAAGAAAGATTGAATTACTAAGAATATGGCCAAGATGGACAAATTGCAATCCTAAAGGGAAAGAACAGATTACAGCGAAATAAGGTGCGACCAAAGTTTAAGACATCATTATGAAGTATGAACCATGAAAGTTGGGTTGACAAAAGTGGGGAAATATATTATTGCTATGGTGCGTTTTTAGGTATCGGAACGAGCTTCAGATTTGATATATTATAGTAGTCATTTTGATGACAAAATTAGTAGTTATAACAGTTTTAAGTTACAACCCGAATTAATACCTTCTTTTTGTTTTTACACTGTGAAATGTATTAGATCTCTTGTTTTTCTCAAGAATAAAGAAAGGTGGAACACATAAAACAAAGAAAAGTAAAAGATAACGAGATTTTAAAGAAAAATAAGATATGAAATCCAAAGTGGGAAAACAATGTCAACAAAATTGAAATAAAAGACAAGACTTTAAGGACACAATTTCTTTCTCTTTTTGGAATTTGTGACTCAAGAGAGGAGAAAACCTCCAAAGCACAAAATTTTTTAAATCTAAAATTCAAAAAATAGATATGTGAAGATAGATGCACTATTATCTGCAACCGAGGTTATGATCCCAAACGATGCGAATCCCTTTTGCGGACAACCTAAGAACCTTGGAACTCAAAGGAATAAGAAATATTGAATTACTAAGAATATGGCTAAGATGGACAAATTGCATTCCTAATGGGCAAGAACAGATTACAGCGAAATAAGGTGCGACCAAAGTTTAAGACATCATTATGAAGTATGAACCATGAAAGTTGGGTTGACAAAAGTGGGCAAATATACTATTGCTATATTGCGTTTTTAGGTATCGGAACGAGCCTCAGATTTGATATATTATAGTAGTCATTTTGATGCCGAAATTAATAGTTATAACAGTTTTCAGTTACAACCCCAATTAATACCTTCTTTTTGTTTTTACACTATGAACTGTATTAGCTCTCTTGTTTTTCTCAAGAAGAAAGAAAGGTGTAACACATAAAACAAAGAGAGGTAAAATATAACGAGATTTTAAAGAAAAATAAGATATGAAATCCAAAGTGGAAAAACAATGTCAACAAAATTTAAATAAAAGACAAGACTTTAAGGACACAATTTCTTCCGCTTTTTGGAATTTAAGACTTAAGAGAGGAGAAAACCTCGAAAGCATAAAATTTTTTAAATCTAAAATTCAAAAAATAGATATGTGAAGATAGATACACTATAATAAGCAACCAAGGTTATGATCCCAAACGATGCGAATCCCTTTTGCGGACAACCTAAGAACCCTGGAACTCAAAGGAATAAGAAAGATTGAATTACTAAGAATATGGCTAACATGAACAAATTGCAATCCTAAAGGGAAAGAACAGACTACAGCGAAATAAGGTGCGACCAAAGTTTAAGACATTATTATGAAGTATGAACCATGAAAGTTGGGTTGACAAAAGTGGGGAAATATACTATTGCTATGGTGCGTTTTTAGGTATCGGAACGAGCTTCAGATTTGATATATTATAGTAGTCATTTTGATGCCGAAATTAATAGTTATAACAGTTTTATGTTACAACCCCAATTAATACCTTCTTTTTGTTTTTACACTGTGAAATGTATTTGCTCTCTTGTTTTTCTCAAGAATAAAGAAAGGTGGAACACATAAAACAAAGAAAAGTAGAAGATAACGAGATTTTAAAGAAAAATAAGATATGAAATCCAAAGTGGAAAACAATGTCAACAAAATTGAAATAAAACACAAGACTTTAAGGACACAATTTCTTTCTCTTTTTGGAATTTGTGACTCAAGAGAGGTTAAAATTTGCAAAGCACAAAATTTTTTAAATCAAAAATTCAAAAAATAGTTATCTGAAGATAGATACACTATTATCAGCAACCGAGGTTATGATCACAAACGATGTGAATCCCTTTTGCGGACAACCTACGAACCCTAGAACTCAAAGGAATAAGAAATATTGAATTACTAAGAATATGGCTAAGATGAACAAATTGCAATCCTAATGGGTAAGAACAGATTACAGCGAAATAAGGTGCGACCAAAGTTTAAGACATCATTATGAAGTATGAACCATGAAAGTTAGGTTGAGAAAAGTGGGGAAATATGCTATTGCTATGGTGCGTTTTTAGGTATCGGAACGAGCTTCAGATTTGATATATTAGAGTAGTCATTTTGATGCCGAAATTAATAGTTATAACAGTTTTAAGTTACAACCCCAATTAATACCTTCTTTTTGTTTTTACACTGTGAACTGTATTAGTTCTCTTTTTATTCTCAAGAAGAAAAAAAGGTGTAACACATAAAACAAAGAGAGGTAAAATATAACGAGATTTTAAAGAAAAATAAGATATGAAATCCAAAGTGGAAAAACAATGTCAACAAAATTTAAATAAAAGACAAGACTTTAAGCACACAATTTCTTTCTCTTTTTGGAATTTATGACTTAAGAGAGGAGAAAACCGCCAAAGCATAAAAGTTTTTAAATCTAAAATTCAAAAAATAGATATGTGAAGATGGATACACTATTATAAGCAACCAAGGTTATGATCCCAAACGATGCGAATCCCTTTTGCAGACAACCTAAGAACCCTGGAACTCAAAGGAATAAGAAAGATTGAATTACTAAGAATATGGCCAAGATGGACAAATTGCAATCCTAAAGGGAAAGAACAGATTACAGCGAAATAAGGTGCGACCAAAGTTTAAGACATCATTATGAAGTATGAACCATGAAAGTTGGGTTGACAAAATTAGGGAAATATACGATTGCTACGGTGTGTTTTTAGGTATCGGAACGAGCTTTAGATTTGATATATGATAGTAGTCATTTCGATGCACAAATTAATAGTTATAATAGTTTTAAGTTACAACCCCAATTAATACCTTCTTTTTGTTTTTACACTGTGAACTGTATTAGCTCTCTTGTTTTTCTCAAGAATAAAGAAAGGTGGAACACATAACACAAAGAATAGTAGAAGATAACGAGATTTTAAAGAAAAATAAGATATGAAATCCAAAGTGGAAAACAATGTCAACAAAATTGAAATAAAACACAAGACTTTAAGGACACAATTTCTTTCTATTTTTGGAATTTATGACTTAAGAGAGGAGAAAACATCCAGAGCATAAAATTTTTTAAATCTAAAATTCAAAAAATAGATATGTGAAGATAGATACACTATAATAAGCGACCAAGGTTATGATCCCAAACGATACGAATCCCTTTTGCGGACAACCTAAGAACCCTGGAACTCAAAGGAATAAGAAAGATTGAATTACTAAGAATATGGCTAAGATGGACAAATTGCAATCCTAAAGGGAAAGAACAGACTACAGCGAAATAAGGTGCGACCAAAGTTTAAGACATTATTATGAAGTATGAACCATGAAAGTTGGGTTGACAAAAGTGGGGAAATATACTATTCCTATGGTGCGTTTTTAGGTATCGGAACGAGCTTCAGATTTGATATATTATAGTAGTCATTTTGATGCCGAAATTAATAGTTATAACAGTTTTATGTTACAACCCCAATTAATACCTTCTTTTTGTTTTTACACTGTGAAATGTATTTGCTCTCTTGTTTTTCTCAAGAATAAAGAAAGGTGGAACACATAAAACAAAGAAAAGTAGAAGATAACGAGATTTTAAAGAAAAATAAGATATGAAATCCAAAGTGGAAAACAATGTCAACAAAATTGAAATAAAACACAAGACTTTAAGGACCCAATTTCTTTCTCTTTTTGAAATTTGTGACTCAAGAGAGGTGAAAATTTGCAAAGCACAAAATTTTTTAAATCTAAAATTCAAAAAATAGTTATCTGAAGATAGATACACTATTATCAGCAACCGAGGTTATGATCCCAAACGATGTGAATCCCTTTTGCGGACAACCTACGAACCCTAGAACTCAAAGGAATAAGAAATATTGAATTACTAAGAATATGGCTAAGATGAACAAATTGCAATCCTAATAGGTAAGAACAAATTACAGCGAAATAAGGTACGAACAAAGTTTAAGACATCATTATGAAGTATGAACCATGAAAGTTGGGTTGACAAAAGTGGGGAAATATGCTATTGCTATGGCGCGTTTTTAGGTATCGGAACGAGCTTCAGATTTGTTATATTAGAGTAGTCATTTTGATGCAGAAATTAATAGTTATAATAGTTTTAAGTTAAAACCCCAATTAATACCTTCTTTTTGTTTTTACACTGTGAACTGTATTAGCTCTCTTGTTTTTCTCAAGAAGAAAGAAAGGTGTAACACATAAAACAAAGAGAGGTAAAATATAACGAGATTTTAAAGAAAAATAAGATATGAAATCCAAAGTGGAAAAACAATGTCAACAAAATTTAAATAAAAGAAAAGACTTTAAGGACACAATTTCTTTCTCTTTTTGGAATTTAAGACTTAAGAGAGTAGAAAACCTCCAAAGCATAAAAAATTTTAAATCTAAAATTCAAAAAATAGATATGTGAAGATAGATACACTATTATCAGCAACCAAGGTTATGATCCCAAACGATGCCAATCCCTTTTGCGGACAACCTAGGAACCCTGAAACTGAAAGGAATAAGAAAGATTGAATTACTTAGAATATGGCTAAGATGAACAAATTGCAATCCTAAAGGGCAAGAACAGATTACAACGAAATAAGGTGCCACCAAAGTTTAAGACATCATTATGTACTATGAACCATGAAAGTTGGGTTGACAAAATTAGGGAAATATACGATTGCTATGGTGTGTTTTTAGGTATCGGAACGAGCTTTAGATTTGATATATGATAGTAGTCATTTCGATGCACAAATTAATAGTTATAATAGTTTTAAGTTACAACCCCAATTAATACCTTCTTTTTGTTTTTACACTGTGAACTGTATTAGCTCTCTTGTTTTTCTCAAGAATAAAGAAAGGTGGAACACATAAAACAAAGAAAAGTAGAAGATAATGAGATTTTAAAGAAAAATAAGATATGAAATACAAAGCGGAAAACAATGTCAACAAAATTGAAATAAAAGAGAAGACTTTAAGGACACAATTTCTTTCTCTTTTTGGAATTTGTGACTTAAGAGAGGAGAAAACTTGCAAAGCACAAAATTTTTTAAATCAAAAATACAAAAAATAGTTATGTGCAGATAGATACAATATTATCAGCAACCGAGGTTATGATCCCAAACGATAAGAATCCCTTTTGCGGACAACCGAAGAACCCTGGAACTCAAAGGAATAAGAAATATTGAATTACTAAGAATATGGCTATGATGAACAAATTGCAAACCTAATGGACAAGAACAGATTACAACGAAATAAGGTGCGACCAAAGTTTAAGATATCATTATGAAGTATGAACCATGAAAGTTGGGTTGACAAAAGTGGGGAAATATACTATTGCTATGGTGCGTTTTTAGGTATCAGAACGAGCTTCAGATTTGATATATTATAGTAGTCATTTTGATGCCGAAATTAATAGGTATAACAGTTTTAAGTTAAAACCCCAATTAATACCTTCTTTTTGTTTTTACACTGTGAACTGTATTAGCTCTCTTGTTTTTCTCAAGAAGAAAGAAAGGTGTCACACATAAAACAAAGAGAGGTAAAATATAACGAGATTTTAAAGAAAAATAAGATATGAAATCCAAAGTGGAAAACAATGTCAACAAAATTGAAATAAAACACAAGACTTTAAGGACACAATTTCTTTCTCTTTTTGGAATTTGTGACTCAAGAGAGGTGAAAATTTGCAAAGCACAAAATTTTTTAAATCTAAAATTCAAAAAATAGTTATCTGAAGATAGATACACTATTATCAGCAACCGAGGTTATGATCCCAAACAATGTGAATCCCTTTTGCGGACAACCTACGAACCCTAGAACTCAAAGGAATAAGAAATATTGAATTACTAAGAATATGGCTAAGATGAACAAATTGCAATCCTAATAGGTAAGAACAAATTACAGCGAAATAAGGTGCGAACAAAGTTTAAGACATCATTATGAAGTATGAACCATGAAAGTTGGGTTGACAAAAGTGGGGAAATATGCTATTGCTATGGCGCGTTTTTAGGTATCGGAACGAGCTTCAGATTTGATATATTAGAGTAGTCATTTTGATGCCGAAATTAATAGTTATAACAGTTTTAAGTTAAAACCCCAATTAATACCTTCTTTTTGTTTTTACACTGTGAACTGTATTAGCTCTCTTGTTTTTCTCAAGAAGAAAGAAAGGTGTCACACATAAAACAAAGAGAGGTAAAATATAACGAGATTTTAAAGAAAAATAAGATATGAAATCCAAAGTGGAAAAACAATGTCAACAAAATTTAAATAAAAGAAAAGACTTTAAGGACACAATTTCTTTCTATTTTTGGAATTTATGACTTAAGAGAGGAGAAAACGTCCAGAGCATAAAATTTTTTAAATCTAAAATTCAAAAAATAGATATGTGAAGATAGATACACTATAATAAGCAACCAAGGTTATGATCCCAAACGATGCGAATCCCTTTTGCGGACAACCTAAGAACCTGGAACTCAAAGGAATAAGAAAGATTGAATTACTAAGAATATGGCTAAGATGGACAAATTGCAATCCTAAAGGGAAAGAACAGACTACAGCGAAATAAGGTGCGACCAAAGTTTAAGACATTATTATGAAGTATGAACCATGAAAGTTGGGTTGACAAAAGTGGGGAAATATACTATTGCTATGGTGCGTTTTTAGGTATCGGAACGAGCTACAGATTTGATATATTATAGTAGTCATTTTGATGCCGAAATTAATAGTTATAACAGTTTTATGTTACAACCCCAATTAATACCTTCTTTTTGTTTTTACACTGTGAAATGTATTTGCTCTCTTGTTTTTCTCAAGAATAAAGAAAGGTGGAACACATAAAACAAAGAAAAGTAGAAGATAACGAGATTTTAAAGAAAAATAAGATATGAAATCCAAAGTGGAAAACAATGTCAACAAAATTGAAATAAAACACAAGACTTTAAGGACACAATTTCTTTCTCTTTTTGGAATTTGTGACTCAAGAGAGGTGAAAATTTGCAAAGCACAAAATTTTTTAAATCTAAAATTCAAAAAATAGTTATCTGAAGATAGATACACTATTATCAGCAACCGAGGTTATGATCCCAAACGATGTGAATCCCTTTTGCGGACAACCTACGAACCCTAGAATTCAAAGGAATAAGAAATGTTGAATTGCTAAGAATATGGCTAAGATGAACAAATTGCAATCCTAATGGGTAAGAACAAATTACAGCGAAATAAGGTGCGAACAAAGTTTAAGACATCATTATGAAGTATGAACCATGAAAGTTGGGTTGACAAAAGTGGGGAAATATGCTATTGCTATGGCGCGTTTTTAGGTATCGGAACGAGCTTCAGATTTGATATATTAGAGTAGTCATTTTGATGCCGAAATTAATAGTTATAACAGTTTTAAGTTAAAACCCCAATTAATACCTTCTTTTTGTTTTTACACTGTGAACTGTATTAGCTCTCTTGTTTTTCTCAAGAAGAAAGAAAGGTGTAACACATAAAACAAAGAGAGGTAAAATATAACGAGATTTTAAAGAAAAATAAGATATGAAATCCAAAGTGGAAAAACAATGTCAACAAAATTTAAATAAAAGAAAAGACTTTAAGGACACAATTTCTTTCTATTTTTGGAATTTATGACTTAAGAGAGGAGAAAACGTCCAGAGCATAATATTTTTTAAATCTAAAATTCAAAAAATAGATATGTGAAGATAGATACACTATAATAAGCAACCAAGGTTATGATCCCAAACGATGCGAATCCCTTTTGCGGACAACCTAAGAACCCTGGAACTCAAAGGAATAAGAAAGATTGAATTACTAAGAATATGGCTAAGATGGACAAATTGCAATCCTAAAGGGAAAGAACAGACTACAGCGAAATAAGGTGCGACCAAAGTTTAAGACATTATTATGAAGTATGAACCATGAAAGTTGGGTTGACAAAAGTGGGGAAATATACTATTGCTATGGTGCGTTTTTAGGTATCGGAACGAGCTACAGATTTGATATATTATAGTAGTCATTTTGATGCCGAAATTAATAGTTATAACAGTTTTATGTTACAACCCCAATTAATACCTTCTTTTTGTTTTTACACTGTGAAATGTATTTGCTCTCTTGTTTTTCTCAAGAATAAAGAAAGGTGGAACACATAAAACAAAGAAAAGTAGAAGATAACGAGATTTTAAAGAAAAATAAGATATGAAATCCAAAGTGGAAAACAATGTCAACAAAATTGAAATAAAACACAAGACTTTAAGGACACAATTTCTTTCTCTTTTTGGAATTTGTGACTCAAGAGAGGTGAAAATTTGCAAAGCACAAAATTTTTTAAATCTAAAATTCAAAAAATAGTTATCTGAAGATAGATACACTATTATCAGCAACCGAGGTTATGATCCCAAACGATGTGAATCCCTTTTGCGGACAACCTACGAACCCTAGAACTCAAAGGAATAAGAAATATTGAATTACTAAGAATATGGCTAAGATGAACAAATTGCAATCCTAATGGGTAAGAACAAATTACAGCGAAATAAGGTGCGAACAAAGTTTAAGACATCATTATGAAGTATGAACCATGAAAGTTGGGTTGACAAAAGTGGGGAAATATGCTATTGCTATGGCGCGTTTTTAGGTATCGGAACGAGCTTCAGATTTGATATATTAGAGTAGTCATTTTGATGCCGAAATTAATAGTTATAACAGTTTTAAGTTAAAACCCCAATTAATACCTTCTTTTTGTTTTTACACTGTGAACTGTATTAGCTCTCTTGTTTTTCTCAAGAAGAAAGAAGGTGTAACACATAAAACAAAGAGAGGTAAAATATAACGAGATTTTAAAGAAAAATAAGATATGAAATCCAAAGTGGAAAAACAATGTCAACAAAATTTAAATAAAAGAAAAGACTTTAAGGACACAATTTCTTTCTATTTTTGGAATTTATGACTTAAGAGAGGAGAAAACGTCCAGAGCATAAAATTTTTTAAATCTAAAATTCAAAAAATAGATATGTGAAGATAGATACACTATAATAAGCAACCAAGGTTATGATCCCAAACGATGCGAATCCCTTTTGCAGACAACCTAAGAACCCTGGAACTCAAAGGAATAAGAAAGATTGAATTACTAAGAATATGGCTAAGATGGACAAATTGCAATCCTAAAGGGAAAGAACAGACTACAGCGAAATAAGGTGCGACCAAAGTTTAAGACATTATTATGAAGTATGAACCATGAAAGTTGGGTTGACAAAAGTGGGGAAATATACTATTGCTATGGTGCGTTTTTAGGTATCGGAACGAGCTACAGATTTGATATATTATAGTAGTCATTTTGATGCCGAAATTAATAGTTATAAAAGTTTTATGTTACAACCCCAATTAATACCTTCTTTTTGTTTTTACACTGTGAACTGTATCAGCTCTCTTGTTTTTCTCAAGAAGAAAGAAAGGTGTAACACATAAAACAAAGAGAGGTAAAATATAACGAGATTTTAAAGAAAAATAAGATATGAAATCCAAAGTGGAAAAACAATGTCAACAAAATTGAAATAAAACACAAGACTTTAAGGACACAATTTCTTTCTCTTTTTGGAATTTGTGACTCAAGAGAGGTGAAAATTTGCAAAGCACAAAATTTTTTAAATCTAAAATTCAAAAAATAGTTATCTGAAGATAGATACACTATTATCAGCAACCGAGGTTATTATCCCAAACGATGTGAATCCCTTTTGCGGACAACCTACGAACCCTAGAACTCAAAGGAATAAGAAATATTGAATTACTAAGAATATGGCTAAGATGAACAAATTGCAATCCTAATGGGTAAGAACAAATTACAGCGAAATAAGGTGCGAACAAAGTTTAAGACATCATTATGAAGTATGAACCATGAAAGTTGGGTTGACAAAAGTGGGGAAATATGCTATTGCTATGGCGCGTTTTTAGGTATCGGAACGAGCTTCAGATTTGATATATTAGAGTAGTCATTTTGATGCCGAAATTAATAGTTATAACAGTTTTAAGTTAAAACCCCAATTAATACCTTCTTTTTGTTTTTACACTGTGAACTGTATTAGCTCTCTTGTTTTTCTCAAGAAGAAAGAAAGGTGTAACACATAAAACAAAGAGAGGTAAAATATAACGAGATTTTAAAGAAAAATAAGATATGAAATCCAAAGTGGAAAAACAATGTCAACAAAATTTAAATAAAAGAAAAGACTTTAAGGACACAATTTCTTTCTCTTTTTGGAATTTAAGACTTAAGAGAGTAGAAAACCTCCAAAGCATAAAAAAATTTAAATCTAAAATTCAAAAAATAGATATGTGAAGATAGATACACTATTATCAGCAACCAAGGTTATGATCCCAAACGATGCGAATCCCTTTTGCGGACAACCTAATAACCCTGGAACTCAAAGGAATAAGAAAGATTTAATTACTAAGAATATGGCTAAGATGGACAAATTGCAATCCTAAAGGGCAAGAACAGATTACAACGAAATAAGGTGCCACCAAAGTTTAAGACATCATTATGTACTATGAACCATGAAAGTTGGGTTGACAAAATTAGGGAAATATACGATTGCTACGGTGTGTTTTTAGGTATCGGAACGAGCTTTAGATTTGATATATGATAGTAGTCATTTCGATGCACAAATTAATAGTTATAATAGTTTTAAGTTACAACCCCAATTAATACCTTCTTTTTGTTTTTACACTGTGAACTGTATTAGCTCTCTTGTTTTTCTCAAGAATAAAGAAAGGTGGAACTCATAAAACAAAGAAAAGTAGAAGATAATGAGATTTTAAAGAAAAATAAGATATGAAATACAAAGCGGAAAACGATGTCAACAAAATTGAAATAAAAGAGAAGACTTTAAGGACACAATTTCTTTGTCTTTTTGGAATTTGTGACTTAAGAGAGGAGAAAACTTGCAAAGCACAAAATTTTTTAAATCTAAAATACAAAAAATAGTTATGTGCAGATAGATACAATATTATCAGCAACCGAGGTTATGATCCCAAACGATAAGAATCCCTTTTGCGGACAACCTAAGAACCCTGGAACTCAAAGGAATAAGAAATATTGAATTACTAAGAATATGGCTAAGATGAACAAATTGCAATCCTAATGGACAAGAACAGATTACAACGAAATAAGGTGCGACCAAAGTTTAAGATATCATTATGAAGTATGAACCATGAAAGTTGGGTTGACAAAAGTAGTGAAATATACTATTGCTACGGTTTGTTTTTAGGTATCGGAACGAGCTTTAGATTTGATATATGATAGTAGTCATTTCGATGCACAAATTAATAGTTATAATAGTTTTAAGTTACAACCCCAATTAATACCTTCTTTTTGTTTTTACACTGTGAATTGTATTAGCTCTCTTGTTTTTCTCAAGAATAAAGAAAGGTGGAACACATAAAACAAAGAAAAGTAGAAGATAACGAGATTTTAAAGAAAAATAAGATATGAAATCCAAAGTGGAAAACAATGTCAACAAAATTGAAATAAAACACAAGACTTTAAGGACACAATTTCTTTCTCTTTTTGGAATTTGTGACTCAAGAGAGGTGAAAATTTGCAAAGCACAAAATTTTTTAAATCTAAAATTCAAAAAATAGTTATCTGAAGATAGATACACTATTATCAGCAACCGAGGTTATGATCCCAAACGATGTGAATCCCTTTTGCGGAAAACCTACGAACCCTAGAACTCAAAGGAATAAGAAATATTGAATTACTAAGAATATGGCTAAGATGAACAAATTGCAATCCTAATGGGTAAGAACAAATTACAGCGAAATAAGGTGCGAACAAAGTTTAAGACATCATTATGAAGTATGAACCATGAAAGTTGGGTTGCAAAAGTGGGGAAATATGCTATTGCTATGGCGCGTTTTTAGGTATCGGAACGAGCTTCAGATTTGATATATTAGAGTAGTCATTTTGATGCCGAAATTAATAGTTATAACAGTTTTAAGTTAAAACCCCAATTAATACCTTCTTTTTGTTTTTACACTGTGAACTGTATTAGCTCTCTTGTTTTTCTCAAGAAGAAAGAAAGGTGTAACACATAAAAGAAAGAGAGGTAAAATATAACGAGATTTTAAAGAAAAATAAGATATGAAATCCAAAGTGGAAAAACAATGTCAACAAAATTTAAATAAAAGAAAAGACTTTAAGGACACAATTTCTTTCTATTTTTGGAATTTATGACTTAAGAGAGGAGAAAACGTCCAGAGCATAAAATTTTTTAAATCTAAAATTCAAAAAATAGATATGTGAAGATAGATACACTATAATAAGCAACCAAGGTTATGATCCCAAACGATGCGAATCCCTTTTGCGGACAACCTAAGAACCCTGGAACTCAAAGGAATAAGAAAGATTGAATTACTAAGAATATGGCTAAGATGGACAAATTGCAATCCTAAAGGGAAAGAACAGACTACAGCGAAATAAGGTGCGACCAAAGTTTAAGACATTATTATGAAGTATGAACCATGAAAGTTGGGTTGACAAAAGTGGGGAAATATACTATTGCTATGGTGCGTTTTTAGGTATCGGAACGAGCTTCAGATTTGATATATTATAGTAGTCATTTTGATGCCGAAATTAATAGTTATAACAGTTTTATGTTACAACCCCAATTAATACCTTCTTTTTGTTTTTACACTGTGAAATGTATTTGCTCTCTTGTTTTTCTCAAGAATAAAGAAAGGTGGAACACATAAAACAAAGAAAAGTAGAAGATAACAAGATTTTAAAGAAAAATAAGATATGAAATCCAAAGTGGAAAACAATGTCAACAAAATTGAAATAAAACACAAGACTTTAAGGACACAATTTCTTTCTCTTTTTGGAATTTGTGACTCAACAGAGGTGAAAATTTGCAAAGCACAAAATTTTTTAAATCTAAAATTCAAAAAATAGTTATCTGAAGATAGATACACTATTATCAGCAACCGAGGTTATGATCCCAAACGATGTGAATCCCTTTTGCGGACAACCTACGAACCCTAGAACTCAAACGAATAAGAAATGTTGAATTACTAAGAATATGGCTAAGATGAACAAATTGCAATCCTAATGGGTAAGAACAAATTACAGCGAAATAAGGTACGAACAAAGTTTAAGACATCATTATGAAGTATGAACCATGAAAGTTGGGTTGACAAAAGTGGGGAAATATGCTATTGCTATGGCGCGTTTTTAGGTATCGGAACGAGCTTCAGATTTGATATATTAGAGTAGTCATTTTGATGCCGAAATTAATAGTTATAACAGTTTTAAGTTAAAACCCCAATTAATACCTTCTTTTTGTTTTTACACTGTGAACTGTATTAGCTCTCTTGTTTTTCTCAAGAAGAAAGAAAGGTGTAACACATAAAACAAAGAGAGGTAAAATATAACGAGATTTTAAAGAAAAATAAGATATGAAATGCAAAGTGGAAAAACAATGTCAACAAAATTTAAATAAAAGAAAAGACTTTAAGGACACAATTTCTTTCTATTTTTGGAATTTATGACTTAAGAGAGGAGAAAACGTCCAGAGCATAAAATTTTTTAAATCTAAAATTCAAAAAATAGATATGTGAAGATAGATACACTATAATAAGCAACCAAGGTTATGATCCCAAACGATGCGAATCCCTTTTGCGGACAACCTAAGAACCCTGGAACTCAAAGGAATAAGAAAGATTGAATTACTAAGAATATGGCTAAGATGGACAAATTGCAATCCTAAAGGGAAAGAACAGACTACAGCGAAATAAGGTGCGACCAAAGTTTAAGACATTATTATGAAGTATGAACCATGAAAGTTGGGTTGACAAAAGTGGGGAAATATACTATTGCTATGGTGCGTTTTTAGGTATCGGAACGAGCTACAGATTTGATATATTATAGTAGTCATTTTGATGCCGAAATTAATAGTTATAACAGTTTTATGTTACAACCCCAATTAATACCTTCTTTTTGTTTTTACACTGTGAAATGTATTTGCTCTCTTGTTTTTCTCAAGAATAAAGAAAGGTGGAACACATAAAACAAAGAAAAGTAGAAGATAACGAGATTTTAAAGAAAAATAAGATATGAAATCCAAAGTGGAAAACAATGTTAACAAAATTGAAATAAAACACAAGACTTTAAGGACACAATTTCTTTCTCTTTTTGGAATTTGTGACTCAAGAGAGGTGAAAATTTGCAAAGCACAAAATTTTTTAAATCTAAAATTCAAAAAATAGTTATCTGAAGATAGATACACTATTATCAGCAACCGAGGTTATGATCCCAAACGATGTGAATCCCTTTTGCGGACAACCTACGAACCCTAGAACTCAAAGGAATAAGAAATATTGAATTGCTAAGAATATGGCTAAGATGAACAAATTGCAATCCTAATGGGTAAGAACAAATTACAGCGAAATAAGGTGCGAACAAAGTTTAAGACATCATTATGAAGTATGAACCATGAAAGTTGGGTTGACAGAAGTGGGGAAATATGCTATTGCTATGGCGCGTTTTTAGGTATCGGAACGAGCTTCAGATTTGATATATTAGAGTAGTCATTTTGATGCCGAAATTAATAGTTATAACAGTTTTAAGTTAAAACCCCAATTAATACCTTCTTTTTGTTTTTACACTGTGAACTGTATTAGCTCTCTTGTTTTTCTCAAGAAGAAAGAAAGGTGTAACACATAAAACAAAGAGAGGTAAAATATAACGAGATTTTAAAGAAAAATAAGATATGAAATCCAAAGTGGAAAAATAATGTCAACAAAATTTAAATAAAAGAAAAGACTTTAAGGACACAATTTCTTTCTATTTTTGGAATTTATGACTTAAGAGAGGAGAAAACGTCCAGAGCATAAATTTTTTTAAATCTAAAATTCAAAAAATAGATATTTGAAGATAGATACACTATAATAAGCAACCAAGGTTATGATCCCAAACGATGCGAATCCCTTTTGCGGACAACCTAAGAACCCTGGAACTCAAAGGAATAAGAAAGATTGAATTACTAAGAATATGGCTAAGATGAAAAAATTGCAATCCTAATGGGTAAGAACAAATTACAGCGAAATAAGGTGCGAACAAAGTTTAAGACATCATTATGAAGTATGAACCATGAAAGTTGGGTTGACAAAAGTGGGGAAATATGCTGTTGCTATGGCGCGTTTTTAGGTATCGGAACGAGCTTCAGATTTGATATATTAGAGTAGTCATTTTGATGCCGAAATTAATAGTTATAACAGTTTTAAATTAAAACCCCAATTAATACCTTCTTTTTGTTTTTACACTGTGAACTGTTTTAGCTCTCTTGTTTTTCTCAAGAAGAAAGAAAGGTGTAACACATAAAACAAAGAGAGGTAAAATATAACGAGATTTTAAAGAAAAATAAGATATGAAATCCAAAGTGGAAAAACAATGTCAACAAAATTGAAATAAAAGAAAAGAATTTAAGGACACAATTTCTTTCTCTTTTTGGAATTTAAGACTTAAGAGAGTAGAAAACCTCCAAAGCATAAAATTTTTTAAATCTAAAAGTCAAAAAATAGATACGTGAATATAGATACACTATTATCAGCAACCAAGGTTATGATCCCAAACGATGCCAATCCCTTTTGCGGACAACCTAGGAACCCTGGAACTGAAAGGAATAAGAAAGATTGAATTACTTAGAATATGGCTAAGATGAACAAATTGCAATCCTAAAGGGCAAGAACAGATTACAACGAAATAAGGTGCCACCAAAGTTTAAGACATCATTATGTACTATGAACCATGAAAGTTGGGTTGACAAAATTAGGGAAATATACGATTGCTACGGTGTGTTTTTAGGTATCGGAACGAGCTTTAGATTTGATATATGATAGTAGTCATTTCGATGCACAAATAAATAGTTATAATAGTTTTAAGTTACAACCGCAATTAATACCTTCTTTTTGTTTTTACACTGTGAACTGTATTAGCTCTCTTGTTTTTCTCAAGAATAAAGAAAGGTGGAACACATAAAACAAAGAAAAGTAGAAGATAATGAGATTTTAAAGAAAAATAAGATATGAAATAGAAAGCGGAAAACAATGTCAACAAAATTGAAATAAAAGAGAAGACTTTAAGGACACAATTTCTTTCTCTTTTTGGAATTTGTGACTTAAGAGAGGAGAAAACTTGCAAAGCACAAAATTTTTTAAATCTAAAATACAATAAATAGTTATGTGCAGATAGATACAATATTATCAGCAACCGAGGTTATGATCCCAAACGATAAGAATCCCTTTTGCGGACAACCTAAGAACCCTGGAACTCAAAAGAATAAGAAATATTGATTTACTAAGAATATGGCTAAGATGAACAAATTGCAATCCTAATGGACAAGAACAGATTACAACGAAATAAGGTGCGACCAAAGTTTAAGATATCATTATGAAGTATGAACCATGAAAGTTGGGTTGACAAAAGTAGGGAAATATACTATTGCTACGGTTTGTTTTTAGGTATCGGAACGAGCTTTAGATTTGATATATGATAGTAGTCATTTCGACGCACAAATTAATAGTTATAATAGTTTTAAGTTACAACCCCAATTAATACCTTCTTTTTGTTTTTACACTGTGAACTGTATTAGCTCTCTTGTTTTTCTCAAGAATAAAGAAAGGTGGAACACATAAAACAAAGAAAAGTAGAAGATAACGAGATTTTAAAGAAAAATAAGATATGAAATCCAAAGTGGAAAACAATGTCAACAAAATTGAAATAAAACACAAGACTTTAAGGACACAATTTCTTTCTCTTTTTGGAATTTGTGACTCAAGAGAGGTGAAAATTTGCAAAGCACAAAATTTTTTAAATCTAAAATTCAAAAAATAGTTATCTGAAGATAGATACACTATTATCAGCAACCGAGGTTATGATCCCAAACGATGTGAATCCCTTTTGCGGACAACCTACGAACCCTAGAACTCAAAGGAATAAGAAATATTGAATTACTAAGAATATGGCTAAGATGAACAAATTGCAATCCTAATGTTTAAGAACAAATTACAGCGAAATAAGGTGCGAACAAAGTTTAAGACATCATTATGAAGTATGAACCATGAAAGTTGGGTTGACAAAAGTGGGGAAATATGCTATTGCTATGGCGCGTTTTTACGTATCGGAACGAGCTTCAGATTTGATATATTAGAGTAGTCATTTTGATGCCGAAATTAATAGTTATAACAGTTTTAAGTTAAAACCCCAATTAATACCTTCTTTTTGTTTTTACACTGTGAACTGTATTAGCTCTCTTGTTTTTCTCAAGAAGAAAGAAAGGTGTAACATATAAAACAAAGAGAGGTAAAATATAACGAGATTTTAAAGAAAAATAAGATATGAAATCCAAAGTGGAAAAACAATGTCAACAAAATTTAAATAAAAGAAAAGACTTTAAGGACACAATTTCTTTCTCTTTTTGGAATTTAAGACTTAAGAGAGTAGAAAACCTCCAAAGCATAAAATTTTTTAAATCTAAAATTCAAAAAATAGATATGTGAAGATAGATACACTATTATCAGCAACCAAGGTTATGATCCCAAACGATGCGAATCCCTTTTGCGGACAACCTAACAACCCTGGAACTCAAAGGAATAAGAAAGATTTAATTACTAAGAATATGGCTAAGATGAACAAATTGCAATCCTAAAGGGCAAGAACAGATTACAACGAAACAAGCTGCCACCAAAGTTTAAGACATCATTATGTACTATGAACCATGAAAGTTGGGTTGACAAAAGTGGGGAAATATACGATTGCTACTGTGTGTTTTTGGGTATCGGAACGAGCTTCAGATTTAATATATTATAGTAGTCATTTCGATGTACAAATTAATAGTTATAACAGTTTTAAGTTACAACCCCAATTAATACCTTCTTTTTGATTTTACACTGCGAAATGTATTAGCTTTCTTGTTTTTCTCAAGAATAAAGAAAGGTGGAACACATAAAACAAAGAAAAGTAAAATATAACGAGATTTTAAAGAAAAATAAGATATGAAATCCAAAGTGTAAAACAATATCAACAAAATTGAAAAAAAACATAAGACTTTATGGACACAATTTCTTTCTCTTTTTGGAATTTGTGACTTAAGAGAGGAGAAAACTTGCAAAGCACAAAATTTTTTAAATCTAAAATTCAAAAAATAGTTATCTGAAGATAGATACATTATGATCAGCAACTGAGGTTATGATCCCAAACGATGCGAATCCCTTTTGCAGACAACCTAAGAACCCAGGAACTCAAAGGAATAAGAAATATTGAATTACTAAGAATATGGCTAAGATGAACAAATTGCAATCCTAATGGGCAAGAACAGATTACAGCGAAATAAGGTGCGACCAAAGTTTAAGACATCATTATGAAATATGAACCATGAAAGTTGGGTTGACAAAAGTGGGGAAATATACTATTGTTATATTGCGTTTTTAGGTATCGGAACGAGCTTCAGATTTGATATATTATAGTAGTCATTTTGATGCCAAAATTAATAGTTATAACAGTTTTCAGTTACAACCCCAATTAATACCTTCTTTTTGTTTTTACACTGTGAACTGTATTAGCTCTCTTGTTTTTCTGAAGAAGAAAGAAAGGTGTAACACATAAAACAAAGAGAGGTAAAACATAACGAGATTTTAAAGAAAAATAAGATATGAAATCCAAAGTGGAAAAACAATGTCAACAAAATTTAAATAAAAGACAAGACTTTAAGGACACAATTTCTTTCTCTTTTTGGAATTTAAGACTTAAGAGAGGAGAAAACCTCCAAAGCGTAAAATTTTTTAAATCTAAAATTCAAAAAATAGATATGTGAAGATAGATACACTATTATAAGCAACCAAGGTTATGATCCCAAATGATGCGAATCCCTTTTTCAGACAACCTAAGAACCCTGGAACTCAAAGAATTAAGAAAGATTCAATTACTAAGAATATGGCTAAGATGAACAAATTACAATCCTAAATAGCAAGAACAGATTACAACGAAATAAGGTGCGACCAAAGTGTAAGACATCTTTATGTACTATGAACCATGAAAGTTGGGTTGACAAAAGTAGGGAAATATACGATTGCTACGGTGTGTTTTTAGGTATCGGAACGAGCTTCAGATTTGATATATTATAGTAGTCATTTCGATGCACAAATTAATAGTTATAACAGTTTTAAGTTACAACCCAAATTAATACCTTCTTTTTGTTTTTACACTGTGAACTATATTAGCTCACTTGTTTTTCTCAAGAAGGAAGAAAGGTGTAACATATAAAACAAAGAAAAGTAAAAGATAACGAGATTTTAAAGAAAAATAAGATATGAAATCCAAAGTGGAAAAACAATGTCAACAAAATTTAAATAAAAGACAAGACTTTAAGGACACAATTTCTTTCTCTTTTTGGAATTTATGACTTAAGAGAGGAGAAAACCTCAAAGCATAAAAAATTTTAAATCTAAAATTCAAAAAATAGATATGTGAAGATAGATACAATATTATAAGAAACCAAGGTTATGATCCCAAACGATGTGAATCCCTTTTGCGGACAACCTACGAACCCTAGAACTCAAAGGAATAAGAAATATTGAATTACTAAGAATATGGCTAAGATGAACAAATTGCAATCCTAATGGGTAAGAACAGATTACAGCGAAATAAGGTGCGAACAAAGTTTAAGACATCATTATGAAGTATGAACCATGAAAGTTGGGTTGACAAAAGTGGGGAAATATGCTATTGCTATGGTGCGTTTTTAGGTATCGGAACGAGTTTCAGATTTGATATATTAGAGTTGTCATTTTGATGCCGAAATTAATAGTTATAACAGTTTTAAGTTACAACCCCAATTAATACCTTCTTTTTGATTTTACACTGCGAAATGTATTAGCTCTGTTGTTTTTCTCAAGAATAAAGAAAGGTGGAACACATAAAACAAAGAAAAGTAAAAGATAACGAGATTTTAAAGAAAAATAAGATATGAAATCCAAAGTGGAAAACAATATCAACAAAATTGAAAAAAAACATAAGACTTTAAGGACACAATTTCTTTCTCTTTTTGGAATTTGTGACTTAAGAGAGGAGAAAACTTGCAAAGCACAAAATTTTTTAAATCTAAAATTCAAAAAAAAGTTATGTGAAGATAGCTACAATATTATCAGCAACTGAGGTTATGATCCCAAACGATGCGAATCCCTTTTGCGGACAACCTAAGAACCCTGGAACTCAAAGGAATAAGAAATATTAAATTACTAAGAATATGGCTAAGATGAACAAATTGCAATCCTAATGGGCAAGAACAGATTACAGCGAAATAAGGTGCGACCAAAGTTTAAGACATCATTATGAAGTATGAACCATGAAAGTTGGGTTGACAAAAGTGGGGAAATATACTATTGCTATATTGCGTTTTTAGGTATCGGAACGAGCTTCAGATTTGATATATTATAGTAGTCATTTTGATGCCAAAATTAATAGTTATAACAGTTTTCAGTTACAACCCCAATTAATACCTTCTTTTTGTTTTTACACTGTGAACTGTATTAGCTCTCTTGTTTTCTGAAGAAGAAAGAAAGGTGTAACACATAAAACAAAGAGAGGTAAAATATAACGAGATTTTAAAGAAAAATAAGATATGAAATCCAAAGAGGAAAAACAATGTCAACAAAATTTAAATAAAAGACAAGACTTTAAGGACACAATTTCTTTCTCTTTTTGGAATTTAAGACTTAAGAGAGGAGAAAACCTCCAAAGCATAAATTTTTTAAATCTAAAATTCAAAAAAAAGATATGTGAAGATAGATACACTATTATAAGCAACCAAGGTTATGATCCCAAATGATGCGAATCCCTTTTGCGGACAACCTAAGAACCCTGGAACTCAAAGGAATAAGAAAGATTGAATTACTAAGAATATGGCTAAGATGAACAAATTACAATCCTAAATAGCAAGAACAGATTACAATGAAATAAGGTGCGACCAAAGTTTAAGACATCATTATGTACTATGAACCATGAAAGTTGGGTTGACAAAAGTAGGGAAATATACAATTGCTACGGTGTGTTTTTAGGTATCGGAACGAGCTTCAGATTTGATATATTGTAGTAGTCATTTCGATGCACAAATGAATAGTTAGAACAGTTTTAAGTTACAACCCCAATTAATACCTTCTTTTTGTTTTTACACTGTGAACTGTATTAGCTCACTTGTTTTTCTCAAGAAGGAAGAAAGGTGTAACATATAAAACAAAGAAAAGTAAAATATAACGAGATTTTAAAGAAAAATAAGATATGAAATCCAAAGTGGAAAAGCAATGTCAACAAAATTGAAATAAAAGACAAGACTTTAAGGACACAATTTCTTTCTCTTTTGGAATTTGTGACTTAAGAGAGGAGAAAACCTCTAAAGCACAAAATTTTTAAAAATCTAAAATTCAAAAAATAGTTATGTGAAGATAGATACAATATTATCAGTAACCGAGGTTATGATCCCAAACGATGCGAATCCCTTTTGCGGACAACCTAAGAACCCTGGAACTCAAAGGAATAAGAAATATTGAATTACTAAGAATATGGCTACGATGAACAAATTGCAATCCTAATGGACAAAAACAGATTACAACGAAATAAGGTGCGACCAAAGTTTAAGACATCATTATGAAATATGAACTATGAAAGTTGGGTTGACAAAAGTAGGGAAATATATATTGCTACGGTGTGTTTTTAGGTATCAGAACGAGCTTTAGATTTGATATATGATAGTAGTCATTTCGATGCACAAATTAATAGTTATAATAGTTTTAAGTTACAACCCCAATTAATTCCTTTTTTTTTGTTTTTACACTGTGAACTGTATTAGCTCTCTTGTTTTTCTCAAGAAGAAAGAAAGGTGTAACACATAAAACAAAGAGAGGTAAAATATAACGAGATTTTAAAGAAAAATAAGATATTAAATCAAAAGTGGAAAAACAATGTGAACAAAATATAAATAAAAGACAAGACTTTAAGGACACAATTTCTTTCCCTTTTTGGAATTTATGACTTAAGAGAGGAGAAAACCTCCAAAGCATAAAATTTTTTAAATCTAAAATTCAAAAAATAGATATGTGAAGATAGATACACTATTATCAGCAACCAAGGTTATGATGCCAAACGATGCGAATCCCTTTTCCGGACAACCTAATAACCCTGGAACTCTAAGGAATAAGAAAGATTGAATTACTAAGAATATGGCTATGATGAACAAATTGCTATCCTAAAGGGCAAGAACAGATTACAACGAAATAAGGTGCCACCAAAGTTTAAGACATCATTATGTACTATGAACCATGAAAGTTGGGTTGACAAAAGTGGGGAAATATACGATTGCTACGGTGTGTTTTTAGGTATCGGAACGAGCTTCAGATTTGATATATTATAGTAGTCATTTCGATCCACAAATTAATAGTTATAACAGTTTTAAGTTACAACCCCAATTAATACCTTCTTTGTGTTTTTACACTGTGAACTGTATTAGCTCACTTGTTTTTCTCAAGAAGGAAGAAAGGTGTAACACATATAACAAAGAAAAGTAAAAGATAACGAGATTTTAAAGAAAAATAAGATATGAAATCCAAAGTGGAAAAACAATGTCAACAAAATTGAAATAAAAGACAAGACTTTAAGGATACAATTTCTTTCTCTTTTTCGAATTTATGACTTAAGAGAGGAGAAAACCTCCAAAGCATAAAATATTTTAACTCTAAAATTCAAAAAATAGATATGTGAAGATAGATACACTATTATTAGCAAAAAAGGTTATGATCCCAAACGATGCGAATCCCTTTTGCGGACAACCTAAGAACCCTAGAACTCAAAGGAATAAGAAAGATTGAATTACTAAGAATATGGCTAAGATGAACAAATGGCAATCCTAAAGGGCAAGAACAGATTACAACGAAATAAGGTGCCACCAAAGTTTAAGACAACATTATGTACTATGAACCATGAAAGTTGGGTTGACAAAAGTAGGGAAATATACGATTGCTACGGTGTGTTTTTAGGTATCGGAACGAGCTTTAGATTTGATATATGATAGTAGTCATTTCGATGCACAAATTAATAGTTATAACAGTTTTAAGTTACAACCCCAATTAATACCTTCTTTTTGTTTTTACACTATGAACTGTATCAGCTCTCTTGTTTTTCTCAAGAATAAAGAAAGGTGGAACACATAAAACAAAGAAAAGAAGAAGATAACGAGATTTTAAAGAAAAATAAGATATGAAATCAAAAGTAGAAAACAATATCAACAAAATTTAAATAAAAGACAAGACTTTAAGGACACAATTTCTTTCTCTTTTTGGAGTTTGTGACTTAAGAGAGGAGAAAACCTCCAAAGCAAAAAAATTTTAATTCTAAAATTCAAAAAATAGATATGTGAATATAGATACATTATTATCAACAACCGAGGTTATGATCCCAAACGATGCGAATCTCTTTTGCAGACAACCTAAGAACCCTGGAACTCAAAGGAATAAGAAAGATTGAATTACTAAGAATATGGTTAAGATGAACAAATTGCAATCCTAAAGGGCAAGAACAGAATAAAACGAAATAAGGTGCCACCAAAGTTTAAGACATCATTATGTACTATGAACCATGAAAGTTGGGTTGACAAAAGTGGGAAAATATACGATTGCTACGGTGCGTTTTTAGGTATCGGAACGAGCTTCAGATTTGATATATTATAGTAGTCATTTCGATGCACAAATTAATAGTTATAACAGTTTTAAGTTACAACCCCAATTAATACCTTCTTCTTTTTTTACAATGTGAACTGTATTGGCTCTCTTGTTTTTCTCAAGAAGAAAGAAAGGTGTAACACATAAAACAAAGAAAAGTAAAATATAACGAGATTTTAAAGAAAAATAAGATATGAAATCCAAAGTGGAAAAACAATGTCAACAAAATTGAAATAAAAGACAAGACTTTAAGGATACAATTTTTTTCTCTTTTTGGAATTTATGACTTAAGAGAGTAGAAAACCTCCAAAGCATAAAATATTTTAAATCTAAAATTCAAAAAATAGATATGTGAAGATAGATACACTATTATTAGCAACCGAGGTTATGATCCCAAACGATGTGAATCCCTTTTGCGGACAACCTAAGAAGCCTGGAACTCAAAGGAATAGGAAATATTGAATTACTAAGAATATGGCTAAGATGAACAAATTGCAATCCTAAAGGGCAAGAACAGATTACAACGAAATAAGGTGCCACCAAAGTTTAAGACATCATTATGTACTATGAACCATGAAAGTTGGGTTGACAAAAGTAGGGAAATATACGATTGCTACGGTGTTTTTTAGGTATCGGAACAAGCTTTAGATTTGATATATGATAGTAGTCATTTCGATGCACAAATTAATAGTTATAACAGTTTTAAGTTACAACCCTAATTAATACCTTCTTTTTGTTTTTACACTATGAATAGTATTAGCTCTCTTGTTTTTCTCAAGAATAAAGAAAGGTGGAACACATAAAACAAAGAGAGGTAAAATATAACGAGATTTTAAAGAAAAATAAGATATGAAATCTAAAGTGGAAAACAATGTCAACCAAATTGAAATAAAAGAGAAGACTTTAAGGACACAATTTCTTTCTCTTTTTGGAATTTGTGACTTAAGAGAGGAGAAAACTTGCAAAGCACAAAATTTTTTAAATCTAAAATTCAAAAAATAGTTATCTGAAGGTAGATACACTATTATCAGCAACCGAGGTTATGATCCCAAAGGATGTGAATCCCTTTTGCGGACAACCTAAGAACCCTGGAACTCAAAGGAATAAGAAATATTGAATTACTAAGAATATGGCTAAGATGAACAAATTGCAATCCTAATGGGTAAGAACAGATTACACCGAAATAAGGTGCGACCAAAGTTTAAGACATCATTATGAAGTATGGACCATGAAAGTTGGGTTGACAAAAGTAGGGAAATATACTATTGCTATAGTGCGTTTTTAGGTATAGGAACGAGCTTCAGATTTGATATATTATAGTAGTCATTTTGATGCCGAAATTAATAGTTATAACAGTTTTAAGTTACAACCCCAATTAATACCTTCTTTTGTTTTTACACTGTGAATTGTATTAGCTCTCTTGTTTTTCTCAAGAAGAAAGAAAGGTGTTACACATAAAACAAAGAGAGGTAAAATATAACGAGATTTTAAAGAAAAATAAGATATGAAATCCAAAGTGGAAAAACAATGTCAACAAAATTGAAATAAAAGACAAGACTTTAAGGACACAATTTCTTTCTTTTTTTGGAATTTGTGACTTAAGAGAGGAGAAAACTTGCAAAGCACAAAATTTTTTAAATCTAAAATTAAAAAAATAGTTATCTGAAGATAGATACACTATTATCAGCAACCGAGGTTATGATCCCATACGATGTGAATCCCTTTTGCGGACAACCTAAGAAGCCTGGAACTCAAAGGAATAAGAAATATTGAATTACTAAGAATATGGCTAAGATGAACAAATTGCAATCCTAAAGGGCAAGAACAGATTACAACGAAATAAGGTGGCACCAAAGTTTAAGACATCATTATGTTCTATGAACCATGAAAGTTGGGTTGACAAAAGTAGGGAAATATACGATTGCTACGGTGTTTTTTAGGTATCGGAACAAGCTTTAGATTTGATATATGATAGTAGTCATTTCGATGCACAAATTAATAGTTATAACAGTTTTAAGTTACAACCCTAATTAATACCTTCTTTTTGTTTTTACACTATGAACAGTATTAGCTCTCTTGTTTTTCTCAAGAATAAAGAAAGGTGAAACACATAAAACAAAGAGAGGTAAAATATAACGAGATTTTAAAGAAAAATAAGATATGAAATCCAAAGTGGAAAAACAATGTCAACAAAATTGAAATGAAAGACAAGACTTTAAGGATACAATTTCTTTCTCTTTTTGAATTTATGACTTAAGAGAGGAGAAAACCTCCAAAGCATAAAATATTTTAACTCTAAAATTCAAAAAATAGATATGTGAAGATAGATACACTATTATTAGCAAAAAAGGTTATGATCCCAAACGATGCGAATCCCTTTTGCGGACAACCTAAGAACCCTAGAACTCAAAGGAATAAGAAAGATTGAATTACAAAGAATATGGCTAAGATGAACAAATGGCAATCCTAAAGGGCAAGAACAGATTACAACGAAATAAGGTGCCACCAAAGTTTAAGACAACATTATGTACTATGAACCATGAAAGTTGGGTTGACAAAAGTAGGGAAATATACGATTGCTACGGTGTGTTTTTAGGTATCGGAACGAGCTTTAGATTTGATATATGATAGTAGTCATTTCGATGCACAAATTAATAGTTATAACAGTTTTAAGTTACAACCACAATTAATACCTTCCTTTTGTTTTTACACTATGAACTGTATTAGCTCTCTTGTTTTTCTCAAGAATAAAGAAAGGTGGAACACAAAAAACAAAGAAAAGTAGAAGATAACGAGATTTTAAAGAAAAATAAGATATGCAATCCAAAGTGGAAAAACAATGTCAACAAAATTGAAATAAAAGACAAGACTTTAAGGACACAATTTCTTTCTCTTTTGGAATTTGTGACTTAAGAGAGGAGAAAACCTCTAAAGCACAAAATTTTATAAATCTAAAATTCAAAAAATAGTTATGTGAAGATAGATACAATATTATCAGTAACCGAGGTTATGATCCCAAACGATGCGAATCCCTTTTGCGGACAACCTAAGAACCCTGGAACTCAATGGAATAAGAAATATTGAATTACTAAGAATATGGCTACGATGAACAAATTGCAATCCTAATGGACAAGAACAGATTACAACGAAATAAGGTGCGACCAAAGTTTAAGACATCATTATGAAATATGAACTATGAAAGTTGGGTTGACAAAAGTAGGGAAATATATATTGCTACGGTGTGTTTTTAGGTATCAGAACGAGCTTTAGATTTGATATATGATAGTAGTCATTTCGATGCAAAAATTAATAGTTATAATAGTTTTAAGTAACAACCCCAATTAATTCCTTTTTTTTGTTTTTACACTGTGAACTGTATTAGCTCTCTTGTTTTTCTCAAGAAGAAAGAAAGGTGTAACACATAAAACAAAGAGAGGTAAAATATAACGAGATTTTAAAGAAAAATAAGATATGAAATCAAAAGTGGAAAAACAATGTGAACAAAATATAAATAAAAGACAAGACTTTAAGGACACAATTTCTTTCCCTTTTTGGAATTTATGACTTAAGAGAGGAGAAAACCTCCAAAGCATAAAATTTTTAAATCTAAAATTCAAAAAATAGATATGTGAAGATAGATACACTATTATCAGCAACCAAGGTTATGATGCCAAACGATGCGAATCCCTTTTCCGGACAACCTAATAACCCTGGAACTCTAAGGAATAAGAAAGATTGAATTACTAAGAATATGGCTATGATGAAAAAATTGCTATCCTAAAGGGCAAGAACAGATTACAACGAAATAAGGTGCCACCAAAGTTTAAGACATCATTATGTACTATGAACCATGAAAGTTGGGTTGACAAAAGTGGGGAAATATACGATTGCTACGGTGTGTTTTTTGGTATCGGAACGAGCTTCAGATTTGATATATTATAGTAGTCATTTCTATGCACAAATAAATAGTTATAACAGTTTTAAGTTACAACCCCAATTAATACCTTCTTTGTGTTTTTACACTGTGAACTGTATTAGCTCACTTGTTTTTCTCAAGAAGGAAGAAAGGTGTAACACATAAAACAAAGAAAAGTAAAAGATAACGAGATTTTAAAGAAAAATAAGATATGAAATCCAAAGTGGAAAAACAATGTCAACAAAATTGAAATAAAAGACAAGACTTTAAGGACACAATTTCTCTCTCTTTTTCGAATTTGTGACTTAAGAGAGGAGAAAACCTCTAAAGCACAAAAGTTTTTAAATCTAAAATTTAAAAAATAGATATGTGAAGATAGATACACTATTATCAACAACCAAGGTTATGATCCCAAACGATGCGAATCCCTTTTGCGGACAACCTAAGAACCCTAGAACTCAAAGGAATAAGAAAGATTGAATTACTAAGAATATGGCTAAGATGAACAAATTGCAATCCTAAAGGGCAAGAACAGATTACAACGAAATAAGGTGCCCCCAAAGTTTAAGACAACATTATATACTATGAACCATGAAAGTTGGGTTGACAAAAGTAGGGAAATATACGATTGCTACGGTGTGTTTTTAGGTATCGGAACGAGCTTTAGATTTGATATATGATAGTAGTCATTTCGATGCACAAATTAATAGTTATAACAGTTTTAAGTTACAACCCCAATTAATACCTTCTTTGTGTTTTTACACTATGAACTGTATCAGCTCTCTTGTTTTTCTCAAGAATAAAGAAAGGTGGAACACATAAAACAAAGAAAAGAAGAAGATAACGAGATTTTAAAGAAAAATAAGATATGAAATCAAAAGTAGAAAACAATATCAACAAAATTTAAATAAAAGACAAGACTTTAAGGACACAATTTCTTTCTCTTTTTGGAATTTGTGACTTAAGAGAGGAGAAAACTTCCAAAGCAAAAAAAATTTTAATTCTAAAATTCAAAAAATAGATATGTGAATATAGATACATTATTATCAACAACCGAGGTTATGATCCCAAACGATGCGAATCCCTTTTGCAGACAACCTAAGAACCCTGGAACTCAAAGGAATAAGAAAGATTGAATTACTAAGAATATGGTTAAGATGAACAAATTGCAATCCTAAAGGGCAAGAACAGATTAAAACGAAATAAGGTGCCACCAAAGTTTAAGACATCATTATGTACTATGAACCATGAAAGTTGGGTTGACAAAAGTGGGAAAATATACGATTGCTACGGTGCGTTTTTAGGTATCGGAACGAGCTTCAGATTTGATATATTATAGTAGTCATTTCGATGCACAAATTAATAGTTATAACAGTTTTAAGTTACAACCCCAATTAATACCTTCTTGTTTTTTTACACTGTGAACTGTATTGGCTCTCTTGTTTTTCTCAAGAAGAAAGAAAGGTGTAACACATAAAACAAAGAAAAGTAAAATATAACGAGATTTTAAAGAAAAATAAGATATGAAATCCAAAGTGGAAAAACAATGTCAACAAAATTGAAATAAAAGACAAGACTTTAAGGATACAATTTCTTTCTCTTTTTGGAATTTATGACTTAAGAGAGTAGAAAACCTCCAAAGCATAAAATATTTTAAATCTAAAATTCAAAAAATAGATATGTGAAGATAGATACACTATTATTAGCAACCGAGGTTATGATCCCATACGATGTGAATCCCTTTTGCGGACAACCTAAGAAGCCTGGAACTCAAAGGAATAAGAAATATTGAATTACTAAGAATATGGCTAAGATGAACAAATTGCAATCCTAAAGGGCAAGAACAGATTACAACGAAATAAGGTGCCACCAAAGTTTAAGACAACATTATGTACTATGAACCATGAAAGTTGGGTTGACAAAAGTAGGGAAATATACGATTCCTACGGTGTTTTTTAGGTATCGGAACAAGCTTTAGATTTGATATATGATAGTAGTCATTTCGACGCACAAATTAATAGTTATAACAGTTTTAAGTTACAACCCCAATTAATACCTTCCTTTTGTTTTTACACTATGAACTGTATTAGCTCTCTTGTTTTTCTCAAGAATAAAGAAAGGTGGAACACAAAAAACAAAGAAAAGTAGAAGATAACGAGATTTTAAAGAAAAATAAGATATGAAATCCAAAGTGGAAAAACAATGTCAACAAAATTGAAATAAAAGACAAGACTTTAAGGACACAATTTCTTTCTCTTTTGGAATTTGTGACTTAAGAGAGGAGAAAACCTCTAAAGCACAAAATTTTATAAATCTAAAATTCAAAAAATAGTTATGTGAAGATAGATACAATATTATCAGTAACCGAGGTTATGATCCCAAACGATGCGAATCCCTTTTGCGAACAACCTAAGAACCCTGGAACTCAATGGAATAAGAAATATTGAATTACTAAGAATATGGCTACGATGAACAAATTGCAATCCTAATGGACAAGAACAGATTACAACGAAATAAGGTGCGACCAAAGTTTAAGACATCATTATGAAATATGAACTATGAAAGTTGGGTTGACAAAAGTAGGGAAATATATATTGCTACGGTGTGTTTTTAGGTATCAGAACGAGCTTTAGATTTGATATATGATAGTAGTCATTTCGATGCAAAAATTAATAGTTATAATAGTTTTAAGTAACAACCCCAATTAATTCCTTTTTTTTGTTTTTACACTGTGAACTGTATTAGCTCTCTTGTTTTTCTCAAGAAGAAAGAAAGGTGTAACACATAAAACAAAGAGAGGTAAAATATAACGAGATTTTAAAGAAAAATAAGATATGAAATCAAAAGTGGAAAAACAATGTGAACAAAATATAAATAAAAGACAAGACTTTAAGGACACAATTTCTTTCCCTTTTTGGAATTTATGACTTAAGAGAGGAGAAAACCTCCAAAGCATAAAATTTTTAAATCTAAAATTCAAAAAATAGATATGTGAAGATAGATACACTATTATCAGCAACCAAGGTTATGATGCCAAACGATGCGAATCCCTTTTCCGGACAACCTAATAACCCTGGAACTCTAAGGAATAAGAAAGATTGAATTACTAAGAATATGGCTATGATGAAAAAATTGCTATCCTAAAGGGCAAGAACAGATTACAACGAAATAAGGTGCCACCAAAGTTTAAGACATCATTATGTACTATGAACCATGAAAGTTGGGTTGACAAAAGTGGGGAAATATACGATTGCTACGGTGTGTTTTTTGGTATCGGAACGAGCTTCAGATTTGATATATTATAGTAGTCATTTCTATGCACAAATAAATAGTTATAACAGTTTTAAGTTACAACCCCAATTAATACCTTCTTTGTGTTTTTACACTGTGAACTGTATTAGCTCACTTGTTTTTCTCAAGAAGGAAGAAAGGTGTAACACATAAAACAAAGAAAAGTAAAAGATAACGAGATTTTAAAGAAAAATAAGATATGAAATCCAAAGTGGAAAAACAATGTCAACAAAATTGAAATAAAAGACAAGACTTTAAGGACACAATTTCTCTCTCTTTTTCGAATTTGTGACTTAAGAGAGGAGAAAACCTCTAAAGCACAAAAGTTTTTAAATCTAAAATTCAAAAAATAGATATGTGAAGATAGATACACTATTATCAACAACCAAGGTTATGATCCCAAACGATGCGAATCCCTTTTATGGACAACCTAAGAAGCCTGGAACTCAAAGGAATAAGAAATATTGAATTACTAAGAATATGGCTAAGATGAACAAATTGCAATCCTAAAGGGCAAGAACAGATTACAACGAAATAAGGTGCCACCAAAGTTTAAGACAACATTATGTACTATGAACCATGAAAGTTGGGTTGACAAAAGTAGGGAAATATACGATTCCTACGGTGTTTTTTAGGTATCGGAACAAGCTTTAGATTTGATATATGATAGTAGTCATTTCGACGCACAAATTAATAGTTATAACAGTTTTAAGTTACAACCCTAATTAATACCTTCTTTTTGTTTTTACACTATGAACAGTATTAGCTCTCTTGTTTTTCTCAAGAATAAAGAAAGGTGGAACACATAAAACAAAGAGAGGTAAAATATAACGAGATTTTAAAGAAAAATAAGATATGAAATCTAAAGTGGAAAACAATGTCAACAAAATTGAAATAAAAGAGAAGACTTTAAGGACACAATTTCTTTCTCTTTTTGGAATTTGTGACTTAAGAGAGGAGAAAACCTCCAAAGCAAAAAAAATTTTAATTCTAAAATTCAAAAAATAGATATGTGAATATAGATACATTATTATCAACAACCGAGGTTATGATCCCAAACGATGCGAATCCCTTTTGCAGACAACCTAAGAACCCTGGAACTCAAAGGAATAAGAAAGATTGAATTACTAAGAATGTGGTTAAGATGAACAAATTGCAATCCTAAAGGGGAAGAACAGATTAAAACGAAATAAGGTGCCACCAAAGTTTAAGACATCATTATGTACTATGAACCATGAAAGTTGGGTTGACAAAAGTGGGAAAATATACGATTGCTACGGTGCGTTTTTAGGTATCGGAACGAGCTTCAGATTTGATATATTATAGTAGTCATTTCGATGCACAAATTAATAGTTATAACAGTTTTAAGTTACAACCCCAATTAATACCTTCTTGTTTTTTTACACTGTGAACTGTATTGGCTCTCTTGTTTTTCTCAAGAAGAAAGAAAGGTGTAACACATAAAACAAAGAAAAGTAAAATATAACGAGATTTTAAAGAAAAATAAGATATGAAATCCAAAGTGGAAAAACAATGTCAACAAAATTGAAATAAAAGACAAGACTTTAAGGATACAATTTCTTTCTCTTTTTGGAATTTATGACTTAAGAGAGTAGAAAACCTCCAAAGCATAAAATATTTTAAATCTAAAATTCAAAAAATAGATATGTGAAGATAGATACACTATTATTAGCAACCGAGGTTATGATCCCATACGATGTGAATCCCTTTTGCGGACAACCTAAGAAGCCTGGAACTCAAAGGAATAAGAAATATTGAATTACTAAGAATATGGCTAAGATGAACAAATTGAAATCCTAAAGGGCAAGAACAGATTACAACGAAATAAGGTGCCACCAAAGTTTAAGACAACATTATGTACTATGAACCATGAAAGTTGGGTTGACAAAAGTAGGGAAATATACGATTGCTACGGTGTTTTTTAGGTATCGGAACAAGCTTTAGATTTGATATATGATAGTAGTCATTTCGACGCACAAATTAATAGTTATAACAGTTTTAAGTTACCACCCTAATTAATACCTTCTTTTTGTTTTTACACTATGAACAGTATTAGCTCTCTTGTTTTTCTCAAGAATAAAGAAAGGTGGAACACATAAAACAAAGAGAGGTAAAATATAACGAGATTTTAAAGAAAAATAAGATATGAAATCTAAAGTGGAAAACAATGTCAACAAAATTGAAATAAAAGAGAAGACTTTAAGGACACAATTTCTTTCTCTTTTTGGAATTTGTGACTTAAGAGAGGAGGAAACTTCCAAAGCAAAAAAAATTTTAATTCTAAAATTCAAAAAATAGATATGTGAATATAGATACATTATTATCAACAACCGAGGTTATGATCCCAAACGATGAGAATCCCTTTTGCAGACAACCTAAGAACCCTGGAACTCAAAGGAATAAGAAAGATTGAATTACTAAGAATATGGTTAAGATGAACAAATTGCAATCCTAAAGGGCAAGAACAGATTAAAACGAAATAAGGTGCCACCAAAGTTTAAGACATCATTATGTACTATGAACCATGAAAGTTGGGTTGACAAAAGTGGGAAAATATACGATTGCTACGGTGCGTTTTTAGGTATCGGAACGAGCTTCAGATTTGATATATTATAGTAGTCATTTCGATGCACAAATTAATAGTTATAACAGTTTTAAGTTACAACCCCAATTAATACCTTCTTGTTTTTTTACACTGTGAACTGTATTGGCTCTCTTGTTTTTCTCAAGAAGAAAGAAAGGTGTAACACATAAAACAAAGAAAAGTAAAATATAACGAGATTTTAAAGAAAAATAAGATATGAAATCCAAAGTGGAAAAACAATGTCAACAAAATTGAAATAAAAGACAAGACTTTAAGGATACAATTTCTTTCTCTTTTTGGAATTTATGACTTAAGAGAGTAGAAAACCTCCAAAGCATAAAATATTTTAAATCTAAAATTCAAAAAATAGATATGTGAAGATAGATACACTATTATTAGCAACCGAGGTTATGATCCCATACGATGTGAATCCCTTTTGCGGACAACCTAAGAAGCCTGGAACTCAAAGGAATAAGAAATATTGAATTACTAAGAATATGGCTAAGATGAACAAATTGCAATCCTAAAGGGCAAGAACAGATTACAACGAAATAAGGTGCCACCAAAGTTTAAGACAACATTATGTACTATGAACCATGAAAGTTGGGTTGACAAAAGTAGGGAAATATACGATTCCTACGGTGTTTTTTAGGTATCGGAACAAGCTTTAGATTTGATATATGATAGTAGTCATTTCGACGCACAAATTAATAGTTATAACAGTTTTAAGTTACAACCCCAATTAATACCTTCCTTTTGTTTTTACACTATGAACTGTATTAGCTCTCTTGTTTTTCTCAAGAATAAAGAAAGGTGGAACACATAAAACAAAGAGAGGTAAAATATAACGAGATTTTAAAGAAAAATAAGATATGAAATCTAAAGTGGAAAACAATGTCAACAAAATTGAAATAAAAGAGAAGACTTTAAGGACACAATTTCTTTCTCTTTTTGGAATTTGTGACTTAAGAGAGGAGAAAACCTCCAAAGCAAAAAAATTTTAATTCTAAAATTCAAAAAATAGATATGTGAATATAGATACATTATTATCAACAACCGAGGTTATGATCCCAAACGATGTGAATCCCTTTTGCAGACAACCTAAGAACCCTGGAACTCAAAGGAATAAGAAAGATTGAATTACTAAGAATATGGTTAAGATGAACAAATTGCAATCCTAAAGGGCAAGAACAGATTAAAACGAAATAAGGTGCCACCAAAGTTTAAGACATCATTATGTACTATGAACCATGAAAGTTGGGTTGACAAAAGTGGGAAAATATACGATTGCTACGGTGCGTTTTTAGGTATCGGAACGAGCTTCAGATTTGATATATTATAGTAGTCATTTCGATGCACAAATTAATAGTTATAACAGTTTTAAGTTACAACCCCAATTAATACCTTCTTGTTTTTTTACACTGTGAACTGTATTGGCTCTCTTGTTTTTCTCAAGAAGAAAGAAAGGTGTAACACATAAAACAAAGAAAAGTAAAATATAACGAGATTTTAAAGAAAAATAAGATATGAAATCCAAAGTGGAAAAACAATGTCAACAAAATTGAAATAAAAGACAAGACTTTAAGGATACAATTTCTTTTTCTTTTTGGAATTTATGACTTAAGAGAGTAGAAAACCTCCAAAGCATAAAATATTTTAAATCTAAAATTCAAAAAATAGATATGTGAAGATAGATACACTATTATTAGCAACCGAGGTTATGATCCCATACGATGTGAATCCCTTTTGCGGACAACCTAAGAAGCCTGGAACTCAAAGGAATAAGAAATATTGAATTACTAAGAATATGGCTAAGATGAACAAATTGCAATCCTAAAGGGCAAGAACAGATTACAACGAAATAAGGTGCCACCAAAGTTTAAGACAACATTATGTACTATGAACCATGAAAGTTGGGTTGACAAAAGTAGGGAAATATACGATTGCTACGGTGTTTTTTAGGTATCGGAACAAGCTTTAGATTTGATATATGATAGTAGTCATTTCGACGCACAAATTAATAGTTATAACAGTTTTAAGTTACAACCCTAATTAATACCTTCTTTTTGTTTTTACACTATGAACAGTATTAGCTCTCTTGTTTTTCTCAAGAATAAAGAAAGGTGGAACACATAAAACAAAGAGAGGTAAAATATAACGAGATTTTAAAGAAAAATAAGATATGAAATCTAAAGTGGAAAACAATGTCAACAAAATTGAAATAAAAGAGAAGACTTTAAGGACACAATTTCTTTCTCTTTTTGGAATTTGTGACTTAAGAGAGGAGAAAACTTGCAAAGCACAAAATTTTTTAAATCTAAAATTCAAAAAAATAGTTATCTGAAGGTAGATACACTATTATCAGCAACCGAGGTTATGATCCCAAACGATGTGAATCCCTTTTGCGGACAACCTAAGAACCCTGGAACTCAAAGGAATAAGAAATATTGAATTACTAAGAATATGGCTAAGATGAACAAATTGCAATCCTAATGGGTAAGAACAGATTACAGCGAAATAAGGTGCGACCAAAGTTTAAGACATCATTATGAAGTATGGACGAAGAAAGTTGGGTTGACAAAAGTAGGGAAATATACTATTGCTATAGTGCGTTTTTAGGTATAGGAACGAGCTTCAGATTTGATATATTATAGTAGTCATTTTGATGCCGAAATTAATAGTTATAACAGTTTTAAGTTACAACCCCAATTAATACGTTCTTTTTGTTTTTACACTGTGAACTGTATTAGCTCTCTTGTTTTTCTCAAGAAGAAAGAAAGGTGTTACACATAAAACAAAGAGAGGTAAAATATAACGAGATTTTAAAGAAAAATAAGATATGAAATCCAAAGTGGAAAAACAATGTCAACAAAATTGAAATAAAAGACAAGACTTTAAGGACACAATTTCTTTCTTTTTTTGGAATTTGTGACTTAAGAGAGGAGAAAACTTGCAAAGCACAAAATTTTTTAAATCTAAAATTCAAAAAATAGTTATCTGAAGATTGATACACTATTATCAGCAACCGAGGTTATGATCCCAAACGATGTGAATCCCTTTTGCGGACAACCTAAGAACCCTGGAACTCAAAGGAATAAGAAATATTGAATTACTAAGAATATGGCTAAGATGAACAAATTGCAATCCTAATGGGTAAGAACAGATTACAGTGAAATAAGGTGGGACCAAAGTTTAAGACATCATTATGAAGTATGGACCATGAAAGTTGGGTTGACAAAAGTAGGGAAATATACGATTGCTACGGTGTTTTTTAGGTATCGGAAAAAAGCTTTAGATTTGATATATAATAGTAGTCATTTCGATGCACAAATTAATAGTTATAACAGTTTTAAGTTACAACCCTAATTAATACCTTCTTTTTGTTTTTACACTATGAACAGTATTAGCTCTCTTGTTTTTCTCAAGAATAAAGAAAGGTGGAACACATAAAACAAAGAGAGGTAAAATATAACGAGATTTTAAAGAAAAATAAGATATGAAATCCAAAGTGAAAAAACAATGTCAACAAAATTGAAATAAAAGACAAGACTTTAAAGACACAATTTCTTTCTCTTTTTCGAATTTGTGACTTAAGAGAGGAGAAAACCTCTAAAGCACAAAAGTTTTTAAATCTAAAATTCAAAAAATAGATATGTGAAGATAGATACACTATTATCAACAACCAAGGTTATGATCCCAAACCATGCGAATCCCTTTTGCGGACAACCTAAGAACCCTAGAACTCATAGGAATAAGAAAGATTGAATTACTAAGAATATGGCTAAGATGAACAAATTGCAATCCTAAAGGGCAAGAACAGATTACAACGAAATAAAGTGCCACCAAAGTTTAAGACAACATTATGTACTATGAACCATGAAAGTTGGGTTGACAAAAGTAAGGAAATATACGCTTGCTACTGTGTGTTTTTAGGTATCGGAACGAGCTTTAGATTAGATATATGATAGTAGTCATTTCGATGCACAAATTAATAGTTATAACAGTTTTAAGTTACAACCCGAATTAATACCTTCTTTTTGTTTTTACACTATGAACTGTATTAGCTCTCTTGTTTTTCTCAAGAATAAAGAAAGGTGGAACACATAAAACAAAGAAAAGTAGAAGATAACGAGATTTTAAAGAAAAATAAGATATGAAATCCAAAGTGAAAAAACAATGTCAACAAAATTGAAATAAAAGACAAGACTTTAAAGACACAATTTCTTTCTCTTTTTCGAATTTGTGACTTAAGAGAGGAGAAAACCTCTAAAGCACAAAAGTTTTTAAATCTAAAATTCAAAAAATAGATATGTGAAGATAGATACACTATTATCAACAACCAAGGTTATGATCCCAAACCATGCGAATCCCTTTTGCGGACAACCTAAGAACCCTAGAACTCATAGGAATAAGAAAGATTGAATTACTAAGAATATGGCTAAGATGAACAAATTGCAATCCTAAAGGGCAAGAACAGATTACAACGAAATAAAGTGCCACCAAAGTTTAAGACAACATTATGTACTATGAACCATGAAAGTTGGGTTGACAAAAGTAAGGAAATATACGATTGCTACTGTGTGTTTTTAGGTATCGGAACGAGCTTTAGATTTGATATATGATAGTAGTCATTTCGATGCACAAATTAATAGTTATAACAGTTTTAAGTTACAACCCTAATTAATACCTTCTTTTTGTTTTTACACTATGAACTGTATTAGCTCTCTTGTTTTTCTCAAGAATAAAGAAAGGTGGAACACATAAAACAAAGAAAAGTAGAAGATAACGAGATTTTAAAGAAAAATAAGATATGAAATCAAAAGTGGAAAACAATGTCAACAAAATTGAAATAAAAGACAAGACTTTAAGGACACAATTTCTTTCTCTTTTTTGAATTTGTGACTTAAGAGAGGAGAAAACCTCCAAAGCAAAAAAAAATTTAATTCTAAAATTCAAAAAATAGATATGTGAATATAGATACATTATTATCAACAACCGAGGTTATGATCCCAAACGATGCAAATCCCTTTTGCAGACAACCTAAGAACCCTAGAAATCAAAGGAATAAGAAAGATTGAATTACTAAGAATATGGTTAAGATGAACAAATTGCAATCCTAAAGGGCAAGAACAGATTACAACGAAATAAGGTGCCACCAAAGTTTAAGACATCATTATGTACTATGAACCATGAAAGTTGGGTTGACAAAAGTGGGCAAATATACGATTGCTACGGTGCGTTTTTAGGTATCGGAACGAGCTTCAGATTTGATATATTAAAGTAGTCATTTCGATGCACAAATTAATAGTTATAACAGTTTTAAGTTACAACCCCAATTAATACCTTCTTTTTTTTTACACTGTGAACTGTATTGGCTCTCTTGTTTTTCTCAAGAAGAAAGAAAGGTGTAACACATAAAACAAAGAAAAGTAAAATATAACGAGATTTTAAAGAAAAATAAGATATGAAATCCAAAGTGGAAAAACAATGTCAACAAAATTGAAATGAAAGACAAGACTTTAAGGATACAATTTCTTTCTCTTTTTGGAATTTATGACTTAAGAGAGGAGAAAACCTCCAAAGCATAAAATATTTTAAATCTAAAATTCAAAAAATAGATATGTGAAGATAGATACACTATTATTAGCAACAAAGGTTATGATCCCAAACGATGCGAATCCCTTTTGCGGACAACCTAAGAACCCTAGAACTCAAAGGAATAAGAAAGATTGAATTACTAAGAATATGGCTAAGATGAACAAATGGCAATCCTAAAGGGCAAGAACAGATTACAACGAAATAAGGTGCCACCAAAGTTTAAGACAACATTATGTACTATGAACCATGAAATTTGGGTTGACAAAAGTAGGGAAATATACGATTGCTACGGTGTTTTTTAGGTATCGGAACAAGCTTTAGATTTGATATATGATAGTAGTCATTTCGATGCACAAATTAATAGTTTTAACAGTTTTAAGTTACAACCCCAATTAATACCTTCCTTTTGTGTTTACACTATGAACTGTATTAGCTCTCTTGTTTTTCTCAAGAATAAAGAAAGGTGGAACACATAAAACAAAGAAAAGTAGAAGATAACGAGATTTTAAAGAAAAATAAGATATGAAATCCAAAGTGGAAAACAATGTCAACAAAATTGAAATAAAAGAGAAGACTTTAAGGACACAATTTCTTTCTCTTTTTGGAATTTGTGACTTAAGAGAGGAGAAAACTTGCAAAGCACAAAATTTTTTAAATATAAAATTCAAAAAATAGTTATCTGAAGATAGATACACTATTATCAGCAACCGAGTTATGATCCCAAATGATGTGAATCCCTTTTGTGGACAACCTAAGAACCCTGGAACTGAAAGGAATAAGAAATATTGAATTACTAAGAATATGGCTAAGATGAACAAATGGCAATCCTAAAGGGCAAGAACAGATTACAGCGAAATAAGGTGCGACCGAAGTTTAAGACATCATTATGAAGTATGGACCATGAAAGTTGGGTTGACAAAAGTGGGGAAATATACTATTGCTGTAGTGCGTTTTTAGGTATCGGAACGAGCTTCAGATTTGATATATTATAGTAGTCATTTTGATGCCGAAATTAATAGTTATAACAGTTTTGAGTTACAACCCCAATTAATACCTTCCTTTTGTGTTTACACTATGAACTGTATTAGCTCTCTTGTTTTTCTCAAGAATAAAGAAAGGTGGAACACATAAAACAAAGAAAAGTAAAAGATAACGAGATTTTAAAGAAAAATAAGATATGAAATCCAAAGTGAAAAAACAATGTCAACAAAATTGAAATAAAAGACAAGACTTTAAGGACACAATTTCTTTCTCTTTTTCGAATTTGTGACTTAAGAGAGGAGAAAACCTCTAAAGCACAAAAGTTTTTAAATCTAAAATTCAAAAAATAGATATGTGAAGAAAGATACACTATTATCAACAACCAAGGTTATGATCCGAAACCATGCGAATCCCTTTTGCGAACAACCTAAGAACCCTAGAACTCATAGGAATAAGAAAGATTGAATTACTAAGAATATGGCTAAGATGAACAAATGGCAATCCTAAAGGGCAAGAACAGATTACAGCGAAATAAGGTGCGACCGAAGTTTAAGACATCATTATGAAGTATGGACCATGAAAGTTGGGTTGACAAAAGTGGGGAAATATACTATTGCTATAGTGCGGTTTTAGGTATCGGAACGAGCTTCAGATTTGATATATTATAGTAGTCATTTTGATACCGAAATTAATAGTTATAACAGTTTTAAGTTACAACCATAATTAATACCTTCTTTTTGTTTTTACACTGTGAACTGTATTAGCTCTCTTGTTTTTCTCAAGAAGAAAGAAAGGTGTTACACATAAAACAAAGAGAGGTAAAATATAACGAGATTTTAAAGAAAAATAAGATATGAAATCCAAAGTGGAAAAACAATGTCAACAAAATTGAAATACAAGACAAGACTTTAAGGACACAATTTCTTTCTCTTTTTGGAATTTGTGACTTAAGAGAGGAGAAAACTTGCAAAGCACAAAATTTTTTAAATCTAAAATTCAAAAAATAGTTATCTGAAGATAGATACACTATTATCAGCAACCGAGGTTATGATCCCAAACGATGTTAATCCCTTTTGCAGACAACCTAACAACCCTGGAACTCAAAGGAATAAGAAATATTGAATTACTAAGAATATGGCTAAGATGAACAAATTGCAATCCTAATGGGTAAGAACAGATTACTGCGAAATAAGGTGCGACCAAAGTTTAGGACATCATTATGAAATATGGACCATGAAAGTTGGGTTGACAAAAGTAGGGAAATATACGATTGCTACGGTGTTTTTTAGGTATCGGAACAAGCTTTAGATTTGATATATGATAGTAGTCATTTCGATGCACAAATTAATAGTTATAACAGTTTTAAGTTACAACCCCAATTAATACCTTCCTTTTGTGTTTACACTATGAACTGTATTAGCTCTCTTGTTTTTCTCAAGAATAAAGAAAGGTGGAACACATAAAACAAAGAAAAGTAGAAGATAACGAGATTTTAAAGAAAAATAAGATATGAAATCCAAAGTGGAAAAACAATGTCAACAAAATTGAAATAAAAGACAAGACTTTAAGGACACAATTTCTTTCTCTTTTTGGAATTTATGACTTAAGAGAGGAGAAAACCTCCAAAGCAAAAAAAAATTTAATTCTAAAATTCAAAAAATAGATATGTGAATATAGATACATTATTATCAACAACCGAGGTTATGATCCCAAACGATGCGAATCCCTTTTGCGGACAACCTAAGAACCCTGGAACTCAAAGGAATAAGAAAGATTGAATTACTAAGAATATGGCTAAGATGAACAAATTGCAATCCTAAAGGGCAAGAACAGATTACAGCGAAATAAAGTGCGACCAAAGTATAAGACATCATTATGAAATATGAACCATGAAAGTTGGGTTGACAAAAGTGGGGAAATATACTATTGCTATAGTGCGTTTTTAGGTATCGGAACGAGCTTCAGATTTGATATATTATAGTAGTCATTTTGATGCCGAAATTAATAGTTATAACAGTTTTAAGTTACAACCACAATTAATACCTTCTTTTTGTTTTTACACTGTGAACTGTATTGGCTCTCTTGTTTTTCTCAAGAAGAAAGAAAGGTGTAACACATAAAACAAAGAAAAGTAAAATATAACGAGATTTTAAAGAAAAATAAGATATGAAATCCAAAGTGGAAAAACAATGTCAACAAAATTGAAATGAAAGACAAGACTTTAAGGATACAATTTCTTTCTCTTTTTGGAATTTATGACTTAATAGAGGAGAAAACCTCCAAAGCATAAAATATTTTAAATCTAAAATTCAAAAAATAGATATGTGAAGATAGATACACTATTATTAGCAACAAAGGTTATGATCCCAAACGATGCGAATCCCTTTTGCGGACAACCTAAGAACCCTAGAACTCATAGGAATAAGAAAGATTGAATTACTAAGAATATGGCTAAGATGAACAAATGGCAATCCTAAAGGGCAAGAACAGATTACAGCGAAATAAGGTGCGACCAAAGTTTAGGACATCATTATGAAGTATGGGCCATGAAAGTTGGGTTGACAAAAGTAGGGAAATATACGATTGCTACGGTGTTTTTTAGGTATCGGAACAAGCTTTAGATTTGATATATGATAGTAGTCATTTCGATGCACAAATTAATAGTTATAACAGTTTTAAGTTACAACCCCAATTAATACCTTCCTTTTGTGTTTACACTATGAACTGTATTAGCTCTCTTGTTTTTCTCAAGAATAAAGAAAGGTGGAACACATAAAACAAAGAAAAGTAGAAGATAACGAGATTTTAAAGAAAAATAAGATATGAAATCCAAAGTGGAAAAACAATGTCAACAAAATTGAAATAAAAGAGAAGACTTTAAGGACACAATTTGTTTCTCTTTTTGGAATTTGTGACTGAAGAGAGGAGAAAACCTCCAAAGCACAAAATTTTTTAATCTAAAATTCAAAAAATAGAAATGTCAAGAGAGATACACTATTATCAGCAACCAAGGTTATGATCCCAAACGATGCGAATCCCTTTTGCGGACAACCTAAGAACCCTAGAACTCAAAGGAATAAGAAAGATTGAATTACTAAGAATATGGCTAAGATGAACAAATGGCAATCCTAAAGGGCAAGAACAGATTACAACGAAATAAGGTGCCACCAAAGTTTAAGACAACATTATGTACTATGAACCATGAAAGTTGGGTTGACAAAAGTAGGGAAATATACGATTGCTACGGTGTTTTTTAGGTATCGGAACGAGCTTTAGATTTGATATATGATAGTAGTCATTTCGATGCACAAATTAATAGTTATAACAGTTTTAAGTTACAACCCCAATTAATACCTTCCTTTTGTGTTTACACTATGAACTGTATTAGCTCTCTTGTTTTTCTCAAGAATAAAGAAAGGTGGAACACATAAAACAAAGAAAAGTAGAAGATAACGAGATTTTAAAGAAAAATAAGATATGAAATCCAAAGGGGAAAACAATGTCAACAAAATTGAAATAAAAGAGAAGACTTTAAGGACACAATTTCTTTCTCTTTTTGGAATTTGTGACTTAAGAGAGGAGAAAACCTCCAAAGCAAAAAAAAATTTAATTCTAAAATTCAAAAAATAGATATGTGAATATAGATACATTATTATCAACAACCGAGGTTATGATCCCAAACGATGCGAATCCCTTTTGCAGACAACCTAAGAACCCTGGAACTCAAAGGAATAAGAAAGATTCAATTACTAAGAATATGGTTAAGATGAACAAATTGCAATCCTAAAGGGCAAGAACAGATTACAACGAAATAAGGTGCCACCAAAGTTTAAGACATCATTATGTACTATGAACAATTAAAGTTGGGTTGACAAAAGTGGGCAAATATACGATTGCTACGGTGCGTTTTTAGGTATCGGAACGAGCTTCAGATTTGATATATTATAGTAGTCATTTCGATGCACAAATTAATAGTTATAACAGTTTTAAGTTACAACACCAATTAATACCTTCTTTTTTTTTTACACTGTGAACTGTATTGGCTCTCTTGTTTTTCTCAAGAAGAAAGAAAGGTGTAACACATAAAACAAAGAAAAGTAATATATAACGAGATTTTAAAGAAAAATAAGATATGAAATCCAAAGTGGAAAAACAATGTCAACAAAATTGAAATGAAAGACAAGACTTTAAGGATACAATTTCTTTCTCTTTTTGGAATTTATGACTTAATAGAGGAGAAAACCTCCAAAGCATAAAATATTTTAAATCTAAAATTCAAAAAATAGATATGTGAAGATAGATACACTATTATTAGCAACAAAGGTTATGATCCCAAACGATGCGAATCCCTTTTGCGGACAACCTAAGAACCCTAGAACTCAAAGGAATAAGAAAGATTGAATTACTAAGAATATGGCTAAGATGAACAAATGGCAATCCTAAAGGGCAAGAACAGATTACAACGAAATAAGGTGCCACCAAAGTTTAAGACAACATTATGTACAATGAACCATGAAAGTTGGGTTGACAAAAGTAGGGAAATATACGATTGCTACGGTGTTTTTTAGGTATCGGAACGAGCTTTAGATTTGATATATGATAGTAGTCATTTCGATGCACAAATTAATAGTTATAACAGTTTTAAGTTACAACCCCAATTAATACCTTCCTTTTGTGTTTACACTATGAACTGTATTAGCTCTCTTGTTTTTCTCAAGAATAAAGAAAGGTGTAACACATAAAACAAAGAAAAGTAGAAGATAACGAGATTTTAAAGAAAAATAAGATATGAAATCCAAAGTGGAAAACAATGTCAACAAAATTGAAATAAAAGAGAAGACTTTAAGGACACAATTTCTTTCTCTTTTTGGAATTTGTGACTTAAGAGAGGAGAAAACCTCCAAAGCAAAAAAAAATTTAATTCTAAAATTCAAAAAATAGATATGTGAATATAGATACATTATTATCAACAACCGAGGTTATGATCCCAAACGATGCGAATCCCTTTTGCAGACAACCTAAGAACCCTGGAACTCAAAGGAATAAGAGAGATTCAATTACTAAGAATATGGTTAAGATGAACAAATTGCAATCCTAAAGGGCAAGAACAGATTACAACGAAATAAGGTGCCACCAAAGTTTAAGACATCATTATGTACTATGAACCATGAAAGTTGGGTTGACAAAAGTGGGCAAATATACGATTGCTACGGTGCGTTTTTAAGTATCGGAAGGAGCTTCAGATTGATATATTATAGTAGTCATTTCGATGCACAAATTAATAGTTATAACAGTTTTAAGTTACAACCCCAATTAATACCTTCTTTTTTTTTTACACTGTGAACTGTATTGGCTCTCTTGTTTTTCTCAAGAAGAAAGAAAGGTGTAACACATAAAACAAAGAAAAGTAATATATAACGAGATTTTAAAGAAAAATAAGATATGAAATCCAAAGTGGAAAAACAATGTCAACAAAATTGAAATGAAAGACAAGACTTTAAGGATACAATTTCTTTCTCTTTTTGGAATTTATGACTTAAGAGAGGAGAAAACCTCCAAAGCATAAAAAATTTTAAATCTGAAATTCAAAAAATAGATATGTGAAGATAGATACACTATTATAAGCAACCAAGGTTATGATCCCAAACGATGCGAATCCCTTTTGCGGACAACCTAAGAACCCTGGAACTCAAAGGAATAAGAAAGATTGAATTACTAAGAATATGGCTAAGATGAACAAATTGCAATCCTAAAGGGCAAGAACAAATTACAGCGAAATAAGGTGCGACCAAAGTTTAAGACATCATTATGAAGTATGAACCATGAAAGTTGGGTTGACAAAAGTGGGGAAATATACTATTTCTATGGTGCGTTTTTAGGTATCGGAACGAGCTTCAGATTTGATATAATATAGTAGTCATTTGGATACCGAAATTAATAATTACAACAGTTTTAAGTTACAACCCCAATTAATACCTTCTTTTTGTTTTTACACTGTGAAATGTATTAGCTCTCTTGTTTTTCTCAAGAAGAAGGAAAGGTGTAACACATAAAACAAAGAAAAGTAAAAGATAACGAGATTTTAAAGAAAAATAAGATATGAAATCCAAAGTGGAAAACAATATAAACAAAAATTGAATAAAAACATAAGACTTTAAGGACACAATTTCTTTCTCTTTTTGGAATTTGTGACTTAAGAGAGGAGAAAACCTCCAAAGCATAAAATATTTTAAATCTAAAATTCAAAAAATAGATATGTGAAGATAGATACACTATTATTAGCAACAAAGGTTATGATCCCAAACGATGCGAATCCCTTTTGCGGACAACCTAAGAACCCTAGAACTCAAAGGAATAAGAAAGATTGAATTACTAAGAATATGACTAAGATGAACAAATGGCAATCCTAAAGGGCAAGAACAGATTACAACGAAATAAGGTGCCACCAAAGTTTAAGACAACATTATGTACTATGAACCATGAAAGTTGGGTTGACAAAAGTAGGGAAATATACGATTGCTACGGTGCGTTTTTAGGTATCGGAATGAGCTTCAGATTTGATATGTTATAGTACTCATTTCGATGCACAAATTAATAGTTATAACAGTTTTAAGTTACAACCCCAATAAATACCTTCTTTTTGTTTTTACACTGTGAACTGTATTAGCTCTCTTGTGTTTCTCAAGAAGAAAGAAAGGTGTAATACATAAAACAAATAAAAGTAAAAGATCACGAGATTTTAAAGAAAAATAAGATATGAAATCCAAAGTGGAAAAACAATGTCAAAAAAATTGAAATAAAAGACAAGACTTTAAGGACACAATTTCTTTCTGTTTTTGGAATTTGTGACTTAAGAGAGGAGAAAACCTCCAAAGCACAAAATTTTTTAAATCTAAAATTCAAAAAATAGCTATGTGAAGATAGATACACTATTATCAACAACCGAGGTTATGATCCCAAACGATTCGAATCCCTTTTGCGGACAATCTAAGAACACTGGAACTCAAAGGAATAAGAAAGATTGAATTACTAAGAATATGGCTAAGATGAACTAATTGCAATCCTAAAGGGCAAGAACAGATTACAACGAAATAAGGTGCGACCAAAGTTTAAGATATCATTATGTACTATGAACCATGAAAGTTGGGTTGACAAAAGTAGGGAAATATACGATTGCTACGGTGCCTTTTTAGTTATCGTAACGATCTTCAGATTTGATATATTATATTAGTCATTTCGATGCACAAATTAAAAGTTATAACAATTTTAAGTTACAACCATAATTAATACCTTCCTTTTGTTTTTACACGGTGAACTGTATTAGCTCTCTTGTTTTTCTCAAGAAGAAAGAAAGGTGGAACACATAAAACAAAGAAAAGTAAAAGATAACGAGATTTTAATGAAAAATAAGATATGAAATCCAAAGTGGAAAAACAATGTCAACAAAATTGAAATAAAAGACAAGACTTTGAGCACACAATGTCTTTCTCTTTCTTGAATTTCTGACTTAAGAGGGGAGAAAACCTCGAAAGCACAAAATATTTTGAATCTAAAATTCCAAAAATAGATATGTGAAGATAGATACACTATTATCAGCAACCAAGGTTATGATCCCAAACGATGCGAATCCCGTTTACGGCCAACCTAAGAACCCATGAACTCAAAGGAATAAGAAATATTGAATTACTAAGAATATGGCTAAGATGGACAAATTGAAATCCTAAAGGGCAAGAACAGATTACACAGAAATAAGGTGCGACCAAATTTTAAGACATCATTATGTAGTATGAACCATGAAAGTTGGGTTGACAAAAGTAGGGAAATATACTATTGCTACGGTGCGTTTTTATGTATCGGAATGAGCTTCAGATTTGATATGTTATAGTACTCATTTCGATGCACAAATTAAAAGTTATAACAATTTTAAGTTACAACCATAATTAATACCTTCCTTTTGTTTTTACACGGTGAACTGTATTAGCTCTCTTGTTTTTCTCAAGAAGAAAGAAAGGTGGAACACATAAAACAAAGAAAAGTAAAAGATAACGAGATTTTAATGAAAAATAAGATATGAAATCCAAAGTGGAAAAACAATGTCAACAAAATTGAAATAAAAGACAAGACTTTGAGGACACAATTTCTTCCACTTTTTGGAATTTGTGACTTAAGATTGGAGAAAACCTCCAAAGCACAAAATTTTTTAAATTCAAAAATTCAAAAAATAGATATGTGAAGATAGATACCCTATTTTCAGCAACCAAGACTATGATCCCAAATGATGCGAATATCTTTTGCGGACAACCTAAGAACCCTGGAACTCAAAGGAATAAGAAAGATTGAATTACTAAGAATATGGCTAAGATGAACAAATTGAAATCCTAAAGGGCAAGAACAGATTACAGCGAAATAAGGAGAGACCAAAGTTTAAGAGATCATTATGTAGTATGAACCATGAAAGTTGGGTTGACATAAGTATGGAAATAGACTATTCCTACGGTGCGTTTTTAGGTATCGGAACGAGCTTCAGATTTGATATGTTATAGTACTCATTTCGATGCACAAAATAAAAGTTATAACAATTTTAAGTTACAACCATAATTAATACCTTCTTTTTGTTTTTACACTGTGAACTGTATTAGCTCTCTTGTTTTTGTCAAGAAGAAATAAAGGTGGAACACATAAAACAAAGAAAAGTAAAAGATAAAGAGATTTTAAAGAAAAATAAGATATGAAATCCAAAGTGGAAAAACAATGTCAACAAAATTGAAATAAAAGACAAGACTTTGAGGACACAATTTCTTTCTCTTTTTGGAATTTGTGACTTAAGATAGGAGAAAACCTCCAAAGCATAAAATTTTTTAAATCTAAAATTCAAAAAATAGATATGTGAAGATAGATACCCTATTTTCAGCAACCAAGACGATGATCCCAAATGATGCGAATATCTTTTGCGGACAACCTAAGAACCCTGGAAATCAAAGGAATAAGAAAGATTGAATTACTAAGAATATGGCTAAGATGAACAAATTGAAATCCTAAAGGGCAAGAACAGATTACAGCGAAATAAGGAGAGACCAAAGTTTAAGACATAATTATGTACTATGAACCATGAAAGTTGGGTTGACAAAAGTGGGGAAATATACGATTGCTACGGTGCCTTTTTAGTTATCATAACGATCTTCAGATTTGATATATTATATTAGTCATTTCGATGCACAAATTAAAAGTTATAACAATTTTAAGTTACAACCATAATTAATACCTTCCTTTTGTTTTTACACGGTGAACTGTATTAGCTCTCTTGTTTTTCTCAAGAAGAGAGAAAGGTGGAACACATAAAACAAAGAAAAGTAAAAGATAACGAGATTTTAATGAAAAATAAGATATGAACTCCAAAGTGGAAAAACAATGTCAACAAAATTGAAATAAAAGACAAGACTTTGAGGACACAATTTCTTTCCCTTTTTGGAATTTGTGACTTAAGATAGGAGAAAACCTCCAAAGCACAAAATGTTTTAAATTCTAAAATTCAAAAAATAGATATGTGAAGATAGATACCCTATTTTCAGCAACCAAGACTATGATCCCAAACGATGTGAATATCTTTTGCGGACAACCTAAGAACCCAGGAACTCAAAGGAATAAGAAAGATTGAATTACTAAGAATATGGCTAAGATGAACAAATTGAAATCCTAAAGGGCAAGAACAGATTACAGCGAAATAAGGAGAGACCAAAGTTTAAGACATAATTATGTAATATGAACCATGAATGTTGGGTTGACAAAAGTGGGGAAATATACGATTGCTACGGTGCGTTTTTAGGTATCGGAATGAGCTTCAGATTTGATATGTTATAGTACTCATTTCGATGCACAAATTAAAAGTTATAACAATTTTAAGTTACAACCATAATTAATACCTTCCTTTTGTTATTACACGGTGAACTGTATTAGCTCTCTTGTTTTTCTCAAGAAGAAAGAAAGGTGGAACACATAAAACAAAGAAAAGTAAAAGATAACGAGATTTTAATGAAAAATAAGATATGAAATCCAAAGTGGAAAAACAATGTCAACAAAATTGAAATAAAAGACAAGACTTTGAGGACACAATTTCTTTCACTTTTTGGAATTTGTGACTTAAGATAGGAGAAAACCTCCAAAGCACAAAATTTTTTACATTCAAAAATTCAAAAAATAGATATGTGAAGATAGATACCCTATTTTCAGCAACCAAGACTATGATCCCAAATGATGCGAATATCTTTTGCGGACAACCTAAGAACCCTGGAACTCAAAGGAATAAGAAAGATTGAATTACTAAGAATATGGCTAAGATGAACAAATTGAAATCCTAAAGGGCAAGAACAGATTACAGCGAAATAAGGAGAGACCAAAGTTAGGTGATCATTATGTAGTATGAACCATGAAAGTTGGGTTGACATAAGTATGGAAATAGACTATTCCTACGGTGCGTTTTTAGGTATCGGAACGAGCTTCAGATTTGATGTGTTATAGTACTCATTTCGATGCACAAAATAAAAGTTATAACAATTTTAAGTTACAACCATAATTAATACCTTCTTTTTGTTTTTACACTGTGAACTGTATTAGCTCTCTTGTTTTTCTCAAGAAGAAAGAAAGGTGGAACACATAAAACAAAGAAAAGTAAAAGATAACGAGATTTTAAAGAAAAATCAGATATGAAATCCTAAGTGGAAATCAATGTCAACAAAATTGAAATAAAAGACAAGACTTTGAGGACACAATTTCTTTCTCTTTTTGAAATTTGTGACTTAAGAGAGGAGTAAACCTTGAAAGCACAAAATATTTTAAATCTAAAATTCAAAAAAAAAGATATGTGAAGATAGATACCCTATTTTCAACAACCAAGACTATGATCCCAAACGATGCGAATATCTTTTGCGGACAACCTAAGAACCCTAGAACTCATAGGAATAAGAAAGATTGAATTACTAAGAATATGGATAAGATGAACAAATTGAAATCCTAAAGGGCAAGAATAGATTACAGCGAAATAAGGTGCAACCAAAGTTTAAGACATCATTATGTACTATGAAACATGAAAGTTGGGTTGACAAAAGTGGGGAAATATACGATTGCTACGGTGTCTTTTTAGGTATCGGAACGAACTTTAGATTTGAGATGTTATAGTACTCATTTCGATGCACAAATTAAAAGTTATAACAATTTTAAGTTACAACCATAATTAATACCTTCCTTTTGTTTTTACACGGTGAACTGTATTAGCTCTCTTGTTTTTCTCAAGAAGAAAGAAAGGTGGAACACATAAAACAAAGAAAAGTAAAAGATAACGAGATTTTAATGAAAAATAAGATATGAAATCCAAAGTGGAAAAACAATGTCAACAAAATTGAAATAAAAGACAAGACTTTGAGGACACAGTTTCTTTCTCTTTTTGGAATTTGTGACTTAAGATAGGAGAAAACGTCCAAAGCACAAAATTTTTTAAATCTAAAATTCAAAAAATAGATATGTGAAGATAGATACCCAATTTTTAGCAACCAAGACTATGATCCCAAACGATGCGAATATCTTTTGCGGACAACCTAAGAACCCTGGAACTCAAAGGAATAAGAAAGATTGAATTACTAAGAATATGGCTAAGATGAGCAAATTGAAATCCTAAAGGGCAAGAACAGATTACAACGAAATAAGGAGAGACCAAAGTTTAAGCCATAATTATGTACTATGAACCATGAATGTTGGGTTGACAAAAGTGGGGAAATATACGATTGCTACGGTGCGTTTTTAGGTATCGGAATGAGCTTCAGATTTGATATGTTATAGTACTCATTTCGATGCACAAATTAATAGTTATAACAGTTTTAAGTTACAACCCCAATAAATACCTTCTTTTTGTTTTTACACTGTGAACTGTATTAGCTCTCTTGTGTTTCTCAAGAAGAAAGAAAGGTGTAATACATAAAACAAATAAAAGTAAAAGATCACGAGATTTTAAAGAAAAATAAGATATGAAATCCAAAGTGGAAAAACAATGTCAAAAAAATTGAAATAAAAGACAAGACTTTAAGGACACAATTTCTTTCTGTTTTTGGAATTTGTGACTTAAGAGAGGAGAAAACCTCCAAAGCACAAAATTTTTTAAATCTAAAATTCAAAAAATAGCTATGTGAAGATAGATACACTATTATCAACAACCGAGGTTATGATCCCAAACGATTCGAATCCCTTTTGCGGACAATCTAAGAACACTGGAACTCAAAGGAATAAGAAAGATTGAATTACTAAGAATATGGCTAAGATGAACTAATTGCAATCCTAAAGGGCAAGAACAGATTACAACGAAATAAGGTGCGACCAAAGTTTAAGATATCATTATGTACTATGAACCATGAAAGTTGGGTTGACAAAAGTAGGGAAATATACGATTGCTACGGTGCCTTTTTAGTTATCGTAACGATCTTCAGATTTGATATATTATATTAGTCATTTCGATGCACAAATTAAAAGTTATAACAATTTTAAGTTACAACCATAATTAATACCTTCCTTTTGTTTTTACACGGTGAACTGTATTAGCTCTCTTGTTTTTCTCAAGAAGAAAGAAAGGTGGAACACATAAAACAAAGAAAAGTAAAAGATAACGAGATTTTAATGAAAAATAAGATATGAAATCCAAAGTGGAAAAACAATGTCAACAAAATTGAAATAAAAGACAAGACTTTGAGCACACAATGTCTTTCTCTTTCCTGAATTTCTGACTTAAGAGGGGAGAAAACCTCGAAAGCACAAAATATTTTGAATCTAAAATTCCAAAAATAGATATGTGAAGATAGATACACTATTATCAGCAACCAAGGTTATGATCCCAAACGATGCGAATCCCGTTTACGGCCAACCTAAGAACCCATGAACTCAAAGGAATAAGAAATATTGAATTACTAAGAATATGGCTAAGATGGACAAATTGAAATCCTAAAGGGCAAGAACAGATTACACAGAAATAAGGTGCGACCAAATTTTAAGACATCATTATGTAGTATGAACCATGAAAGTTGGGTTGACAAAAGTAGGGAAATATACTATTGCTACGGTGCGTTTTTATGTATCGGAATGAGCTTCAGATTTGATATGTTATAGTACTCATTTCGATGCACAAATTAAAAGTTATAACAATTTTAAGTTACAACCATAATTAATACCTTCCTTTTGTTTTTACACGGTGAACTGTATTAGCTCTCTTGTTTTTCTCAAGAAGAAAGAAAGGTGGAACACATAAAACAAAGAAAAGTAAAAGATAACGAGATTTTAATGAAAAATAAGATATGAAATCCAAAGTGGAAAAACAATGTCAACAAAATTGAAATAAAAGACAAGACTTTGAGGACACAATTTCTTCCACTTTTTGGAATTTGTGACTTAAGATTGGAGAAAACCTCCAAAGCAAAAAATTTTTTAAATTCAAAAATTCAAAAAATAGATATGTGAAGATAGATACCCTATTTTCAGCAACCAAGACTATGATCCCAAATGATGCGAATATCTTTTGCGGACAACCTAAGAACCCTGGAACTCAAAGGAATAAGAAAGATTGAATTACTAAGAATATGGCTAAGATGAACAAATTGAAATCCTAAAGGGCAAGAACAGATTACAGCGAAATAAGGAGAGACCAAAGTTTAAGAGATCATTATGTAGTATGAACCATGAAAGTTGGGTTGACATAAGTATGGAAATAGACTATTCCTACGGTGCGTTTTTAGGTATCGGAACGAGCTTCAGATTTGATATGTTATAGTACTCATTTCGATGCACAAAATAAAAGTTATAACAATTTTAAGTTACAACCATAATTAATACCTTCTTTTTGTTTTTACACTGTGAACTGTATTAGCTCTCTTGTTTTTGTCAAGAAGAAATAAAGGTGGAACACATAAAACAAAGAAAAGTAAAAGATAACGAGATTTTAAAGAAAAATAAGATATGAAATCCAAAGTGGAAAAACAATGTCAACAAAATTGAAATAAAAGACAAGACTTTGAGGACACAATTTCTTTCTCTTTTTGGAATTTGTGACTTAAGATAGGAGAAAACCTCCAAAGCATAAAATTTTTTAAATCTAAAATTCAAAAAATAGATATGTGAAGATAGATACCCTATTTTCAGCAACCAAGACGATGATCCCAAATGATGCGAATATCTTTTGCGGACAACCTAAGAACCCTGGAAATCAAAGGAATAAGAAAGATTGAATTACTAAGAATATGGCTAAGATGAACAAATTGAAATCCTAAAGGGCAAGAACAGATTACAGCGAAATAAGGAGAGACCAAAGTTTAAGACATAATTATGTACTATGAACCATGAAAGTTGGGTTGACAAAAGTGGGGAAATATACGATTGCTACGGTGCCTTTTTAGTTATCATAACGATCTTCAGATTTGATATATTATATTAGTCATTTCGATGCACAAATTAAAAGTTATAACAATTTTAAGTTACAACCATAATTAATACCTTCCTTTTGTTTTTACACGGTGAACTGTATTAGCTCTCTTGTTTTTCTCAAGAAGAGAGAAAGGTGGAACACATAAAACAAAGAAAAGTAAAAGATAACGAGATTTTAATGAAAAATAAGATATGAACTCCAAAGTGGAAAAACAATGTCAACAAAATTGAAATAAAAGACAAGACTTTGAGGACACAATTTCTTTCCCTTTTTGGAATTTGTGACTTAAGATAGGAGAAAACCTCCAAAGCACAAAATGTTTTAAATTCTAAAATTCAAAAAATAGATATGTGAAGATAGATACCCTATTTTCAGCAACCAAGACTATGATCCCAAACGATGTGAATATCTTTTGCGGACAACCTAAGAACCCAGGAACTCAAAGGAATAAGAAAGATTGAATTACTAAGAATATGGCTAAGATGAACAAATTGAAATCCTAAAGGGCAAGAACAGATTACAGCGAAATAAGGAGAGACCAAAGTTTAAGACATAATTATGTAATATGAACCATGAATGTTGGGTTGACAAAAGTGGGGAAATATACGATTGCTACGGTGCGTTTTTAGGTATCGGAATGAGCTTCAGATTTGATATGTTATAGTACTCATTTCGATGCACAAATTAAAAGTTATAACAATTTTAAGTTACAACCATAATTAATACCTTCCTTTTGTTTTTACACGGTGAACTGTATTAGCTCTCTTGTTTTTCTCAAGAAGAAAGAAAGGTGGAACACATAAAACAAAGAAAAGTAAAAGATAACGAGATTTTAATGAAAAATAAGATATGAAATCCAAAGTGGAAAAACAATGTCAACAAAATTGAAATAAAAGACAAGACTTTGAGGACACAATTTCTTTCACTTTTTGGAATTTGTGACTTAAGATAGGAGAAAACCTCCAAAGCACAAAATTTTTTACATTCAAAAATTCAAAAAATAGATATGTGAAGATAGATACCCTATTTTCAGCAACCAAGACTATGATCCCAAATGATGCGAATATCTTTTGCGGACAACCTAAGAACCCTGGAACTCAAAGGAATAAGAAAGATTGAATTACTAAGAATATGGCTAAGATGAACAAATTGAAATCCTAAAGGGCAAGAACAGATTACAGCGAAATAAGGAGAGACCAAAGTTAGGTGATCATTATGTAGTATGAACCATGAAAGTTGGGTTGACATAAGTATGGAAATAGACTATTCCTACGGTGCGTTTTTAGGTATCGGAACGAGCTTCAGATTTGATGTGTTATAGTACTCATTTCGATGCACAAAATAAAAGTTATAACAATTTTAAGTTACAACCATAATTAATACCTTCTTTTTGTTTTTACACTGTGAACTGTATTAGCTCTCTTGTTTTTGTCAAGAAGAAATAAAGGTTGAACACATAAAACAAAGAAAAGTAAAAGATAACGAGATTTTAAAGAAAAATAAGATATGAAATCCAGAGTGGAAAAACAATGTCAACAAAATTGAAATAAAAGACAAGACTGTGAGGACACAATTTCTTTCTCTCTTTGGAATTTGTGACTTAAGATAGGAGAAAACCTCCAAAGCACAAAATTTTTTAAATCTAAAATTCAAAAAATAGATATGTGAAGATAGATACCCTATTTTCAGCAACCAAGACTATGATCCCAAACGATGCGAATATCTTTTGCGGACAACCTAAGAACCCTGGAAATCAAAGGAATAAGAAAGATTGAATTACTAAGAATATGGCTAAGATGAACAAATTGAAATCCTAAAGGGCAAGAACAGATTACAGCGAAATAAGGAGAGACCAAAGTTTAAGACATAATTATGTACTATGAACCATGAAAGTTGGGTTGACAAAAGTGGGGAAATATACGATTGCTACGGTGCCTTTTTAGTTATCGGAACGATCTTCAGATTTGATATATTATATTAGTCATTTCGATGCACAAATTAAAAGTTATAACAATTTTAAGTTACAACCATAATTAATACCTTCCTTTTGTTTTTACACGGTGAACTGTATTAGCTCTCTTGTTTTTCTCAAGAAGAAAGAAAGGTGGAACACATAAAACAAAGAAAAGTAAAAGATAACGAGATTTTAATGAAAAATAAGATATGAAATCCAAAGTGGAAAAACAATGTCAACAAAATTGAAATAAAAGACAAGACTTTGAGGACACAATTTCTTTCCCTTTTTGGAATTTGTGACTTAAGATAGGAGAAAACCTCCAAAGCACAAAATTTTTTAAATTCTAAAATTCAAAAAATAGATATGTGAAGATAGATACCCTATTTTCAGCAACCAAGACTATGATCCCAAACGATGCGAATATCTTTTGCGGACAACCTAAGAACCCTGGAACTCAAAGGAATAAGAAAGATTGAATTACTAAGAATATGGCTAAGATGAACAAATTGAAATCCTAAAGGGCAAGAACAGATTACAGCGAAATAAGGAGAGACCAAAGTTTAAGACAAAATTATGTACTATGAACCATGAAAGTTGGGTTGACAAAAGTGGGGAAATATACGATTGCTACGGTGCCTTTTTAGTTATCGGAACGATCTTCAGATTTGATATATTATATTAGTCATTTCGATGCACAAATTAAAAGTTATAACAATTTTAAGTTACAACCATAATTAATACCTTCCTTTTTTCTTTTTACACGGTGAACTGTATTAGCTCTCTTGTTTTTCTCAAGAAGAAAGAAAGGTGGAACACATAAAACAAAGAAAAGTAAAAGATAACGAGATTTTAATAAAAAATAAGATATGAAATCCAAAGTGGAAAAACAATGTCAACAAAATTGAAATAAAAGACAAGACTTTGAGGACACAATTTCTTTCACTTTTTGGAATTTGTGACTTAAGATAGGAGAAAACCTCCAAACCACAAAATTTTTTAAATTCTAAAATTCAAAAAATAGATATGTGAAGATAGATACCCTATTTTCAGCAACCAAGACTATGATCACAAACGATGCGAATAACTTTTGCGGACAACCTAAGAACCCTGGAACTCAAAGGAATAAGAAAGATTGAATTACTAGGAATATGGCTAAGATGAAGAAATTGAAATCCTAAAGGGCAAGAACAGATTACAGCGAAATAAGGAGAGACCAAAGTTTAAGAGATCATTATGTACTATGAACCATGAATGTTGGGTTGACAAAAGTGGGGAAATATACGATTGCTATGGTGCGTTTTTAGGTATCGGAATGAGCTTCAGATTTGATATGTTATAGTACTCATTTCGATGCACAAATTAAAAGTTATAACAATTTTAAGTTACAACCATAATTAATACCTTCCTTTTGTTTTTACACGGTGAACTGTATTAGCTCTCTTGTTTTTCTCAAGAAGAAAGAAAGGTGGAACACATAAAACAAAGAAAAGTAAAAGATAACGAGATTTTAAAAAAAAATAAGATATGAAATCCAAAGTGGAAAAACAATGTCAACAAAATTGAAATAAAAGACAAGACTTTGAGGACACAATTTCTTTCCCTTTTTGGAATTTGTGACTTAAGATAGGAGAAAACCTCCAAAGCACAAAATTTTTTAAATTCTAACATTCAAAAAATAGATATGTGAAGATAGATACCCTATTTTCAGCAACCAAGACTATGCTCCCAAACGATGCGAATATCTTTTGCGGACAACCTAAGAGCCCTGGAACGCAAAGGAATAAGAAAGATTGAATTACTAAGAATATGGCTAAGATGAACAAATTGAAATCCTAAAGGGCAAGAACAGATTAGAGCGAAATAAGGAGAGACCAAAGTTTAAGACATAATTATGTACTATGAACCATGAATGTTGGGTTGACAAAAGTGGGGAAATATACGATTGCTACGGTGCGTGTTTAGGTATCGGAATGAGCTTCAGATTTGATATGTAATAGTACTCATTTCGATGCACAAATTAAAAGTTATAACAATTTTAAGTTACAACCATAATTAATACCTTCCTTTTTTCTTTTTACGCGGTGAACTGTATTAGCTCTCTTGTTTTTCTCAAGAAGAAAGAAAGGTGGAACACATAAAACAAAGAAAAGTAAAAGATAACGAGATTTTAAAGAAAAATAAGATATGAAATCCAAAGTGGAAAAACAATGTCAACAAAATTGAAATAAAAGACAAGACTTTGAGGACACAATTTCTTTCTCTTTTTGGAATTTGTGACTTAAGATAGGAGAAAACCTCCAAAGCACAAAATTTTTTAAATCTAAAATTCAAAAAATAGATATGTGAAGATAGATACCCTATTTTCAGCAACCAAGACTATGATCCTAAACGATGGGAATATCTTTTGCGGACAACCTAAGAACCCTGGAAATCAAAGGAATAAGAAAGATTGAATTGCTAAGAATATGGCTAAGATGAACAAATTGAAATCCAAAAGGGCAAGAACAGATTACAACGAAATAAGGAGAGACCAAAGTTTAAGACATAATTATGTACTATGAACCATGAAAGTTGGGTTGACAAAAGTGGGGAAATATACGATTGCTACTGTGCCTTTTTAGTTATCGGAACGATCTTCAGATTTGATATATTATATTAGTCATTTCGTTGCACAAATTAAAAGTTATAACAATTTTAAGTTACAACCATAATTAATACCTTCCTTTTGTTTTTACAGGGTGAACTGTATTAGCTCTCTTGTTTTTCTCAAGAAGAAAGAAAGGTGGAACACATAAAACAAAGAAAAGTAAAAGATAACGAGATTTTAATGAAAAATAAGATATGAAATCCAAAGTGGAAAAACAATGTCAACAAAATTGAAATAAAAGACAAGACTTTGAGGACACAATTTCTTTCCCTTTTTGGAATTTGTGACTTAAGATAGGAGAAAACCTCCAAAGCACAAATTTTTTTAAATTCTAACATTCAAAAAATAGATATGTGAAGATAGATACCCTATTTTCAGCAACCAAGACTATGATCCCAAACGATGCGAATATCTTTTGCGGACAACCTAAGAACCCTGGAACTCAAAGGAATAAGAAAGATTGAATTACTAAGAATATGGCTAAGATGAACAAATTGAAATCCTAAAGGGCAAGAACAGATTACAGCGAAATAAGGAGAGACCAAAGTTTAAGACATAATTATGTACTATGAACCATGAATGTTGGGTTGACAAAAGTGGGGAAATATACGATTGCTACGGTGCGTTTTTAGGTATCGGAAGGAGCTTCAGATTTGATATGTTATAGTACTCATTTCGATGCACAAATTAAAAGTTATAACAATTTTAAGTTACAACCATAATTAATACCTTCCTTTTTTCTTTTTACACGGTGAACTGTATTAGCTCTCTTGTTTTTCTCAAGAAGAAAGAAAGGTGGAACACATAAAACAAAGAAAAGTAAAAGATAACGAGATTTTAATGAAAAATAAGATATGAAATCCAAAGTGGAAAAACAATGTCAACAAAATTGAAATAAAAGACAAGACTTTGAGGACACAATTTCTTTCACTTTTTGGAATTTGTGACTTAAGATAGGAGAAAACCTCCAAAGCAAAAAATTTTTTAAATTCTAAAATTCAAAAAATAGATATGTGAAGATAGATACCCTATTTTCAGCAACCAAGACTATGATCCCAAACGATGCGAATATCTTTTGCGGACAACCTAAGAACCTAGGAACTCAAAGGAATAAGAAAGATTGAATTACTAAGAATATGGCTAAGATGAACAAATTGAAATCCTAAAGGGCAAGAACAGATTACAGCGAAATAAGGAGAGACCAAAGTTTAAGACATCATTATGTAGTATGAACCCTGAAAGTTGGGTTTACATAAGTATGGAAAGAGACTATTGCTACGGTTCGATTTTAGGTATCGGAACGAGCTTCAGATTTGATATGTTATAGTACTCATTTCGATGCACAAAATAAAAGTTATAACAATTTTAAGTTACAACCATAATTAATACCTTCTTTTTGTTTTTACACTGTGAACCGTATTAGCTCTCTTGTTTTTGTCAAGAAGAAATAAAGGTGGAACACATAAAACAAAGAAAAGTAAAAGATAACGAGATTTTAAAGAAAAATAAGATATGAAATCCAAAGTCGAAAAACAATGTCAAAAAAATTGAAATAAAAGACAAGACTTTGAGGACACAATTTCTTTCCCTTTTTGGAATTTGTGACTTAAGATAGGAGAAAACCTCCAAAGCACAAAATTTTTTAAATTCTAACATTCAAAAAATAGATATGTGAAGATAGATACCCTATTTTCAGCAACCAAGACTATGATCCCAAACGATGCGAATATCTTTTGCGGACAACCTAAGAACCCTAGAACGCAAAGGAATAAGAAAGATTGAATTACTAAGAATATGGCTAAGATGAACAAATTGAAATCCTAAAGGGCAAGAACAGATTACAGCGAAATAAGGAGAGACCAAAGTTTAAGACATAATTATGTACTATGAACCATGAATGTTGGGTTGACAAAAGTGGGGAAATATACGATTGCTACGGTGCGTGTTTAGGTATCGGAATGAGCTTCAGATTTGATATGTAATAGTACTCATTTCGATGCACAAATTAAAAGTTATACCAATTTTAAGTTACAACCATAATTAATACCTTCCTTTTTTCTTTTTACACGGTGAACTGTATTAGCTCTCTTGTTTTTGTCAAGAAGAAAGAAAGGTGGAACACATAAAACAAAGAAAAGTAAAAGATAACGAGATTTTAATGAAAAATAAGATATGAAATCCAAAGTCGAAAAACAATGTCAACAAAATTGAAATAAAAGACAAGACTTTGAGGACACAATTTCTTTCCCTTTTTGGAATTTGTGACTTAAGATAGGAGAAAACCTCCAAAGCACAAAATTTTTTAAATTCTAACATTCAAAAAATAGATATGTGAAGATAGATACCCTATTTTCAGCAACCAAGACTATGATCCCAAACGATGCGAATATCTTTTGCGGACAACCTAAGAACCCTAGAACGCAAAGGAATAAGAAAGATTGAATTACTAAGAATATGGCTAAGATGAACAAATTGAAATCCTAAAGGGCAAGAACAGATTACAGCGAAATAAGGAGAGACCAAAGTTTAAGACATAATTATGTACTATGAACCATGAATGTTGGGTTGACAAAAGTGGGGAAATATACGATTGCTACGGTGCGTGTTTAGGTATCGGAATGAGCTTCAGATTTGATATGTTATAGTACTCATTTCGATGCACAAAATAAAAGTTATAACAATTTTAAGTTACAACCATAATTAATACCTTCTTTTTGTTTTTACACGGTGAACTGTATTAGCTCTCTTGTTTTTCTCAAGAAGAAAGAAAGGTGGAACACATAAAACAAAGAAAAGTAAAAGATAATGAGATTTTAATGAAAAATAAGATATGAAATCCATAGTGGAAAAACAATGTCAACAAAATTGAAATAAAAGACAAGACTTTGAGGACACAATTTCTTTCCCTTTTTGGAATTTGTGACTTCAGATAGGAGAAAACCTCCAAAGCACAAAATTTTTTAAATTCTAACATTCAAAAAATAGATATGTGAAGATAGATACCCTATTTTCAGCAACCAAGACTATGATCCCAAACGATGCGAATATCTTTTGCGGACAACCTAAGAACCCTGGAACTCAAAGGAATAAGAAAGATTGAATTACTAAGAATATGGCTAAGATGAACAAATTGAAATCCTAAAGGGCAAGAACAGATTACAGCGAAATAAGGAGAGACCAAAGTTTAAGACATAATTATGTACTATGAACCATGAATGTTGGGTTGACAAAAGTGGGGTAATATACGATTGGTACGGTGCGTTTTTAGGTATCGGAATAAGCTTCAGATTTGATATGTTATAGTACTCATTTCGATGCACAAATTAAAAGTTATAACAATTTTAAGTTACAACCATAATTAATACCTTCCTTTTTTCTTTTTACACGGTGAACTGTATTAGCTCTCTTGTTTTTCTCAAGAAGAAAGTAAGGTGGAACACATAAAACAAAGAAAAGTAAAAGATAACGAGATTTTAATGAAAAATAAGATATGAAATCCAAAGTGGAAAAACAATGTCAAAAAAATTGAAATAAAAGACAAGACTTTGAGGACACAATTTCTTTCCCTTTTTGGAATTTGTGACTTAAGATAGGAGAAAACCTCCAAAGCACAAAATTTTTTAAATTCTAACATTCAAAAAATAGATATGTGAAGATAGATACCCTATTTTCAGCAACCAAGACTATGATCCCAAACGATGCGAATATCTTTTGCGGACAACCTAAGAACCCTGGAACGCAAAGGAATAAGAAAGATTGAATTACTAAGAATATGGCTAAGATGAACAAATTGAAATCCTAAAGGGCAAGAACAGATTACAGCGAAATAAGGAGAGACCAAAGTTTAAGACATAATTATGTACTATGAACCATGAATGTTGGGTTGACAAAAGTGGGGAAATATACGATTGCTACGGTGCGTGTTTAGGTATCGGAATGAGCTTCAGATTTGATATGTAATAGTACTCATTTCGATGCACAAATTAAAAGTTATAACAATTTTAAGTTACAACCATAATTAATACCTTCCTTTTTTCTTTTTACGCGGTGAACTGTATTAGCTCTCTTGTTTTTCTCAAGAAGAAAGAAAGGTGGAACACATAAAACAAAGAAAAGTAAAAGATAACGAGATTTTAAAAAAAAATAAGATATGAAATCCAAAGTGGAAAAACAATGTCAACAAAATTGAAATAAAAGACAAGACTTTGAGGACACAATTTCTTTCCCTTTTTGGAATTTGTGACTTAAGATAGGAGAAAACCTCCAAAGCACAAAATTTTTTAAATTCTAACATTCAAAAAATAGATATGTGAAGATAGATACCCTATTTTCAGCAACCAAGACTATGCTCCCAAACGATGCGAATATCTTTTGCGGACAACCTAAGAGCCCTGGAACGCAAAGGAATAAGAAAGATTGAATTACTAAGAATATGGCTAAGATGAACAAATTGAAATCCTAAAGGGCAAGAACAGATTAGAGCGAAATAAGGAGAGACCAAAGTTTAAGACATAATTATGTACTATGAACCATGAATGTTGGGTTGACAAAAGTGGGGAAATATACGATTGCTACGGTGCGTGTTTAGGTATCGGAATGAGCTTCAGATTTGATATGTAATAGTACTCATTTCGATGCACAAATTAAAAGTTATAACAATTTTAAGTTACAACCATAATTAATACCTTCCTTTTTTCTTTTTACGCGGTGAACTGTATTAGCTCTCTTGTTTTTCTCAAGAAGAAAGAAAGGTGGAACACATAAAACAAAGAAAAGTAAAAGATAACGAGATTTTAAAGAAAAATAAGATATGAAATCCAAAGTGGAAAAACAATGTCAACAAAATTGAAATAAAAGACAAGACTTTGAGGACACAATTTCTTTCTCTTTTTGGAATTTGTGACTTAAGATAGGAGAAAACCTCCAAAGCACAAAATTTTTTAAATCTAAAATTCAAAAAATAGATATGTGAAGATAGATACCCTATTTTCAGCAACCAAGACTATGATCCTAAACGATGGGAATATCTTTTGCGGACAACCTAAGAACCCTGGAAATCAAAGGAATAAGAAAGATTGAATTGCTAAGAATATGGCTAAGATGAACAAATTGAAATCCAAAAGGGCAAGAACAGATTACAACGAAATAAGGAGAGACCAAAGTTTAAGACATAATTATGTACTATGAACCATGAAAGTTGGGTTGACAAAAGTGGGGAAATATACGATTGCTACTGTGCCTTTTTAGTTATCGGAACGATCTTCAGATTTGATATATTATATTAGTCATTTCGTTGCACAAATTAAAAGTTATAACAATTTTAAGTTACAACCATAATTAATACCTTCCTTTTGTTTTTACAGGGTGAACTGTATTAGCTCTCTTGTTTTTCTCAAGAAGAAAGAAAGGTGGAACACATAAAACAAAGAAAAGTAAAAGATAACGAGATTTTAATGAAAAATAAGATATGAAATCCAAAGTGGAAAAACAATGTCAACAAAATTGAAATAAAGGACAAGACTTTGAGGACACAATTTCTTTCCCTTTTTCGAATTTGTGACTTAAGATAGGAGAAAACCTCCAAAGCACAAATTTTTTTAAATTCTAAAATTCAAAAAATAGATATGTGAAGATAGATACCCTATTTTCAGCAACCAAGACTATGATCCCAAACGATGCGAATATCTTTTGCGGACAACCTAAGAACCCTAGAACGCAAAGGAATAAGAAAGATTGAATTACTAAGAATATGGCTAAGATGAACAAATTGAAATCCTAAAGGGCAAGAACAGATTACAGCGAAATAAGGAGAGACCAAAGTTTAAGACATAATTATGTACTATGAACCATGAATGTTGGGTTGACAAAAGTGGGGAAATATACGATTGCTACGGTGCGTTATTAGGTATCGGAAGGAGCTTCAGATTTGATATGTTATAGTACTCATTTCGATGCACAAATTAAAAGTTATAACAATTTTAAGTTACAACCATAATTAATACCTTCCTTTTTTCTTTTTACACGGTGAACTGTATTAGCTCTCTTGTTTTTCTCAAGAAGAAAGAAAGGTGGAACACATAAAACAAAGAAAAGTAAAAGATAACGAGATTTTAATGAAAAATAAGATATGAAATCCAAAGTGGAAAAACAATGTCAACAAAATTGAAATAAAAGACAAGACTTTGAGGACACAATTTCTTTCACTTTTTGGAATTTGTGACTTAAGATAGGAGAAAACCTCCAAAGCACAAAATTTTTTAAATTCTAAAATTCAAAAAATAGATATGTGAAGATAGATACCCTATTTTCAGCAACCAAGACTATGATCCCAAACGATGCGAATATCTTTTGCGGACAACCTAAGAACCTAGGAACTCAAAGGAATAAGAAAGATTGAATTACTAAGAATATGGCTAAGATGAACAAATTGAAATCCTAAAGGGCAAGAACAGATTACAGCGAAATAAGGAGAGACCAAAGTTTAAGACATCATTATGTAGTATGAACCCTGAAAGTTGGGTTTACATAAGTATGGAAAGAGACTATTGCTACGGTTCGATTTTAGGTATCGGAACGAGCTTCAGATTTGATATGTTATAGTACTCATTTCGATGCACAAAATAAAAGTTATAACAATTTTAAGTTACAACCATAATTAATACCTTCTTTTTGTTTTTACACTGTGAACCGTATTAGCTCTCTTGTTTTTGTCAAGAAGAAATAAAGGTGGAACACATAAAACAAAGAAAAGTAAAAGATAACGAGATTTTAAAGAAAAATAAGATATGAAATCCAAAGTGGAAAAACAATGTCAACAAAATTGAAATAAAAGACAAGACTTTGAGGACACAATTTCTTTCCCTTTTTGGAATTTGTGACTTAAGATAGGAGAAAACCTCCAAAGCACAAAATTTTTTAAATTCTAACATTCAAAAAATAGATATGTGAAGATAGATACCCTATTTTCAGCAACCAAGACTATGATCCCAAACGATGCGAATATCTTTTGCGGACAACCTAAGAACCCTAGAACGCAAAGGAATAAGAAAGATTGAATTACTAAGAATATGGCTAAGATGAACAAATTGAAATCCTAAAGGGCAAGAACAGATTACAGCGAAATAAGGAGAGACCAAAGTTTAAGACATAATTATGTACTATGAACCATGAATGTTGGGTTGACAAAAGTGGGGAAATATACGATTGCTACGGTGCGTGTTTAGGTATCGGAATGAGCTTCAGATTTGATATGTTATAGTACTCATTTCGATGCACAAAATAAAAGTTATAACAATTTTAAGTTACAACCATAATTAATACCTTCTTTTTGTTTTTACACGGTGAACTGTATTAGCTCTCTTGTTTTTCTCAAGAAGAAAGAAAGGTGGAACACATAAAACAAAGAAAAGTAATAGATAATGAGATTTTAATGAAAAATAAGATATGAAATCCATAGTGGAAAAACAATGTCAACAAAATTGAAATAAAAGACAAGACTTTGAGGACACAATTTCTTTCCCTTTTTGGAATTTGTGACTTAAGATAGGAGAAAACCTCCAAAGCACAAAATTTTTTAAATTCTAACATTCAAAAAATAGATATGTGAAGATAGATACCCTATTTTCAGCAACCAAGACTATGATCCCAAACGATGCGAATATCTTTTGCGGACAACCTAAGAACCCTGGAACTCAAAGGAATAAGAAAGATTGAATTACTAAGAATATGGCTAAGATGAACAAATTGAAATCCTAAAGGGCAAGAACAGATTACAGCGAAATAAGGAGAGACCAAAGTTTAAGACATAATTATGTACTATGAACCATGAATGTTGGGTTGACAAAAGTGGGGAAATATACGATTGGTACGGTGCGTTTTTAGGTATCGGAATGAGCTTCAGATTTGATATGTTATAGTACTCATTTCGATGCACAAATTAAAAGTTATAACAATTTTAAGTTACAACCATAATTAATACCTTCCTTTTTTCTTTTTACACGGTGAACTGTATTAGCTCTCTTGTTTTTCTCAAGAAGAAAGTAAGGTGGAACACATAAAACAAAGAAAAGTAAAAGATAACGAGATTTTAATGAAAAATAAGATATGAAATCCAAAGTGGAAAAACAATGTCAAAAAAATTGAAATAAAAGAAAAGACTTTGAGGACACAATTTCTTTCCCTTTTTGGAATTTGTGACTTAAGATAGGAGAAAACCTCCAAAGCACAAAATTTTTTAAATTCTAACATTCAAAAAATAGATATGTGAAGATAGATACCCTATTTTCAGCAACCAAGACTATGATCCCAAACGATGCGAATATCTTTTGCGGACAACCTAAGAACCCTGGAACGCAAAGGAATAAGAAAGATTGAATTACTAAGAATATGGCTAAGATGAACAAATTGAAATCCTAAAGGGCAAGAACAGATTACAGCGAAATAAGGAGAGACCAAAGTTTAAGACATAATTATGTACTATGAACCATGAATGTTGGGTTGACAAAAGTGGGGAAATATACGATTGCTACGGTGCGTGTTTAGGTATCGGAATGAGCTTCAGATTTGATATGTAATAGTACTCATTTCGATGCACAAATTAAAAGTTATAACAATTTTAAGTTACAACCATAATTAATACCTTCCTTTTTTCTTTTTACACGGTGAACTGTATTAGCTCTCTTGTTTTTCTCAAGAAGAAAGAAAGGTGGAACACATAAAACAAAGAAAAGTAAAAGATAACGAGATTTTAATGAAAAATAAGATATGAAATCCAAAGTGGAAAAACAATGTCAACAAAATTGAAATAAAAGACAAGACTTTGAGGACACAATTTCTTTCCCTTTTTGGAATTTGTGACTTAAGATAGGAGAAAACCTCCAAAGCACAAAATTTTTTAAATTCTAACATTCAAAAAATAGATATGTGAAGATAGATACCCTATTTTCAGCAACCAAGACTATGATCCCAAACGATGCGAATATCTTTTGCGGACAACCTAAGAACCCTCGAACTCAAAGGAATAAGAAAGATTGAATTACTAAGAATATGGCTAAGATGAACAAATTGAAATCCTAAAGGGCAAGAACAGATTACAGCGAAATAAGGAGAGACCAAAGTTTAAGACATAATTATGTACTATGAACCATGAATGTTGGGTTGACAAAAGTGGGGAAATATACGATTGCTACGGTGCGTGTTTAGGTATCGGAATGAGCTTCAGATTTGATATGTTATAGTACTCATTTCGATGCACAAAATAAAAGTTATAACAATTTTAAGTTACAACCATAATTAATACCTTCTTTTTGTTTTTACACGGTGAACTGTATTAGCTCTCTTGTTTTTCTCAAGAAGAAAGAAAGGTGGAACACATAAAACAAAGAAAAGTAAAAGATAATGAGATTTTAATGAAAAATAAGATATGAAATCCAAAGTGGAAAAACAATGTCAACAAAATTGAAATAAAAGACAAGACTTTGAGGACACAATTTCTTTCCCTTTTTGGAATTTGTGACTTAAGATAGGAGAAAACCTCCAAAGCACAAAATTTTTTAAATTCTAACATTCAAAAAATAGATATGTGAAGATAGATACCCTATTTTCAGCAACCAAGACTATGATCCCAAACGATGTGAATATCTTTTGCGGACAACCTAAGAACCCTGGAACTCAAAGGAATAAGAAAGATTGAATTACTAAGAATATGGCTAAGATGAACAAATTGAAATCCAAAAGGGCAAGAACAGATTACAGCGAAATAAGGAGAGACCAAAGTTTAAGACATAATTATGTACTATGAACCATGAATGTTGGGTTGACAAAAGTGGGGAAATATACGATTGCTACTGTGCCTTTTTAGTTATCGGAACGATCTTCAGATTTGATATGTTATAGTACTCATTTCGATGCACAAATTAAAAGTTATAACAATTTTAAGTTACAACCATAATTAATACCTTCCTTTTTTCTTTTTACACGGTGAACTGTATTAGCTCTCTTGTTTTTCTCAAGAAGAAAGTAAGGTGGAACACATAAAACAAAGAAAAGTAAAAGATAACAAGATTTTAATGAAAAATAAGATATGAAATCCAAAGTGGAAAAACAATGTCAACAAAATTGAAATAAAAGACAAGACTTTGAGGACACAATTTCTTTCCCTTTTTGGAATTTGTGACTTAAGATAGGAGAAAACCTCCAAAGCACAAAATTTTTTAAATTCTAAAATTCAAAAAATAGATATGTGAAGATAGATACCTTATTTTCAGCAACCAAGACTATGATCCCAAACGATGCGAATATCTTTTGCGGACAACCTAAGAACCTAGGAACTCAAAGGAATAAGAAAGATTGAATTACTAAGAATATGGCTAAGATGAACAAATTGAAATCCTAAAGGGCAAGAACAGATTACAGCGAAATAAGGAGAGACCAAAGTTTAAGACATCATTATGTAGTATGAACCATGAAAGTTGGGTTTACATAAGTATGGAAATAGACTATTGCTACGGTTCGATTTTAGGTATCGGAACGAGCTTCAGATTTGATATGTTATAGTACTCATTTCGATGCACAAAATAAAAGTTATAACAATTTTAAGTTACAAACATAATTAATACCTTCTTTTTGTTTTTACACTGTGAACCGTATTAGCTCTCTTGTTTTTGTCAAGAAGAAATAAAGGTGGAACACATAAAACAAAGAAAAGTAAAAGATAACGAGATTTTAATGAAAAATAAGATATGAAATCCAAAGTGGAAAAACAATGTCAACAAAATTGAAATAAAAGACAAGACTTTGAGGACACAATTTCTTTCCCTTTTTGGAATTTGTGACTTAAGATAGGAGAAAACCTCCAAAGCACAAAATTTTTTAAATTCTAACATTCAAAAAATAGATATGTGAAGATAGATACCCTATTTTCAGCAACCAAGACTATGATCCCAAACGATGCGAATATCTTTTGCGGACAACCTAAGAACCCTGGAACTCAAAGGAATAAGAAATATTGAATTACTAAGAATATGGCTAAGATGAACAAATTGAAATCCTAAAGGGCAAGAACAGATTACAGCGAAATAAGGAGAGACCAAAGTTTAAGACATAATTATGTAATATGAACCATGAATGTTGGGTTGACAAAAGTGGGGAAATATACGATTTCTACGGTGCGTTATTAGGTATCGGAAGGAGCTTCAGATTTGATATGTTATAGTACTCATTTCGATGCACAAAATAAAAGTTATAACAATTTTAAGTTACAACCATAATTAATACCTTCTTTTTGTTTTTACACGGTGAACTGTATTAGCTCTCTTGTTTTTCTCAAGAAGAAAGAAAGGTGGAACACATAAAACAAAGAAAAGTAAAAGATAATGAGATTTTAATGAAAAATAAGATATGAAATCCAAAGTGGAAAAACAATGTCAACAAAATTGAAATAAAAGACAAGACTTTGAGGACACAATTTCTTTCCCTTTTTGGAATTTGTGACTTAAGATAGGAGAAAACCTCCAAAGCACAAAATTTTTTAAATTCTAACATTCAAAAAATAGATATGTGAAGATAGATACCCTATTTTCAGCAACCAAGACTATGATCCCAAACGATGCGAATATCTTTTGCGGACAACCTAAGAACCCTGGAACTCAAAGGAATAAGAAAGATTGAATTACTAAGAATATGGCTAAGATGAACAAATTGAAATCCTAAAGGGCAAGAACAGATTACAGCGAAATAAGGAGAGACCAAAGTTTAAGACATAATTATGTACTATGAACCATGAATGTTGGGTTGACAAAAGTGGGGAAATATACGATTGGTACGGTGCATTTTTAGGTATCGGAATGAGCTTCAGATTTGATATGTTATAGTACTCATTTCGATGCACAAATTAAAAGTTATAACAATTTTAAGTTACAACCATAATTAATACCTTCCTTTTTTCTTTTTACACGGTGAACTGTATTAGCTCTCTTGTTTTTCTCAAGAAGAAAGTAAGGTGGAACACATAAAACAAAGAAAAGTAAAAGATAACAAGATTTTAATGAAAAATAAGATATGAAATCCAAAGTGGAAAAACAATGTCAACAAAATTGAAATAAAAGACAAGACTTTGAGGACACAATTTCTTTCCCTTTTTGGAATTTGTGACTTAAGATAGGAGAAAACCTCCAAAGCACAAAATTTTTTAAATTCTAAAATTCAAAAAATAGATATGTGAAGATAGATACCCTATTTTCAGCAACCAAGACTATGATCCCAAACGATGCGAATATCTTTTGCGGACAACCTAAGAACCTAGGAACTCAAAGGAATAAGAAAGATTGAATTACTAAGAATATGGCTAAGATGAACAAATTGAAATCCTAAAGGGCAAGAACAGATTACAGCGAAATAAGGAGAGACCAAAGTTTAAGACATCATTATGTAGTATGAACCATGAAAGTTGGGTTTACATAAGTATGGAAATAGACTATTGCTACGGTTTGATTTTAGGTATCGGAACGAGCTTCAGATTTGATATGTTATAGTACTCATTTCGATGCACAAAATAAAAGTTATAACAATTTTAAGTTACAAACATAATTAATACCTTCTTTTTGTTTTTACACTGTGAACCGTATTAGCTCTCTTGTTTTTGTCAAGAAGAAATAAAGGTGGAACACATAAAACAAAGAAAAGTAAAAGATAACGAGATTTTAATGAAAAATAAGATATGAAATCCAAAGTGGAAAAACAATGTCAACAAAATTGAAATAAAAGACAAGACTTTGAGGACACAATTTCTTTCCCTTTTTGGAATTTGTGACTTAAGATAGGAGAAAACCTCCAAAGCACAAAATTTTTTAAATTCTAACATTCAAAAAATAGATATGTGAAGATAGATACCCTATTTTCAGCAACCAAGACTATGATCCCAAACGATGCGAATATCTTTTGCGGACAACCTAAGAACCCCGGAACTCAAAGGAATAAGAAAGATTAAATTACTAAGAATATCGCTAAGATGAACAAATTGAAATCCTAAAGGGCAAGAACAGATTACAGCGAAATAAGGAGAGACCAAAGTTTAAGACATCATTATGTAGTATGAACCATGAAAGTTGGGTTTACATAAGTATGGAAATAGACTATTGCTACGGTTCGATTTTAGGTATCGGAACAAGCTTCAGATTTGATATGTTATAGTACTCATTTCGATGCACAAAATAAAAGTTATAACAATTTTAAGTTACAACCATAATTAATACCTTCTTTTTGTTTTTACACTGTGAACCGTATTAGCTCTCTTGTTTTTGTCAAGAAGAAATAAAGGTGGAACACATAAAACAAAGAAAAGTAAAAGATAACGAGATTTTAAAGAAAAATAAGATATGAAATCCAAAGTCGAAAAACAATGTCAAAAAAATTGAAATAAAAGACAAGACTTTGAGGACACAATTTCTTTCTCTTTTTGGAATTTGTGACTTAAGATAGGAGAAAACCTCCAAAGCACAAAATTTTTTAAATCTAAAATTCAAAAAATAGATATGTGAAGATAGATACCCTCTTTTCAGCAACCAAGACTATGATCCCAAACGATGCGAATATCTTTTGCGGACAACCTAAGAACCCTGGAACTCAAAGGAATAAGAAAGATTGAATTACTAAGAATATGGCTAAGATGAACAAATTGAAATCCTAAAGGGCAAGAACAGATTACAGCGAAATAAGGAGAGACCAAAGTTTAAGACATAATTATGTACAATGAACCATGAATGTTGGGTTGACAAAAGTGGGGAAATATACGATTGCTACGGTGCGTGTTTAGGTATCGGAATGAGCTTCAGATTTGATATGTAATAGTACTCATTTCGATGCACAAATTAAAAGTTATAACAATTTTAAGTTACAACCATAATTAATACCTTCCTTTTGTTTTTACACGGTGAGCTGTATTAGCTCTCTTCTTTTTCTCAAGAAGAAAGAAAGGTGGAACACATAAAACAAAGAAAAGTAAAAGATAACGAGATTTTAATGAAAAATAAGATATGAAATCCAAAGTGGAAAAACAATGTCAACAAAATTGAAATAAAAGACAAGACTTTGAGGACACAATTTCTTTCCCTTTTTGGAATTTGTGACTTAAGATAGGAGAAAACCTCCAAAGCACAAATTTTTTTAAATTCTAAAATTCAAAAAATAGATATGTGAAGATAGATACCCTATTTTCAGCAACCAAGACTATGATCCCAAACGATGCGAATATCTTTTGCGGACAACCTAAGAACCCCGGAACTCAAAGGAATAAGAAAGATTGAATTACTAAGAATATTGCTAAGATGAACAAATTGAAATCCTAAAGGGCAAGAACATATTACAGCGAAATAAGGAGAGACCAAAGTTTAAGACATAATTATGTACTATGAACCAAGAAAGTTGTGTTGACAAAAGTGGGGAAATATACGATTGCTACGGTGCGTGTTTAGGTATCGGAATGAGCTTCAGATTTGATATGTAATAGTACTCATTTCGATGCACAAATTAAAAGTTATAACAATTTTAAGTTACAACCATAATTAATACCTTCCTTTTGTTTTTACACGGTGAACTGTATTAGCTCTCTTGTTTTTCTCAAGAAGAAAGAAAGGTGGAACACATAAAACAAAGAAACGTAAAAGATAACGAGATTTTAATGAAAAATAAGATATGAAATCCAAAGTGGAAAAACAATGTCAACAAAATTGAAATAAAAGACAAGACTTTGAGGACACAATTTCTTTCCCTTTTTGGAATTTGTGACTTAAGATAGGAGAAAACCTCCAAAGCACAAATTTTTTTAAATTCTAAAATTCAAAAAATAGATTTGTGAAGATAGATACCCTATTTTCAGCAACCAAGACTATGATCCCAAACGATGCGAATATCTTTTGCGGACAACCTAAGAACCCCGGAACTCAAAGGAATAAGAAAGATTGAATTACTAAGAATATCGCTAAGATGAACAAATTGAAATCCTAAAGGGCAAGAACATATTACAGCGAAATAAGGAGAGACCAAAGTTTAAGACATAATTATGTACTATGAACCAAGAAAGTTGGGTTGACAAAAGTGGGGAAATATACGATTGCTACGGTGCCTTTTTAGTTATCGGAACGATCTTCAGATTTGATATGTTATAGTACTCATTTCGATGCACAAATTAAAAGTTATAACAATTTTAAGTTACAACCATAATTAATACCTTCCTTTTGTTTTTACACTGTGAACTGTATTAGCTCTCTCGTTTTTGTCAAGAAGAAAGAAAGGTGGAACACATAAAACAAAGAAAAGTAAAAGATAATGAGATTTTAATGAAAAATAAGATATGAAATCCAAAGTGGAAAAACAATGTCAACAAAATTGAAATAAAAGACAAGACTTTGAGGACACAATTTCTTTCCCTTTTTGGAATTTGTGACTTAAGATAGGAGAAAACCTCCAAAGCACAAAATTTTTTAAATTCTAACATTCAAAAAATAGATATGTGAAGATAGATACCCTATTTTCAGCAACCAAGACTATGATCCAAAACGATGCGAATATCTTTTGCGGACAACCTACGAACCCTGGAACTCAAAGGAATAAGAAAGATTGAATTACTAAGAATATGGCTATGATGAACAAATTGAAATCCTAAAGGGCAAGAACAGATTACAGCGAAATAAGGAGAGACCAAAGTTTAAGACATAATTATGTACTATGAACCATGAATGTTGGGTTGACAAAAGTGGGGAAATATACGATTGGTACGGTGCATTTTTAGGTATCGGAATGAGCTTCAGATTTGATATGTTATAGTACTCATTTCGATGCACAAATTAAAAGTTATAACAATTTTAAGTTACAACCATAATTAATACCTTCCTTTTTTCTTTTTACACGGTGAACTGTATTAGCTCTCTTGTTTTTCTCAAGAAGAAAGTAAGGTGGAACACATAAAACAAAGAAAAGTAAAAGATAACGAGATTTTAATGAAAAATAAGATATGAAATCCAAAGTGGAAAAACAATGTCAACAAAATTGAAATAAAAGACAAGACTTTGAGGACACAATTTCTTTCACTTTTTGGAATTTGTGACTTAAGATAGGAGAAAACCTCCAAAGCACAAAATTTTTTAAATTCTAAAATTCAAAAAATAGATATGTGAAGATAGATACCCTATTTTCAGCAACCAAGACTATGATCCCAAACGATGCGAATATCTTTTGCGGACAACCTAAGAACCTAGGAACTCAAAGGAATAAGAAAGATTGAATTACTAAGAATATGGATAAGATGAACAAATTGAAATCCTAAAGGGCAAGAACAGATTACAGCGAAATAAGGAGAGACCAAAGTTTAAGACATCATTATGTAGTATGAACCATGAAAGTTGGGTTTACATAAGTATGGAAATAGACTATTGCTACGGTTCGATTTTAGGTATCGGAACGAGCTTCAGATTTGATATGTTATAGTACTCATTTCGATGCACAAAATAAAAGTTATAACAATTTTAAGTTACAAACATAATTAATACCTTCTTTTTGTTTTTACACTGTGAACCGTATTAGCTCTCTTGTTTTTGTCAAGAAGAAATAAAGGTGGAACATATAAAACAAAGAAAAGTAAAAGATAACGAGATTTTAATGAAAAATAAGATATGAAATCCAAAGTGGAAAAACAATGTCAACAAAATTGAAATAAAAGACAAGACTTTGAGGACACAATTTCTTTCCCTTTTTGGAATTTGTGACTTAAGATAGGAGAAAACCTCCAAAGCACAAAATTTTTTAAATTCTAACATTCAAAAAATAGATATGTGAAGATAGATACCCTATTTTCAGCAACCAAGACTATGATCCCAAAACGATGCGAATATCTTTTGCGGACAACCTAAGAACCCTGGAACTCAAAGGAATAAGAAAGATTGAATTACTAAGAATATGGCTAAGATGAACAAATTGAAATCCTAAAGGGCAAGAATAGATTACAGCGAAATAAGGAGAGACCAAAGTTTAAGACATAATTATGTACTATGAACCATGAATGTTGGGTTGACAAAAGTGGGGAAATATACGATTGCTACGGTGCGTGTTTAGGTATCGGAATGAGCTTCAGATTTGATATGTAATAGTACTCATTTCGATGCACAAATTAAAAGTTATAACAATTTTAAGTTACAACCATAATTAATACCTTCCTTTTGTTTTTACACTGTGAACCGTATTAGCTCTCTCGTTTTTGTCAAGAAGAAATAAAGGTGGAACACATAAAACAAAGAAAAGTAAAAGATAACGAGATTTTAAAGAAAAATTAGATATGAAATCCAAAGTGGAAAAACAATGTCAACAAAATTGAAATAAAAGACAAGACTTTGAGGACACAATTTCTTTCTCTTTTTGGAATTTGTGACTTAAGATAGGAGCAAACCTCCAAAGCATAAAATTTTTTAAATCTAAAATTCAAAAAATAGATATGTGAAGATAGATACCCTATTTTCAGCAACCAAGACTATGATCCCAAACGATGCGAATATCTTTTGCGGACAACCTAAGAACCCTGGAACTCAAAGGAATAAGAAAGATTGAATTAGTAAGAATATGGCTAAGATGAACAAATTGAAATCCTAAAGGGCAAGAATAGATTACAGCGAAATAAGGAGAGACCAAAGTTTAAGACATAATTATGTACTATGAACCATGAATGTTGGGTTGACAAAAGTGGGGAAATATACGATTGCTACGGTGCGTGTTTAGGTATCGGAATGAGCTTCAGATTTGATATGTAATAGTACTCATTTCGATGCACAAATTAAAAGTTATAACAATTTTAAGTTACAACCATAATTAATACCTTCCTTTTGTTTTTACACTGTGAACCGTATTAGCTCTCTTGTTTTTGTCAAGAAGAAATAAAGGTGGAACACATAAAACAAAGAAAAGTAAAAGATAACGAGATTTTAAAGAAAAATAAGATATGAAATCCAAAGTCGAAAAACAATGTCAAAAAAATTGAAATAAAAGACAAGACTTTGAGGACACAATTTCTTTCTCTTTTTGGAATTTGTGACTTAAGATAGGAGAAAACCTCCAAAGCAGAAAATTTTTTAAATCTAAAATTCAAAAAATAGATATGTGAAGATAGATGCCCTATTTTCAGCAACCAAGACTATGATCCCAAACGATGCGAATATCTTTTGCGGACAACCTAAGAACCCTGGAACTCAAAGGAATAAGAAAGATTGAATTACTAAGAATATGGCTAAGATGAACAAATTGAAATCCTAAAGGGCAAGAACAGATTACAGCGAAATAAGGAGAGACCAAAGTTTAAGACATAATTATGTACTATGAACCATGAATGTTGGGTTGACAAAAGTGGGGAAATATACGATTGCTACGGTGCGTGTTTAGGTATCGGAATGAGCTTCAGATTTGATATGTAATAGTACTCATTTCGATGCACAAATTAAAAGTTATAACAATTTTAAGTTACAACCATAATTAATACCTTCCTTTTGTTTTTACAGGGTGAACTGTATTAGCTCTCTTGTTTTTCTCAAGAAGAAAGAAAGGTGGAACACATAAAACAAAGAAAAGTAAAAGATAACGAGATTTTAATGAAAAATAAGATATGAAATCCAAAGTGGAAAAACAATGTCAACAAAATTGAAATAAAAGACAAGACTTTGAGGACACAATTTCTTTCCCTTTTTGGAATTTGTGACTTAGGATAGGAGAAAACCTCCAAAGCACAAATTTTTTTAAATTCTAAAATTCAAAAAATAGATATGTGAAGATAGATACCCTATTTTCAGCAACCAAGACTATGATCCCAAACGATGCGAATATCTTTTGCGGACAACCTAAGAACCCCGGAACTCAAAGGAATAAGAAAGATTGAATTACTAAGAATATCGCTAAGATGAACAAATTGAAATCCTAAAGGGCAAGAACATATTACAGCGAAATAAGGAGAGACCAAAGTTTAAGACATAATTATGTACTATGAACCAAGAAAGTTGGGTTGACAAAAGTGGGGAAATATACGATTGCTACGGTGCCTTTTTAGTTATCGGAACGATCTTCAGATTTGATATGTTATAGTACTCATTTCGATGCACAAATTAAAAGTTATAACAATTTTAAGTTACAACCATAATTAATACCTTCCTTTTGTTTTTACACTGTGAACCGTATTAGCTCTCTCGTTTTTGTCAAGAAGAAATAAAGGTGGAAGACATAAAACAAAGAAAAGTAAAAGATAACGAGATTTTAATGAAAAAGAAGATATGAAATCCAAAGTGGAAAAACAATGTCAACAAAAGTGAAATAAAAGACAAGACTTTGAGGACACAATTTCTTTCCCTTGTTGGAATTTGTGACTTAAGATAGGAGAAAACTTCCAAAGCACAAATTTTTTTAAATCTAAAATTCAAAAAATAGATATGTGAAGATAGATACCCTATTTTCAGCAACCAAGACTATGATCCCAAACGATGCGAATATCTTTTGCGGACAACCTAAGAACCCAGGAACTCAAAGGAATAAGAAAGATTGAATTACTAAGAATATGGCTAAGATGAACAAATTGAAATCCTAAAGGGCAAGAACAGATTACAGCGAAATAAGGAGAGACCAAAGTTTAAGACATAATTATGTACTATGAACCATGAATGTTTGGTTGACAAAAGTGGGGAAATATACGATTGCTACGGTGCGTTTTTAGGTATCGGAATGAGCTTCAGATTTGATATGTTATAGTACTCATTTCGATGCACAAATTAAAAGTTATAACAATTTTAAGTTACAACCATAATTAATACCTTCCTTTTGTTTTTACACGGTGAACTTTATTAGCTCTCTTGTTTTTCTCAAGAAGAAAGAAAGGTGGAAGACATAAAACAAAGAAAAGTAAAAGATAACGAGATTTTAATGAAAAAGAAGATATGAAATCCAAAGTGGAAAAACAATGTCAACAAAATTGAAATAAAAGACAAGACTTTGAGGACACAATTTCTTTCCCTTTTTGGAATTTGTGACTTAAGATAGGAGAAAACTTCCAAAGCACAAATTTTTTTAAATCTAAAATTCAAAAAATAGATATCTGAAGATAGATACCCTATTTTCAGCAACCAAGACTATGATCCCAAACGATGCGAATATCTTTTGCGGACAACCTAAGAACCCAGGAAATCAAAGGAATAAGAAAGATTGAATTACTAAGAATATGGCTAAGATGAACAAATTGAAATCCTAAAGGGCAAGAACAGATTACAGCGAAATAAGGAGAGACCAAAGTTTAAGACATAATTATGTACTATGAACCATGAAAGTTGGGTTGACAAAAGTGGGGAAATGTACGATTGCTACGGTGCGTTTTTAGATATTGGAATGAGCTTCAGATTTGATATGTTATAGTACTTATTTCGATGCACAAATTAAAAGTTATAACAATTTTAAGTTACAACCATAATTAACACCTTCTTTTTGTGTTTACACTGTGAACTGTATTAGCTCTCTAGTTTTTCTCAAGAAGAAATAAAGGTGGATACCATAAATTAAAGAAAAGTAAAAGATAACGAGATTTTAAAGTAGAATAAGATATGAAATCCAAAGTGGGAAACAATGTCAACAAAATTGAAATAAAAGACAAGACTTTGAGGACACAATTTCTTTCTCTTTTTGGAATTTTTAACTTAAGAGAGGAGAAAACCAGCAAAGCACAAAATTTTTTAAATCTAAAATTCAAAAAAAAGATATGTGAAGATAGATACCATATTTTCAATAACCAAGACTATGATCCCAAACGATGTGAATCCCTTTTGCGGACAACCTAATAACCCTTGAACTCAAAGGAATAAGAAAGATTGAATTACTAAGAATATGGCTAAGATGAACAAATTGAAATCCTAAAGGGCAAGAACATATTACAGCGAAATAAGGAGAGACTAAAGTTTTAGACATAATTATGTACTATGAACCAGGAAAGTTTTGTAGACAAAAGAGGGGAAATATACGATTTCTATGGTGCGTTTTTAGGTATCGGAACGAGTTTCAGATTTGATATGTTATAGTACTCATTTAGATGCACTATATAAAAGTTATAACAAATATTAAGTTACAACATTAATTAATACCTTCTTTTTGTTTTTACACGGTGAACTGTATTAGCTCTCTTGTCTTTGTCAAGAAGAAATAAAGGTGAACACATAAATTAAAGAAGAGTAAAAGATAACGAGATTTTAAAGAAAAATAAGATATGAAATCCAAAGTGGAAAACAATGTCAACAAAATTGAAACAAAAGACAAGACTTTGAGGACACAATTTCTTTCTCTTTTTGGAATTTGTGACTTAAGATAGGAGAAAACCAGCAAAGCAAAAAAAATTTTAAATCGAAAATTCAAAAAAAAGATATGTGAAGATAGATACCATATTTTCAATAACCAAGACTATGATCCCAAACGATGTGAATCCCTTTTGCGGACAACCTAATAACCCTTGAACTCAAAGGAATAAGAAAGATTGATTTACTAAGAATATGGCTAAGATGAACAAATTGAAATCCTACAGGGCAAGAACAGATTACAGCGAAATAAGGAGAGACCAAAGTTTAAGACATAATTATGTACTATGAACCATGAAAGTTGGGTTGACAAAAGTGGGGAAATATACGATTGCTACGGTGCGTTTTTAGATATCGGAATGAGCTTCACATTTGATATGTTATAGTACTCATTTCGATGCACAAATTAAAAGTTATAACAATTTTAAGTTACAACCATAATTAACACCTTCTTTTTGTTTTTACACTGTGAACTGTATTAGCTCTCTAGTTTTTCTCAAGAAGAAATAAAGGTGGAACACATAAATTAAAGAAAAGTAAAAGATAACGAGATTTTAATGAAAAAGAAGATATGAAATCCAAAGTGGAAAAACAATGTCAACAAAATTGAAATAAAAGACAAGACTTTGAGGACACAATTTCTTTCCCTTTTTGGAATTTGTGACTTAAGATAGGAGAAAACTTCCAAAGCACAAATTTTTTTAAATATAAAAGTCAAAAAATAGATATGTGAAGATAGATACCCTATTTTCAGCAACCAAGACTATGATCCCAAACGATGCGAATATCTTTTGCGGACAACCTAAGAACCCTGGAACTGAAAGGAATAAGAAAGATTGAATTACTAAGAATATGGCTAAGATGAACAAATTGAAATCCTAAAATGCAAGAACAGATTACACAGAAATAAGGAGAGACCAAAGTTTAAGACATAATTATGTACTATGAACCATGAAAGTTTGGTTGACAAAAGTGGGGAAATATACGATTGCTACGATGCGTTTATTGGTATAGGAACGAGCTTCAGATTTGATATGTTATAGTACTCATTTCGATGCACAAATTAAAAGTTATAACAATTTTAAGTTACAACCATAATTAATACCTTCTTTTTGTTTTTACACTGTGAACTGTATTAGTTCTCTTTTTTTTCTCAAGAAGAAATAAAGGTGGAACACATAAAACAAAGAAGAGTAAAATATAACGAGATTTTAAAGAAAAATCAGATAAGAAATCCAAAGTGGAAAACAATGTCAACAAAATTGAAACAAAAGACAAGACTTTGAGGACACAATTTCTTTCTCTTTTTGGAATTTGTGACTTAAGAGAGGAGAAAACCAGCAAAGCACAAAAATTTTTAAATCGAAAATTCAAAAAATAGATATGTGAAGATAGATACCCTATTGTCAACAACCAAGACTATGATCCCAAACGATGCGAATACCTTTTGTAGACAACATAAGAACCCTTGAACTCAAAGGAATAAGAAAGATTGAATTACTAAGAATATGGCTAAGATGAACAAATTGAAATCCTAAAGGGCAAGAACAGATTACAGCGAAATAAGGAGCGACCAAAGTTTAAGACATCATTATGTACCTTGAACCATGAAAACTGGGTTGACAAAAGTGGGGACATATACGATTGCTACGGTGCGTTTTTAGGTATAGGAACGAGCTTCAGATTTGATATGTTATAGTACTCATTTCGATGCACAAATTAAAAGTTATAACAATTTTAAGTTACAACCATAATTAATACCTTCTTTTTGTTTTTACACTGTGAACTGTATTAGTTCTCTTTTTTTTCTCAAGAAGAAATAAAGGTGGAACACATAAAACAAAGAAGAGTAAAAGATAACGAGATTTTAAAAAAAAATGAGATATGAAATCCAAAGTGGAAAACAATGTCAACAAAATTGAAACAAAAGACAAGACTTTGAGGACACAATTTCTTTCTCTTTTTGGAATTTGTGACTTAAGAGAGGAGAAAACCAGCAAAGCACAAAATTTTTTAAATCGAAAATTCAAAAAATAGATATGTGAAGATAGATACCCTATTTTCAACAACCAAGACTATGATCCCAAACGATGCGAATATCTTTTGCGGACAACCTAAGAACCCTGGAACTGAAAGGAATAAGAAAGATTGAATTACTAAGAATATGGCTAAGATGAACAAATTGAAATCCTAAAGGGCAAGAACAGATTACAGCGAAATAAGGAGCGACCAAAGTTTAAGACATCATTATGTACCTTGAACCATGAAAACTGGGTTGACAAAAGTGGGGACATATACGATTGCTACGGTGCGTTTTTAGGTATAGGAACGAGCTTCAGATTTGATATGTTATAGTACTCATTTCGATGCACAAATTAAAAGTTATAACAATTTTAAGTTACAACCATAATTAATACACTCTTTTTGTTTTTACACTGTGAACTGTATTAGCTCTCTTGTCTTTGTCAAGAAGAAATAAAGGTGGAACACATAAATTAAAGAAGAGTAAAAGATAACGAGATTTTAAAGAAAAATGAGATATGAAATCCAAAGTGGAAAACAATGTCAACAAAATTGAAACAAAAGACAAGACTTTGAGGACACAATTTCTTTCTCTTTTTGGAATTTGTGACTTAAGATAGGAGAAAACCAGCAAAGCACAAAATTTTTTAAATCGAAAATTCAAAAAATAGATATGTGAAGATAGATACCCTATTTTCAACAACCAAGACTATGATCCCAAACGATGCGAATACCTTTTGCAGACAACATAAGAACCCTTGAACTCAAAGGAATAAGAAAGATTGAATTACTAAGAATATGGCTAAGATGAACAAATTGAAATCCTAAAGGGCAAGAACAGATTACAGCGAAATAAGGAGCGACCAAAGTTTAAGACATCATTATGTACCTTGAACCATGAAAACTGGGTTGACAAAAGTTGGGACATATATGATTGCTACGGTGCGTTTTTAGGTATAGGAACGAGCTTCAGATTTGATATGTTATAGTACTCATTTCGATGCTAAAATTAAAAGTTATAACAATTTTAAGTTACAACCATAATTAATACCTTCTTTTTGTTTTTACATTGTGAACTGTATTAGCTCTCTTGTCTTTGTCAAGAAGAAATAAAGGTGGAACACATAAATTAAAGAAGAGTAAAAGATAACGAGATTTTAAAGAAAAATAAGATATGAAATCCAAAGTGGAAAACAATGTCAACAAAATTGAAACAAAAGACAAGACTTTGAGGACACAATTTCTTTCTCTTTTTGGAATTTGTGACTTAAGATAGGAGAAAACCAGCAAAGCACAAAATTTTTTAAATCGAAAATTCAAAAAATAGATATGTGAAGATAGATACCCTATTTTCAACAACCAAGACTATGATCCCAAACGATGCGAATACCATTTGCAGACAACCTAAGAACCCTGGAACTCAAAGGAATAAGAAAGATTGAATTACTAAGAATATGGCTAAGATGAACAAATTGAAATCCTAAAATGCAAGAACAGATTACACCGAAATAAGGAGAGACCAAAGTTTAAGACATAATTATGTACTATGAACCATGAAAGTTGGGTTGACAAAAGTGGGGAAATATACGATTGCTACGATGCGTTTTTAGGTATAGGAACGAGCTTTAGATTTGATATGTTATAGTACTCATTTCGATGCACAAATTAAAAGTTATAACAATTTTAAGTTACAACCATAATTAATACCTTCTTTTTGTTTTTACACTGTGAACTGTATTAGTTCTCTTTTTTTTCTCAAGAAGAAATAAAGGTGGAACACATAAAACAAAGAAGAGTAAAAGATAACGAGATTTTAAAGAAAAATCAGATATGAAATCCAAAGTGGAAAACAATGTCAACAAAATTGAAACAAAAGACAAGACTTTGAGGACACAATTTCTTTCTCTTTTTGGAATTTGTGACATAAGAGAGGAGAAAACCAGCAAAGCACAAAAATTTTTAAATCGAAAATTCAAAAAATAGATATGTGAAGATAGATACCCTATTGTCAACAACCAAGACTATGATCCCAAACGATGCGAATACCTTTTGCAGACAACATAAGAACCCTTGAACTCAAAGGAATAAGAAAGATTGAATTACTAAGAATATGGCTAAGATGAACAAATTGAAATCCTAAAGGGCAAGAACAGATTACAGCGAAATAAGGAGCGACCAAAGTTTAAGACATCATTATGTACCTTGAACCATGAAAACTGGGTTGACAAAAGTGGGGACATATACGATTGCTACGGTGCGTTTTTAGGTATAGGAACGAGCTTCAGATTTGATATGTTATAGTACTCATTTCGATGCACAAATTAAAAGTTATAACAATTTTAAGTTACAACCATAATTAATACCTTCTTTTTGTTTTTACACTGTGAACTGTATTAGCTCTCTTGTCTTTGTCAAGGAGAAATAAAGGTAGAACACATAAATTAAAGAATAGTAAAAGATAACGACATTTTAAAGAAAAATGAGATATGAAATCCAAAGTGGAAAACAATGTCAACAAAATTGAAACAAAAGACAAGACTTTGAGGACACAATTTCTTTCTCTTTTTGGAATTTGTGACTTAAGATAGGAGAAAACCAGCAAAGCACAAAATTTTTTAAATCGAAAATTCAAAAAATAGATATGTGAAGATAGATACCCTATTTTCAACAACCAAGACTATGATCCCAAACGATGCGAATACCTTTTGCAGACAACATAAGAACCCTTGAACTCAAAGGAATAAGAAAGATTGAATTACTAAGAATATGGCTAAGATGAACAAATTGAAATACTAAAGGGCAAGAACAAATTACAGCGAAATAAGGAGCGACCAAAGTTTAAGACATCATTATGTACCTTGAACCATGAAAATTGGGTTGACAAAAGTGGGGAAATATACGATTGCTACGGTGCTTTTTTAGGTATAGGAACGAGCTTCAGATTTGATATGTTATAGTACTCATTTCGATGCACAAATTAAAAGTTATAACAATTTTAAGTTACAACCATAATTAATACCTTCTTTTTGTTTTTACACTGTGAACTGTATTAGCTCTCTTGTCTTTGTCAAGAAGAAATAAAGGTGAACACATAAATTAAAGAAGAGTAAAAGATAACGAGATTTTAAAGAAAAATAAGATATGAAATCCAAAGTGGAAAACAATGTCAAAAAAATTGAAACAAAAGACAAGACTTTGAGGACACAATTTCTTTCTCTTTTTGGAATTTGTGACTTAAGATAGGAGAAAACCAGCAAAGCAAAAAAAATTTTAAATCGAAAATTCAAAAAATAGATATGTGAAGATAGATACCCTATTTTCAACAACCAAGACTATGATCCCAAACGATGCGAATACCATTTGCAGACAACCTAAGAACCCTGGAACTCAAAGGAATAAGAAAGATTGAATTACTAAGAATATTGCTAAGATGAACAAATTGAAATCCTAAAGGGCAAGAACAGATTACAGCGAAATAAGGAGCGACCAAAGTTTAAGACATCATTATGTACCTTGAACCATGAAAGTTGGGTTGACAAAAGTGGGGAAATATACGATTGCTACGATGCGTTTTTAGGTATAGGAACGAGCTTCAGATTTGATATGTTATAGTACTCATTTCGATGCACAAATTAAAAGTTATAACAATTTTAAGTTACAACCATAATTAATACCTTCTTTTTGTTTTTACATTGTGAACTGTATTAGCTCTCTTGTCTTTGTCAAGAAGAAATAAAGGTGGAACACATAAATTAAAGAAGAGTAAAAGATAACGAGATTTTAAAGAAAAATCAGATATGAAATCCAAAGTGGAAAACAATGTCAACAAAATTGAAATAAAAGACAAGACTTTGAGGACACAATTTCTTTCTCTTTTTGGAATTTGTGACTTAAGAGAGGAGAAAACCAGCAAAGCACAAATTGTTTTAAATCTAAAAGTCAAAAAATAGATATGTGAAGTTTGATACCTTATTTTCAGCAACCAAGACTATGATCCCAAACGATGCGAATATCTTTTGCGGACAACCTAAGAACCCTGGAACTCAAAGGAATAAGAAAGATTGAATTACTAAGAATATGGCTAAGATGAACAAATTGAAATCCTAAAATGCAAGAACAGATTACACCGAAATAAGGAGAGACCAAAGTTTAAGACATAATTATGTACTATGAACCATGAAAGTTGGGTTGACAAAAGTGGGGAAATATACGATTGCTACGATGCGTTTTTAGGTATAGGAACGAGCTTCAGATTTGATGTGTTATAGTACTCATTTCGATGCACAAATTAAAAGTTATAACAATTTTAAGTTACAACCATAATTAATACCTTCTTTTTGTTTTTACACTATGAACTGTATTAGTTCTCTTTTTTTTCTCAAGAAGAAATAAAGGTGGAACACATAAAACAAAGAAGAGTAAAAGATAACGAGATTTTAAAGAAAAATCAGATATGAAATCCGAAGTGGAAATCAATGTCAACAAAATTGAAACAAAAGACAAGACTTTGAGGACACAATTTCTTTCTCTTTTTGGAATTTTTGACTTAAGAGAGGAGAAAACCTGCAAAGCACAAAATTTTTTAAATCGAAAATTCAAAAAATAGATATGTGAAGATAGATACCCTATTTTCAACAACCAAGACTATGATCCCAAACGATGCGAATATCTTTTGCGGACAACCTAAGAACCCTGGAACTGAAAGGAATAAGAAAGATTGAATTACTAAGAATATGGCTAAGATGAACAAATTGAAATCCTAAAGGGCAAGAACAGATTACAGCGAAATAAGGAGCGACCAAAGTTTAAGACATCATTATGTACCTTGAACCATGAAAATTGGGTTGACAAAAGTGGGGAAATATACGATTGCTACGGTGCGTTTTTAGGTATAGGAACGAGCTTCAGATTTGATATGTTATAGTACTCATTTCGATGCACAAATTAAAAGTTATAACAATTTTAAGTTACGACCATAATTAATACCTTCTTTTTGTTTTTACACTGAACTGTATTAGCTCTCTTGTCTTTGTGATGACCAAATAAAGGTGGAACACATAAATTATAGAAGAGTAAAAGATAACGAGATTTTAAAGAAAAATGAGATATGAAATCCAAAGTGGAAAACAATGTCAACAAAATTGAAACAAAAGACAAGACTTTGAGGACACAATTTCTTTCTCTTTTTGGAATTTGTGACTTAAGAGAGGAGAAAACCAGCAAAGCACAAAATTTTTTAAATCGAAAATTCAAAAAATAGATATGTGAAGATAGATACCCTATTTTCAACAACCAAGACTATGATCCCAAACGATGCGAATATCTTTTGCGGACAACCTAAGAACCCTGGAACTGAAAGGAATAAGAAAGATTGAATTACTAAGAATATGGCTAAGATGAACAAATTGAAATACTAAAGGGCAAGAACAGATTACAGCGAAATAAGGAGCGACCAAAGTTTAAGACATCAATATGTACCTTGAACCATGAAAACTGGGTTGACAAAAGTGGGGACATATACGATTGCTACGGTGCGTTTTTAGGTATAGGAACGAGCTTCAGATTTGATATGTTATAGTACTCATTTCGATGCACAAATTAAAAGTTATAACAATTTTAAGTTACCACCATAATTAATACCTTCTTTTTGTTTTTACACTGTGAACTGTATTAGCTCTCTTGTCTTTGTCAAGAAGAAATAAAGGTGGAACACATAAATTAAAGAAGAGTAAAAGATAACGAGATTTTAAAGAAAAATGAGATATGAAATCCAAAGTGGAAAACAATGTCAACAAAATTGAAACAAAAGACAAGACTTTGAGGACACAATTTCTTTCTCTTTTTGGAATTTGTGACTTAAGAGAGGAGAAAACCAGCAAAGCACAAAATTTTTTAAATCGAAAATTCAAAAAATAGATATGTGAAGATAGATACCCTATTTTCAACAACCAAGACTATGATCCCAAACGATGCGAATCCCTTTTGCGAACAACCTAAGAACCCTTGAACTCAAAGGAATAAGAAAGATTGAATTACTAAGAATATGGCTAAGATGAACAAATTGAAATCCTAAAGGGCAAGAACAGATTACAGCGAAATAAGGAGCGACCAAAGTTTAAGACATCATTATGTACCTTGAACCATGAAAATTGGGTTGACAAAAGTGGGGAAATATACGATTGCTACGGTGCGTTTTTAGGTATAGGAACGAGCTTCAGATTTGATATGTTATAGTACTCATTTCGATGCACAAATTAAAAGTTATAACAATTTTAAGTTACAACCATAATTAATACCTTCTTTTTGTTTTTACATTGTGAACTGTATTAGCTCTCTTGTCTTTGTCAAGAAGAAATAAAGGTGGAACACATAAATTAAAGAAGAGTAAAAGATAACGAGATTTTAAAGAAAAATAAGATATGAAATCCAAAGTGGAAAACAATGTCAACAAAATTGAAAGAAAAGACAAGACTTTGAGGACACAATTTCTTTCTCTTTTTGGAATTTGTGACTTAAGAGAGGAGAAAACCTCCAAAGCACAAATTGTTTTAAATCTAAAAGTCAAAAAATAGATATGTGAAGATAGATACCCTATTTTCAGCAACCAAGACTATGATCCCAAACGATGCGAATATCTTTTACGGACAACCTAAGAACCCTGGAACTGAAAGGAATAAGAAAGATTGAATTACTAAGAATATGGCTAAAATGAACAAATTGAAATCCTAAAATGCATGAACAGATTACACCGAAATAAGGAGAGACCAAAGTTTAAGACATAATTATGTACTATGAACCATGAAAGTTGGGTTGACAAAAGTGGGGAAATATACGATTGCTACGATGCGTTTTTAGGTATAGGAACGAGCTTCAGATTTGATATGTTATAGTACTCATTTCGATGCACAAATTAAAAGTTATAACAATTTTAAGTTACAACCATAATTAATACCTTCTTTTTGTTTTTACACTGTGAACTGTATTAGTTCTCTTTTTTTTCTCAAGAAGAAATAAAGGTGGAACACATAAAACAAAGAAGAGTAAAAGATAACGAGATTTTAAAGAAAAATCAGATATGAAATCCAAAGTGGAAAACAATGTCAACAAAATTGAAAGAATTTGAGGACACAATTTCTTTATCTTTTTGGAATTTGTGACATAAGAGAGGAGAAAACCAGGAAAGCACAAAAATTTTTAAATCGAAAATTCAAAAAATAGATAAGTGAAGATAGATACCCTATTGTCAACAACCAAGACTATGATCCCAAATGATGCGAATACCTTTTGCAGACAACATAAGAACCCTTGAACTCAAAGGAATAAGAAAGATTGAATTACTAAGAATATGGCTAAGTGATGAGTGCTCAAAAAGCACTAAAATAACCATGATTTTATGTACCTTAATTGATTAAAAATACATATATTTATATGTTTTATCATATATTTATATAAATTTGTCTTTTTCGGAATCACGGGTATTTTTATTGTTTTTCAGGTATTTTGGCTTAAAAACGCAATGTAAAGACTTAAAGAGGAATATTTGAAGCAATACATCACAAATATATCAATAAATAAGTGAGAAAAGGTCAACAAACATGGAAAAATCGGACGAAATGGGTCGAAAAGGTCAAAAATGTCAAAAAGACGGAAATCGCGCGTCGCAGCCCGGCCGTGCGCGCAGCCCAGCGCCCCAGCGCCCAGCCGCGCGCGCCCCAGCACGCCCCAGCGCCCCATCCCGCGCGCGCTGGCATGCCCAGCTGCGCGCAACGCAGCGCGCTGGCACTGTTCACGCGCGCCGAGCTGCGCGCAGCGACAGCCCCAGCGCGCGCGCGCAGCGCCCAGCAGCCGCCCATCCGCGCGCCCAACGCGTTTTCGCCCCATTTTTCACGTGCAGCCGCCCCTGTGACGTCATGCTGACGTCATTGATGACATCAGCAAGTCCAATACGCGTTTTTACATTTTTTAATATTTTTTTAACATTTTTTTACTCATTTTTTCTCTCCATCCTCACCTATAAATACCCCCCTTCCATTCACTTCAAATCACACCTTCAAAACTCACTTCTCTCTTCTTTCTTTCTCTCATTTCTTAGTTTTTAGTTCCTCTTAGTTTCTTTCTAAGTTTCTAAGCTTTTCTTAGTTTTTCTCTTAGTTTTTAGTTCAATTCTCTTAGGTTTAGTGTTCTTCTCTTTTTGAGAGGAACTTGTAATGTTTTTGTAATAATTTAGATTTTTGATTCAATATATGGAAGTGCAAATTCCGCTCGGAGGTTTTCTAGCAACGGGAATAGCGTCGAAGTTCTGTAAGGATTTTATTTTCTTTACAGTTATTTTTATGCTTTATTCTTACATGTTATATTCAACTTGTCTGTGGTTAAATTTAACTATGCTAGCTGTTTAGTAAAAATGATGTAATAACGACGTTGTTATGCTTGCGAAATATTAAATAGGTAAAAATCTTTAAAATGAATTGATTTTGTTCTTATTCAAGATTTTATATTAAGAATGTTAGAGAGAAATATATTATTTTTCATTACAAACTTAAACCCGAAAATTAGATTTTAAGGTTTAGTTATCCGGTCTAATTTAGAGTAGTGCTCTTTTATTTGTTGGTACAATCGCCCGGTAGTTAGAGTGAAACTCTATTTCAAAAGTTTTTATAAGAATTATTATGAGAAAATGTATTGACAACATGTTTTCAATAGTGGTTTTAAAACTTGAAAGTTAGTACTCGGATAATTAAATTCTAGGTTTAATTTGGACACCTTGAATAAAGTTTAAACTGTCTAACCCCACCAAAGGTGGCATTTAAATGGTTCATTTTCAATCTCTTAGAAAAAGGAATTAATTTAATTAAGCATATTAGTTATCAACCCCACCCATAGGTGTTAATTGATTTGTTTAGTTAACAAAGAATATCTAACCCCACCAAAGGTGGTATTTATATAAAAAAGAGAGAATCAATAAAATGTCAATTTATATCTTTAATAACCTAGTTAATATGAGCAAGCATAATTAATTTAGTTATTATATCCATAAATACTCCGCTAATATAAATGATAAAAATTTGCATGAACATTTATTGAATCCGTATATATGTTTATTTCTAGATAATTATTTGAATTTGTATCTATGTTTATTTTTATGATTTTAGATTATATTTAATTAATCTGTATATATGTTTTATTTTATGTTATTAGATTAGGAACACAAAAACCAAACTATCGTGACAGGATGTTTAGGATTTAATTTCGTTTTTAAAAGGTTGAATAATAAGTTAAAAACCACATACATTCCTTCCTTAGATCGACCTTGGGAGTATACTTATCATTTTCTACGAAATGATTCGTGCACTTGCGAGAGTTTTATAAATATTAAAACCAAAGTATTTGCGGGAATCGGCGATGCCGGTTTTCGTTCATCAAGTTTTTGGCGCCGTTGCCGGGGAAGGAATAGCGTTTTTAAATTATTTATCAAAATTTTAAAAACATTTTTGTGCTGTAAATAATTGTGATATTTTAATAATAATCAAATTTCAAAATTCATAATAAATAAAAAAAAATAAAAAATAAAAAAAAATAAAAAATAAAAAATAAAAAATAAAAAATAAAAAAAATAATAATTTTTTTTTGTAAAATAATTTAGAAATTTGAAATTTGAAGTAAAAAAAATTTACCGTTCATAAATAGTAAAAAAAAAAAAAACAAAACAAAGAAAAAAAAAATTCAAAATTCAAAATATAAAAAATTTTAAGTTAATAAGAAATAATATAGCGTGAATAGTAAAATAAAATTACCGTTCATAAAAAAAAAAAAAAAAAAAAAAAAAAATTTCAAAAACTTAAATTTCAAAAAAAGTTTTAAGTTAATAAGACATTATATAGCGTGAATAGTAAAATAAAATTACCGTTCATAAAAAAAAAAAAAAAAAAAAAAAAAAAAAAAAAAACATTACTTGAATTTATACCTAATTAACTAAATAACATAAAAAGTAAAAATCTAAGGGAGTTCTGTCTAGGAGACTAGTTCTTGGAAGCCTTTGTGCCACTAGTCTTTCCTGGGAACGTTGCTCTGGCTAGGAGAATGGTATTTAAGGTGCCGTTTGCACCACCATTCTTTCCTGGGAGCACTCTTGGTTAATACTAATTATGTTACAAAAAAAATAAAAAAAATAAAAAATAAAAAAAATTTTCTTTTTAGGGTTTAACTAGTTTTGTTTAGTGTTTTGTATAAAATAACATGTAAATTTTATCTAAATTTTTTTATTTTGTTGACAGGAGTTTTAAATTTACGTTTACAATAGTCTATGCGTGGTAGGAGATCCTTAGGAAACCCCCTTACACCATATGTAAATAAATTTCATAAATTTAAACAAGTGTCAACAAAACTGGATTCTACCCATCAACCTGTTTTTGAGCCAAACATAGAACCAAGTCTTAATCCTTTACTAGAACCAAAAGAAATGGAGGAAAACCAACATATTAGGGAAACCACAATGAAAGAGTTTGCAAGACCGGTAATAGGCACGGCAACTGCCGCTATCCAGTTGGGGGAGGCTGCTCGGAATTACGACCTTAAAAATATTCATTTTTCTATGCTTCCTTCCTTTTATGGGTTACCTAATGAAGATTCTCTTTCCTTTATGAGAGATTTCTATGCTACAGTCCAAACATTCCCCCTCGGTATTCTAAACGAGGATCAACTTAGGATGAGATGTTTTCCCTACACTCTAAAGGATAAGGCCAAAGCTTGGTTGATGTCACTTCCCCCAGGTTCTCTGATGACATGGGGTAACATTTATAACAAATTCATGGGAAAATTCTATTCCCATCAAAAAACATCAGAGTTGAGAGGAAAGATTGCTACTTTCTCTCAGATGGATGGAGAACCATTCCATGAAGCTTGGGATAGGTTCAAGATGTTTCTCACTCAGTGTCCCCATCATAGCTTTCCCCTGCAGTTGCAGAACCAATTCTTTTACGATGGACTTACACAACAATGTCAGTTCATTGTCGACAACGCTGCAGGAGGAGCAATAGGAGAAAAGACTGCCTCAGAGACGTATAACCTCTTTGAGATGTTGGGTGCTAATTCCCAACAGAAAAGCTCCCGAGTGAGAAAAGCTGGAGTTCATGAAATCGACTCCAGTAATGAAGTTCAACAACAACTTGTTCAACTGACTAAGCAAGTTGCCCTTCTCGCTACACAAACCAACACCAATAATGATCAATATGGTTTGTATAGCAACATGGGACATGGTACTGAAGCCTGTCCATATCAAGGAGAAACAACTGGACCTGAACAGGTCAATGTGTTGGGAGCATATCAACAGAGACCAAGGTTTGATCCCAACTCAAATACCTATAATCCTGGGTGGAGAAGTCATCCAAATTTCTCTTGGAGGCAAAACAACCCTCCTTTCACTCAAGGCTCAAACCAGGCAGGTCAGCAATTCCACCCACCTATTCCAAGAAGCATTCCCAATAAACCAACCCTGGAGGACAACTTGAATTCTTTTATTCAAGTCTGTAGGGATAATCAATCTAAAACCAATCAACGGTTGGACTCTGTGGAAGCTTCTATCAAAAAGGTGGAAGTTCAAGTTGAACAGTTAGTTGAACATTTGCAAAAAGGCAAAGACTAATTCAATGAAGAGGAGACATTGAGTTTTTCATTCTGCAATCTCCAAGCAACGTCTTACTAGAAGACGCTAAATTTTAGTCCTGTATGGGAGGTCACCCATTATTGTATTTTCCTTTGTTTTAGTTTGCGTGTAATAAAAATTCAGATGAAATAAAATTCGTTTGTTTCAAAAATTCTGTCCATTCGCTTAAATTTAAAAAAAAAAAAAAAAAAAATATTAGGTTCCTTGCACTTTTTGCTTTTACGTTTTATCAAGTTATACATATTTCTTAGAGATATCTACTAAAAGCAAAATGTTGATACACAATAGGAGGAGGATCATTTTCAACTACAAACAACCATGGGAGATGCTGAAGATAGGCGGAAAAAGATGAAAGAATATACAATGCCAATCATTGGCAATGTAACTTCCGGTATCCAATTACAAGAGGCTGCAAGGAATTATGAATTGAAAAAGATTCATTATTCTTTGTTGCCTTCCTTTTACGGTATCCCTAATGAAGACCCTTTGCATTTCATTCGAGAATTCTATGCTATTGTCCAAACCTTTCCACTACATGCAATTAATGAAGATCAACTTAGGATGAGGTGTTTTCCTTACACTCTCAAAGATAAAGCTTGGTCATGGTTCATTACTCTACAGTCAGGTTCTCTTAAAACTTGGGAGGCAGTCTATGAAATTTTTATGGGTAGGTTCTATTCCCATCAAAAGACTGTTGATCTAAGAACAAAGATAGCAACATTTTCTCAAATGAATGAAGAGCCCTTTCATGAAGCTTGGGAACGATTCAAACTCCTTTTCATTCAATGTCAAAATCATAGCTTTCCCTTACAGCTACAAAACCAATTCTTTTATGATGGATTGACACTACAGAGTCAATACATGGTTGATAATGCTGCTGGAGGTGCTGTAGGAGAAAAGACCGCAGAGGAAACCTATAATCTTTATGAGCTGTTGGGTTCTAATTCCCAACAAAGAGGTGGTAGAAGGAAAGCAAAGGTCAATGAAGTCGGCTCTGATAATGAGATAACCTTGCAACTTGCTGAATTGACTAAACAAGTGAAATTCCTCACTTCTCACCAAATTTCAAATCAAGAGGTATGTGAAGTGTGTTGTTCAATTGGGCATGGTACTCATAATTGTTCAAATACTTGTGATTCTAGTGTCGATGCCATAGAGGAAGTTCAATCTTTTCAAAGATATCATCCAAACACCTATAATCACCCAGCCTACACCCAATATCCAACACTAAGGTCAGATAACAACCACCCTTACCCACCAAGCCAATCTTTTAAGCCAACCTTAGAAGATAGCTTGAATGCTTTTATTCAAGTTAGTCGTGACAACCAATTGATGACTAATCAAAGGTTGAACACCATGGAGGCTTCGGTTAAAAGGATTGAATCTAAAGTTGGGCAACTGGCTGAACAAATGCAAAAGAAAGAACCAGGAAAGTTGCCCAGTCAACCAGAACAAGCAAAGGATGTTAGAACCCTTCGAAGTGGTAAGGTAGTCAATACCAGTTTACCTGAAATCTCTAACAATCTACCTTGTAGTTCCGGTAACAAAGAAGGCGATATTCTAATCTCGCAAAAAGGAGAGACAAGTGTTAAACTTAACAAGCCTTCTGAAAAACTCATTGGGGGGTCATCTGACACCCCCAAAATTCAAAAGACAACAGAACCACACCAGATACAAGTACCTTTTCCCCACCGGTTGAAAGAATCCAAACAAGATAAGCAATTCAATGATCTTTTTAATATGCTCTCTAAAGTAAATATCAATTTACCACTATTAGAAGTGATCATGAATGTGCCCTCATATGCCAAGTTTTTCAAAGAATTGAACACTAAGAAAAGGAGGTATGAACAGAATGAACGAGTAGTAGTATCAGAAATTTCTAGCGCTGTACTTCAGCACAAACTACCCCCTAAGTTGAAAGACCCTGGAAGTTTTATTATAAACATAACTATGGGGGATAAGAAGGTTGCTAAAGCAATGCTTGATTTAGGTGCTAGTATAAATTTGATGCCCTACTCTATATTCTTACAACTCAATCTAGGGGATTTAAAACCCACAACTATGTCCCTTCAACTTGCAGATAGATCTCTTAAATATCCAGAGGGAATAGTTGAGGATGTTTTGGTACAGGTAGACAAACTGATAATACCTGTTGACTTTGTGGTTCTGGATATGCAAGAAAATCCAGCATTGGACAGAGAGCACACAATATTGCTTGGTAGACCATTTATGGCAACTACTAAAACTATTATTGATGTCCAAGATGGAAATTTGACAATGACAGTCTTAGGAGAGACTGTTCATTTTAAAGTTTTTGATTCTTCACCTTTCCCTTCTATTTCTGCCATCGATGAAATATTCGATGTTGATCCTTTGGATAATCTTGTCCAAAACACCTTTTTCCGAACCAGAATAGAAGACAAGCTTGAAACCGTTCTTACACTTGAAAAGGTTGAAGAAGATGTAGATGAGGAAATAAAGGGGTACCTTGAACAACTAGACAATAATGAAGTGATGACAAAATCTAGTACACTTTTAAATCTACCCAGTTCTTCATCTATTAAAGAGGCCAATCCACCTGAACTTGAACTCAAAGACTTACCTGAGCACTTAAAATATGTGTTTTTGGGAGAAGGGGAAACTTATCCAGTGATAATTTCTTCAACCTTGACCAAACCACAAGAAAAGGAACTCATCAAAGTGCTTAAACAGTTTAAGAAATCTATAGGTTGGAGTATAGGGGATATAAGAGGCATTAGTCCAACAATGTGTATGCACAAGATCAACTTGGAGGACGGTGCTAAACCTGTACGAGAGGCCCAAAGAAGACTAAACCCAAACATGCAAGAGGTAGTTAAGAAGGAAATTCTTAAATTATTAGAAGAAGGGATTATCTACCCTATTGCAGATAGTAAGTGGGTTAGTCCAGTGCATGTGGTACCAAAGAAATCTGGGATAACAGTTGTTAAGAATGACAAAAGTGAATTAGTGCCCACTAGAATAATCACTGGATGGAGAATGTGTATAGATTTTAGGAAACTAAATTTATATACGAAAAAGGATCACTTTCCTCTTCCATTCATTGATCAAATGTTGGAAAGATTAGCTGGGCACGAATTTTACTGTTTTTTGGATGGACTGTCTGGATATTATCAAGTACCCATAGCACCAGAAGATCAGGAAAAGACCACATTTACATGTCCTTTTGGGACATTTGCTTTTCGCAGAATGCCATTTGGGTTATGCAATGCCCCTGCCACGTTCCAGAGATGCATGATATCCATTTTCTCGGACATGGTGGAAAAATTCATTGAGATTTTCATGGACGATTTCTCTGTCTTTGGGAACTCATTTGATGATTGCTTACATAAATTGACTTTGGTTTTAGAAAGATGCATTGAATGCAATCTAACCCTTAGTTGGGAGAAAAGTCATTTTATGGTTCAACAAGGGATAGTTTTAGGACATATAATTTCAAACAAGGGTATTGAAGTTGATAAGGCAAAAGTTGAATTGATATCCAAACTACCTCCCCCTACATCTGTGAAGGGGATAAGAAGCTTCTTGGGACATGCAGGATTCTACAGACGATTTATTAAAGATTTCTCTAAAATAAGTCGTCCATTATGTAACTTGCTATCCAAAGATGCTGATTTTGATTTCAACAATGACTGCCTTACCTCCTTTAATACCTTGAAAGATAAACTCACATCTACCCCTGTTATAATGGCACCAAACTGGTCTTTACCCTTTGAAATAATGTGTGACGCTTCTGATTATGCAATAGGAGCAGTCCTGGGACAAAGAGTGGAAAAGCGTTTACATGTCATCTACTATGCTAGCAAAACACTCAATGATGCCCAGATGAATTACACCACCACTGAAAAGGAATTCTTGGCTATAGTATTCTCTTTAGACAAATTTCGGTCTTATTTAGTAGGATCTAAAGTGATTGTGCATTCTGATCATGCTGCTTTAAGATACCTATTAAGTAAACCAAATGCCAAGCCAAGGTTAATCAGGTGGGTCTTACTCTTACAAGAATTTGACCTAGAAATCAAGGATAAGAAAGGCAGTGAAAACTTAGTAGCTGACCATTTGTCTAGGTTGATTTCTGACTTTAATTCTCTTAAAGATGAGAGTAATGACGATATAGTTGAAACCTTTCCTGATGAACAGTTATTTTTCATAGGTCCGAACCCATGGTACGCTGATATTGTAAACTATCTTGCCACTGGTGTTTTGCGACCTAACACTTCATATCAGGAGAAGAAAAGGTTTTTTAAAACTATTAAGGACTATTTCTGGGATGACCCTTATTTATACAAGATTGGTCAAGATCAAGTCATCCGGAGATGTGTACCTGAAGAAGAACATAAGAGCATTCTGACTTTTTGTCATGAACTTCATTGTGGGGGTCATTTTGGAGGAGAAAAGACAGCCCGTAAGATATTACAGTCTGGATTCTTTTGGCCCACTCTTTTTAAAGATGCTCATATGTTTTGTGCACAATGTGATAGATGTCAAAGAACAGGAAACATAAGCAAAAGAGATGAAATGCCTTTGACATCTAATTTAGTTGTTGAACTCTTTGACGTATGGGGGATTGACTTTATGGGTCCTTTTCCCCCATCTAATGGTTTTCAATACATTTTGGTTGCTGTGGATTATGTGTCCAAGTGGGTAGAAGCTATCCCCACCAAAACCAATGATGCTAATGTTGTTGTGAAATTCTTGAAAGATTTCATATTCAGTAGGTTCGGAACGCCTAGAGCTATAATAAGTGATGGAGGTAGCCATTTTTGTAACAAACTCTTTGATGGAGTACTAAACAAGTACAACATCACACATAAGGTAGCTACTCCATATCATCCTCAAACTTCCGGATTAGTGGAAGTAAGTAATAGGCAAATTAAGGGAATACTGGAACGCACTGTGCGTCCTTCAAGGAAGGATTGGGCATTTAAGTTAAATGATGCCTTATGGGCATACCGCACCGCTTACAAAACACCTATTGGGATGAGCCCTTACCGGTTAATCTTTGGGAAAGCGTGCCACCTTCCAGTTGAACTTGAACACAAGGCTTATTGGGCAATTAAAGAGCTAAACATGGATTTAGATAAAGCAGGTGAAAAACGAGTACTCCAGCTTCATGAGTTGGAAGAAATTAGGAATGAAGCCTATGAGAATGCCAAATTATACAAGGAGCGTACTAAGCGCTATCATGACAAGAGGCTAGTTCCTAAGACTCTTCACCCTGGAATGAAAGTTCTTTTATTTAACTCTCGTTTGAGATTGTTTCCAGGAAAGCTAAGATCAAGATGGGATGGACCATTCAAAATAGTTCAGGTATCTGAACATGGAGTAGTAGAACTATTGGACTCCAAGACACAAAAAACGTTCAAAGTTAATGGCCATCGTGTCAAGCCTTATGTGGAAGAACCAAACAACATTGCTGAAATGGATTGCATTTGGCTGAGTAACCCTTAGCACCAAAAAGATACGTCTTGCTAAGACGTTAAACTAAGCGCTGGATGGGAGGCAACCCATCATGTTAGGTAATTTTTTTGTTATTTGTTTTATTTACTTAATTTTATTGTTTATTTTAGTTTACTTGTATGTGAATAATTTTTAAAATTGTTAAAACTAAAATATTTGTTGAGATGTTAGAAGTTCACAGCGATCTGTCTGTATACACTTTAATGATGAATATGATGGATGCACCTGCATTTCTTCATTACTACTTACACATTCTCAAGAAATAGGTAATCTTTCTCCTCTTTTCTCTTTATCTTTAATTTGCAGTTGTTACATTGAGGACAATGTAAGTTCTAGGTTGGGGGTGGTGGAAAGTTACCATGCTATATATAAAAAAAAAAAAAAAAAAATTATCACAAAAATGTATCATATCTTTAAATCAAATTTAAGTAAATAGTTAAAGTCTTTGGTACTGTTAGATTAATTTTTGAAAACATATCATGAAATATTTTGTAATTATTTTTGATAATTAGTTAGTTTTTGTCATAACTAGTATTTCTTGATAAAATGTGGAAATTATATTAAACCCAAAATCGGTGTTTATGAATTTTTTTTAGTGGAGACTACCCTTGTGAGATATAATTTGAGCCTAATTTCTTTTATTCAGAGTGAAATATATATTTTTTCTACTCCAAACACATTTCTTATTTATTCAAAAAGTTTAGATGATCTCTATAGGTATTAGCATTGAATGTATGAATTTTTTTCTCATCTTAATAGAGTATCATATATTTTTGATTATTATTTTTGCTTAGATTAAATGATTTGAGTAGAAATTGATAGTATATGCTTATATCTCATTTATGCATGACTGTTACAAAAACAAAAAGACATATCTGGGGTTACCTAAACCAAGATCAAACAGAAAAGCCAAAAAAATTAACCACTCACCAAAATCCAAAAAAATGTACAATCTGTACATGGGTTGACTCTCTAGTAAAAAAAAAAAAAAAAAAAAAAAAATAGAGAGATAAAAAAATAGTATCATCTACATACTATGACCCACATTGCCTACAAAGTTGTGAGTAAAGGCTAATTACAAAAGAAAGATATAGGAAGTAATTCCCTAAAAAGTCATTGCAATTTCTTCATTTGTTAAAGTATATATCTTGAAATTCTTTCTTAATGAGTTTGATTTATGCATGAAAATAATTTTTGTATATGATATCTTTATAATTTATACATTCGATTCCTTTCATGAGATCAATGTTAAAATAACACTTTGAGCCTTTATTCTTTATACATATGCGAACATATTAGTTCATTTCTATACATCAACTCTTTCGCATATAAATTAGTATGAGTGTTTGAACCCATAGGATTCAGTGCTTTGAGAGTATTGACTTGTGAGGAATAGAGTCGAAGCGAATACTGATTCATGACACTGAAATTGGGTAAAATTAAATTGATACATTTTTGAAATGAAATATGAAAATGATTTTCGACTAATTATTATAATAAAATCATGATTGTTTAAAGAGATTAAAATAACTTATGCTTGAGATTTCAATTATGATCTTAAAAGACATTAAAAAGTATGAGATATTTTTGTGATATGTTGTGTTCTTTTACTCTTAAATTAATTTTTGATTGTGTTGTAATTTTAATTTTTGATTTGATTGTTTTTATCTTTACATTTAGTTCAATGTTTGTGGGTATCATTACTGAAAACCCTCACGAGACTCAAACTCGTCCACTAGGGCAACCTAGGGGTTTAACGGCTTGTTGCATAGGCTAAATGCAACCGTTTCAATCCACGAAAGTGATTTAGGATAGTTTAATTTTTAGCTTTTATCGCTTCTCTTGCTAAGAGACTAGCAAGAAGCTGGTTGGGGGTTGTGATGAGTGCTCAAAAAGCACTAAAATAACCATGATTTTATGTACCTTAATTGATTAAAAATACATATATTTATATGTTTTATCATATATTTATATAAATTTGTCTTTTTCGGAATCACGGGTATTTTTATTGTTTTTCAGGTATTTTGGCTTAAAAACGCAATGTAAAGACTTAAAGAGGAATATTTGAAGCAATACATCACAAATATATCAATAAATAAGTGAGAAAAGGTCAACAAACATGGAAAAATCGGACGAAATGGGTCGAAAAGGTCAAAAATGTCAAAAAGACGGAAATCGCGCGTCGCAGCCCGGCCGTGCGCGCAGCCCAGCGCCCCAGCGCCCAGCCGCGCGCGCCCCAGCACGCCCCAGCGCCCCATCCCGCGCGCGCCCGCGCGCGCTGGCATGCCCAGCTGCGCGCAACGCAGCGCGCTGGCACTGTTCACGCGCGCCGAGCTGCGCGCAGCGACAGCCCCAGCGCGCGCGCGCAGCGCCCAGCAGCCGCCCATCCGCGCGCCCAACGCGTTTTCGCCCCATTTTTCACGTGCAGCCGCCCCTGTGACGTCATGCTGACGTCATTGATGACATCAGCAAGTCCAATACGCGTTTTTACATTTTTTAATATTTTTTTAACATTTTTTTACTCATTTTTTCTCTCCATCCTCACCTATAAATACCCCCCTTCCATTCACTTCAAATCACACCTTCAAAACTCACTTCTCTCTTCTTTCTTTCTCTCATTTCTTAGTTTTTAGTTCCTCTTAGTTTCTTTCTAAGTTTCTAAGCTTTTCTTAGTTTTTCTCTTAGTTTTTAGTTCAATTCTCTTAGGTTTAGTGTTCTTCTCTTTTTGAGAGGAACTTGTAATGTTTTTGTAATAATTTAGATTTTTGATTCAATATATGGAAGTGCAAATTCCGCTCGGAGGTTTTCTAGCAACGGGAATAGCGTCGAAGTTCTGTAAGGATTTTATTTTCTTTACAGTTATTTTTATGCTTTATTCTTACATGTTATATTCAACTTGTCTGTGGTTAAATTTAACTATGCTAGCTGTTTAGTAAAAATGATGTAATAACGACGTTGTTATGCTTGCGAAATATTAAATAGGTAAAAATCTTTAAAATGAATTGATTTTGTTCTTATTCAAGATTTTATATTAAGAATGTTAGAGAGAAATATATTATTTTTCATTACAAACTTAAACCCGAAAATTAGATTTTAAGGTTTAGTTATCCGGTCTAATTTAGAGTAGTGCTCTTTTATTTGTTGGTACAATCGCCCGGTAGTTAGAGTGAAACTCTATTTCAAAAGTTTTTATAAGAATTATTATGAGAAAATGTATTGACAACATGTTTTCAATAGTGGTTTTAAAACTTGAAAGTTAGTACTCGGATAATTAAATTCTAGGTTTAATTTGGACACCTTGAATAAAGTTTAAACTGTCTAACCCCACCAAAGGTGGCATTTAAATGGTTCATTTTCAATCTCTTAGAAAAAGGAATTAATTTAATTAAGCATATTAGTTATCAACCCCACCCATAGGTGTTAATTGATTTGTTTAGTTAACAAAGAATATCTAACCCCACCAAAGGTGGTATTTATATAAAAAAGAGAGAATCAATAAAATGTCAATTTATATCTTTAATAACCTAGTTAATATGAGCAAGCATAATTAATTTAGTTATTATATCCATAAATACTCCGCTAATATAAATGATAAAAATTTGCATGAACATTTATTGAATCCGTATATATGTTTATTTCTAGATAATTATTTGAATTTGTATCTATGTTTATTTTTATGATTTTAGATTATATTTAATTAATCTGTATATATGTTTTATTTTATGTTATTAGATTAGGAACACAAAAACCAAACTATCGTGACAGGATGTTTAGGATTTAATTTCGTTTTTAAAAGGTTGAATAATAAGTTAAAAACCACATACATTCCTTCCTTAGATCGACCTTGGGAGTATACTTATCATTTTCTACGAAATGATTCGTGCACTTGCGAGAGTTTTATAAATATTAAAACCAAAGTATTTGCGGGAATCGGCGATGCCGGTTTTCGTTCATCACTAAGATGAACAAATTGAAATCCTAAAGGGCAAGAACAGATTACAGCGAAATAAGGAGCGACCAAAGTTTAAGACATCATTATGTACCTTGAACCATGAAAATTGGGTTGACAAAAGTGGGGAAATATACGATTGCTACGGTGCGTTTTTAGGTATAGGAACGAGCTTCAGATTTGATATGTTATAGTACTCATTTCGATGCTAAAATTAAAAGTTATAACAATTTTAAGTTACAACCATAATTAATACCTTCTTTTTGTTTTTACATTGTGAACTGTATTAGCTCTCTTGTCTTTGTCAAGAAGAAATAAAGGTGGAACACATAAATTAAAGAAGAGTAAAAGATAACGAGATTTTAAAGAAAAATAAGATATGAAATCCAAAGTGGAAAACAATGTCAACAAAATTGAAATAAAAGAAAAGACTTTGAGGACACAATTTCTTTCTCTTTTTGGAATTTGTGACTTAAGAGAGGAGAAAACCAGCAAAGCACAAAAGTTTTTAAATCTAAAATTCCAAAAATAAATATGTGAAGATAGATACCCTATTTTCAACAACCAAGACTATGATCCCAAACGATGCGAATATCTTTTGCGGACAACCTAAGAACCCTGGAACTGAAAGGAATAAGAAAGATTGAATTACTAAGAATATGGCTAAGATGAACAAATTGAAATCCTAAAGGGCAAGAACAGATTACAGCGAAATAAGGAGCGACCAAAGTTTACGACATCATTATGTACCTTGAACCATGAAAATTGGGTTGACAAAAGTGGGGAAATATACGATTGCTACGGTGCGTTTTTAGGTATAGGAACGAGCTTCAGATTTGATATGTTATAGTACTCATTTCGATGCTAAAATTAAAAGTTATAACAATTTTAAGTTACAACCATAATTAATACCTTCTTTTTGTTTTTACATTGTGAACTGTATTAGCTCTCTTGTCTTTGTCAAGAAGAAATAAAGGTGGAACACATAAATTAAAGAAGAGTAAAAGATAACGAGATTTTAAAGAAAAATAAGATATGAAATCCAAAGTGGAAAACAATGTCAACAAAATTGAAATAAAAGAAAAGACTTTGAGGACACAATTTCTTTCTCTTTTTGGAATTTGTGACTTAAGAGAGGAGAAAACCAGCAAAGCACAAAAGTATTTAAATCTAAAATTCCAAAAATAGATATGTGAAGATAGATACCCTATTTTCAACAACCAAGACTATGATCCCAAATGATGCGAATATCTTTTGCGGACAACCTAAGAACCCTGGAACTGAAAGGAATAAGAAAGATTGAATTACTAAGAATATGGCTAAGATGAACAAATTGAAATCCTAAAGGGCAAGAACAGATTACAGCGAAATAAGGAGCGACCAAAGTTTAAGACATCATTATGTACCTTGAACCATGAAAATTGGGTTGACAAAAGTGGGGAAATATACGATTGCTACGGTGCGTTTTTAGGTATAGGAACGAGCTTCAGATTTGATATGTTATAGTACTCATTTCGATGCTAAAATTAAAAGTTATAACAATTTTAAGTTACAACCATAATTAATACCTTCTTTTTGTTTTTACATTGTGAACTGTATTAGCTCTCTTGTCTTTGTCAAGAAGAAATAAAGGTGGAACACATAAATTAAAGAAGAGTAAAAGATAACGAGATTTTAAAGAAAAATAAGATATGAAATCCAAAGTGGAAAACAATGTCAACAAAATTGAAATAAAAGAAAAGACTTTGAGGACACAATTTCTTTCTCTTTTTGGAATTTGTGACTTAAGAGAGGAGAAAACCAGCAAAGCACAAAAGTTTTTAAATCTAAAATTCCAAAAATAGATATGTGAAGATAGATACCCTATTTTCAACAACCAAGACTATGATCCCAAACGATGCGAATATCTTTTGCGGACAACCTAAGAACCCTGGAACTGAAAGGAATAAGAAAGATTGAATTACTAAGAATATGGCTAAGATGAACAAATTGAAATCCTAAAGGGCAAGAACAGATTACAGCGAAATAAGGAGCGACCAAAGTTTAAGACATCATTATGTACCTTGAACCATGAAAACTGGGTTGACAAAAGTGGGGACATATACGATTGCTACGGTGCGTTTTTAGGTATAGGAACGAGCTTCAGATTTGATATGTTATAGTACTCATTTCGATGCACAAATTAAATGTTATAACAATTTTAAGTTACAACCATAATTAATACCTTCTTTTTGTTTTTACACTGTGAACTGTATTAGCTCTCTTGTCTTTGTCAAGAAGAAATAAAGGTGGAACACATAAATTAAAGAAGAGTAAAAGATAACGAGATTTTAAAGAAAAATGAGATATGAAATCCAAAGTGGAAAACAATGTCAACAAAATTGAAACAAAAGACAAGACTTTGAGGACATAATTTCTTTCCCTTTTTGGAATTTGTGACTTAAGAGAGGAGAAAACCAGCAAAGCACAAAAGTTTTTAAATCGAAAATTGGAAAAATAGATATGTGAAGATAGATACCCTATTTTCAACAACCAAGACTATGATCCCAAACGATGCGAATATCTTTTGCGGACAACCTAAGAACCCTGGAACTGAAAGGAATAAGAAAGATTGAATTACTAAGAATATGGCTAAGATGAACAAATTGAAATCCTAAAGGGCAAGAACAGATTACAGCGAAATAAGGAGCGACCAAAGTTTAAGACATCATTATGTACCTTGAACCATGAAAACTGGGTTGATAAAAGTGGGGACATATACGATTGCTACGGTGCGTTTTTAGGTATAGGAACGAGCTTCAGATTTGATATGTTATAGTACTCATTTCGATGCATAAATTAAAAGTTATAACAATTTTAAGTTACAACCATAATTAATACCTTCTTTTTTGTTTTTACACTGTGAACTGTATTAGCTCTCTTGCCTTTGTCAAGAAGAAATAAAGGTGGAACACATAAATTAAAGAAGAGTAAAAGATAACGAGATTTTAAAGAAAAATGAGATATGAAATCCAAAGTGGAAAACAATGTCAACAAAATTGAAACAAAAGACAAGACTTTGAGGACACAATTTCTTTCTCTTTTTGGAATTTGTGACTTAAGAGAGGAGAAAACCAGCAAAGCACAAAATGTTTTAAATCGAAAATTCAAAAAATAGATATGTGAAGATAGATACACTATTTTCAACAACCAAGACTATGATCCCAAATGATGCGAATACCTTTTGCAGACAACATAAGAACCCTTGAACTCAAAGGAATAAGAAAGATTGAATTACTAAGAATATGGCTAAGATGAACAAATTGAAATCCTAAAGGGCAAGAACAGATTACAGCGAAATAAGGAGCGACCAAAGTTTAAGACATCATTATGTACCTTGAACCATGAAAATTGGGTTGACAAAAGTGGGGAAATATACGATTGCTACGGTGCGTTTTTAGGTATAGGAACGAGCTTCAGATTTGATATGTTATAGTACTCATTTCGATGCACAAATTAAAAGTTATAACAATTTTAAGTTACAACCATAATTAATACCTTCTTTTTGTTTTTACACTGTAAACTGTATTAGCTCTCTTGTCTTTGTCAAGAAGAAATAAAGGTGGAACACATAAATTAAAGAAGAGTAAAAGATAACGAGATTTTAAAGAAAAATGAGATATGAAATCCAAAGTGGAAAACAATGTCAACAAAATTGAAACAAAAGACAAGACTTTGAGGACACAATTTCTTTCTCTTTTTGGAATTTGTGACTTAAGAGAGGAGAAAACCAGCAAAGCACAAAATTTTTTAAATCGAAAATTCAAAAAATAGATATGTGAAGATAGATTCCCTATTTTCAACAACCAAGACTATGATCCCAAACAATGCGAATACCTTTTGCAGACAACATAAGAACCCCTGAACTCAAAGGAATAAGAAAGATTGAATTACTAAGAATATGGCTAAGATGAACAAATTGAAATCCTAAAGGGCAAGAACAGATTACAGCGAAATAAGGAGCGACCAAAGTTTAAGACATCATTATGTACCTTGAACCATGAAAACTGGGTTGACAAAAGTGGGGACATATACGATTGCTACGGTGCGTTTTTAGGTATAGGAACGAGCTTCAGATTTGATATGTTATAGTACTCATTTCGATGCTAAAATTAAAAGTTATAACAATTTTAAGTTACAACCATAATTAATACCTTCTTTTTGTTTTTACATTGTGAACTGTATTAGCTCTCTTGTCTTTGTCAAGAAGAAATAAAGGTGGAACACATAAATTAAAGAAGAGTAAAAGATAACGAGATTTTAAAGAAAAATAAGATATGAAATCCAAAGTGGAAAACAATGTCAACAAAATTGAAATAAAAGAAAAGACTTTGAGGACACAATTTCTTTCTCTTTTTGGAATTTGTGACTTAAGAGAGGAGAAAACCAGCAAAGCACAAAAGTTTTTAAATCTAAAATTCCAAAAATAGATATGTGAAGATAGATACCCTATTTTCAACAACCAAGACTATGATCCCAAACGATGCGAATATCTTTTGCGGACAACCTAAGAACCCTGGAACTGAAAGGAATAAGAAAGATTGAATTACTAAGAATATGGCTAAGATGAACAAATTGAAATCCTAAAGGGCAAGAACAGATTACAGCGAAATAAGGAGCGACCAAAGTTTAAGACATCATTATGTACCTTGAACCATGAAAACTGGGTTGACAAAAGTGGGGACATATACGATTGCTACGGTGCGTTTTTAGGTATAGGAACGAGCTTCAGATTTGATATGTTATAGTACTCATTTCGATGCACAAATTAAAAGTTATAACAATTTTAAGTTACAACCATAATTAATACCTTCTTTTTGTTTTTACACTGTGAACTGTATTAGCTCTCTTGTCTTTGTCAAGAAGAAATAAAGGTGGAACACATAAATTAAAGAAGAGTAAAAGATAACGAGATTTTAAAGAAAAATGAGATATGAAATGCAAAGTGGAAAACAATGTCAACAAAATTGAAACAAAAGACAAGACTTTGAGGACATAATTTCTTTCCCTTTTTGGAATTTGTGACTTAAGAGAGGAGAAAACCAGCAAAGCACAAAATTTTTTAAATCGAAAATTGGAAAAATAGATATGTGAAGATAGATACCCTATTTTCAACAACCAAGACTATGATCCCAAACGATGCGAATATCTTTTGCGGACAACCTAAGAACCCTGGAACTGAAAGGAATAAGAAAGATTGAATTACTAAGAATATGGCTAAGATGAACAAATTGAAATCCTAAAGGGCAAGAACAGATTACAGCGAAATAAGGAGCGACCAAAGTTTAAGACATCATTATGTACCTTGAACCATGAAAATTGGGTTGACAAAAGTGGGGAAATATACGATTGCTACGGTGCGTTTTTAGGTATAGGAACGAGCTTCAGATTTGATATGTTATAGTACTCATTTCGATGCACAAATTAAAAGTTATAACAATTTTAAGTTACAACCATAATTAATACCTTCTTTTTGTTTTTACACTGTGAACTGTATTAGCTCTCTTGTCTTTGTCAAGAAGAAATAAAGGTGGAACACATAAATTAAAGAAGAGTAAAAGATAACGACATTTTAAAGAAAAATGAGATATGAAATCCAAAGTGGAAAACAATGTCAACAAAATTGAAACAAAAGACAAGACTTTGAGGACACAATTTCTTTCTCTTTTTGGAATTTGTGACTTAAGAGAGGAGAAAACCAGCAAAGCACAAAATTTTTTAAATCGAAAATTCAAAAAATAGATATGTGAAGATAGATTCCCTATTTTCAACAACCAAGACTATGATCCCAAACAATGCGAATACCTTTTGCAGATAACATAAGAACCCTTGAACTCAAAGGAATAAGAAAGATTGAATTACTAAGAATACGGCTAAGATGAACAAATTGAAATCCTAAAGGGCAAGAACATATTACAGCGAAATAAGGAGCGACCAATGTTTTAGACATCATTATGTACCTTGAACCATGAAAATTGGGTTGACAAAAGTGGGGACATATACGATTGCTACGGTGCGTTTTTAGGTATAGGAACGAGCTTCAGATTTGATATGTTATAGTACTCATTTCGATGCACAAATTAAAAGTTATAACAATTTTAAGTTACAACCATAATTAATACCTTCTTTTTGTTTTTACACTGTGAACTGTATTAGCTCTCTTGTCTTTGTCAAGAAGAAATAAAGGTGGAACACATAAATTAAAGAAGAGTAAAAGATAACGAGATTTTAAAGAAAAATGAGATATGAAATCCAAAGTGGAAAACAATGTCAACAAAATTGAAAGAAAAGACAAGACTTTGAGGACACAATTTCTTTCTCTTTTTGGAATTTGTCACTTAAGAGAGGAGAAAACCAGCAAAGCACAAAATTTTTTAAATCGAAAATTCAAAAAATAGATATGTGAAGATAGATACCCTATTTTTAACAACCAAGACTATGATCCCAAACGATGCGAATATCTTTTGCGGACAACCTAAGAACCCTGGAACTGAAAGGAATAAGAAAGATTGAATTACTAAGAATATGGCTAAGATGAACAAATTGAAATCCTAAATGGCAAGAACAGATTACAGCGAAATAAGGAGCGACCAAAGTTTAAGACATCATTATGTACCTTGAACCATGAAAACTGGGTTGACAAAAGTGGGGAAATATACGATTGCTACGGTGCGTTTTTAGGTATAGGAACGAGCTTCAGATTTGATATGTTATAGTACTCATTTCGATGCATAAATTAAAAGTTATAACAATTTTAAGTTACAACCATAATTAATACCTTCTTTTTTGTTTTTACACTGTGAACTGTATTAGCTCTCTTGCCTTTGTCAAGAAGAAATAAAGGTGGAACACATAAATTAAAGAAGAGTAAAAGATAACGACATTTTAAAGAAAAATGAGATATGAAATCCAAAGTGGAAAACAATGTCAACAAAATTGAAACAAAAGACAAGACTTTGAGGACACAATTTCTTTCTCTTTTTGGAATTTGTGACTTAAGAGAGGAGAAAACCAGCAAAGCACAAAATTTTTTAAATCGAAAATTCAAAAAATAGATATGTGAAGATAGATTCCCTATTTTCAACAACCAAGACTATGATCCCAAACAATGCGAATACCTTTTGCAGACAACATAAGAACCCTTGAACTCAAAGGAATAAGAAAGATTGAATTACTAAGAATATGGCTAAGATGAACAAATTGAAATCCTAAAGGGCAAGAACATATTACAGCGAAATAAGGAGCGACCAAAGTTTTAGACATCATTATGTACCTTGAACCATGAAAATTGGGTTGACAAAAGTGGGGAAACATACGATTGCTACGGTGCGTTTTTAGGTATAGGAACGAACTTCAGATTTGATATGTTATAGTACTCATTTCGATGCACAAATTAAAAGTTATAACAATTTTAAGTTACAACCATAATTAATACCTTCTTTTTGTTTTTACATTGTGAACTGTATTAGCTCTCTTGTCTTTATCAAGAAGAAATAAAGGTGGAACACATAAATTAAAGAAGAGTAAAAGATAACGAGATTTTAAAGGAAAATAAGATATGAAATCCAAAGTGGAAAACAATGTCAACAAAATTGAAATAAAAGACAAGACTTTGAGGACACAATTTCTTTCTCTTTTTGGAATTTGTGACTTAAGAGAGGAGAAAACCTCCAAAGCACAAATTTTTTTAAATCTAAAAGTCAAAAAATAGATATGTGAAGATAGATACCCTATTTTCAGCAACCAAGACTATAATCCCAAACGATGCGAATATCTTTTGCGGACAACATAAGAACCCTGAAACTCAAAGGAATAAGAAAGATTGAATTACTAAGAATATGGCTAAGATGAACAAATTGAAATCCTAAAATGCAAGAACAGATTACACCGAAATAAGGAGAGACCAAAGTTTAAGACATAATTATGTACTATGAACCATGAAAGTTGGGTTTACAAAAGTGGGGAAATATACGATTGCTACGATGCGTTTTTAGGTATAGGAACGAGCTTCAGATTTGATATGTTATAGTACTCATTTCGATGCACAAATTAAAAGTTATAACAATTTTAAGTTACAACCATAATTAATACCTTCTTTTTGTTTTTACACTTTGAAATGTATTAGTTCTCTTTTTTTTCTCAAGAAGAAATAAAGCTGGAACACATAAAACAAAGAAGAGTAAAAGATAACGAGATTTTAAAGAAAAATCAGATATGAAATCCGAAGTGGAAATCAATGTCAACAAAATTCAAATAAAAGAAAAGACTTTGAGGACACAATTTCTTTCCCTTTTTGGAATTTGTGACTTAAGAGAGTAGAAAACCAGCAAAGTACAAAAGTTTTTAAATCTAAAATTCAAAAAATAGATATGTGAAGATAGTACCCTATTTTCAACAACCAAGACTATGATCCCAAACGATGCGAATACCTTTTGCAGACAACATAAGAACCCTTGAATTCCAAGGAATAAGAAAGATTGAATTACTAAGAATATGGCTAAGATGAACAAATTGAAATCCTAAAGGGCAAGAACAGATTATAGCGAAATAAGGAGCGACCAAAGTTTAAGACATCATTATGTACCTTAAACCATGAAAATTGGGTTGACAAAAGTGGGGAAATATACGATGGCTACGGTGCGTTTTTAGGTATAGGAACGAGCTTCAGATTTGATATGTTATAGTACTCATTTCGATGCACAAATTAAAAGTTATAACAATTTGAAGTTACAACCATAATTAATACCTTCTTTTTGTTTTTACACTGTGAACTGTATTAGCTCTCTTGCCTTTGTCAAGAAGAAATAAAGGTGGAACACATAAAACAAAGAAGAGTAAAAGATAAGGAGATTTTAAAGAAAAATCAGATATGAAATCCGAAGTGGAAATCAATGTCAACAAAATTCAAATAAAAGAAAAGACTTTGAGGACACAATTTCTTTCCCTTTTTGGAATTTGTGACTTAATAGAGGAGAGAACCTCCAAAACACAAAATTTTTTAAATCGAAAATTCAAAAAATAGATATGTGAAGATAGATACCCTATTTTCAACAACCAAGACTATGATCCCAAACGATGCGAATACCTTTTGCAGACAACATAAGAACCCTTGAACTCAAAGGAATAAGAAAGATTGAATTACTAAGAATATGGCTAAGATGAACAAATTGAAATCCTAAAGGGCAAGAACAGATTACAGCGAAATAAGGAGCGACCAAAGTTTAATACATCATTATGTACCTTGAACCATGAAAATTGGGTTGACAAAAGTGGGGAAATATACGATTGCTACGGTGCGTTTTTAGGTATAGGAACGAGCTTCAGATTTGATAGTACTCATTTCGATGCACAAATTAAAAGTTATAACAATTTTAAGTTACAACCATAATTAATACCTTCTTTTTGTTTTTACACTGTGAACTGTATTAGCTCTCTTGTCTTTGTCAAGAAGAAATAAAGGTGGAACACATAAATTAAAGAAGAGTAAAAGATAACGAGATTTTAAAGAAAAATGAGATATGAAATCCAAAGTGGAAAACAATGTCAACAAAATTGAAACAAAAGACAAGACTTTGAGGACACAATTTCTTTCTCTTTTTGGAATTTGTGACTTAAGAGAGGAGAAAACCAGCAAAGCACAAAATGTTTTAAATTGAAAATTCAAAAAATAGATATGTGAAGATAGATACCCTATTTTCAACAACCAAGACTATGATCCCAAATGATGCGAATACCTTTTGCAGACAACATAAGAACCCTTGAACTCAAAGGAATAAGAAAGATTGAATTACTAAGAATATGGCTAAGATGAACAAATTGAAATCCTAAAGGGCAAGAACAGATTACAGCGAAATAAGGAGCGACCAAAGTTTAAGACATCATTATGTACCTTGAACCATGAAAATTGGGTTGACAAAAGTGGGGAAATATACGATTGCTACGGTGCGTTTTTAGGTATAGGAACGAGCTTCAGATTTGATATGTTATAGTACTCATTTCGATGCACAAATTAAAAGTTATAACAATTTTAAGTTACAACCATAATTAATACCTTCTTTTTGTTTTTACATTGTGAACTGTATTAGCTCTCTTGTCTTTGTCAAGAAGAAATAAAGGTGGAACACATAAATTAAAGAAGAGTAAAAGATAACGAGATTTTAAAGAAAAATAAGATATGAAATCCAAAGTGGAAAACAATGTCAACAAAATTGAAATAAAAGAAAAGACTTTGAGGACACAATTTCTTTCTCTTTTTGGAATTTGTGACTTAAGAGAGGAGAAAACCAGCAAAGCACAAAAGTTTTTAAATCTAAAATTCCAAAAATATATATGTGAAGATAGATACCCTATTTTCAACAACCAAGACTATGATCCCAAACGATGCGAATATCTTTTGCGGACAACCTAAGAACCCTGGAACTGAAAGGAATAAGAAAGATTGAATTACTAAGAATATGGCTAAGATGAACAAATTGAATTCCTAAAGGGCAAGAACAGATTACAGCGAAATAAGGAGCGACCAAAGTTTAAGACATCATTATGTACCTTGAACCATGAAAACTGGGTTGACAAAAGTGGGGAAATATACGATTGCTACGGTGCGTCTTTAGGTATAGGAACGAACTTCAGATTTGATATGTTATAGTACTCATTTCTATGCACAAATTAAAAGTTATAACAATTTTAAGTTACAACCATAATTAATACCTTCTTTTTGTTTTTACATTGTGAACTGTATTAGCTCTCTTGTCTTTATCAAGAAGAAATAAAGGTGGAACACATAAATTAAAGATGAGTAAAAGATAACGAGATTTTAAAGAAAAATAAGATATGAAATCCAAAGTGGAAAACAATGTCAACAAAATTGAAATAAAAGACAAGACTTTGAGGACACAATTTCTTTCCCTTTTTGGAATTTGTGACTTAATAGAGGAGAGAACCTCCAAAACACAAAATTTTTTAAATCGAAAATTCAAAAAATAGATATGTGAAGATAGATACCCTATTTTCAACAACCAAGACTATGATCCCAAACGATGCGAATACCTTTTGCAGACAACATAAGAACCCTGAAACTCAAAGGAATAAGAAAGATTGAATTACTAAGAATATGGCTAAGATGAACAAATTGAAATCCTAAAATGCAAGAACAGATTACACCGAAATAAGGAGAGACCAAAGTTTAAGACATAATTATGTACTATGAACCATGAAAGTTGGGTTTACAAAAGTGGGGAAATATACGATTGCTACGATGCGTTTTTAGGTATAGGAACGAGCTTCAGATTTGATATGTTATAGTACTCATTTCGATGCACAAATTAAAAGTTATAACAATTTGAAGTTACAACCATAATTAATACCTTCTTTTTGTTTTTACACTGTGAACTGTATTAGCTCTCTTGCCTTTGTCAAGAAGAAATAAAGGTGGAACACATAAAACAAAGAAGAGTAAAAGATAAGGAGATTTTAAAGAAAAATCAGATATGAAATCCGAAGTGGAAATCAATGTCAACAAAATTCAAATAAAAGAAAAGACTTTGAGGACACAATTTCTTTCCCTTTTTGGAATTTGTGACTTAATAGAGGAGAGAACCTCCAAAACACAAAATTTTTTAAATCGAAAATTCAAAAAATAGATATGTGAAGATAGATACCCTATTTTCAACAACCAAGACTATGATCCCAAACGATGCGAATACCTTTTGCAGACAACATAAGAACCCTTGAACTCAAAGGAATAAGAAAGATTGAATTACTAAGAATATGGCTAAGATGAACAAATTGAAATCCTAAAGGGCAAGAACAGATTACAGCGAAATAAGGAGCGACCAAAGTTTAATACATCATTATGTACCTTGAACCATGAAAATTGGGTTGACAAAAGTGGGGAAATATACGATTGCTACGGTGCGTTTTTAGGTATAGGAACGAGCTTCAGATTTGATAGTACTCATTTCGATGCACAAATTAAAAGTTATAACAATTTTAAGTTACAACCATAATTAATACCTTCTTTTTGTTTTTACACTGTGAACTGTATTAGCTCTCTTGTCTTTGTCAAGAAGAAATAAAGGTGGAACACATAAATTAAAGAAGAGTAAAAGATAACAAGATTTTAAAGAAAAATAAGATATGAAATCCAAAGTGGAAAACAATGTCAACAAAATTGAAATAAAAGACAATACTTTGAGGACACAATTTCTTTCTCTTTTTGGAATTTGTGACTTAAGAGAGGAGAAAACCTCCAAAGCACAAATTTTTTTAAATCGAAAATTCAAAAAATAGATATGTGAAGATAGATACCCTATTTCAACAACCAAGACTATGATCCCAAACGATGCGAATACCTTTTGCAGACAACATAAGAACCCTTGAACTCAAAGGAATAAGAAAGATTGAATTACTAAGAATATGGCTAAGATGAACAAATTGAAATCCTAAAGGGCAAGAACAGATTACAGCGAAATAAGGAGCGACCAAAGTTTAAGACATCATTATGTACCTTGAACCATGAAAATTGGGTTGACAAAAGTGGGGAAATATACGATTTCTACGGTGCGTTTTTAGGTATAGGAACGAGCTTCAGATTTGATATGTTATAGTACTCATTTCGATGCACAAATTAAAAGTTATAACAATTTTAAGTTACAACCATAATTAATACCTTCTTTTTGTTTTTACATTGTGAACTGTATTAGCTCTCTTGTCTTTGTCAAGAAGAAATAAAAGTGGAACACATAAATTAAAGAAGAGTAAAACATAACGAGATTTTAAAGAAAAATAAGATATGAAATCCAAAGTGGAAAACAATGTCAACAAAATTGAAATAAAAGACAAGACTTTGAGGACACAATTTCTTTCTCTTTTTGGAATTTGTGACTTAAGAGAGGAGAAAACCTCCAAAGCACAAATTTTTTTAAATATAAAAGTCAAAAAATAGATATGTGAAGATAGATACCCTATTTTCAGCAACCAAGACTATGATCCCAAACGATGCGAATATCTTTTGCGGACAACCTAAGAACCCTAGAACTCAAAGGAATAAGAAAGATTGAATTACTAAGAATATGGCTAAGATGAACAAATTGAAATCCTCAAATGCAAGAACAGATTACACCGAAATAAGGAGAGACCAAAGTTTAAGACATAATTATGTACTATGAACCATGAAAGTTGGGTTGACAAAAGTGGGGAAATATACGATTGCTACGATGCGTTTGTAGGTATAGGAACGAGCTTGAGATTTGATATGTTATAGTACTCATTTCGAAGCACAAATTAAAAGTTATAACAATTTTAAGTTACAACCATAATTAATACCTTCTTTTTGTTTTTACATTGTGAACTGTATTAGCTCTCTTGTCTTTGTCAAGAAGAAATAAAAGTGGAACACATAAATTAAAGAAGAGTAAAACATAACGAGATTTTAAAGAAAAATAAGATATGAAATCCAAAGTGGAAAACAATGTCAACAAAATTGAAATAAAAGACAAGACTTTGAGGACACAATTTCTTTCTCTTTTTGGAATTTGTGACTTAAGAGAGCAGAAAAATTCCAAAGCACAAATTTTTTTAAATCTAAAAGTCAAAAAATAGATATGTGAAGATAGATACCCTATTTTCAGCAACCAAGACTATGATCCCAAACGATGCGAATATCTTTTGCGGACAACATAAGAACCCTGAAACTCAAAGGAATAAGAAAGATTGAATTACTAAGAATATGGCTAAGATGAACAAATTGAAATCCTAAAATGCAAGAACAGATTACACCGAAATAAGGAGAGACCAAAGTTTAAGACATAATTATGTACTATGAACCATGAAAGTTGGGTTTACAAAAGTGGGGAAATATACGATTGCTACGATGCGTTTTTAGGTATAGGAACGAGCTTCACATTTGATATGTTATAGTACTCATTTCGATGCACAAATTAAAAGTTATAACAATTTTAAGTTACAACCATAATTAATACCTTCTTTTTGTTTTTACACTGTGAACTATATTAGTTCTCTTTTTTTTCTCAAGAAGAAATAAAGGTGGAACACATAAAACAAAGAAGAGTAAAAGATAACGAGATTTTAAAGAAAAATCAGATATGAAATCCGAAGTGGAAATCAATGTCAACAAAATTCAAATAAAAGAAAAGACTTTGAGGACACAATTTCTTTCTCTTTTTCGAATTTGTGACTTAAGAGAGGAGAAAACCAGCAAAGTACAAAAGTTTTTAAATCTAAAATTCAAAAAATAGATATGTGAAGATAGTACCCTATTTTCAACAACCAAGACTATGATCCCAAACGATGCGAATACCTTTTGCAGACAACATAAGAACCCTTGAATTCAAAGGAATAAGAAAGATTGAATTACTAAGAATATGGCTAAGATGAACAAATTGAAATCCTAAAGGGCAAGAACAGATTACAGCGAAATAAGGAGCGACCAAAGTTTAAGACATCATTATGTACCTTAAACCATGAAAATTGGGTTGACAAAAGTGGGGAAATATACGATTGCTACGGTGCGTTTTTAGGTATAGGAACGAGCTTCAGATTTGATAGTACTCATTTCGATGCACAAATTAAAAGTTATAACAATTTTAAGTTACAACCATAATTAATACCTTCTTTTTGTTTTTACACTGTGAACTGTATTAGCTCTCTTGTCTTTGTCAAGAAGAAATAAAGGTGGAACACATAAATTAAAGAAGAGTAAAAGATAACAAGATTTTAAAGAAAAATAAGATATGAAATCCAAAGTGGAAAACAATGTCAACAAAATTGAAATAAAAGACAAGACTTTGTTGACACAATTACTTTCTCTTTTTGGAATTTGTGACTTAAGAGAGGAGAAAACCTCCAAAGCACAAATTTTTTTAAATCTAAAAGTAAAAAAATAGATATGTGAAGATAGATACCCTATTTTCAGCAACCAAGACTATGATCCCAAACGATGCGAATATCTTTTGCGGACAACCTAAGAACCCTAGAACTCAAAGGAATAAGAAAGATTGAATTACTAAGAATATGGCTAAGATGAACAAATTGAAATCCTAAAATGCAAGAACAGATTACACCGAAATAAGGAGAGACCAAAGTTTAAGACATAATTATGTACTATGAACCATGAAAGTTGGGTTGACAAAAGTGGGGAAATATACGATTGCTACGATGCGTTTTTAGGTATAGGAACGAGCTTTAGATTTGATATGTTATAGTACTCATTTCGATGCACAAATTAAAAGTTATAACAATTTTAAGTTACAACCATAATTAATACCTTCTTTTTGTTTTTACACTGTGAACTGTATTAGTTCTCTTTTTTTTCTCAAGAAGAAATAAAGGTGGAACACATAAAACAAAGAAGAGTAAAAGATAACGAGATTTTAAAGAAAAATCAGATATGAAATCCAAAGTGGAAAACAATGTCAACAAAATTGAAACAAAAGACAAGACTTTGAGGACACAATTTCTTTCTCTTTTTGGAATTTGTGACTTAAGAGAGGAGAAAACCTCCAAAGCACAAATTTTTTTAAATCTAAAAGTCAAAAAATAGATATGTGAAGATAGATACCCTATTTTCAGCAACCAAGACTAAGATCCCAAACGATGCGAATATCTTTTGCGGACAACCTAAGAACCCTGGAACTCAAAGGAATAAGAATGATTGAATTACTAAGAATATGGCTAAGATGAACAAATTGAAATCCTAAAATGCAAGAACAGATTACACCGAAATAAGGAGAGACCAAAGTTTAAGACATAATTATGTACTATGAACCATGAAAGTTGGGTTGACAAAAGTGGGGAAATATACGATTGCTACGATGCGTTTTTCGGTATAGGAACGAGCTTCAGATTTGATATGTTATAGTACTCATTTCGATGCACAAATTAAAAGTTTTAACAATTTTAAGTTACAACCATAATTAATACCTTCTTTTTGTTTTTACACTGTGAACTGTATTAGTTCTCTTGTCTTTGTCAAGAAGAAACAAAGGTGGAACACATAAATTAAAGAAGAGTAAAAGATAACGAGATTTTAAAGAAAAATAAGATATGAAATCCAAAGTGGAAAACAATGTCAACAAAATTGAAATAAAAGACAAGACTTTGAGGACACAATTTCTTTCTCTTTTGGGAATTTGTGACTTAAGAGAGGAGAAAACCTCCAAAGCACAAATTTTTTTAAATCTAAAAGTCAAAAAATAGATATGTGAAGATAGATACCCTATTTTCAACAACCAAGACTATGATCCCAAACGATGCGAATATCTTTTGCGGACAACGTAAGAACCCTGGAACTCAAAGGAATAAGAAAGATTGAATTACTAAGAATATGGCTAAGAAGAACAAATTGAAATCCTAAAATGCAAGAACAGATTACACCGAAATAAGGAGAGACCAAAGTTTAAGACATAATTATGTACTATGAACCATGAAAGTTGGGTTGACAAAAGTGGGGAAATATACGATTGCTACGATGCGTTTTTAGGTATCGGAACGAGATTCAGATTTGATATGTCATAGTACTCATTTTGATGCACAAATTAAAGGTTATAACAATTTTATGTTACAACCATAATTAATACCTTCTTTTTATTTTTACACTGTGAACTGTATCAGCTCTCTAGTTTTTCTGAAGAAGAAATAAAGGTGGAACACATAAAATAAAGAAAAGTAAAAGATAACGAGATTTTAAAAATAAATAAGATATTTAATCCAAAGTGGAAAACAATGTCAACAAAATTCAAACAAAAGACAATTCTTTGAGGACACAATTTCTTTCTCTTTTTGGAATTTGTGACTTAAGAGAGGAGAAAACCAGCAAAGCACAAAAGTTCTTAAATCTAAAATTCAAAAAAAAGATAGGTGAATATAGATACCCTATTTTCCATAACCAAGACTATGATCCCAAACGATGCGAATCCCTTTTGCAGACAACCTAAGAACCCTTGAACTCAAAGGAATAAGAAAGATTGAATTACTAAGAATATGGCTAAGATGAACAAATTGAAATCCTAAAAGGCAAGAACAGATTACAGCAAAATAAGGAGCGACCAAAGTTTAAGACATAATTATGTACTATGAACCATGAAAGTTGGGTTGACAAAAGTGGGGAAATATATGATTGCTACGGTGCGATTTTAGGTATCGGAACGAGCTTCAGATTTGATATGTTATAGTACTCATTTCGATGCACAAATTAAAAGTTATAACAATTTTAAGTTACAACCATAATTAATACCTTCTTTTTGTTTTTACACTGTGAACTGTATTAGTTCTCTTTTTTTTCTCAAGAAGAAATAAAGGTGGAACACATAAAACAAAGAAGAGTAAAAGATAACGATATTTTAAAGAAAAATCAGATATGAAATCCGAAGTGGAAAACAATGTCAACAAAATTGAAATAAAAGAAAAGACTTTAAGGACACAATATCTTTCCCTTTTTGGAATTTGTGACTTAAGAGAGGAGAAAACCAGCAAAGCACAAAAGTTTTTAAATCTAAAATTCCAAAAATAGATATGTGAAGATAGATACCCTATTTTCAACAACCAAGACTATGATCCCAAACGATGCGAATCCCTTTTGCAGACAACATAAGAACACTTGAACTCAAAGGAATAAGAAAGATTGAATTACTAAGAATATGGCTAAGATGAACAAATTGAAATCCTAAAGGGCAAGAACAGATTACAGCGAAATAAGGAGCGACCAAAGTTTAAGACATCATTATGTACCTTGAACCATGAAAAGTGGGTTGACAAAAGTGGGGAAATATACGATTGCTACGGTGCGTTTTTAGGTATAGGAACGAGCTTCAGATTTGAGATGTTATAGTACTCATTTCGATGCACAAATTAAAGGTTATAACAATTTTAAGTTACAACCATAATTAATACCTTCTTTTTGTTTTTACACTGTGAACTGTATTAGTTCTCTTTTTTTTCTCAAGAAGAAATAAAGGTGGAACACATAAAACAAAGAAGAGTAAAAGATAACGAGATTTTAAAGAAAAATCAGATATGAAATCCGAAGTGGAAATAAATGTCAAGAAAATTCAAATAAAAGAAAAGACTTTAAGGACACAATTTCTTTCCCTTTTTGGAATTTGTGACTTAAGAGAGGAGAAAACCTGCAAAGCACAAAATTTTTTAAATCGAAAATTCAAAAAATAGATATGTGAAGATAGATACCCTATTTTCAACAACCAAGACTATGATCCCAAACGATGCGAATCCCTTTTGCAGACAACATAAGAACCCTTGAACTCAAAGGAATAAGAAATATTGAATTACTAAGAATATGGCTAAGATGAACAAATTGAAATCCTAAAGGGCAAGAACAGATTACAGCGAAATAAGGAGGGACCAAAGTTTAAGACATCATTATGTACCTTGAACCATGAAAATTGGGTTGACAAAAGTGGGGAAATATATGATTGCTACGGTGCGTTTTTAGGTATAGGAACGAGCTTCAGATTTGATATGTTATAGTACTCATTTCGATGCACAAATTAAAAGTTATAACAATTTTAAGTTACAACCATAATTAATACCTTCTTTTTGTTTTTACACTGTGAACTGTATTAGCTCTCTTGTCTTTGTCAAGAAGAAATAACGGTGGAACACATAAATTAAAGAAGAGTAAAAGATAACGAGATTTTAAAGAAAAATAAGATATGAAATCCAAAGTGGAAAACAATGTCAACAAAATTGAAATAAAAGACAAGACTTTGTTGACACAATTTCTTTCTCTTTTTGGAATTTGTGACTTAAGAGAGGAGAAAACCTCCAAAGCACAAATTTTTTTAAATCTAAAAGTCAAAAAATAGATATGTGAAGATAGGTACCCTATTTTCAGCAACCAAGACTATGATCCCAAACGATGCCAATATCTTTTGCGGACAACCTAAGAACCCTGGAACTCAAAGGAATAAGAAAGATTGAATTACTAAGAATATGGCTAAGATGAACAAATTGAAATCCTAAAATGCAAGAACAGATTACAGCGAAATAAGGAGAGACCAAAGTTTAAGACGTAATTATGTACTATGAACCATGAAAGTTGGGTTGACAAAAGTGGGGAAATATACGATTGCTACGGTACGTTTTTAGGTATCGGAACGAGCTTCAGATTTGATATGTTATAGTACTCATTTCGATGCACAAATTAAAAGTTATAACAATTTTATGTTACAACCACAATTAATACATTCCTTTTGTTTTTACACTGTGAACTGTATTAGCTCTCTTGTTTTTGTCAAGAAGAAATAAAGGTGGAACACATAAATTAAAGAAGAGTAAAAGATAACGAGATTTTAAAGAAAAATAAGATATGAAATCCAAAGTGGAAAACAATGTCAACAAAACTGAAATAAAAGGCAAGACTTTGAGGACACAATTTCTTTCCCTTTTTGGAATTTGTGACTTAAGTGAGGAGAAAACCTCCAAAGCACAAATTTTTTTAAATCTAAAAGTCAAAAAATAGATATGTGAAGATAGACACCCTATTTTCAGCAACCAAGACTATGATCCCAAATGATGCGAATATATTTTGCGGACAACCTAAGAACCCTGGAAATCAAAGGAATAAGAAAGATTGAATTACTAAGAATATGGCTAAGATGAACAAATTGAAATCCTAAAGGGCAAGAACAGATTACAGCGAAATAAGGATAGACCAAAGTTTAAGACATAATTATGTACTATGAACCATGAAAGTTGGGTTGACAAAAGTGGGGAAATATACGATTGCTACGGTGCGTTTTTAGGTATCGGAACGAGCTTCAGCTTTGATATGTTATAGTACTCATTTCGATGCACAAATTAAAAGTTATAACAATTTTAAGTTACAACCATAATTAATACCTTCTTTTTGTTTTTACACTGTGAACTGTATTAGCTCTCTTGTTTTTGTCAAGAAGAAATAAAGGTGGAACACATAAATTAAAGAAGAGTAAAAGATAACGAGATTTTAAAGAAAAATAAGATATGAAATCCAAAGTGGAAAACAATGTCAACAAAATTGAAATAAAAGACAAGACTTTGAGGACACAATTTCTTTCTCTCTTTTTGGAATTTGTGACTTAAGAGAGGAGAAAACCAGCAAAGCACAAAAGTTTTTAAATCGAAAATTCAAAAAAAAGATATGTGAAGATAGATACCCTATTTTCAACAACCAAGACTATCATCCCAAATGATGCGAATCTCTTTTGCGGACAACCTAAGAACCCTGGAAATCAAAGGAATAAGAAAGATTGAATTACTAAGAATATGGCTAAGATGAAAAAATTTAAATCCTAAAGACAAAGAACAGATTACAGCGAAATATGTGCGACCAAAGTTTAAGACATCATTATGTAGTATGAACCATGAAAGTTGGGTTGACATAAGTAGGGAAATACACTATTGCTACGGTGCATTTTTAGGTATCGGAACGAGCTTCAGGTTTGATATGTTATAGTACTCATTTGGATGCACAAATTAAAAGTTATAACAATTTTATGTTACAACCACAATTAATACATTCCTTTTGTTTTTACACTGTGAACTGTATTAGCTCTCTTGTTTTTGTCAAGAAGAAATAAAGGTGGAACACATAAATTAAAGAAGAGTAAAAGATAACGAGATTTTAAAGAAAAATAAGATATGAAATCCAAAGTGGAAAACAATGTCAACAAAACTGAAATAAAAGGCAAGACTTTGAGGACACAATTTCTTTCCCTTTTTGGAATTTGTGACTTAAGTGAGGAGAAAACCTCCAAAGCACAAATTTTTTTAAATCTAAAAGTCAAAAAATAGATATGTGAAGATAGACACCCTATTTTCAGCAACCAAGACTATGATCCCAAATGATGCGAATATATTTTGCGGACAACCTAAGAACCCTGGAAATCAAAGGAATAAGAAAGATTGAATTACTAAGAATATGGCTAAGATGAACAAATTGAAATCCTAAAGGGCAAGAACAGATTACAGCGAAATAAGGATAGACCAAAGTTTAAGACATAATTATGTACTATGAACCATGAAAGTTGGGTTGACAAAAGTGGGGAAATATACGATTGCTACGGTGCGTTTTTAGGTATCGGAACGAGCTTCAGCTTTGATATGTTATAGTACTCATTTCGATGCACAAATTAAAAGTTATAACAATTTTAAGTTACAACCATAATTAATACCTTCTTTTTGTTTTTACACTGTGAACTGTATTAGCTCTCTTGTTTTTGTCAAGAAGAAATAAAGGTGGAACACATAAATTAAAGAAGAGTAAAAGATAACGAGATTTTAAAGAAAAATAAGATATGAAATCCAAAGTGGAAAACAATGTCAACAAAATTGAAATAAAAGACAAGACTTTGAGGACACAATTTCTTTCTCTCTTTTTGGAATTTGTGACTTAAGAGAGGAGAAAACCAGCAAAGCACAAAAGTTTTTAAATCGAAAATTCAAAAAAAAGATATGTGAAGATAGATACCCTATTTTCAACAACCAAGACTATCATCCCAAATGATGCGAATCTCTTTTGCGGACAACCTAAGAACCCTGGAAATCAAAGGAATAAGAAAGATTGAATTACTAAGAATATGGCTAAGATGAAAAAATTTAAATCCTAAAGACAAAGAACAGATTACAGCGAAATATGTGCGACCAAAGTTTAAGACATCATTATGTAGTATGAACCATGAAAGTTGGGTTGACATAAGTAGGGAAATACACTATTGCTACGGTGCATTTTTAGGTATCGGAACGAGCTTCAGGTTTGATATGTTATAGTACTCATTTGGATGCACAAATTAAAAGTTATAACAATTTTAAGTTACAACCATAATTAATACCTTCTTTTTGTTTTTACACTGTGAACTGTATTAGCTCTCTTGTTTTGCTCAAGAAGAAATAAAGGTGGAACACATAAAACAAAGAAAAGTAAAAGATAAAGAGATTTTAAATAAAAATATGATATGAAATCCAAAGTGGAAAACAATGTCAACAAAATTGAAATAAAAGACAAGACTTTGAGGACACCACTTCTTTCTCTTTTTGGAATTTGTTACTTAAGAGAGGAGAAAACCTTGAAAGAACAAATTTTTTTTAATCTAGAATTCAAAAAATAGATATGTGAAGATAGATACACTATTATCAGCAACCAATGTTATGATCCCAAATGATGCGAATCCCGTTTACGGCCAACCTAAGAACCCATGCACTCTAAGGAATAAGAAATATTGAATTACTAAGAATATGACTAAGATGAACAAATTGAAATCCTAAAGGGCAAGAACAGATTACAGCGAAATATGTGCGACCAAAGTTTAAGACATCATTATGTAGTATGAATCATGAAAGTTGGGTTGACATAAGTAGGGAAATACACTATTGCTACGGTGCATTTTTAGGTATCGGAACGAGCTTCAGATTTGATATGTTATAGTACTCATTTGGATGCACAAATTAAAAGTTATAACAATTTTAAGTTACAACCATAATTAATACCTTCTTTTTGTTTTTACACTGTGAACTGTATTAGCTCTCTTGTTTTGCTCAAGAAGAAATAAAGGTGGAACACATAAAACAAAGAAAAGTAAAAGATAACGAGATTTTAAATAAAAATAAGATATGAAATCCAAAGTGGAAAACAATGTCAACAAAATTGAAATAAAAGACAAGACTTTGAGGACACCACTTCTTTCTCTTTTTGGAATTTGTTACTTAAGAGAGGAGAAAACCTTGAAAGCACAAAATTTTTTAAATCTAGAAATCAAAAAATAGATATGTGAAGATAGATACACTATTATCAGCAACCAATGTTATAATCCCAAATGATGCGAATCCCGTTTACGGCCAACCTAAGAACCCATGAACTCTAAGGAATAAGAAATATTGAATTACTATGAATATGACTAAGATGAACAAATTGAAATCCTAAAGGGCAAAAACAGATTACAGCGAAATAAGGTGCGACCAAAGTTTAAGACATCATTATGTAGTATGAACCATGAAAGTTGGGTTGACATAAGTAGGGAAATATACTATTTCTACAGTGCGTTTTTAGGTATCGGAACGAGCTTCAGATTTGATATGTTATAGTACTCATTTGGATGCACAAATTAAAAGTTATAACAATTTTAAGGTACAACCATAATTAATACCTTCTTTTTGTTTTTACACTGTGAACTGTATTAGCTCTCTTGTTTTTCTCAAGAAGAAATAAAGGTGGAACACATAAAACAAAGAAAAGTAAAAGATAACGAGATTTTAAACAAAAATAAGATATGAAATCCAAAGTGGAAAGCAATGTCCACAAAATTGAAATAAAAGACAAGACTTTGAGGACACAATTACTTTCTCTTTTTGGAATTTGTGACATAAGATAGGAAAAAACCTGCAAAGCACAAAAGTTTTTAAATCTAAAATTCAAAAAATAAATATGTGAAGATAGATACCCTATTTTCAACAACCAAGACTATGATCCCAAACGATGCGAATCCATTTTGCGGACAACCTAACAACCCTTGAACTCAAAGGAATAAAAAAGATTGAATTACTAAGAATATGGCTAAGATGAACAAATTGAAATCCTAAAGGGCAAGAACAGATTACAGCGAAATAAGGAGCGACCAAAGTTTAAGATATCATTATGTACCTTGAACCATGAAAGTTGGGTTGACAAAAGAGGGGAAATATACGATTGCTACGGTGCGTTTTTAGGTATCGGAACGAGCTTCAGATTTGATATGTTATAGTACTCATTTCGATGTACAAATTAAAAGTTATAACAATTTTAAGTTACAACCATAATTAATACCTTCTTTTTGTTTTTACACTGTGAACTATATTAGCTCTCTTGTTTTTCTCAAGAAGAAATAAAGGTGGAACACATAAAACAAAGAAAAGTATGATATAACGAGATTTAAAGAAAAATAAGATATGAAATCCAAAGTGGAAAACAATGTCAACAAAATTGAAATAAAAGACAAGACTTTGAAGACACAATATCTTTCTCTTTTTGGAATTTGTGACTTAAGAGAGGAGAAAACCTCCAAAGCACAAATTTTTTTAAATCTAAAAGTCAAAAAATAGATATGTGAAGATAGATACCCTATTTTCAGCAACCAAGACTATGATCCCAAACGATGCGAATCCCTTTTGCGGACAACCTAAGAACCCTTGAAATCAAATGAATAAGAAAGATTGAATTACTAAGAATATGGCTAAGATGAAAAAATTGAAATCCTAAAGACCAAGAAGAGATTACAGCGAAATAAGGAGCGACCAAAGTTTAAGACATCATTATGTACTATTAACCATGAAAGTTGGGTTGACAAAAGTGGGGAAATATACGATTGCTACGGTGCGTTTTTAGGTATCGGAACGAGCTTCAGATTTGATATGTTATAGTACTCATTTCGATGTATAAATTAAAAGTTATAACAATTTTAAGTTACAACCATAATTAATACCTTCTTTTTGTTTTTACACTATGAACTGTATTAGCTCTCTTGTTTTTCTCAAGAAGAAATAAAGGTGGAACACATAAAACAAAGAAAAGTAAAAGATAACGAGATTTGAAAGAAAAATAAGATATAAAATCCTAAGTGGAAAACAATGTCAACAAAATTGAAATAAAAGACAAGACTTTGAGGACACAATTTCTTTCTCTTTTTGGAATTTGTGAGTTAAGAGAAGAGAAAACCTTGAAAGCACAAAATTTTTTAAATCTAAAATTCAAAAAATAGATAAGTGAATATAGATACACTATTATCAACAACCAATGCTATGATCCCAAACGATGCGAATCCCGTATACGGCCAACCTAAGAACCCTTGAACTCAAAGGAATAAGAAATATTGAATTACTAAGAATATGGCTTAGATGAACAAATTGAAATCGTAAAGGGCAAGAGCAGATTACAGCGAAATAAGGTGCGACCAAAGTTTAAGACATCATTATGTAGTATGAACCATGAAAGTTGGGTTGACATAAGTAGGGAAATATACTATTGCTACGGTGCGTTTTTAGGTAACGGAACGAGCTTCAGATTTGATATGTTATAGTACTCATTTCGATGCACAAATTAAAAGTTATAACAATTTTAAGTTACAACCATAATAAATACCTTCTTTTTGTTTTTACACTCTGAATTGTATTAGCTCTCTTGTTTTTCTCAAGAAGAAATAAAGGTGGAACACATAAAACAAAGAAAAGTAAAAGATAAAGAGATTTCAAACAAAAATAAGATATGAAATCCAAAGTTGAAAACAATGTCAACAAAATTGAAATAAAAGACAAGCCTTTGAGGACACAATTTCTTTCTCTTTTTGGAATTTGTGACTTAAGATAGGAAAAAACCTGCAAAGCACAAAAGTTTCTAAATCTAAAATTCAAAAAATAAATATGTGAAGATAGATACCCTATTTTCAACAACCAAGACTACGATCCCAAACAATGCGAATCTCTTTTGCGGACAACCTAAGAACCCTTGAAGTCAAAGGAATAAGAAAGATTGAATTACTAAGAATATGGCTACGATGAACAAATTGAAATCCTAAAGGGCAAGAATAGATTACAGCGAAATAAGGAGCGACCAAAGTTTAAGACATCATTATGTATCTTGAACCATGAACGTTGGGTTGACAAAAGTGGGGAAATATACGATTGCTACGGTGCGTTTTTAGGTATCGGAACGAGCTTCAGATTTGATATGTTATAGTACTCATTTCGATGCACAAATTAAAAGTTATAACAATTTTAAGTTACAACCATAATTAATACCTTCTTTTTGTTTTTACACTGTGAACTGTATTAGCTCTCTTGTTTTTCTCAAGAAGAAATAAAGGTGGAACACATAAAACAAAGAAAAGTAAAAGATAACAAGATTTTAAAGAAAAATAAGATATAAAATCCAAAGTGGAAAACAATGTCAACAAAATTGAAATAAAAGACAAGATTTGAGGACACAATTTCTTTCTCTTTTTGGAATTTGTGAGTTAAGAGAGGAGAAAACCTTGAAAGCACAAAATTTTTTAAATCTAAAATACAAAAAATATATATGTGAAGATAGATACCCTATTTTCAACAGCCAAGACTATGATCCCAAACGATGCGAATCCCTTTTGCGGACAACCTAAGAACCCTTGAACTCAAATGAATAAGAAAGATTGAATTACTAAGAATATGGCTAAGATGAAAAAATTGAAATCCTAAAGACCAAGAAGAGATTACAGCAAAATAAGGAGCGACCAAAGTTTAAGACATTATTATGTACTATGAACCATGAAAGTTGGGTTGACAAAAGTGGGGAAATATATGATTCCTACGGTTTGTTTTTAGGTATAGGAACGAGCTTCAGATTTGATATGTTATAGTACTCATTTCGATGCACAAATTAAAAGTGATAACAATTTTAAGTTACAACCATAATTAATACCTTCTTTTTGTTTTTACACTGTGAACTGTATTAGCTCTCTTGTTTTTCTCAAGAAGAAATAAAGGTGGAACACATAAAACAAAGAAAAGTAAAAGATAACGAGATTTGAAAGAAAAATAAGATATAAAATCCAAAGTGGAAAACAATGTCAACAAAATTGAAATAAAAGACAAAACTTTGAGGACACAATTTCTTTCTCTTTTTGGAATTTGTGACTTAAGAGAGGAGAAAACCTTGAAAGCACAAAATTTTTTAAATCTAAAATTCAAAAAATAGATATGTGAAGATAGATACCCTATTTTCAACAACCAAGACTACGATCCCAAACGATGCAAATCCCTTTTGCGGAAAACCTAAAAAACCTTGAACTCAAAGGAATAAGAAAGATTGAATTATTAAGAATATGACTAAGATGAACAAATTGAAATCCTAAAGGGCAAGAACAGATTACAGCGAAATAAGGAGCGACCAAAGTTTAAGACATCATTATGTACCTTGAACCATGAAAGTTGGGTTGACAAAAGTGGGGAAATATACGATTGCTACGGTGCGTTTTTAGGTATATTAACGAGCTTCAGATTTGATATGTTATAGTACTCATTTCGATGCACAAATTAAAAGTTATAACAATTTTAAGTTACAACCATAATTAATACCTTCTTTTTGTTTTTACACTGTGAACTGTATTAGCTCTCTTGTTTTTCTCAAAAAGAAATAAAGGTGGAACACATAAAACAAAGAAAAGTAAAAGATAACGAGATTTTAAAGAAAAATAAGATATAAAATCCAAAGTGGAAAACAATGTCAACAAAATTGAAATAAAAGACAAGATTTTGAGGACAAAATTTCTTTCTCTTTTTGGAATTTGTGAGTTAAGAGAGGAGAAAACCTTGAAAGGACAAAATTTTTTAAATCTAAAATACAAAAAATAGATATGTGAAGATAGATACCCTATTTTCAACAACCAAGACTATGATCCCAAACGATGCGAATCCCTTTTGCGGACAACCTAAGAACCCTTGAACTCAAATGAATAAGAAAGATTGAATTACTAAGAATATGGCTAAGATGAAAAAATTGAAATCCTAAAGACCAAGAAGAGATTACAGCGAAATAAGGAGCGACCAAAGTTTAAGACATTATTATGTACTATGAACCATGAAAGTTGGGTTGACAAAAGTGGGGAAATATATGATTCCTACGGTGCGTTTTTAGGTATAGGAACGAGCTTCAGATTTGATATGTTATAGTACTCATTTCGATGCACAAATTAAAAGTGATAACAATTTTAAGTTACAACCATAATTAATTCCTTCTTTTTGTTTTTACACTGTGAACTGTATTAGCTCTCTTGTTTTTCTCAAGAAGAAATAAAGGTGGAACACATAAAACAAAGAAAAGTAAAAGATAACGAGATTTGAAAGAAAAATAAGATATAAAATCCAAAGTGGAAAACAATGTCAACAAAATTGAAATAAAAGACAAAATTTTGAGGACACAATTTCTTTCTCTTTTTGGAATTTGTGACTTAAGAGAGGAGAAAACCTTGAAAGCACAAAATTTTTTAAATCTAAAATTCAAAAAATAGATATGTGAAGATAGATACCCTATTTTCAACAACCAAGACTACGATCCCAAACGATGCAAATCCCTTTTGCGGAAAACCTAAAAAACCTTGAACTCAAAGGAATAAGAAAGATTGAATTATTAAGAATATGACTAAGATGAACAAATTGAAATCCTAAAGGGCAAGAACAGATTATAGCGAAATAAGGAGCGACCAAAGTTTAAGACATCATTATGTACCTTGAACCATGAAAGTTGGGTTGACAAAAGTGGGGAAATATACGATTCCTACGGTGCGTTTTTAGGTATATTAACGAGCTTCAGATTTGATATGTTATAGTACTCATTTCGATGCACAAATTAAAAGTTATAACAATTTTAAGTTACAACCATAATTAATACCTTCTTTTTGTTTTTACACTGTGAACTGTATTAGCTCTCTTGTTTTTCTCAAGAAGAAATAAAGGTGGAACACATAAAAAAAAGAAAAGTAAAAGATAACGAGATTTTAAAGAAAAATAAGATATAAAATCCAAAGTGGAAAACAATGTCAACAAAATTGAAATAAAAGACAAGACTTTGAGGACACAATTTCTTTCTCTTTTTGGAATTTGTGAGTTAAGAGAGGAGAAAACCTTGAAAGCACAAAATTTTTTAAATCTAAAATACAAAAAATAGATATGTGAAGATAGATACCCTATTTTCAACAACCAAGACTATGATCCCAAACGATGCGAATCCCTTTTGCGGACAACCTAAGAACCCTTGAACTCAAAGGAATAAGGAAGATTGAATTACTAAGAATATGGCTAAGATGAACAAATGGAAATCCTAAAGGTAAAGAGCAGATTACAGCGAAATAAGGTGCGACCAAAGTTTAAGACATCATTATGTAGTATGAACCATGAAAGTTGGGTTGACAAAAGTGGGGAAATATACGATTGCTACGGTGCATTTTTAGGTATTGAAACGAGCTTTAGATTTGATATGTTATAGTACTCATTTCGATGCACAAATTAAAAGTTATAACAATTTTAAGTTACAACCATAATTAATACCTTCTTTTTGTTTTTAAACTGTGAACTGTATTAGCTCTCTTGTTTTGTCAAGAAGCAATAAAGGTGGAATCCATAAAACAAAGAAAAGTAAAAGATAACGAGATTTGAGAGAAATATAAGATATAAAATCCAAAGTGGAAAACAATGTCAACAAAATTGAAATAAAAGACAAGACTTTGAGGACACAATTTCTCTCTCTTTTTGGAATTTGTTAGTTAAGAGAAGAGAAAACCTTGAAAGCACAAAATTTTTTAAATCTAAAATTCAAAAAATAGATAAGTGAAGATAGATACACTATTATCAGCAACCAATGTTATGATCCCAAATGATGTGAATCCCGTATACGGCCAACCTAAGAACCCATGAACTCAAAGGAATAAGAAATATTGAATTACTAAGAATATGGCTAAGATGAACAAATTGAAATCCTAAAGGGCAAGAGCAGATTACAGCGAAATAAGGTGCGACCAAAGTTTAAGACATCATTATGTAGTATGAACCATGAAAGTTGGGTTGACATAAGTAGGGAAATATACTATTGCTACGGTGCGTTTTTAGGTAATGGAACGAGCTTCAGATTTGATATGTTATAGTACTCATTTCGATGCACAAATTAAAAGTTATAACAATTTTAAGTTACAACCATAATAAATACCTTCTTTTTGTTTTTACACTCTGAATTGTATTAGCTCTCTTGTTTTTCTCAAGAAGAAATAAAGGTGGAACACATAAAACAAAGAAAAGTAAAAGATAAAGAGATTTCAAACAAAAATAAGATATGAAATCCAAAGTTGAAAATATTGTCAACAAAATTGAAATAAAAGACAAGACTTTGAGGACACAATTTCTTTCTCTTTTTGGAATTTTTGAGTTAAGAGAGGTCAACACCAGCAAAGCACAAAAGTTTTTAAATCTAAAATTAAAAAAAAAATATGTGAAGATAGATACCTTATTTTCAACAACCAAGACTATGATCCCAAACGATGCGAATCCCTTTTGCGGACAACCTAAGAACCCTTGAACTCAAATGAATAAGAAAGATTGAATTACTAAGAATATGGCTAAGATGAAAAAATTGAAATCCTAAAGACCAAGAAGAGATTACAGCAAAATAAGGACCGACCAAAGTTTAAGACATTATTATGTACTATAAACCATGAAAGTTGGGTTGACAAAAGTGGGGAAATATATGATTCCTACGGTGCGTTTTTAGGTATAGGAACGAGCTTCAGATTTGATATGTTATAGTACTCATTTCGATGCACAAATTAAAATTGATAACAATTTTAAGTTACAACCATAATTAATACCTTCTTTTTGTTTTTACACTGTGTACTGTATTAGCTCTCTTGTTTTTCTCAATAAGAAATAAATGTGGAACACATAAAACAAAGAAAAGTAAAAGATAACGAGATTTAAAGAAAAATAAGATATGAAATCCAAAGTGGAAAACAATGTCAACAAAATTGAAATAAAAGACAAGACTTTGAGGACACAATTTCTTTCTCTTTTTGGAATTTGTGAGTTAAGAGAGGAGAAAACATTGAAAGCACAAAATTTTTTAAATCTAAAATTCAAAAAATAGATAAGTGAATATAGATTCACTATTATCAACAACCAATGTTATGATCCCAAATGATGTGAATCCCGTATACGGCCAACCTAAGAACCCATGAACTCAAAGGAATAAGAAATATTGAATTACTAAGAATATGGCTTAGATGAACAAATTGAAATCCTAAAGGGCAATAGCAGATTACAGCGAAATAAGGTGCGACCAAAGTTTATGACATCATTATGTAGTATGAACCATGAAAGTTGGGTTGACATAAGTAGGGAAATATACTATTGCTACGGTGCGTTTTTAGGTAACGGAACGAGCTTCAGATTTGATATGTTATAGTATTCATTTCGATGCACAAATTAAAAGTTATAACAATTTTAAGTTACAACCATAATTAATACCTTCTTTTTTTTTTAGACTGTGAACTGTATTAGCTCTCTTGTTTTTCTCAAGAAGAAATAAAGGTGGAACACATAAAACAAAGAAAAGTAAAAGATAACGAGATTTTAAAGAAAAATAAGATATAAAATCCAAAGTGGAAAACAATGTCAACAAAATTGAAATAAAAGACAAGACTTTGAGGACACAATTTCTTTCTCTTTTTGGAATTTTTGACTTAAGAGAGGAGAAAACCTTGAAAGCACAAAATTTTTTAAATCTAAAATACAAAAAATAAATATGTGAAGATAGATACCCTATTTTCAACAACCAAGACTATGACCCCAAACAATGCGAATCCCTTTTGCGGACAACCTAAGAACCCTTGAAGTCAAAGGAATAAGAAAGATTGAATTACTAAGAATATGGCTAAGATGAACAAATTGAAATCCTAAAGTGCAAGAATAGATTACAGCGAAATAAGGACCGACCAAAGTTTAAGACATCATTATGTATCTTGAACCATGAACGTTGGGTTGACAAAAGTGGGGAAATATACGATTGCTACGGTGCGTTTTTAGGTATCGGAACGAGCTTCAGATTTGATATGTTATAATACTCATTTCGATGCACAAATTAAAATTGATAACAATTTTAAGTTACAACCATAATTAATACCTTCTTTTTGTTTTTACACTGTGTACTGTATTAGCTATCTTGTTTTTCTCAAGAAGAAATAAAGGTGGAACACATAAAACAAAGAAAAGTAAAAGATAACGAGATTTAAAGAAAAATAAGATATGAAATCCAAAGTGGAAAACAATGTCAACAAAATTGAAATAAAAGACAAGACTTTGAGGACACAATTTCTTTCTCTTTTTGGAATTTGTGAGTTAAGAGAAGAGAAAACCTTGAAAGCACAAAATTTTTTAAATCTAAAATACAAAAAATATATATGTGAAGATAGATTCACTATTTTCAACAACCAATGTTATGATCCCAAACGATGCGAATCCCTTATACGGCCAACCTAAGAACCCTTGAACTCAAATGAATAAGAAAGATTGAATTACTAAGAATATGGCTAAGATGATAAAATTGAAATCCTAAAGGGCAATAGCAGATTACAGCGAAATAAGGTGCGACCAAAGTTTAAGACATCATTATGTAGTATGAACCATGAAAGTTGGGTTGACATAAGTAGGGAAATATACTATTTCTACGGTGCGTTTTTAGGTAACAGAACGAGCTTCAGATTTGATATGTTATAGTACTCATTTCGATGCACAAATTAAAAGTTATAACAATTTTAAGTTACAACCATAATTAATACCTTCTTTTTTTTTTAGACTGTGAACTGTATTAGCTCTCTTGTTTTTCTCAAGAAGAAATAAAGGTGGAACACATAAAACAAAGAAAAGTAAAAGATAACGAGATTTTAAAGAAAAATAAGATATAAAATCCAAAGTGGAAAACAATGTCAACAAAATTGAAATAAAAGACAAGACTTTGAGGACACAATTTCTTTCTCTTTTTGGAATTTGTGAGTTAAGAGAGGAGAAAACCTTGAAAGCACAAAATTTTTTAAATCTAAAATACAAAAAATATATATGTGAAGATAGATACCCTATTTTCAACAACCAAGACTATGATCCCAAACGATGCGAATCCCTTTTGCGGACAACCTAAGAACCCTTGAACTCAAATGAATAAGAAAGATTGAATTACTAAGAATATGGCTAAGATGATAAAATTGAAATCCTAAAGACCAAGAAGAGATTACAGCGAAATAAGGAGCGACCAAAGTTTAAGACATTATTATGTACTATGAACCATGAAAGTTGGGTTGACAAAAGTGGGGAAATATATGATTCCTACGGGGCGTTTTTAGGTATAGGAACGAGCTTCAGATTTGATATGTTATAGTACTCATTTCGATGCACAAATTAAAAGTGATAACAATTTTAAGTTACAACCATAATTAATACCTTCTTTTTGTTTTTACACTGTGAACTGTATTAGCTCTCTTGTTTTTCTCAAGAAGAAATAAAGGTGGAACACATAAAACAAAGAAAAGTAAAAGATAACGAGATTTGAAAGAAAAATAAGATATAAAATCCAAAGTGGAAAACAATGTCAACAAAATTGAAATAAAAGACAAAACTTTGAGGACACAATTTCTTTCTCTTTTTGGAATTTGTGACTTAAGAGAGGAGAAAACCTTGAAAGCACAAAATTTTTTAAATCTAAAATTCAAAAAATAGATATGTGAAGATAGATACCCTATTTTCAACAACCAAGACTACGATCCCAAACAATGCAAATCCCTTTTGCGGAAAACCTAAAAAACCTTGAACTCAAAGGAATAAGAAAGATTGAATTATTAAGAATATGGCTAAGATGAACAAATTGAAATCCTAAAGGGCAAGAACAGATTACAGCGAAATAAGGAGCGACCAAAGTTTAAGACATCATTATGTACCTTGAACCATGAAAGTTGGGTTGACAAAAGTGGGGAAATATACGATTGCTACGGTGCGTTTTTAGGTATATTAACGAGCTTCAGATTTGATATGTTATAGTACTCATTTCGATGCACAAATTAAAAGTGATAACAATTTTAAGTTACAACCATAATTAATACCTTCTTTTTGTTTTTACACTGTGAACTGTATTAGCTCTCTTGTTTTTCTCAAGAAGAAATAAAGGTGGAACACATAAAACAAAGAAAAGTAAAAGATAACGAGATTTTAAAGAAAAATAAGATATAAAATCCAAAGTGGAAAACAATGTCAACAAAATTGAAATAAAAGACAAGACTTTGAGGACACAATTTCTTTCTCTTTTTGGAATTTGTGAGTTAAGAGAGGAGAAAACGTTGAAAGCACAAAATTTTTTAAATCTAAAATTCAAAAAATAGATATGTGAAGATAGATACCTTATTTTCAACAACCAAGACTATGATCCCAAACGATGTGAATCCCTTTTGCGGACAACCTAAGAACCCTTGAACTCAAATGAATAAGAAAGATTGAATTACTAAGAATATGGCTAAGATGAAAAAATTGAAATCCTAAAGACCAAGAAGAGATTACAGCAAAATAAGGAGCGACCAAAGTTTAAGACATTATTATGTACTATAAACCATGAAAGTTGGGTTGACAAAAGTGGGGAAATATATGATTCCTACGGTGCGTTTTTAGGTATAGGAACGAGCTTCAGATTTGATATGTTATAGTACTCATTTCGATGCACAAATTAAAAGTGATAACAATTTTAAGTTACAACCATAATTAATACCTTCTTTTTGTTTTTACACTGTGTACTGTATTAGCTCTCTTGTTTTTCTCAAGAAAAAATAAAGGTGGAACACATAAAACAAAGAAAAGTAAAAGATAACGAGATTTAAAGAAAAATAAGATATGAAATCCAAAGTGGAAAACAATGTCAACAAAATTGAAATAAAAGACAAGACTTTGAGGACACACTTTCTTTCTCTTTTTGGAATTTGTGAGTTAAGAGAGGTGAAAACCAGCAAAGCATAAAAGTTTTTAAATCTAAAATTCAAAAAAAAAGATATGTGAAGATAGATACCTTATTTTCAACAACCAAGACTATGATCCCAAACGATGCGAATCCCTTTTGCGGACAACCTAAGAACCCTTCAACTCAAATGAATAAGAAAGATTGAATTACTAAGAATATGGCTAAGATGAAAAAATTGAAATCCTAAAGACCAAGAAGAGATTACAGCAAAATAAGGAGCGACCAAAGTTTAAGACATTATTATGTACTATGAACCATGAAAGTTGGGTTGACAAAAGTGGGGAAATATATGATTCCTACGGTGCGTTTTTAGGTATAGGAACGAGCTTCAGATTTGATATGTTATAGTACTCATTTCGATGCACAAATTAAAAGTGATAACAATTTTAAGTTACAACCATAATTAATACCTTCTTTTTGTTTTTACACTGTGAAGTGTATTAGCTCTCTTGTTTTTCTCAAGAAGAAATAAAGGTGGAACACATAAAACAAAGAAAAGTAAAAGATAACGAGATTTTAAAGAAAAATAAGATATAAAATCCAAAGTGGAAAACAATGTCAACAAAATTGAAAAAAAAGACAAGACTTTGAGGACACAATTTCTTTCTCTTTTTGGAATTTGTGACTTAAGAGAGGAGAAAACCAGCAAATCACAAAAAATTTTAATTCAAAAATTCAAAAAATAGATATGTGAAGATAAATACCCTATTTTCAACAACCAAGACTATGATCCCAAACTATGCGAATCCCTTTTGCGGACAACCTAAGAACCCTTCAACTCAAAGGAATAAGAAAGATTGAATTACTAAGAATATGGCTAAGATGAACAAATGGAAATCCTAAAGGGCAAGAGCAGATTACAGCGAAATAAGGTGCGACCAAAGTTTAAGACATCATTATGTAGTATGAACCATGAAAGTTGGGTTGACAAAAGTGGGGAAATATATGATTGCTACGGTGCGTTTTTAGGTATCAAAACGAGCTTAAGATTTGATATGTTATAGTACCCATTTCGATGCACAAATTAAAAGTTATAACAATTTTAAGTTACAACCATAATTAATACCTTCTTTTTGTTTTTAAACTGTGAACTGTATTAGCTCTCTTGTTTTTTTCAAGAAGCAATAAAGGTGGAATCCATAAAACAAAGAAAAGTAAAAGATAACGAGATTTGAGAGAAATATAAGATATAAAATCCAAAGTGGAAAACAATGTCAACAAAATTGAAATAAAAGACAAGACTTTGAGGACACAATTTCTTTCTCTTTTTGGAATTTGTGACATAAGATAGGAAAAAACCTACAAAGCACAAAAGTTTTTAAATCTAAAAGTCAAAAAATAAATATGTGAAGATAGATACCCTATTTTCAACAACCAAGACTATGATCCCAAACGATGCGAATCCCTTTTGCGGACAACCTAAGAACCCTTGAACTCAAAGGAATAAGAAAGATTGAATTACTAAGAATATGGCTAAGATGAACAAATTGAAATCCTAAAGGGCAAGAATAGATTACAGCGAAATAAGGAGCGACCAAAGTTTAAGACATCATTATGTATCTTGAACCATGAAAGCTGGGTTGACAAAAGTGGGGAAATATACGATTGCTACGGTGCGTTTTTAGGTATCAGAACGAGCTTCAGATTTGATATGTTATAGTACTCATTTCGATGCACAAATTAAAAGTTATAACAATTTTAAGTTACAACCATAATTAATACCTTCTTTTTGTTTTTACACTGTGAACCGTATTAGCTCTCTTGTTTTTCTCAAGAAGAAATAAAGGTGGAACACATAAAACAAAGAAAAGTAAAAGATAACGAGATTTTAAAGAAAAATAAGATATAAAATCCAAAGTGGAAAACAATGTTAACAAAATTGAAATAAAAGACAAGACTTTGAGGACACAATTTCTTTCTCGTTTTGGAATTTGTGACTTAAGAGAGGAGAAAACCAGCAAATCACAAAATTTTTTAAATCAAAAATTCAAAAAATAGATATGTGAAGATAGATACCCTATTTTCAACAACCAAGACTATGATCCCAAACGATGCGAATCCCTTTTGCGGACAACCTATGAACCCTTCAACTCAAAGGAATAAGAAAGATTGAATTACTAAGAATATGGCTAGGATGAACAAATGGAAATCCTAAAGGGCAAGAGCAGATTACAGCGAAATAAGGTGCGACCAAAGTTTAAGACATCATTATGTAGTATGAACCATGAAAGTTGGGTTGACAAAAATGGGGAAATATACGATTGCTACCGTGCGTTTTTAGGTATCGAAACGAGCTTTAGATTTGATATGTTATAGTACCCATTTCGATGCACAAATTAAAAGTTATAACAATTTTAAGTTACAACCATAATTAATACCTTCTTTTTGTTTTTAAACTGTGAACTGTATTAGCTCTCTTGTTTTTTTCAAGAAGCAATAAAGGTGGAATCCATAAAACAAAGAAAAGTAAAAGATAACGAGATTTGAGAGAAATATAAGATATAAAATCCAAAGTGGAAAACAATGTCAACAAAATTGAAATAAAAGACAAGAGTTTGAGGACACAATTTCTCTCTCTTTTTGGAATTTGTGAGTTAAGAGAGGAGAAAACCTTGAAAGCACAAAATTTTTTAAATCTAAAATTCAAAAAATAGATAAGTGAAGATAGATACACTATTATCAGCAACCAATGTTATGATACCAAATGATGTGAATCCCGTATACGGCCAACCTAAGAACCCATGAACTCAAAGGAATAAGAAATATTGAATTACTAAGAATATGGCTAAGATGAACAAATTGAAATCCTAAAGGGCAAGAGCAGATTACAGCGAAATAAGGTGCGACCAAAGTTTAAGACATCATAATGTAGTATGAACCATGAAAGTTGGGTTGACATAAGTAGGGAAATATACTTTTGCTACGGTGTGTTTTTAGGTATCGGAACGAGCTTCAGATTTGATATGTTATAGTACTCATTTCGATGCACAAATTAAAAGTTATAACAATTTTAAGTTACAACCATAATTAATACCTTCTTTTTGTTTTTACACTCTGAATTGTATTAGCTCTCTTGTTTTTCTCAAGAAGAAATAAAGGTGGAACACATAAAATAAAGAAAAGTAAAAGATAAAGAGATTTCAAACAAAAATAAGATATGAAATCCAAAGTTGAAAACAATGTCAACAAAATTGAAATAAAAGACAAGACTTTGAGGACACAATTTCTTTCTCTTTTTGGAATTTGTGACATAAGATAGGAAAAAACCTACAAAGCACAAAAGTTTTTAAATCTAAAAGTCAAAAAATAAATATGTGAAGATAGATACCCTATTTTCAACAACCAAGACTATGATCCCAAACGATGCGAATCCCTTTTGCGGACAACCTAAGAACCCTTGAACTCAAAGGAATAAGAAAGATTGAATTACTAAGAATATGGCTAAGATGAACAAATTGAAATCCTAAAGGGCAAGAATAGATTACAGCGAAATAAGGAGCGACCAAAGTTTAAGACATCATTATGTATCTTGAACCATGAAAGCTGGGTTGACAAAAGTGGGGAAATATACGATTGCTACGGTGCGTTTTTAGGTATCAGAACGAGCTTCAGATTTGATATGTTATAGTACTCATTTCGATGCACAAATTAAAAGTTATAACAATTTTAAGTTACAACCATAATTAATACCTTCTTTTTGTTTTTACACTGTGAACTGTATTAGCTCTCTTGTTTTTCTCAAGAAGAAATAAAGGTGGAACACATAAAACAAAGAAAAGTAAAAGATAACGAGATTTTAAAGAAAAATAAGATATAAAATCCAAAGTGGAAAACAATGTTAACAAAATTGAAATAAAAGACAAGACTTTGAGGACACAATTTCTTTCTCGTTTTGGAATTTGTGACTTAAGAGAGGAGAAAACCAGCAAATCACAAAATTTTTTAAATCAAAAATTCAAAAAATAGATATGTGAAGATAGATACCCTATTTTCAACAACCAAGACTATGATCCCAAACGATGCGAATCCCTTTTGCGGACAACCTATGAACCCTTCAACTCAAAGGAATAAGAAAGATTGAATTACTAAGAATATGGCTAGGATGAACAAATGGAAATCCTAAAGGGCAAGAGCAGATTACAGCGAAATAAGGTGCGACCAAAGTTTAAGACATCATTATGTAGTATGAACCATGAAAGTTGGGTTGACAAAAGTGGGGAAATATACGATTGCTACGGTGCGTTTTTAGGTATCGAAACGAGCTTTAGATTTGATATGTTATAGTACTCATTTAGATGCACAAATTAAAAGTTATAACAATTTTAAGTTACAACCATAATTAATACCTTCTTTTTGTTTTTAAACTGTGAAATGTATTAGCTCTCTTTTTTTCTCAAGAAGAAATAAAGGTGGAACACATAAAACAAAGAAAAGTAAAAGATAACGAGATTTAAAGAAAAATAAGATATAAAATCCAAAGTGGAAAACAATGTCAACAAAATTGAAATAAAAGACAAGACTTTGAGGACACAATTTCTTTCTCTTTTTGGAATTTGTGACTTAAGATAGGAAAAAACTTGCAAAGCACAAAAGTTTTTAAATCTAAAATTCAAAAAATAAATATGTGAAGATAGATACCCTATTTTCAACAACCAAGACTATGATCCCAAACGATGTGAATCCCTTTTGCGGACAACCTAAGAACCCTTGAAGTCAAAGGAATAAGAAAGATTGAATTACTAAGAATATGGCTAAGATGAACAAATTGAAATCCTAAAGGGCAAGAATAGATTACAGCGAAATAAGGAGCGACCAAAGTTTAAGACATCATTATGTATCTTGAACCATGAACGTTGGGTTGACAAAAGTGGGGAAATATACGATTGCTACGGTGCGTTTTTAGGTATCGGAACGAGCTTCAGATTTGATATGTTATAGTACTCATTTCGATGCACAAATTAAAAGTGATAACAATTTTAAGTTACAACCATAAATAATACCTTCTTTTTGTTGTTACACTGTGAACTGTATTAGCTCTCTTGTTTTTCTCAAGAAGAAATAAAGGTGGAACACATAAAACAAAGAAAAGTAAAAGATACCGAGATTTTAAAGAAAAATAAGATATAAAATCCAAAGTGGAAAACAATGTCAACAAAATTGAAATAAAAGACAAGACTTTGAGGACACAATTTCTTTCTCTTTTTGGAATTTGTGACTTAAGAGAGGAGAAAACCAGCAAAGCACAAAATTTTTTATATCAAAAATTCAAAAAATAGATATGTGAAGATAGATACCCTATTTTCAACAACCAAGACTATGATCACAAACGATGCCAATCCCTTTTGCGGACAACCTAAGAACCCTTGAACTCAAATGAATAAGAAAGATTGAATTACTAAGAATATGGCTAAGCTAAAGTAATTGAAATCCTAAAGACCAAGAACCGATTACAGCGAAATAAGGAGCGACCAAAGTTTAAGACATCATTATGTACTATGAACCATGAAAGTTGGGTTGACAAAAGTGGGGAAATATATGATTGCTACGGTGCGTTTTTAGGTATAGGAACGAGCTTCAAATTTGATATGTTATAGTACTCATATCGATGCACAAATTAAAAGTTATAACAATTTTAAGTTACAACCATAATTAATACCTTCTTTTTGTTCTTAAACTGTGAACTGTATTAGCTCTATTGTTTTTCTCAAGAAGAAATAAAGGTGGAATCCATAAAACAAAGAAAAGTAAAAGATAACGAGATTTTAAACAAAAATAAGATATGAAATCCAAAGTGGAAAACAATGTCAACAAAATTGAAATAAAAGACAAGACTTTGAGGACACAATTTCTTTCTCTTTTTGGAATTTGTGACTTAAGAGAGGAGAAAACCAGCAAAGCACAAAATTTTTTGAATCTGAAATTCAAAAAATAGATATATGAAGATAGATACCCTATTTTCAACAACCAAGACTATGATCCCAAACGATGCGAATCCCTTTTATGGAAAACCTAAGAACGCTTGAACTCAAAGGAATCAGAAAGATTGAATTACTAAGAATATGGCTAAGATGAACAAATTGAAATCCTAAACGGCAAGAAAAGATTATAAGGAAATAAGGAGCGACCAAAGTTTAAGACATCATTATGTACCTTGAACCATGAAAGTTGGGTTAACAAAAGTGGGGAAATATACGATTGCTACGGTGCGTTTTTAGGTATAGGAACGAGCTTGAGATTTGATATGTTATAGTAGTCATTTCGATGCACAAATTAAAAGTTATAACAATTTTAAGTTACAACCATAATTAATACCTTCTTTTTGTTTTTAAACTGTGAACTGTATTAGCTCTCTTGTTTTTCTCAAGAAGAAATAAAGGTGGAATCCATAAAACAAGGAATTGTAAAAGATAACGAGATTTTAAACAAAAATAAGATATGAAATCCAAAGTGGAAAACAATGTCAACAAAATTGAAATAAAAGAAAAGACTTTGAGGACACAATTTCTTTCTCTTTTTGGAATTTGTGACTTAAGAGAGGAGAAAACCTGCAAAGCACAAAATTTTTTGAATCTGAAATTCAAAAAATAGATATGTGAAGAGAGATACCCTATTTTCAACAACCAAGACTATGATCCCAAACGATGCGAATCCCTTTTGCGGACAACCTAAGAACCCTTGAACTCATAATAATAAGAAAGATTGAATTACTAAGAATATGGCTAAGATGAACAAATTGAAATCCTAAAGGGCAAGAACAGATTACAGCGAAATAAGGAGCGACCAAAGTTTAAGACATCATTATGTACTATGAACCATGAAAGTTGGGTTGACAAAAGTGGGGAAATATACGATTGCTACGGTGCGTTTTTAGGTATCGGAACGAGCTTCAGATTTGATATGTTATAGTACTCATTTCGATGCACAAATTAAAAGTTATAACAATTTTAAGTTACAACCATAATTAATACCTTCTTTTTGTTTTTACAGTGTGAACTGTATTAGCTCTATTGTTTTTCTCAAGAAGAAATAAAGGTGGAATCCATAAAACAAAGAAAAGTAAAAGATAACGAGATTTTAAACAAAAATAAGATATGAAATCCAAAGTGGAAAACAATGTCAACAAAATTGAAATAAAAGACAAGACTTTGAGGACACAATTTCTTTCTCTTTTTGGAATTTGTGACTTAAGAGAGGAGAAAACCAGCAAAGCACAAAATTTTTTGAATCTGAAATTCAAAAAATAGATATATGAAGATAGATACCCTATTTTCAACAACCAAGACTATGATCCCAAACGATGCGAATCCCTTTTATGGAAAACCTAAGAACGCTTGAACTCAAAGGAATCAGAAAGATTGAATTACTAAGAATATGGCTAAGATGAACAAATTGAAATCCTAAACGGCAAGAAAAGATTATAAGGAAATAAGGAGCGACCAAAGTTTAAGACATCATTATGTACCTTGAACCATGAAAGTTGGGTTAACAAAAGTGGGGAAATATACGATTGCTACGGTGCGTTTTTAGGTATAGGAACGAGCTTGAGATTTGATATGTTATAGTAGTCATTTCGATGCACAAATTAAAAGTTATAACAATTTTAAGTTACAACCATAATTAATACCTTCTTTTTGTTTTTAAACTGTGAACTGTATTAGCTCTCTTGTTTTTCTCAAGAAGAAATAAAGGTGGAATCCATAAAACAAGGAATTGTAAAAGATAACGAGATTTTAAACAAAAATAAGATATGAAATCCAAAGTGGAAAACAATGTCAACAAAATTGAAATAAAAGAAAAGACTTTGAGGACACAATTTCTTTCTCTTTTTGGAATTTGTGACTTAAGAGAGGAGAAAACCTGCAAAGCACAAAATTTTTTGAATCTGAAATTCAAAAAATAGATATGTGAAGAGAGATACCCTATTTTCAACAACCAAGACTATGATCCCAAACGATGCGAATCCCTTTTGCGGACAACCTAAGAACCCTTGAACTCATAATAATAAGAAAGATTGAATTACTAAGAATATGGCTAAGATGAACAAATTGAAATCCTAAAGGGCAAGAACAGATTACAGCGAAATAAGGAGCGACCAAAGTTTAAGACATCATTATGTACTATGAACCATGAAAGTTGGGTTGACAAAAGTGGGGAAATATACGATTGCTACGGTGCGTTTTTAGGTATCGGAACGAGCTTCAGATTTGATATGTTATAGTACTCATTTCGATGCACAAATTAAAAGTTATAACAATTTTAAGTTACAACCATAATTAATACCTTCTTTTTGTTTTTACAGTGTGAACTGTATTAGCTCTCTTGTTTTTCTCAAGAAGAAATAAAGGTGGAATCCATAAAACAAAGAAAAGTAAAAGATAACGAGATTTTAAACAAAAATAAGATATGAAATCCAAAGTGGAAAACAATGTCAACAAAATTGAAATAAAAGAAAAGACTTTGAGGACACAATTTCTTTCTCTTTTTGGAATTTGTGACTTAAGAGAGGAGAAAACCAGCAAAGCACAAAATGTTTTGAATCTGAAATTCAAAAAATAGATATGTGAAGATAGATACCCTATTTTCAACAACCAAGACTATGATCCCAAACGATGCGAATCCCTTTTATGGACAACCTAAGAACCCTTGAACTCATAATAATAAGAAAGATTGAATTACTAAGAATATGGCTAAGATGAACAAATTGAAATCCTAAAGGGCAAGAAAAGATTATAAGGAAATAAGGAGCGACCAAAGTTTAAGACATCATTATATACTATGAACCATGAAAATTGGGTTGACAAAAGTGGGGAAATATACGATTGCTACGGTGCGTTTTTAGGTATCGGAACGAGCTTCAGATTTGATATGTTATAGTACTCATTTCGATGCACAAATTAAAAGTTATAACAATTTTAAGTTACAACCATAATTAATACCTTCTTTTTGTTTTTACACTGTGAACTGTATTAGCTCTCTTGTTTTTCTCAAGAAGAAATAAAGGTGGAATCCATAAAACAAAAAGAAGTAAAAGATAATGAGATTTTCAACAAAAATAAGATATGAAATCCAAAGTGGAAAACAATGTCAACAAAATTGAAATAAAAGACAAGAATTTGAGGACACACTTTCTTTCTCTTTTTGGAATTTGTGACTTAAGAGAGGAGAAAACCTACAAAGCACAAAAGTTTTCAAATCTAAAATTCAAAAAATAAATATGTGAAGATAGATACCCTATTTTCAACAACCAAGACTATGATCCCAAACGATGCGAATCCCTTTTGCGGACAACCTAAGAACCCTTGAAGTCAAAGGAATAAGAAAGATTGAATTACTAAGAATATGGCTAAGATGAACAAATTGAAATCCTAAAGGGCAAGAATAGATTACCGCGAAATAAGGAGCGACCAAAGTTTAAGACATCATTATGTATCTTGAACCATGAAAGTTGGGTTGACAAAAGTGGGGAAATATACGATTACTACGGTGCGTTTTTAGGTATCGGAACGAGCTTCAGATTTGATATGTTATAGTACTCATTTCGATGCACAAATTAAAAGTTATAACAATTTTAAGTTACAACCATAATTAATAGCTTCTTTTTGTTTTTACACTGTGACCTGTATTAGCTCTCTTGTTTTTCTCAAGAAGAAATAAAGGTGGAACACATAAAACAAAGAAAAGTAAAAGATAACGAGATTTAAAGAAAAATAAGATATGAAATCCAAAGTAGAAAACAATGTCAACAAAATTGAAATAAAAGACAAGACTTTGAGGATACAATTTCTTTCTCTTTATGGAATTTGTGACTTAAGAGAGGAGAAAACCAGCAAAGCACAAAATTTTTTAAATCTCAAATTAAAAAAAAAGATATGTGAAGATAGATACCCTATTTTCAACAACCAAGACTATGATCCCAAACGATGCGAATCCCTTTTGCGGACAACCTAAGAACCCTTGAACTCAAATGAATAAGAAAGATTGAATTACTAAGAATATGGCTAAGATGAACAAATTGAAATCCTAGAGGGCAAGAACAGATTACAGCGAAATAAGGAGCGACCAAAGTTTAAGACATCATTATGTACTATGAACCATGAAAGTTGGGTTGACAAAAGTGGGGAAATATACGATTGCTACGGTGCATTTTTAGGTATCGGAATGAGCTTCAGATTTGATATGTTATAGTACTCATTTCGATGCATAAATTAAAAGTTATAACAATTTTAAGTTACAACCATAATTAATACCTTCTTTCTGTTTTTACACTCTGAATTGTATTAGCTCTCTTGTTTTTCTCAAGAAGAAATAAAGGTGGAACACATAAAACAAAGAAAAGTAAAAGATAAAGAGATTTCAAACAAAAATAAGATATGAAATCCAAAGTTGAAAACAATGTCAACAAAATTGAAATAAAAGACAAGACTTTGCGGACACAATTTCTTTCTCTTTTTGGAATTTGTGACTTAAGAGAGGAAAAAACCTACAAAGCACAAAAGTTTTCAAATCTAAAATTCAAAAAATAAATATGTGAAGATAGATACCCTATTTTCAACAACCAAGACTATGATCCCAAACGATGCGAATCCCTTTTGCGGACAACCTAAGAACCCTTGAAGTCAAAGGAATAAGAAAGATTGAATTACTAAGAATATGGCTAAGATGAACAAATTGAAATCCTAAAAGGCAAGAATAGATTACCGCGAAATAAGGAGCGACCAAAGTTTAAGACATCATTATGTATCTTGAACCATGAAAGTTGGGTTGACAAAAGTGGGGAAATATACGATTACTACGGTGCGTTTTTAGGTATCAGAACGAGCTTCAGATTTGATATGTTATAGTACTCATTTCGATGCACAAATTAAAAGTTATAACAATTTTAAGTTACAACCATAATTAATAGCTTCTTTTTGTTTTTACACTGTGAACTGTATTAGCTCTCTTGTTTTTCTCAAGAAGAAATAAAGGTGGAACACATAAAACAAAGAAAAGTAAAAGATAACGAGATTTTAAAGAAAAATAAGATATGAAATCCAAAGTGGAAAACAATGTCAACAAAATTGAAATAAAAGACAAGACTTAGAGAACACAATTTTTTTCTCTTTTTGGAATTTGTGACTTAAGAGAGGAGAAAACCAGCAAAGCACAAAATTTTTTAAATCTAAAATTCAAAAAAATAGATATGTAAAGATAGATACCCTATTTTCAACAACCAAGACTATGATCCCAAACGATGCGAATCCCTTTTGCGGACAACCTAAGAACCCTTGAACTCAAAGGAATAAGAAAGATTGAATTACTAAGAATATTGCTAAGATAAACAAATTGAAATCCTAAAGGGCAAGAGAATATTACAGCGAAATAAGGAGCGACCAAAGTTTAAGACATCATTATGTACCTTGAACCATGAAAGTTGGGTTGACAAAAGTGGGGAAATATACGATTGCTACGGTGCGTATTTAGGTATAGGAACGTGCTTCAGATTTGATATGTTATAGTACTCATTTCGATGCATAAATTAAAAGTTATAACAATTTTAAGTTACAACCATAATTAATACCTTCTTTTTGTTTTTATACTGTGAACTGTATTAGCTCTCTTGTTTTTCTCAAGAAGAAATAAAGATGGAACACATAAAACCAAGAAAAGTAAAAGATAACGAGATTTTAAAGAAAAATAAGATATGAAATCCAAAGTGGAAAACAATGTCAACAAAATTGAAATAAAAGACAAGACTTTGAGGACACAATTTCTTTCTCTTTTTGGAATTTGTGACTTAAGATAGGAAAAAACTTGCAAAGCACAAAAGTTTTTAAATCCAAAATTCAAAAAATAAATATGTGAAGATAGATACCCTATTTTCAACAACCAAGACTATGATCCCAAACGATGCGAATCCCTTTTGCGGACAACCTAAGAACCCTTGAAGTCAAAGGAATAAGAAAGATTGAATTACTAAGAATATGGCTAAGATGAACAAATTGAAATCCTAAAGGGCAAGAATAGATTACCGCGAAATAAGGAGCGACCAATGTTTAAGACATCATTATGTATCTTGAACCATGAAAGTTGGGTTGAGAAAAGTGGGGAAATATACGATTACTACGGTGCGTTTTTAGGTATCGGAACGAGCTTCAGATTTGATATGTTATAGTACTCATTTCGATGCACAAATTAAAACTTATAACAATTTTAAGTTACAACCATAATTAATACCTTCTTTCTGTTTTTACACTCTGAATTGTATTAGCTCTCTTGTTTTTCTCAAGAAGAAATAAAGGTGGAACACATAAAACAAAGAAAAGTAAAAGATAAAGAGATTTCAAACAAAAATAAGATATGAAATCCAAAGTTGAAAACAATGTCAACAAAATTGAAATAAAAGACAAGACTTTGCGGACACAATTTCTTTCTCTTTTTGGAATTTGTGACTTAAGAGAGGAAAAAACCTACAAAGCACAAAAGTTTTCAAATCTAAAATTCAAAAAATAAATATGTGAAGATAGATACCCTATTTTCAACAACCAAGACTATGATCCCAAACGATGCGAATCCCTTTTGCGGACAACCTAAGAACCCTTGAAGTCAAAGGAATAAGAAAGATTGAATTACTAAGAATATGGCTAAGATGAACAAATTGAAATCCTAAAAGGCAAGAATAGATTACCGCGAAATAAGGAGCGACCAAAGTTTAAGACATCATTATGTATCTTGAACCATGAAAGTTGGGTTGACAAAAGTGGGGAAATATACGATTACTACGGTGCGTTTTTAGGTATCAGAACGAGCTTCAGATTTGATATGTTATAGTACTCATTTCGATGCACAAATTAAAAGTTATAACAATTTTAAGTTACAACCATAATTAATAGCTTCTTTTTGTTTTTACACTGTGAACTGTATTAGCTCTCTTGTTTTTCTCAAGAAGAAATAAAGGTGGAACACATAAAACAAAGAAAAGTAAAAGATAACGAGATTTAAAGAAATATAAGATATGAAATGCAAAGTGGAAAACAATGTCAACAAAATTGAAATAAAAGACAAGACTTTGAGGACACAATTTCTTTCTCTTTATGGAATTTGTGACTTAAGAGAGGAGAAAACCAGCAAAGCACAAAATGTTTTAAATCTAAAATTAAAAAAAAAAGATATGTGAAGATAGATACCCTATTTTCAACAACCAAGACTATGATCCCAAACGATGCGAATCCCTTTTGCGGACAACCTAAGAACCCTTGAACTCAAATGAATAAGAAAGATTGAATTACTAAGAATATGGCTAAGATGAACAAATTGAAATCCTAAAGGGCAAGAACAGATTACAGCGAAATAAGGAGCGACCAAAGTTTAAGACATCATTATGTACTATGAACCATGAAAGTTTGGTTGACAAAAGTGGGGAAATATACGATTACTACGGTGCATTTTTAGGTATCGGAATGAGCTTCAGATTTGATATGTTATAGTACTCATTTTGATGCACAAATTAAAAGTTATAACAATTTTAAGTTACAACCATAATTAATACCTTCTTTTTGTTTTTACACTGTGAACTGTATTAGCTCTCTTGTTTTTCTCAAGAAGAAATAAAGGTGGAACACATAAAACAAAGAAAAGTAAAAGATAACGTGATTTTAAAGAAAAATAAGATATGAAATCCAAAGTGGAAAACAATGTCAACAAAATTGAAATAAAAGACAAGACTTAGAGGACACAATTTCTTTCTCTTTTTGGAATTTGTCACTTAAGAGAGGAGAAAACCAGCAAAGCACAAATTTTTTAAATCTAAAATTCAAAAAATAGATATGTGAAGATAGATACCCTATTTTCAACAACCAAGACTATGATCCCAAACGAATGCGAATCCTTTTTGCGGACAACCTAAGAACCCTTGAACTGAAAGGAATAAGAAAGATTGAATTACTAAGAATATGGCTAAGATGAACAAATTGAAATCCTAAAGGGCAAGAATAGATTACAGCGAAATAAGGAGCGACCAAAGTTTAAGACATCATTATGTATCTTGAACCATGAACGTTGGGTTGACAAAAGTGGGGAAATATACGATTGCTACGGTGCGTTTTTAGGTATCGGAACGAGCTTCAGATTTGATATGTTATAGTACTCATTTCGATGCATAAATTAAAAGTTATAACAATTTTATGTTACAACCATAATTAATACCTTCTTTTTGTTTTTACACTGTGAACTGTATTAGCTCTCTTGTTTTTCTAAAGAAGAAATAAAGGTGGAACACATAAAACAAAGAAAAGTAAAAGATAACGAGATTTTAAAGAAAAATAAGATATGAAATCCAAAGTGGAAAACAATGTCAACAAAATTGAAATAAAAGACAAGACTTTGAGGACACAATTTCTTTCTCTTTATGGAATTTGTGACTTAAGAGAGGAGAAAACCAGCAAAGCACAAAAGTTTTTAAATCTCAAATTAAAAAAAAAAGATATGTGAAGATAGATACCCTATTTTCAACAACCAAGACTCTGATCCCAAACGATGCGAATCCCTTTTGCGGACAACCTAAGAACCCTTGAAGTCAAAGGAATAAGAAAGATTGAATTACTAAGAATATGGCTAAGATGAACAAATTGAAATCCTAAAGGGCAAGAATAGATTACCGCGAAAGAAGGAGCGACCAAAGTTTAAGACATCATTATGTACTATGAACCATGAAAGTTTGGTTGACAAAAGTGGGGAAATATACGATTACTACGGTGCATTTTTAGGTATCGGAATGAGCTTCAGATTTGATATGTTATAGTACTCATTTTGATGCACAAATTAAAAGTTATAACAATTTTAAGTTACAACCATAATTAATACCTTCTTTTTGTTTGTACACTGTGAACTGTATTAGCTCTCTTGTTTTTCTCAAGAAGAAATAAAGGTGGAACACATAAAACAAAGAAAAGTAAAAGATAACGTGATTTTAAAGAAAAATAAGATATGAAATCCAAAGTGGAAAACAATGTCAACAAAATTGAAATAAAAGACAAGACTTAGAGGACACAATTTCTTTCTCTTTTTGGAATTTGTCACTTAAGAGAGGAGAAAACCAGTAAAGCACAAATTTTTCAAATCTAAAATTCAAAAAATAGATATGTGAAGATAGATACCCTATTTTCAACAACCAAGACTATGATCCCAAACGATGCGAATCCTTTTTGCGGACAACCTAAGAACCCTTGAACTGAAAGGAATAAGAAAGATTGAATTACTAAGAATATGGCTAAGATGAACAAATTGAAATCCTAAAGGGCAAGAATAGATTACAGCGAAATAAGGAGCGACCAAAGTTTAAGACATCATTATGTATCTTGAACCATGAACGTTGGGTTGACAAAAGTGGGGAAATATACGATTGCTACGGTGCGTTTTTAGGTATCGGAACGAGCTTCAGATTTGATATGTTATAGTACTCATTTCGATGCATAAATTAAAAGTTATAACAATTTTATGTTACAACCATAATTAATACCTTCTTTTTGTTTTTACACTGTGAACTGTATTAGCTCTCTTGTTTTTCTAAAGAAGAAATAAAGGTGGAACACATAAAACAAAGAAAAGTAAAAGATAACGAGATTTTAAAGAAAAATAAGATATGAAATCCAAAGTGGAAAACAATGTCAACAAAATTGAAATAAAAGACAAGACTTTGAGGACACAATTTCTTTCTCTTTATGGAATTTGTGACTTAAGAGAGGAGAAAACCAGCAAAGCACAAAAGTTTTTAAATCTCAAATTAAAAAAAAAAGATATGTGAAGATAGATACCCTATTTTCAACAACCAAGACTATGATCCCAAACGATGCGAATCCCTTTTGCGGACAACCTAAGAACCCATAAACTCAAAGGAATAAGAAATATTCAATTACTAAGAATATGGCTAAGATGAACAAATTGAAATCCTAAAGGGCAAGAGCAGATTACAGCGAAATAAGGTGCGACCAATGTTTAAGACATCATTATGTAGTATGAACCATGAAAGTTGGGTTGACATAAATAGGGAAATATACTATTGCTACGGTGCGTTTTTACGTATCGGAACGTGCTTCAGATTTGATATGTTATAGTACTCATTTCGATGCACAAATTAAATGTTATAACAATTTTAAGTTACAACCATAATTAATACCTTCTTTTTGTTTTTACACTGTGATATGTATTAGCTCTCCTGTTTTTCTCAAGAAGAAATAAAGGTGCAACACATAAAACAACGAAAAGTAAAAGATAACGAGATTTTAAACAAAAATAAGATATGAAATCCAAAGTGGAAAACAATGTCAACAAAATTGAAATAAAAGAAAAGACTTTGAGGACACAATTTCTTTCTATTTTTGGAATTTGTGACTTAAGAGAGGAGAAAACCATGAAAGCACAAAATTTTTTAAATCTAAAATTCAAAAAATATATAAGTGAAGATTGATACGCTATTATCAGCAACCAATGTTATGATCCCAAATGATGCGAATCCCGTTTACGGCCAACCTAAGAACCCAAGAACTCAAAGGAATAAGAAATATTGAATTACTAAGAATATGGCTAAGATGAACAAATTGAAATCCTAAATTGCAAGAGTAGATTACAGCGAAATAAGGTGCGACCAATGTTTAAGACATCATTATGTAGTATGAACCATGAAAGTTGGGTTGACATAAATAGGGAAATATACTATTGCTACGGTGCGTTTTTACGTATCGGAACGTGCTTCAGATTTGATATGTTATAGTACTCATTTCGATGCACAAATTAAATGTTATAACAATTTTAAGTTACAACCATAATTAATACCTTGTTTTTGTTTTTACACTGTGAACTGTATTAGCTCTCCTGTTTTTCTCAAGAAGAAATAAAGGTGCAACACATAAAACAACGAAAAGTAAAAGATAATGAGATTTTAAACAAAAATAAGATATGAAATCCAAAGTGGAAAACAATGTCAACAAAATTGAAATAAAAGAAAAGACTTTGAGGACACAATTTCTTTCTATTTTTGGAATTTGTGACTTAAGAGAGGAGAAAACCTTGAAAGCACAAAATTTTTTAAATCTAAAATTCAAAAAATATATAAGTGAAGATTGATACGCTATTATAAGCAACCAATGTTATGATCCCAAATGATGCGAATCCCGTTTACGGCCAACCTAAGAACCCAAGAACTCAAAGGAATAAGAAATATTGAATTACTAAGAATATGGCTAAGATGAACAAATTGAAATCCTAAAGGGCAAGAGCAGATTACAGCGAAATAAGGTGCGACCAATGTTTAAGACATCATTATGTAGTATGAACCATGAAAGTTGGGTTGACATAAATAGGGAAATATACTATTGCTACGGTGCGTTTTTACGTATCGGAACGTGTTTCAGATTTGATATGTTATAGTACTCATTTCGATGCAAAAATTAAATGTTATAACAATTTTAAGTTACAACCATAATTAATACCTTCTTTTTGTTTTTACACTGTGAACTGTATTAGCTCTCCTGTTTTTCTCAAGAAGAAATAAAGGTGCAACACATAAAAAAAAGAAAAGTAAAAGATAATGAGATTTTAAACAAAAATAAGATATGAAATCCAAAGTGGAAAACAATGTCAACAAAATTGAAATAAAAGACAAGACTTTGAGGACACAATTTCTTTCTATTTTTGGAATTTGTGACTTAAGAGAGGAGAAAACCTGCAAAGCACAAAATTTTTTAAATCTAAAATTCAAAAAATAGATAAGTGAAGATATATACACTATTATCAGCAACCAATGTTGTTATCCCAAATGATGCGAATCCCGTTTACGGCGAACCTAAGAACCCATGAACTCAAAGGAATAAGAAATATTGAATTACTAAGAATATGGCTAAGATGAACAAATTGAAATCCTAAAGGGCAAGAGAATATTACAGCGAAATAAGGTGCGACCAAAGTTTAAGACATCATTATGTAGTATGAACCATGAAAGTTGGGTTGACATAAGTCGGGAAATATACTATTTCTACGGTGCGATTTTAGGTATAGGAACGAGCTTGATATTTGATATGTTATAGTACTCATTTCGATGCATAAATTAAAAGTTATAACAATTTTAAGTTACAACCATAATTAATACCTTCTTTTTGTTTTTACACTGTGAACTATATTAGCTCTCTTGTTTTTCTCAAGAAGTAATAAAGGTGGAAAACATAAAACAAAGAAAAGTAAAAGATAACAAGATTTTAAAGAAAAATAAGATATGAAATCCAAAGTGGAAAACAATGTCAACAAAATTGCAATAAAAGACAAGACTTTTAGGACACAATTTCTTTCTATTTTTGGAATTTGTGACTTAAGGGAGGAGAAAACCTTGAAAGCACAAAATTTTTTAATCTAAAATTCAAAAAATAGGTAAGTGAAGATAGATACGCTATTATCAGCAACCAATGTTTTGATCCCAAATGATGCGAATCCCGTTTACGGCCAACCTAAGAACCCAAGAACTCAAAGGAATAAGAAATAATGAATTACTAAGAATATGGCTAAGATGAACAAATTGAAACCTAAATGGCAAGAGCAGATTACAGCGAAATAAGGTGCCACCAAAGTTTAAGACATCATTATGTAGTATGAACCATGAAAGTTGGGTTGACATAAATAGGGAAATATACTATTGCTACGGTGCGTTTTTAGGTATCGGAACGTGCTTCAGATTTGATATGTTATATTACTCATTTCGATGCACAAATTAAAAGTTATAACAATTTTAAGTTACAACCATAATTAATACCTTCTTTTTGTTTTTACACTGTAAACTGTATTAGCTCTCCTGTTTTTCTCAAGAAGAAATAAAGGTGCAACACATAAAAAAAAGAAAAGTAAAAGATAAGGAGATTTTAAACAAAAATAAGATATGAAATCCAATGTGGAAAACAATGTCAACAAAATTGAAATAAAAGACAAGACTTTGAGGACACAATTTCTTTCTATTTTTGGAATTTGTGACTTAAGAGAGGAGAAAACCTGCAAAGCATAAAATTTTTAAAATCTAAAATTCAAAAAATAGATAAGTGAAGATAGATACACTATTATCAGCAACCAATGTTATGATCCCAAATGATGTGAATCCCATTTACGCCGAACCTAAGAACCCATGAACTCAAAGGAATAAGAAATATTGAATTACTAAGAATATGGCTAAGATGAACAAATTGAAATCCTAAAGGGCAAGAGCAGATTACAGCGAAATAAGGTGAGACCAAAGTTTAAGACATCATTATGTAGTATGAACCATGAAAGTTGGGTTGACATAAATAGGGAAATATACTATTGCTACGGTGCGTTTTTAGGTATAGGAACGAGCTTGAGATTTGATATGTTATAGTACTCATTTCGATTGACAAATTAAAAGTTATAAGAATTTTAAGTTACAACCATAATTAATACCTTCTTTTTGTTTTTAAACTGTGAACTGTATTAGCTCTCTTGTTTTTCTCAAGAAGAAATAAAGGTGGAATCCATAAAACAAAGAAAAGTAAAAGATAATGAGATTTTAAACAAAAATAAGATATGAAATCCAAAGTGGAAAACAATGTCAACAAAATTGAAATAAAAGACAAGACTTTGAAGACACAATTTCTTTCTCTTTTTGGAATTTTTGACTTAAGAGAGGAGAAAACCAGCAAAGGACAAATTTTTTTAAATCTAAAATTCAAAAAATAGATATGTAAAGATAGATACCCTATTTTCAACAACCAAGACTATGATCCGAAACGATGCGAATCCCTTTTGCGGACAACCTAAGAACCCTTGAACTCAAAGGAATAAGAAATATTGAATTACTAAGAATATAGCTAAGATGAACAAATTGAAATCCTAAAGGGCAAGAACAGATTACAGCGAAATAAGGAGCGACCAAAGTTTAAGACATCATTATGAACTATGAACCATGAAAGTTGGGTTGACAAAAGTGGGGAAATATACGATTGCTATGGTGCGTTTTTAGGTATCGGAACGAGCTTCAGATTTGATATGTTATAGTACTCATTTCGATGTACAAATTAAAAGTTATAACAATTTTATGTTACAACCATAATAAATACCTTCTTTTTGTTTTTACACTATGAACTGTATTAGCTCTCCTGTTTTTCTCAAGAAGAAATAAAGGTGGAATCCATAAAACAAAGAAAAGTAAAAGGTAATGAGATTTTAAACAAAAATAAGATATGAAATCCAAAGTGGAAAACAATGTCAACAAAATTGAAATAAAAGACAAGACTTTGAGGACACAATTTCTTTCTCTTTTTGGAATTTGTGACTTAAGAGAGGAGAAAACCAACAAAGGACAAAAGTTTTTGAATCTGAAATTCAAAAAATAGATATGTGAAGATAGATACCCTATTTTCAACAACCAAGACTATGATCCCAAACGGTGCGAATCCCTTTTACGGACAACCTAAGAACCCATGAACTCAAAGGAATAAGAAATATTGAATTACTAAGAATATGGCTAAGATGAACAAATTGAAATCCTAAAGGGCAAGAGCAGATTACAGCGAAATAAGGTGCGACCAATGTTTAAGACATCATTATGTAGTATGAACCATGAAAGTTGGGTTGACATAAATAGGGAAATATACTATTGCTACGGTGCGTTTTTACGTATCAGAACGTGCTTCAGATTTGATATGTTATAGTAAACATTTCGATGCACAAATTAAATGTTATAACAATTTTAAGTTACAACCATAATTAATACCTTATTTTTGTTTTTACACTGTGATATGTATTAGCTCTCCTGTTTTTCTCAAGAAGAAATAAAGGTGCAACACATAAAACAACGAAAAGTAAAAGATAACGAGATTTTAAACAAAAATAAGATATGAAATCCAAAGTGGAAAACAATGTCAACACAATTGAAATAAAAGACAAGACTTTGAGGACACAATTTCTTTCTATTTTTGGAATTTGTGACTTAAGAGAGGAGAAAACCTTGAAAGCACAAAATTTTTTAAATCTAAAATTCAAAAAATAGATAAGTGAAGATTGATACGCTATTATCAGCAACCAATGTTATGATCCCAAATGATGCGAATCCCGTTTACGGCCAACCTAAGAACCCAAGAACTCAAAGGAATAAGAAATATTGAATTACTAAGAATATGGCTAAGATGAACAAATTGAAATCCTAAATGGCAAGAGCAGATTACAGCGAAATAAGGTGCGACCAATGTTTAAGACATCATTATGTAGTATGAACCATGAAAGTTGGGTTGACATAAATAGGGAAATATACTATTGCTACGGTGCGTTTTTACGTATCGGAACGTGCTTCAGATTTGATATGTTATAGTACTCATTTCGATGCACAAATTAAATGTTATAACAATTTTAAGTTACAACCATAATTAATACCTTCTTTTTGTTATTACACTGTGAACTGTATTAGCTCTCCTGTTTTTCTCAAGAAGAAATAAAGGTGCAACACATAAAACAACGAAAAGTAAAAGATAACGAGATTTTAAACAAAAATAAGATATGAAATCCAAAGTGGAAAACAATGTCAACAAAATTGAAATAAAAGACAAGACTTTGAGGACACAATTTCTTTCTATTTTTGGAATTTGTGACTTAAGAGAGGAGAAAACCTTGAAAGCACAAAATTTTTTAAATCTAAAATTCAAAAAATAGATAAGTGAAGATAGATACGCTATTATCAGCAACCAATGTTATGATTCCAAATGATGCGAATCCCGTTTACGGCGAACCTAAGAACCCAAGAACTCAAAGGAATAAGAAATATTGAATTACTAAGAATATGGCTAAGATGAACAAATTTAAATCATAAAAGGCAAGAGCAGATTATAGCGAAATAAGGTGCGACCATAGTTTAAGACATCATTATGTATTACGAACCATGAAAGTTGGGTTGACATAAATAGGGAAATATACAATTGCTACGGTGCGTTTTTAGGTATCGGAACGTGCTTCAGATTTGATATGTTATAGTACTCATTTCGATGCACAAATTAAAAGTTATAACAATTTTAAGTTACAACCATAATTAATACCTTCTTTTTGTTTTTACACTGTGAACTGTATTAGCTCTCCTATTTTTCTCAAGAAGAAATAAAGGTGCAACACATAAAACAAAGAAAAGTAAAAGATAACGAGATTTTAAACAAAAATATGATATGAAATCCAAAGTGGAAAACAATGTCAACAAAATTGAAATAAAAGGCAAGACTTTGAGGACACAATTTCTTTCTCTTTTTGGAATTTGTGACTTAAGAGAGGAGAAAACCCGCAAAGCACAAAATTTTTTAAATCTAAAATTCAAAAAATAGATAAGTGAAGATATATACACTATTATCAGCAACCAATGTTATGATCCCAAATGATGCGAATCCCGTTTACGGCGAACCTAAGAACCCATGAACTCAAAGGAATAAGAAATATTGAATTACTAAGAATATGGCTAAGATGAACAAATTGAAATCCTAAAGGGCAAGAGAATATTACAGCGAAATAAGGTGCGACCAAAGTTTAAGACATCATTATGTAGTATGAACCATGAAAGTTGGGTTGACATAAGTCGGGAAATATACTATTTCTACGGTGCGATTTTAGGTATAGGAACGAGCTTGATATTTGATATGTTATAGTACTCATTTCGATGCATAAATTAAAAGTTATAACAATTTTAAGTTACAACCATAATTAATACCTTCTTTTTGTTTTTACACTGTGAACTATATTAGCTCTCTTGTTTTTCTCAAGAAGTAATAAAGGTGGAAAACATAAAACAAAGAAAAGTAAAAGATAACAAGATTTTAAAGAAAAATAAGATATGAAATCCAAAGTGGAAAACAATGTCAACAAAATTGAAATAAAAGACAAGACTTTTAGGACACAATTTCTTTCTCTTTTTGGAATTTGTGACTTAATGGAGGAGAAAACCTTGAAAGCACAAAATTTTTTAAACTAAAATTCAAAAAATAGGTAAGTGAAGATAGATACGCTATTATCAGCAACCAATGTTTTGATCCCAAATGATGCGAATCCCGTTTACGGCCAACCTAAGAACCCAAGAACTCAAAGGAATAAGAAATATTGAATTACTAAGAATATGGCTAAGATGAACAAATTGAAACCTAAATGGCAAGAGCAGATTACAGCGAAATAAGGTGCCACCAAAGTTTAAGACATCATTATGTAGTATGAACCATGAAAGTTGGGATGACATAAATAGGGAAATATACTATTGCTACGGTGCGTTTTTAGGTATCGGAACGTGCTTCAGATTTGATATGTTATAGTACTCATTTCGATGCACAAATTAAAAGTTATAACAATTTTAAGTTACAACCATAATTAATACCTTCTTTTTGTTTTTACACTGTAACTGTATTAGCTCTCCGGTTTTTCTCAAGAAGAAATAAAGGTGCAACACATAAAAAAAAGAAAAGTAAAAGATAATGAGATTTTAAACAAAAATAAGATATGAAATCCAATGTGGAAAACAATGTCAACAAAATTGAAATAAAAGACAAGACTTTGAGGACACAATTTCTTTCTATTTTTGGAATTTGTGACTTAAGAGAGGAGAAAACCTACAAAGCATAAAATTTTTTAAATCTAAAATTCAAAAAATAGATAAGTGAAGATAGATACACTATTATCAGCAACCAATGTTATGATCCCAAATGATGTGAATCCCATTTACGCCGAACCTAAGAACCCATGAACTCAAAGGAATAAGAAATATTGAATTACTAAGAATATGGCTAAGATGAACAAATTGAAATCCTAAAGGGCAAGAGCAGATTACAACGAAATAAGGTGAGACCAAAGTTTAAGACATCATTATGTAGTATGAACCATGAAAGTTGGGTTGACATAAATAGGGAAATATACTATTGCTACGGTGCGTTTTTAGGTATAGGAACGAGCTTGAGATTTGATATGTTATAGTACTCATTTCGATTGACAAATTAAAAGTTATAACAATTTTAAGTTACAACCATAATTAATACCTTCTTTTTGTTTTTAAACTGTGAACTGTATTAGCTCTCTTGTTTTTCTCAAGAAGAAATAAAGGTGGAATCCATAAAACAAAGAAAAGTAAAAGATAATGAGATTTTAAACAAAAATAAGATATGAAATCCAAAGTGGAAAACAATGTCAACAAAATTGAAATAAAAGACAAGACTTTGAAGACACAATTTCTTTCTCTTTTTGGAATTTTTGACTTAAGAGAGGAGAAAACCAGCAAAGGACAAATTTTTTTAAATCTAAAATTCAAAAAATAGATATGTAAAGATAGATACCTTATTTTCAACAACCAAGACTATGATCCGAAACGATGCGAATCCCTTTTGCGGACAACCTAAGAACCCTTGAACTCAAAGGAATAAGAAATATTGAATTACTAAGAATATAGCTAAGATGAACAAATTGAAATCCTAAAGGGCAAGAACAGATTACAGCGAAATAAGGAGCGACCAAAGTTTAAGACATCATTATGAACTATGAACCATGAAAGTTGGGTTGACAAAGGTAGGGAAATATACGATTGCTATGGTGCGTTTTTACGTATCGGAACGTGCTTCAGATTTGATATGTTATAGTACTCATTTCGATGCACAAATTAAATGTTATAACAATTTTAAGTTACAACCATAATAAATACCTTATTTTTGTTTTTACACAGTGATATGTATTAGCTCTCCTGTTTTTCTCAAGAAGAAATAAAGGTGGAATCCATAAAACAAAGAAAAGTAAAAGATAACGAGATTTTAAACAAAAATAAGATATGAAATCCAAAGTGGAAAACAATGTCAACACAATTGAAATAAAAGGCAAGACTTTGAGGACACAATTTCTTTCTCTTTTTGGAATTTGTGACTTAAGAGAGGAGAAAACCCGCAAAGCACAAAATTTTTTAAATCTAAAATTCAAAAAATAGATAAGTGAAGATATATACACTATTATCAGCAACCAATGTTATGATCCCAAATGATGCGAATCCCGTTTACGGCGAACCTAAGAACCCATGAACTCAAAGGAATAAGAAATATTGAATTACTAAGAATATGGCTAAGATGAACAAATTGAAATCCTAAAGGGCAAGAGAATATTACAGCGAAATAAGGTGCGACCAAAGTTTAAGACATCATTATGTAGTATGAACCATGAAAGTTGGGTTGACATAAGTCGGGAAATATACTATTTCTACGGTGCGATTTTAGGTATAGGAACGAGCTTGATATTTGATATGTTATAGTACTCATTTCGATGCATAAATTAAAAGTTATAACAATTTTAAGTTACAACCATAATTAATACCTTCTTTTTGTTTTTACACTGTGAACTATATTAGCTCTCTTGTTTTTCTCAAGAAGTAATAAAGGTGGAAAACATAAAACAAAGAAAAGTAAAAGATAACAAGATTTTAAAGAAAAATAAGATATGAAATCCAAAGTGGAAAACAATGTCAACAAAATTGAAATAAAAGACAAGACTTTTAGGACACAATTTCTTTCTCTTTTTGGAATTTGTGACTTAATGGAGGAGAAAACCTTGAAAGCACAAAATTTTTTAAACTAAAATTCAAAAAATAGGTAAGTGAAGATAGATACGCTATTATCAGCAACCAATGTTTTGATCCCAAATGATGCGAATCCCGTTTACGGCCAACCTAAGAACCCAAGAACTCAAAGGAATAAGAAATATTGAATTACTAAGAATATGGCTAAGATGAACAAATTGAAACCTAAATGGCAAGAGCAGATTACAGCGAAATAAGGTGCCACCAAAGTTTAAGACATCATTATGTAGTATGAACCATGAAAGTTGGGATGACATAAATAGGGAAATATACTATTGCTACGGTGCGTTTTTAGGTATCGGAACGTGCTTCAGATTTGATATGTTATAGTACTCATTTCGATGCACAAATTAAAAGTTATAACAATTTTAAGTTACAACCATAATTAATACCTTCTTTTTGTTTTTACACTGTAACTGTATTAGCTCTCCGGTTTTTCTCAAGAAGAAATAAAGGTGCAACACATAAAAAAAAGAAAAGTAAAAGATAATGAGATTTTAAACAAAAATAAGATATGAAATCCAATATGGAAAACAATGTCAACAAAATTGAAATAAAAGACAAGAATTTGAGGACACAATTTCTTTCTATTTTTGGAATTTGTGACTTAAGAGAGGAGAAAACCTACAAAGCATAAAATTTTTTAAATCTAAAATTCAAAAAATAGATAAGTGAAGATAGATACACTATTATCAGCAACCAATGTTATGATCCCAAATGATGTGAATCCCATTTACGCCGAACCTAAGAACCCATGAACTCAAAGGAATAAGAAATATTGAATTACTAAGAATATGGCTAAGATGAACAAATTGAAATCATAAAGGGCAAGAGCAGATTACAACGAAATAAGGTGAGACCAAAGTTTAAGACATCATTATGTAGTATGAACCATGAAAGTTGGGTTGACATAAATAGGGAAATATACTATTGCTACGGTGCGTTTTTAGGTATAGGAACGAGCTTGAGATTTGATATGTTATAGTACTCATTTCGATTGACAAATTAAAAGTTATAACAATTTTAAGTTACAACCATAATTAATACCTTCTTTTTGTTTTTAAACTGTGAACTGTATTAGCTCTCTTGTTTTTCTCAAGAAGAAATAAAGGTGGAATCCATAAAACAAAGAAAAGTAAAAGATAATGAGATTTTAAACAAAAATAAGATATGAAATCCAAAGTGGAAAACAATGTCAACAAAATTGAAATAAAAGACAAGACTTTGAAGACACAATTTCTTTCTCTTTTTGGAATTTTTGACTTAAGAGAGGAGAAAACCAGCAAAGGACAAATTTTTTTAAATCTAAAATTCAAAAAATAGATATGTAAAGATAGATACCCTATTTTCAACAACCAAGACTATGATCCGAAACGATGCGAATCCCTTTTGCGGACAACCTAAGAACCCTTGAACTCAAAGGAATAAGAAATATTGAATTACTAAGAATATAGCTAAGATGAACAAATTGAAATCCTAAAGGGCAAGAACAGATTACAGCGAAATAAGGAGCGACCAAAGTTTAAGACATCATTATGAACTATGAACCATGAAAGTTGGGTTGACAAAAGTAGGGAAATATACGATTGCTATGGTGCGTTTTTACGTATCGGAACGTGCTTCAGATTTGATATGTTATAGTACTCATTTCGATGCACAAATTAAATGTTATAACAATTTTAAGTTACAACCATAATAAATACCTTATTTTTGTTTTTACACAGTGATATGTATTAGCTCTCCTGTTTTTCTCAAGAAGAAATAAAGGTGGAATCCATAAAACAAAGAAAAGTAAAAGATAACGAGATTTTAAACAAAAATAAGATATGAAATCCAAAGTGGAAAACAATGTCAACACAATTGAAATAAAAGACAAGACTTTGAGGACACAATTTCTTTCTCTTTTTGGAATTTGTGACTTAAGAGAGGAGAAAACCAACAAAGGACAAAAGTTTTTGAATCTGAAATTCAAAAAATAGATATGTGAAGATAGATACCCTATTTTCAACAACCAAGACTATGATCCCAAACGGTGCGAATCCCATTTACGGACAACCTAAGAACCCATGAACTCAAAGGAATAAGAAATATTGAATTACTAAGAATATGGCTAAGATGAACAAATTGAAATCCTAAAGGGCAAGAGCAGATTACAGCGAAATAAGGTGCGACCAATGTTTAAGACATCATTATGTAGTATGAACCATGAAAGTTGGGTTGACATAAATAGGGAAATATACTATTGCTACGGTGCGTTTTTACGTATCGGAACGTGCTTCAGATTTGATATGTTATAGTACTCATTTCGATGCACAAATTAAATGTTATAACAATTTTAAGTTACAACCATAATTAATACCTTATTTTTGTTTTTACACTGTGATATGTATTAGCTCTCCTGTTTTTCTCAAGAAGAAATAAAGGTGCAACACATAAAACAACGAAAAGTAAAAGATAACGAGATTTAAAACAAAAATAAGATATGAAATCCAAAGTGGAAAACAATGTCAACACAATTGAAATAAAAGACAAGACTTTGAGGACACAATTTCTTTCTATTTTTGGAATTTGTGACTTAAGAGAGGAGAAAACCTTGAAAGCACAAAATTTTTTAAATCTAAAATTCAAAAAATAGATAAGTGAAGATTGATACGCTATTATCAGCAACCAATGTTATGATCCCAAATGATGCGAATCCCGTTTACGGCCAACCTAAGAACCCAAGAACTCAAAGGAATAAGAAATATTGAATTACTAAGAATATGGCTAAGATGAACAAATTGAAATCCTAAAGGGCAAGAGCAGATTACAGCGAAATAAGGTGCGACCAATGTTTAAGACATCATTATGTAGTATGAACCATGAAAGTTGGGTTGACATAAATAGGGAAATATACTATTTCTACGGTGCGTTTTTACGTATCGGAACGTGCTTCAGATTTGATATGTTATAGTACTCATTTCGATGCACAAATTAAATGTTATAACAATTTTAAGTTACAACCATAATTAATACCTTCTTTTTGTTATTACACTGTGAACTGTATTAGCTCTCCTGTTTTTCTCAAGAAGAAATAAAGGTGCAACACATAAAACAACGAAAAGTAAAAGATAACGAGATTTTAAACAAAAATAAGATATGAAATCCAAAGTGGAAAACAATGTCAACAAAATTGAAATAAAAGACAAGACTTTGAGGACACAATTTCTTTCTATTTTTGGAATTTGTGACTTAAGAGAGGAGAAAACCTTGAAAGCACAAAATTTTTTAAATCTAAAATTCAAAAAATAGATAAGTGAAGATAGATACGCTATTATCAGCAACCAATGTTATGATTCCAAATGATGCGAATCCCGTTTACGGCGAACCTAAGAACCCAAGAACTCAAAGGAATAAGAAATATTGAATTACTAAGAATATGGCTAAGATGAACAAATTTAAATCATAAAAGGCAAGAGCAGATTATAGCGAAATAAGGTGCGACCATAGTTTAAGACATCATTATGTATTATGAACCATGAAAGTTGGGTTGACATAAATAGGGAAATATACAATTGCTACGGTGCGTTTTTAGGTATCGGAACGTGCTTCAGATTTGATATGTTATAGTACTCATTTCGATGCACAAATTAAAAGTTATAACAATTTTAAGTTACAACCATAATTAATACCTTCTTTTTGTTTTTACACTGTGAACTGTATTAGCTCTCCTATTTTTCTCAAGAAGAAATAAAGGTGCAACACATAAAACAAAGAAAAGTAAAAGATAACGAGATTTTAAACAAAAATATGATATGAAATCCAAAGTTGAAAACAATGTCAACAAAATTGAAATAAAAGGCAAGACTTTGAGGACACAATTTCTTTCTCTTTTTGGAATTTGTGACTTAAGAGAAGAGAAAACCCGCAAAGCACAAAATTTTTTAAATCTAAAATTCAAAAAATAGATAAGTGAAGATATATACACTATTATCAGCAACCAATGTTATGATCCCAAATGATGCGAATCCCGTTTACGGCGAACCTAAGAACCCATGAACTCAAAGGAATAAGAAATATTGAATTACTAAGAATATGGCTAAGATGAACAAATTGAAATCCTAAAGGGCAAGAGCAGATTACAGCGAAATAAGGTGCGACCAATGTTTAAGACATCATTATGTAGTATGAACCATGAAAGTTGGGTTGACATAAATAGGGAAATATACTATTGCTACGGTGCGTTTTTACGTATCGGAACGTGCTTCAGATTTGATATGTTATAGTACTCATTTCGATGCACAAATTAAATGTTATAACAATTTTAAGTTACAACCATAATTAATACCTTCTTTTTGTTTTTACACTGTGATATGTATTAGCTCTCCTGTTTTTCTCAAGAAGAAATAAAGGTGCAACACATAAAACAACGAAAAGTAAAAGATAACGAGATTTTAAACAAAAATAAGATATGAAATCCAAAGTGGAAAACAATGTCAACACAATTGAAATAAAAGACAAGACTTTGAGGACACAATTTCTTTCTATTTTTGGAATTTGTGACTTAAGAGAGGAGAAAACCTTGAAAGCAAAAAAATTTTTAAATCTAAAATTCAAAAAATAGATAAGTGAAGATAGATACCCTATTTTCAACAACCAATGTTATGATCCCAAATGATGCGAATCCCGTTTACGGCCAACCTAAGAACCCAAGAACTCAAAGGAATAAGAAATATTGAATTACTAAGAATATGGCTAAGATGAACAAATTGAAATCCTAAAGGGCAAGAGCAGATTACAGCGAAATAAGGTGCGACCAATGTTTAAGACATCATTATGTAGTATGAACCATGAAAGTTGGGTTGACATAAATAGGGAAATATACTATTGCTACGGTGCGTTTTTACGTATCGGAACGTGCTTCAGATTTGATATGTTATAGTACTCATTTCGATGCACAAATTAAATGTTATAACAATTTTAAGTTACAACCATAATTAATACCTTCTTTTTGTTATTACACTGTGAACTGTATTAGCTCTCCTGTTTTTCTCAAGAAGAAATAAAGGTGCAACACATAAAACAACGAAAAGTAAAAGATAACGAGATTTTAAACAAAAATAAGATATGAAATCCAAAGTGGAAAACAATGTCAACAAAATTGAAATAAAAGACAAGACTTTGAGGACACAATTTCTTTCTATTTTTGGAATTTGTGACTTAAGAGAGGAGAAAACCTTGAAAGCACAAAATTTTTTAAATCTAAAATTCAAAAAATAGATAAGTGAAGATAGATACGCTATTATCAGCAACCAATGTTATGATTCCAAATGATGCGAATCCCGTTTACGGCGAACCTAAGAACCCAAGAACTCAAAGGAATAAGAAATATTGAATTACTAAGAATATGGCTAAGATGAACAAATTTAAATCAAAAAAGGCAAGAGCAGATTATAGCGAAATAAGGTGCGACCATAGTTTAAGACATCATTATGTATTATGAACCATGAAAGTTGGGTTGACATAAATAGGGAAATATACAATTGCTACGGTGCGTTTTTAGGTATCGGAACGTGCTTCAGATTTGATATGTTATAGTACTCATTTCGATGCACAAATTAAAAGTTATAACAATTTTAAGTTACAACCATAATTAATACCTTCTTTTTGTTTTTACACTGTGAACTGTATTAGCTCTCCTATTTTTCTCAAGAAGAAATAAAGGTGCAACACATAAAACAAAGAAAAGTAAAAGATAACGAGATTTTAAACAAAAATATGATATGAAATCCAAAGTGGAAAACAATGTCAACAAAATTGAAATAAAAGGCAAGACTTTGAGGACACAATTTCTTTCTCTTTTTGGAATTTGTGACTTAAGAGAGGAGAAAACCCGCAAAGCACAAAATTTTTTAAATCTAAAATTCAAAAAATAGATAAGTGAAGATATATACACTATTATCAGCAACCAATGTTATGATCCCAAATGATGCGAATCCCGTTTACGGCGAACCTAAGAACCCATGAACTCAAAGGAATAAGAAATATTGAATTACTAAGAATATGGCTAAGATGAACAAATTGAAATCCTAAAGGGCAAGAGAATATTACAGCGAAATAAGGTGCGACCAAAGTTTAAGACATCATTATGTAGTATGAACCATGAAAGTTGGGTTGACATAAGTCGGGAAATATACTATTTCTACGGTGCGATTTTAGGTATAGGAACGAGCTTGATATTTGATATGTTATAGTACTCATTTCGATGCATAAATTAAAAGTTATAACAATTTTAAGTTACAACCATAATTAATACCTTCTTTTTGTTTTTACACTGTGAACTATATTAGCTCTCTTGTTTTTCTCAAGAAGTAATAAAGGTGGAAAACATAAAACAAAGAAAAGTAAAAGATAACAAGATTTTAAAGAAAAATAAGATATGAAATCCAAAGTGGAAAACAATGTCAACAAAATTGAAATAAAAGACAAGACTTTTAGGACACAATTTCTTTCTCTTTTTGGAATTTGTGACTTAATGGAGGAGAAAACCTTGAAAGCACAAAATTTTTTAAACTAAAATTCAAAAAATAGGTAAGTGAAGATAGATACGCTATTATCAGCAACCAATGTTTTGATCCCAAATGATGCGAATCCCGTTTACGGCCAACCTAAGAACCCAAGAACTCAAAGGAATAAGAAATATTGAATTACTAAGAATATGGCTAAGATGAACAAATTGAAACCTAAATGGCAAGAGCAGATTACAGCGAAATAAGGTGCAACCAAAGTTTAAGACATCATTATGTAGTATGAACCATGAAAGTTGGGTTGACATAAATAGGGAAATATACTATTGCTACGGTGCGTTTTTAGGTATCGGAACGTGCTTCAGATTTGATATGTTATATTACTCATTTCGAGGCACAAATTAAAAGTTATAACAATTTTAAGTTACAACCATAATTAATACCTTCTTTTTGTTTTTACACTGTAACTGTATTAGCTCTCCGGTTTTTCTCAAGAAGAAATAAAGGTGCAACACATAAAAAAAAGAAAAGTAAAAGATAATGAGATTTTAAACAAAAATAAGATATGAAATCCAATGTGGAAAACAATGTCAACAAAATTGAAATAAAAGACAAGACTTTGAGGACACAATTTCTTTCTATTTTTGGAATTTGTGACTTAAGAGAGGAGAAAACCTACAAAGCATAAAATTTTTAAATCTAAAATTCAAAAAATAGATAAGTGAAGATAGATACACTATTATCAGCAACCAATGTTATGATCCCAAATGATGTGAATCCCATTTACGCCGAACCTAAGAACCCATGAACTCAAAGGAATAAGAAATATTGAATTACTAAGAATATGGCTAAGATGAACAAATTGAAATCCTAAAGGGCAAGAGCAGATTACAACGAAATAAGGTGAGACCAAAGTTTAAGACATCATTATGTAGTATGAACCATGAAAGTTGGGTTGACATAAATAGGGAAATATACTATTGCTACGGTGCGTTTTTAGGTATAGGAACGAGCTTGAGATTTGATATGTTATAGTACTCATTTCGATTGACAAATTAAAAGTTATAACAATTTTAAGTTACAACCATAATTAATACCTTCTTTTTGTTTTTAAACTGTGAACTGTATTTGCTCTCTTGTTTTTCTCAAGAAGAAATAAAGGTGGAATCCATAAAACAAAGAAAAGTAAAAGATAATGAGATTTTAAACAAAAATAAGATATGAAATCCAAAGTGGAAAACAATGTCAACAAAATTGAAATAAAAGACAAGACTTTGAAGACACAATTTCTTTCTCTTTTTGGAATTTTTGACTTAAGAGAGGAGAAAACCAGCAAAGGACAAATTTTTTTAAATCTAAAATTCAAAAAATAGATATGTAAAGATAGATACCCTATTTTCAACAACCAAGACTATGATCCGAAACGATGCGAATCCCTTTTGCGGACAACCTAAGAACCCTTGAACTCAAAGGAATAAGAAATATTGAATTACTAAGAATATAGCTAAGATGAACAAATTGAAATCCTAAAGGGCAAGAACAGATTACAGCGAAATAAGGAGCGACCAAAGTTTAAGACATCATTATGAACTATGAACCATGAAAGTTGGGTTGACAAAAGTGGGGAAATATACGATTGCTATGGTGCGTTTTTAGGTATCGGAACGAGCTTCAGATTTGATATGTTATAGTACTCATTTCGATGTACAAATTAAAAGTTATAACAATTTTATGTTACAACCATAATAAATACCTTCTTTTTGTTTTTACACTATGAACTGTATTAGCTCTCCAGTTTTTCTCAAGAAGAAATAAAGGTGGAATCCATAAAACAAAGAAAAGTAAAAGATAATGAGATTTTAAACAAAAATAAGATATGAAATCCAAAGTGGAAAACAATGTCAACAAAATTGAAATAAAAGACAAGACTTTGAGGACACAATTTCTTTCTCTTTTTGGAATTTGTGACTTAAGAGAGGAGAAAACCAACAAAGGACAAAAGTTTTTGAATCTGAAATTCAAAAAATAGATATGTGAAGATAGATACCCTATTTTCAACAACCAAGACTATGATCCCAAACGGTGCGAATCCCTTTTACGGACAACCTAAGAACCCATGAACTCAAAGGAATAAGAAATATTGAATTACTAAGAATATGGCTAAGATGAACAAATTGAAATCCTAAAGGGCAAGAGCAGATTACAGCGAAATAAGGTGCGAACAATGTTTAAGACATCATTATGTAGTATGAACCATGAAAGTTGGGTTGACATAAATAGGGAAATATACTATTGCTACGGTGCGTTTTTACGTATCGGAACGTGCTTCAGATTTGATATGTTATAGTACTCATTTCGATGCACAAATTAAATGTTATAACAATTTTAAGTTACAACCATAATTAATACCTTATTTTTGTTTTTACACTGTGATATGTATTAGCTCTCCTGTTTTTCTCAAGAAGAAATAAAGGTGCAACACATAAAACAACGAAAAGTAAAAGATAACGAGATTTTAAACAAAAATAAGATATGAAATCCAAAGTGGAAAACAATGTCAACACAATTGAAATCAAAGACAAGACTTTGAGGACACAATTTCTTTCTATTTTTGGAATTTGTGACTTAAGAGAGGAGAAAACCTTGAAAGCACAAAATTTTTTAAATCTAAAATTCAAAAAATAGATAAGTGAAGATTGATACGCTATTATCAGCAACCAATGTTATGATCCCAAATGATGCGAATCCCGTTTACGGCCAACCTAAGAACCCAAGAACTCAAAGGAATAAGAAATATTGAATTACTAAGAATATGGCTAAGATGAACAAATTGAAATCCTAAAGGGCAAGAGCAGATTACAGCGAAATAAGGTGCGACCAATGTTTAAGACATCATTATGTAGTATGAACCATGAAAGTTGGGTTGACATAAATAGGGAAATATACTATTGCTACGGTGCGTTTATACGTATCGGAACGTGCTTCAGATTTGATATGTTATAGTACTCATTTCGATGCACAAATTAAATGTTATAACAATTTTAAGTTACAACCATAATTAATACCTTCTTTTTGTTATTACACTGTGAACTGTATTAGCTCTCCTGTTTTTCTCAAGAAGAAATAAAGGTGCAACACATAAAACAACGAAAAGTAAAAGATAACGAGATTTTAAACAAAAATAAGATATGAAATCCAAAGTGGAAAACAATGTCAACAAAATTGAAATAAAAGACAAGACTTTGAGGACACAATTTCTTTCTATTTTTGGAATTTGTGACTTAAGAGAGGAGAAAACCTTGAAAGCACAAAATTTTTTAAATCTAAAATTCAAAAAATAGATAAGTGAAGATACATACGCTATTATCAGCAACCAATGTTATGATTCCAAATGATGCGAATCCCGTTTACGGCGAACCTAAGAACCCAAGAACTCAAAGGAATAAGAAATATTGAATTACTAAGAATATGGCTAAGATGAACAAATTTAAATCATAAAAGGCAAGAGCAGATTATAGCGAAATAAGGTGCGACCATAGTTTAAGACATCATTATGTATTATGAACCATGAAAGTTGGGTTGACATAAATAGGGAAATATACAATTGCTACGGTGCGTTTTTAGGTATCGGAACGTGCTTCAGATTTGATATGTTATAGTACTCATTTCGATGCACAAATTAAAAGTTATAACAATTTTAAGTTACAACCATAATTAATACCTTCTTTTTGTTTTTACACTGTGAACTGTATTAGCTCTCCTATTTTTCTCAAGAAGAAATAAAGGTGCAACACATAAAACAAAGAAAAGTAAAAGATAACGAGATTTTAAACAAAAATATGATATGAAATCCAAAGTGGAAAACAATGTCAACAAAATTGAAATAAAAGGCAAGACTTTGAGGACACAATTTCTTTCTCTTTTTGGAATTTGTGACTTAAGAGAGGAGAAAACCCGCAAAGCACAAAATTTTTTAAATCTAAAATTCAAAAAATAGATAAGTGAAGATATATACACTATTATCAGCAACCAATGTTATGATCCCAAATGATGCGAATCCCGTTTACGGCGAACCTAAGAACCCATGAACTCAAAGGAATAAGAAATATTGAATTACTAAGAATATGGCTAAGATGAACAAATTGAAATCCTAAAGGGCAAGAGAATATTACAGCGAAATAAGGTGCGACCAAAGTTTAAGACATCATTATGTAGTATGAACCATGAAAGTTGGGTTGACATAAGTTGGGAAATATACTATTTCTACGGTGCGATTTTAGGTATAGGAACGAGCTTGATATTTGATATGTTATAGTACTCATTTCGATGCATAAATTAAAAGTTATAACAATTTTAAGTTACAACCATAATTAATACCTTCTTTTTGTTTTTACACTGTGAACTATATTAGCTCTCTTGTTTTTCTCAAGAAGTAATAAAGGTGGAAAACATAAAACAAAGAAAAGTAAAAGATAACAAGATTTTAAAGAAAAATAAGATATGAAATCCAAAGTGGAAAACAATGTCAACAAAATTGAAATAAAAGACAAGACTTTTAGGACACAATTTCTTTCTCTTTTTGGAATTTGTGACTTAATGGAGGAGAAAACCTTGAAAGCACAAAATTTTTTAAACTAAAATTCAAAAAATAGGTAAGTGAAGATAGATACGCTATTATCAGCAACCAATGTTTTGATCCCAAATGATGCGAATCCCGTTTACGGCCAACCTAAGAACCCAAGAACTCAAAGGAATAAGAAATATTGAATTACTAAGAATATGGCTAAGATGAACAAATTGAAACCTAAATGGCAAGAGCAGATTACAGCGAAATAAGGTGCAACCAAAGTTTAAGACATCATTATGTAGTATGAACCATGAAAGTTGGGTTGACATAAATAGGGAAATATACTATTGCTACGGTGCGTTTTTAGGTATCGGAACGTGCTTCAGATTTGATATGTTATAGTACTCATTTCGATGCACAAATTAAATGTTATAACAATTTTAAGTTACAACCATAATTAATACCTTCTTTTTGTTATTACACTGTGAACTGTATTAGCTCTCCGGTTTTTCTCAAGAAGAAATAAAGGTGCAACACATAAAAAAAAGAAAAGTAAAAGATAATGAGATTTTAAACAAAAATAAGATATGAAATCCAATGTGGAAAACAATGTCAACAAAATTGAAATAAAAGACAAGACTTTGAGGACACAATTTCTTTCTATTTTTGGAATTTGTGACTTAAGAGAGGAGAAAACCTGCAAAGCATAAAATTTTTTAAATCTAAAATTCAAAAAATAGATAAGTGATGATAGATACACTATTATCAGCAACCAATGTTATGATCCCAAATGATGTGAATCCCATTTACGCCGAACCTAAGAACCCATGAACTCAAAGGAATAAGAAATATTGAATTACTAAGAATATGGCTAAGATGAACAAATTGAAATCCTAAAGGGCAAGAGCAGATTACAGCGAAATAAGGTGAGACCAAAGTTTAAGACATCATTATGTAGTATGAACCATGAAAGTTGGGTTGACATAAATAGGGAAATATACTATTGCTACGGTGCGTTTTTAGGTATAGGAACGAGCTTGAGACTTGATATGTTATAGTACTCATTTCGATTGACAAATTAAAAGTTATAACAATTTTAAGTTACAACCATAATTAATACCTTCTTTTTGTTTTTAAACTGTGAACTGTATTAGCTCTCTTGTTTTTCTCAAGAAGAAATAAAGGTGGAATCCATAAAACAAAGAAAAGCAAAAGATAATGAGATTTTAAACAAAAATAAGATATGAAATCCAAAGTGGAAAACAATGTCAACAAAATTGAAATAAAAGACAAGACTTTGAAGACACAATTTCTTTCTCTTTTTGGAATCTTTGACTTAAGAGAGGAGAAAACCAGCAAAGGACAAATTTTTTTAAATCTAAAATTCAAAAAATAGATATGTAAAGATAGATACCCTATTTTCAACAACCAAGACTATGATCCGAAACGATGCGAATCCCTTTTGCGGACAACCTAAGAACCCTTGAACTCAAAGGAATAAGAAATATTGAATTACTAAGAATATAGCTAAGATGAACAAATTGAAATCCTAAAGGGCAAGAACAGATTACAGCGAAATAAGGAGCGACCAAAGTTTAAGACATCATTATGTACTATGAACCATGAAAGTTGGGTTGACAAAAGTGGGGAAATATACGATTGCTATGGTGCGTTTTTAGGTATCGGAACGAGCTTCAGATTTGATATGTTATAGTACTCATTTCGATGTACAAATTAAAAGTTATAACAATTTTATGTTACAACCATAATAAATACCTTCTTTTTGTTTTTACACTATGAACTGTATTAGCTCTCCAGTTTTTCTCAAGAAGAAATAAAGGTGGAATCCATAAAACAAAGAAAAGTAAAAGATACTGAGATTTTAAACAAAAATAAGATATGAAATCCAAAGTGGAAAACAATGTCAACAAAATTGAAATAAAAGACAAGACTTTGAGGACACAATTTCTTTCTCTTTTTGGAATTTGTGACTTAAGAGAGGAGAAAACCAACAAAGGACAAAAGTTTTTGAATCTGAAATTCAAAAAATAGATATGTGAAGATAGATACCCTATTTTCAACAACCAAGACTATGATCCCAAACGGTGCGAATCCCTTTTAGGGACAACCTAAGAACCCATGAACTCAAAGGAATAAGAAATATTGAATTACTAAGAATATGGCTAAGATGAACAAATTGAAATCCTAAAGGGCAAGAGCAGATTACAGCGAAATAAGGTGCGACCAATGTTTAAGACATCATTATGTAGTATGAACCATGAAAGTTGGGTTGACATAAATAGGGAAATATACTATTGCTACGGTGCGTTTTTACGTATCGGAACATGCTTCAGATTTTATATGTTATAGTACTCATTTCGATGCACAAATTAAATGTTATAACAATTTTAAGTTACAACCATAATTAATACCTTCTTTTTGTTTTTACACTGTGATATGTATTAGCTCTCCTGTTTTTCTCAAGAAGAAATAAAGGTGCAACACATAAAACAACGAAAAGTAAAAGATAACGAGATTTTAAACAAAAATAAGATATGAAATCCAAAGTGGAAAACAATGTCAACAAAATTGAAATAAAAGACAAGACTTTGAGGACACAATTTCTTTCTATTTTTGGAATTTGTGACTTAAGAGAGGAGAAAACCTGCAAAGCATAAAATTTTTTAAATCTAAAATTCAAAAAATAGATAAGTGAAGATAGATACGCTATTATCAGCAACCAATGTTATGATCCCAAATGATGTGAATCCCATTTACGCCGAACCTAAGAACCCATGAACTCAAAGGAATAAGAAATATTGAATTACTAAGAATATGGCTAAGATGAACAAATTGAAATCCTAAAGGGCAAGAGCAGATTACAGCGAAATAAGGTGACACCAAAGTTTAAGACATCATTATGTAGTATGAACCATGAAAGTTGGGTTGACATAAATAGGGAAATATACTATTGCTACGGTGCGTTTTTAGGTATAGGAACGAGCTTGAGATTTGATATGTTATAGTACTCATTTCGATTGACAAATTAAAAGTTATAACAATTTTAAGTTACAACCATAATTAATACCTTCTTTTTGTTTTTAAACTGTGAACTGTATTAGCTCTCTTGTTTTTCTCAAGAAGAAATAAAGGTGGAATCCATAAAACAAAGAAAAGTAAAAGATAATGAGATTTTAAACAAAAATAAGATATGAAATCCAAAGTGGAAAACAATGTCAACAAAATTGAAATAAAAGACAAGACTTTGAAGACACAATTTCTTTCTCTTTTTGGAATTTTTGACTTAAGAGAGGAGAAAACCAGCAAAGGACAAATTTTTTTAAATCTAAAATTCAAAAAATAGATATGTAAAGATAGATACCCTATTTTCAACAACCAAGACTATGATCCGAAACGATGCGAATCCCTTTTGCGGACAACCTAAGAACCCTTGAACTCAAAGGAATAAGAAATATTGAATTACTAAGAATATAGCTAAGATGAACAAATTGAAATCCTAAAGGGCAAGAACAGATTACAGCGAAATAAGGAGCGACCAAAGTTTAAGACATCATTATGTACTATGAACCATGAAAGTTGGGTTGACAAAAGTGGGGAAATATACGATTGCTATGGTGCGTTTTTAGGTATCGGAACGAGCTTCAGATTTGATATGTTATAGTACTCATTTCGATGTACAAATTAAAAGTTATAACAATTTTATGTTACAACCATAATAAATACCTTCTTTTTGTTTTTACACTATGAACTGTATTAGCTCTCCAGTTTTTCTCAAGAAGAAATAAAGGTGGAATCCATAAAACAAAGAAAAGTAAAAGATAATGAGATTTTAAACAAAAATAAGATATGAAATCCAAAGTGGAAAACAATGTCACCAAAATTGAAATAAAAGACAAGACTTGGAGGACACAATTTCTTTCTCTTTTTGGAATTTGTGACTTAAGAGAGGAGAAAACCAACAAAGGACAAAAGTTTTTGAATCTGAAATTCAAAAAATAGATATGTGAAGATAGATACCCTATTTTCAACAACCAAGACTATGATCCCAAACGGTGCGAATCCCTTTTACGGACAACCTAAGAACCCATGAACTCAAAGGAATAAGAAATATTGAATTACTAAGAATATGGCTAAGATGAACAAATTGAAATCCTAAAGGGCAAGAGCAGATTACAGCGAAATAAGGTGCGACCAATGTTTAAGACATCATTATGTAGTATGAACCATGAAAGTTGGGTTGACATAAATAGGGAAATATACTATTGCTACGGTGCGTTTTTACGTATCAGAACGTGCTTCAGATTTGATATGTTATAGTACTCATTTCGATGCACAAATTAAATGTTATAACAATTTTAAGTTACAACCATAATTAATACCTTATTTTTGTTTTTACACTGTGATATGTATTAGCTCTCCTGTTTTTCTCAAGAAGAAATAAAGGTGCAACAAATAAAACAACGAAAAGTAAAAGATAACGAGATTTTAAACAAAAATAAGATATGAAATCCAAAGTGGAAAACAATGTCAACACAATTGAAATAAAAGACAAGACTTTGAGGACACAATTTCTTTCTATTTTTGGAATTTGTGACTTAAGAGAGGAGAAAACCTTGAAAGCACAAAATTTTTTAAATCTAAAATTCAAAAAATAGATAAGTGAAGATTGATACGCTATTATCAGCAACCAATGTTATGATCCCAAATGATGCGAATCCCGTTTACGGCCAACCTAAGAACCCAAGAACTCAAAGGAATAAGAAATATTGAATTACTAAGAATATGGCTAAGATGAACAAATTGAAATCCTAAAGGGCAAGAGCAGATTACAGCGAAATAAGGTGCGACCAATGTTTAAGACATCATTATGTAGTATGAACCATGAAAGTTGGGTTGACATAAATAGGGAAATATACTATTGCTACGGTGCGTTTTTACGTATCGGAACGTGCTTCAGATTTGATATGTTATAGTACTCATTTCGATGCACAAATTAAATGTTATAACAATTTTAAGTTACAACCATAATTAATACCTTCTTTTTGTTATTACACTGTGAACTGTATTAGCTCTCCTGTTTTTCTCAAGAAGAAATAAAGGTGCAACACATAAAACAACGAAAAGTAAAAGATAATGAGATTTTAAACAAAAATAAGATATGAAATCCAAAGTGGAAAACAATGTCAACAAAATTGAAATAAAAGACAAGACTTTGAGGACACAATTTCTTTCTATTTTTGGAATTTGTGACTTAAGAGAGGAGAAAACCTTGAAAGCACAAAATTTTTTAAATCTAAAATTCAAAAAATAGATAAGTGAAGATAGATACGCTATTATCAGCAACCAATGTTATGATTCCAAATGATGCGAATCCCGTTTACGGCGAACCTAAGAACCCAAGAACTCAAAGGAATAAGAAATATTGAATTACTAAGAATATGGCTAAGATGAACAAATTTAAATCATAAAAGGCAAGAGCAGATTATAGCGAAATATGGTGCGACCATAGTTTAAGACATCATTATGTATTATGAACCATGAAAGTTGGGTTGACATAAATAGGGAAATATACAATTGCTACGGTGCGTTTTTAGGTATCGGAACGTGCTTCAGATTTGATATGTTATAGTACTCATTTCGATGCACAAATTAAAAGTTATAACAATTTTAAGTTACAACCATAATTAATACCTTCTTTTTGTTTTTACACTGTGAACTGTATTAGCTCTCCTATTTTTCTCAAGAAGAAATAAAGGTGCAACACATAAAACAAAGAAAAGTAAAAGATAACGAGATTTTAAACAAAAATATGATATGAAATCCAAAGTGGAAAACAATGTCAACAAAATTGAAATAAAAGGCAAGACTTTGAGGACACAATTTCTTTCTCTTTTTGGAATTTGTGACTTAAGAGAGGAAAAAACCTGCAAAGCACAAAATTTTTTAAATCTAAAATTCAAAAAATAGATAAGTGAAGATATATACACTATTATCAGCAACCAATGTTATGATCCCAAATGATGCGAATCCCGTTTACGGCGAACCTAAGAACCCATGAACTCAAAGGAATAAGAAATATTGAATTACTAAGAATATGGCTAAGATGAACAAATTGAAATCCTAAAGGGCAAGAGAATATTACAGCGAAATAAGGTGCGACCAAAGTTTAAGACATCATTATGTAGTATGAACCATGAAAGTTGGGTTGACATAAGTCGGGAAATATACTATTTCTACGGTGCGATTATAGGTATAGGAACGAGCTTGATATTTGATATGTTATAGTACTCATTTCGATGCATAAATTAAAAGTTATAACAATTTTAAGTTACAACCATAATTAATACCTTCTTTTTGTTTTTACACTGTGAACTATATTAGCTCTCTTGTTTTTCTCAAGAAGTAATAAAGGTGGAAAACATAAAACAAAGAAAAGTAAAAGATAACAAGATTTTAAAGAAAAATAAGATATGAAATCCAAAGTGGAAAACAATGTCAACAAAATTGAAATAAAAGACAAGACTTTTAGGACACAATTTCTTTCTCTTTTTGGAATTTGTGACTTAATGGAGGAGAAAACCTTGAAAGCACAAAATTTTTTAAACTAAAATTCAAAAAATAGGTAAGTGAAGATAGATACGCTATTATCAGCAACCAATGTTTTGATCCCAAATGATGCGAATCCCGTTTACGGCCAACCTAAGAACCCAAGAACTCAAAGGAATAAGAAATATTGAATTACTAAGAATATGGCTAAGATGAACAAATTGAAACCTAAATGGCAAGAGCAGATTACAGCGAAATAAGGTGCCACCAAAGTTTAAGACATCATTATGTAGTATGAACCATGAAAGTTGGGTTGACATAAATAGGGAAATATACTATTGCTACGGTGCGTTTTTAGGTATCGGAACGTGCTTCAGATTTGATATGTTATAGTACTCATTTCGATGCACAAATTAAAAGTTATAACAATTTTAAGTTACAACCGTAATTAATACCTTCTTTTTGTTTTTACACTGTAACTGTATTAGCTCTCCGGTTTTTCTCAAGAAGAAATAAAGGTGCAACACATAAAAAAAAGAAAAGTAAAAGATAATGAGATTTTAAACAAAAATAAGATATGAAATCCAATGTGGAAAACTATGTCAACAAAATTGAAATAAAAGACAAGACTTTGAGGACACAATTTCTTTCTATTTTTGGAATTTTTGACTTAAGAGAGGAGAAAACCTGCAAAGCATAAAATTTTTTAAATCTAAAATTCAAAAAATAGATAAGTGAAGATAGATACACTATTATCAGCAACCAATGTTATTATCCCAAATGATGTGAATCCCATTTACGCCGAACCTAAGAACCCATGAACTCAAAGGAATAAGAAATATTGAATTACTAAGAATATGGCTAAGATGAACAAATTGAAATCCTAAAGGGCAAGAGCAGATTACAGCGAAATAAGGTGAGACCAAAGTTTAAGACATCATTATGTAGTATGAACCATGAAAGTTGGGTTGACATAAATAGGGAAATATACTATTGCTACGGTGCGTTTTTAGGTATAGGAACGAGCTTGAGACTTGATATGTTATAGTACTCATTTCGATTGACAAATTAAAAGTTATAACAATTTTAAGTTACAACCATAATTAATACCTTCTTTTTGTTTTTAAACTGTGAACTGTATTAGCTCTCTTGTTTTTCTCAAGAAGAAATAAAGGTGGAATCCATAAAACAAAGAAAAGCAAAAGATAATGAGATTTTAAACAAAAATAAGATATGAAATCCAAAGTGGAAAACAATGTCAACAAAATTGAAATAAAAGACAAGACTTTGAAGACACAATTTCTTTCTCTTTTTGGAAATTTTGACTTAAGAGAGGAGAAAACCAGCAAAGGACAAATTTTTTTAAATCTAAAATTCAAAAAATAGATATGTAAAGATAGATACCCTATTTTCAACAACCAAGACTATGATACGAAACGATGCGAATCCCTTTTGCGGACAACCTAAGAACCCTTGAACTCAAAGGAATAAGAAATATTGAATTACTAAGAATATAGCTAAGATGAACAAATTGAAATCCTAAAGGGCAAGAACAGATTACAGCGAAATAAGGAGCGACCAAAGTTTAAGACATCATTATGTACTATGAACCATGAAAGTTGGGTTGACAAAAGTGGGGAAATATACGATTGCTATGGTGCGTTTTTAGGTATCGGAACGAGCTTCAGATTTGATATGTTATAGTACTCATTTCGATGTACAAATTAAAAGTTATAACAAGTTTATGTTACAACCATAATAAATACCTTCTTTTTGTTTTTACACTATGAACTGTATTAGCTCTCCAGTTTTTCTCAAGAAGAAATAAAGGTGGAATCCATAAAACAAAGAAAAGTAAAAGATACTGAGATTTTAAACAAAAATAAGATATGAAATCCAAAGTGGAAAACAATGTCAACAAAATTGAAATAAAAGACAAGACTTTGAGGACACAATTTCTTTCTCTTTTTGGAATTTGTGACTTAAGAGAGGAGAAAACCAACAAAGGACAAAAGTTTTTGAATCTGAAATTCAAAAAATAGATATGTGAAGATAGATACCCTATTTTCAACAACCAAGACTATGATCCCAAACGGTGCGAATCCCTTTTACGGACAACCTAAGAACCCATGAACTCAAAGGAATAAGAAATATTGAATTACTAAGAATATGGCTAAGATGAACAAATTGAAATCCTAAAGGGCAAGAGCAGATTACAGCGAAATAAGGTGCGACCAATGTTTAAGACATCATTATGTAGTATGAACCATGAAAGTTGGGTTGACATAAATAGGGAAATATACTATTGCTACGGTGCGTTTTTACGTATCGGAACGTGCTTCAGATTTGATATGTTATAGTACTCATTTCGATGCACAAATTAAATGTTATAACAATTTTAAGTTACAACCATAATTAATACCTTATTTTTGTTTTTACACAGTGATATGTATTAGCTCTCCTGTTTTTCTCAAGAAGAAATAAAGGTGCAACACATAAAACAACGAAAAGTAAAAGATAACGAGATTTTAAACAAAAATAAGATATGAAATCCAAAGTGGAAAACAATGTCAACACAATTGAAATAAAAGACAAGACTTTGAGGACACAATTTCTTTCTATTTTTGGAATTTGTGACTTAAGAGAGGAGAAAACCTTGAAAGCACAAAATTTTTTAAATCTAAAATTCAAAAAATAGATAAGTGAAGATTGATACGCTATTATCAGCAACCAATGTTATGATCCCAAATGATGCGAATCCCGTTTACGGCCAACCTAAGAACCCAAGAACTCAAAGGAATAAGAAATATTGAATTACTAAGAATATGGCTAAGATGAACAAATTGAAATCCTAAAGGGCAAGAGCAGATTACAGCGAAATAAGGTGCGACCAATGTTTAAGACATCATTATGTAGTATGAACCATGAAAGTTGGGTTGACATAAATAGGGAAATATACTATTGCTACGGTGCGTTTTTACGTATCGGAACGTGCTTCAGATTTGATATGTTATAGTACTCATTTCGATGCACAAATTAAATGTTATAACAATTTTAAGTTACAACCATAATTAATACCTTCTTTTTGTTATTACACTGTGAACTGTATTAGCTCTCCTGTTTTTCTCAAGAAGAAATAAAGGTGCAACACATAAAACAACGAAAAGTAAAAGATAACGAGATTTTAAACAAAAATAAGATATGAAATCCAAAGTGGAAAACAATGTCAACAAAATTGAAATAAAAGACAAGACTTTGAGGACACAATTTCTTTCTATTTTTGGAATTTGTGACTTAAGAGAGGAGAAAACCTTGAAAGCACAAAATTTTTTAAATCTAAAATTCAAAAAATAGATAAGTGAAGATAGATACGCTATTATCAGCAACCAATGTTATGATTCCAAATGATGCGAATCCCGTTTACGGCGAACCTAAGAACCCAAGAACTCAAAGGAATAAGAAATATTGAATTACTAAGAATATGGCTAAGATGAACAAATTTAAATCATAAAAGGCAAGAGCAGATTATAGCGAAATAAGGTGCGACCATAGTTTAAGACATCATTATGTATTATGAACCATGAAAGTTGGGTTGACATAAATAGGGAAATATACAATTGCTACGGTGCGTTTTTAGGTATCGGAACGTGCTTCAGATTTGATATGTTATAGTACTCATTTCGATGCACAAATTAAAAGTTATAACAATTTTAAGTTACAACCATAATTAATACCTTCTTTTTGTTTTTACACTGTGAACTGTATTAGCTCTCCTATTTTTCTCAAGAAGAAATAAAGGTGCAACACATAAAACAAAGAAAAGTAAAAGATAACGAGATTTTAAACAAAAATATGATATGAAATCCAAAGTGGAAAACAATGTCAACAAAATTGAAATAAAAGGCAAGACTTTGAGGACACAATTTCTTTCTCTTTTTGGAATTTGTGACTTAAGAGAGGAAAAAACCTGCAAAGCACAAAATTTTTTAAATCTAAAATTCAAAAAATAGATAAGTGAAGATATATACACTATTATCAGCAACCAATGTTATGATCCCAAATGATGCGAATCCCGTTTACGGCGAACCTAAGAACCCATGAACTCAAAGGAATAAGAAATATTGAATTACTAAGAATATGGCTAAGATGAACAAATTGAAATCCTAAAGGGCAAGAGAATATTACAGCGAAATAAGGTGCGACCAAAGTTTAAGACATCATTATGTAGTATGAACCATGAAAGTTGGGTTGACATAAGTCGGGAAATATACTATTTCTACGGTGCGATTATAGGTATAGGAACGAGCTTGATATTTGATATGTTATAGTACTCATTTCGATGCATAAATTAAAAGTTATAACAATTTTAAGTTACAACCATAATTAATACCTTCTTTTTGTTTTTACACTGTGAACTATATTAGCTCTCTTGTTTTTCTCAAGAAGTAATAAAGGTGGAAAACATAAAACAAAGAAAACTAAAAGATAACAAGATTTTAAAGAAAAATAAGATATGAAATCCAAAGTGGAAAACAATGTCAACAAAATTGAAATAAAAGACAAGACTTTTAGGACACAATTTCTTTCTCTTTTTGGAATTTGTGACTTAATGGAGGAGAAAACCTTGAAAGCACAAAATTTTTTAAACTAAAATTCAAAAAATAGGTAAGTGAAGATAGATACGCTATTATCAGCAACCAATGTTTTCATCCCAAATGATGTGAATCCCGTTTACGGCCAACCTAAGAACCCAAGAACTCAAAGGAATAAGAAATATTGAATTACTAAGAATATGGCTAAGATGAACAAATTGAAACCTAAATGGCAAGAGCAGATTACAGCGAAATAAGGTGCCACCAAAGTTTAAGACATCATTATGTAGTATGAACCATGAAAGTTGGGTTGACATAAATAGGGAAATATACTATTGCTACGGTGCGTTTTTAGGTATCGGAACGTGCTTCAGATTTGATATGTTATAGTACTCATTTCGATGCACAAATTAAAAGTTATAACAATTTTAAGTTACAACCATAATTAATACCTTCTTTTTGTTTTTACACTGTAACTGTATTAGCTCTCCGGTTTTTCTCAAGAAGAAATAAAGGTGCAACACATAAAAAAAAGAAAAGTAAAAGATAATGAGATTTTAAACAAAAATAAGATATGAAATCCAATGTGGAAAACAATGTCAACAAAATTGAAATAAAAGACAAGACTTTGAGGACACAATTTCTTTCTATTTTTGGAATTTGTGACTTAAGAGAGGAGAAAACCTACAAAGCATAAAATTTTTTAAATCTAAAATTCAAAAAATAGATAAGTGAAGATAGATACACTATTATCAGCAACCAATGTTATGATCCCAAATGATGTGAATCCCATTTACGCCGAACCTAAGAACCCATGAACTCAAAGGAATAAGAAATATTGAATTACTAAGAATATGGCTAAGATGAACAAATTGAAATCCTAAAGGGCAAGAGCAGATTACAGCGAAATAAGGTGAGACCAAAGTTTAAGACATCATTATGTAGTATGAACCAGGAAAGTTGGGTTGACATAAATAGGGAAATATACTATTGCTACGGTGCGTTTTTAGGTATAGGAACGAGCTTGAGACTTGATATGTTATAGTACTCATTTCGATTGACAAATTAAAAGTTATAACAATTTTAAGTTACAACCATAATTAATACCTTCTTTTTGTTTTTAAACTGTGAACTGTATTAGCTCTCTTGTTTTTCTCAAGAAGAAATAAAGGTGGAATCCATAAAACAAAGAAAAGCAAAAGATAATGAGATTTTAAACAAAAATAAGATATGAAATCCAAAGTGGAAAACAATGTCAACAAAATTGAAATAAAAGACAAGACTTTGAAGACACAATTTCTTTCTCTTTTTGGAATTTTTGACTTAAGAGAGGAGAAAACCAGCAAAGGACAAATTTTTTTAAATCTAAAATTCAAAAAATAGATATGTAAAGATAGATACCCTATTTTCAACAACCAAGACTATGATACGAAACGATGCGAATCCCTTTTGCGGACAACCTAAGAACCCTTGAACTCAAAGGAATAAGAAATATTGAATTACTAAGAATATAGCTAAGATGAACAAATTGAAATCCTAAAGGGCAAGAACAGATTACAGCGAAATAAGGAGCGACCAAAGTTTAAGACATCATTATGTACTATGAACCATGAAAGTTGGGTTGACAAAAGTGGGGAAATATACGATTGCTATGGTGCGTTTTTAGGTATCGGAACGAGCTTCAGATTTGATATGTTATAGTACTCATTTCGATGCACAAATTAAAAGTTATAACAATTTTATGTTACAACCATAATAAATACCTTCTTTTTGTTTTTACACTATGAACTGTATTAGCTCTCCAGTTTTTCTCAAGAAGAAATAAAGGTGGAATCCATAAAACAAAGAAAAGTAAAAGATACTGAGATTTTAAACAAAAATAAGATATGAAATCCAAAGTGGAAAACAATGTCAACAAAATTGAAATAAAAGACAAGACTTTGAGGACACAATTTCTTTCTCTTTTTGGAATTTGTGACTTAAGAGAGGAGAAAACCAACAAAGGACAAAAGTTTTTGAATCTGAAATTCAAAAAATAGATATGTGAAGATAGATACCCTATTTTCAACAACCAAGACTATGATCCCAAACGGTGCGAATCCCTTTTACGGACAACCTAAGAACCCATGAACTCAAAGGAATAAGAAATATTGAATTACTAAGAATATGGCTAAGATGAACAAATTGAAATCCTAAAGGGCAAGAGCAGATTACAGCGAAATAAGGTGAGACCAAAGTTTAAGACATCATTATGTAGTATGAACCATGAAAGTTGGGTTGACATAAATAGGGAAATATACTATTGCTACGGTGCGTTTTTAGGTATAGGAACGAGCTTGAGACTTGATATGTTATAGTACTCATTTCGATTGACAAATTAAAAGTTATAACAATTTTAAGTTACAACCATAATTAATACCTTCTTTTTGTTTTTAAACTGTGAACTGTATTAGCTCTCTTGTTTTTCTCAAGAAGAAATAAAGGTGGAATCCATAAAACAAAGAAAAGCAAAAGATAATGAGATTTTAAACAAAAATAAGATATGAAATCCAAAGTGGAAAACAATGTCAACAAAATTGAAATAAAAGACAAGACTTTGAAGACACAATTTCTTTCTCTTTTTGGAATTTTTGACTTAAGAGAGGAGAAAACCAGCAAAGGACAAATTTTTTTAAATCTAAAATTCAAAAAATAGATATGTAAAGATAGATACCCTATTTTCAACAACCAAGACTATGATACGAAACGATGCGAATCCCTTTTGCGGACAACCTAAGAACCCTTGAACTCAAAGGAATAAGAAATATTGAATTACTAAGAATATGGCTAAGATGAACAAATTGAAACCTAAAGGGCAAGAGCAGATTACAGCGAAATAAGGTGCCACCAAAGTTTAAGACATCATTATGTAGTATGAACCATGAAAGTTGGGTTGACATAAATAGGGAAATATACTATTGCTACGGTGCGTTTTTAGTTATCGGAACGTGCTTCAGATTTGATATGTTATAGTACTCATTTCGATGCACAAATTAAAAGTTATAACAATTTTAAGTTACAACCATAATTAATACCTTCTTTTTGTTTTTACACTGTAAACTGTATTAGCTCTCCTGTTTTTCTCAAGAAGAAATAAAGGTGCAACACATAAAAAAAAGAAAAGTAAAAGATAATGAGATTTTAAACAAAAATAAGATATGAAATCCAATGTGGAAAACTATGTCAACAAAATTGAAATAAAAGACAAGACTTTGAGGACACAATTTCTTTCTATTTTTGGAATTTGTGACTTAAGAGAGGAGAAAACCTTGAAAGCACAAAATTTTTTAAATCTAAAATTCAAAAAATAGATAAGTGAAGATTGATACGCTATTATCAGCAACCAATGTTATGATCCCAAATGATGCGAATCCCGTTTACGGCCAACCTAAGAACCCAAGAACTCAAAGGAATAAGAAATATTGAATTACTAAGAATATGGCTAAGATGAACAAATTGAAATCCTAAAGGGCAAGAGCAGATTACAGCGAAATAAGGTGCGACCAATGTTTAAGACATCATTATGTAGTATGAACCATGAAAGTTGGGTTGACATAAATAGGGAAATATACTACTGCTACGGTGCGTTTTTACGTATCGGAACGTGCTTCAGATTTGATATGTTATAGTACTCATTTCGATGCACAAATTAAATGTTATAACAATTTTAAGTTACAACCATAATTAATACCTTCTTTTTGTTATTACACTGTGAACTGTATTAGCTCTCCTGTTTTTCTCAAGAAGAAATAAAGGTGCAACACATAAAACAACGAAAAGTAAAAGATAACGAGATTTTAAACAAAAATAAGATATGAAATCCAAAGTGGAAAACAATGTCAACAAAATTGAAATAAAAGACAAGACTTTGAGGACACAATTTCTTTCTATTTTTGGAATTTGTGACTTAAGAGAGCAGAAAACCTTGAAAGCACAAAATTTTTTAAATCTAAAATTCAAAAAATAGATAAGTGAAGATAGATACGCTATTATCAGCAACCAATGTTATTATCCCAAATGATGCGATTCCCGTTTACGGCCAACCTAAGAACCCAAGATCTCAAAGGAATAAGAAATATTGAATTACTAAGAATATGGCTAAGATGAACAAATTGAAATCCTAAAGGGCAAGAGCAGATTACAGCGAAATAAGGTGTGACCAAAGTTTAAGACATCATTATGTAGTATGAACCATGAAAGTTGGGTTGACATAAATAGGGAAATATACTATTGCTACGGTGCGTTTTTAGGTATAGGAACGAGCTTGAGATTTGATATGTTATAGTACTCATTTCGATTGACAAATTAAAAGTTATAACAATTTTATGTTACAACCATAATAAATACCTTCTTTTTGTTTTTACACTATGAACTGTATTAGCTCTCCAGTTTTTCTCAAGAAGAAATAAAGGTGGAATCCATAAAACAAAGAAAAGTAAAAGATACTGAGATTTTAAACAAAAATAAGATATGAAATCCAAAGTGGAAAACAATGTCAACACAATTGAAATAAAAGACAAGACTTTGAGGACACAATTTCTTTCTATTTTTGGAATTTGTGACTTAAGAGAGGAGAAAACCTTGAAAGCACAAAATTTTTTAAATCTAAAATTCAAAAAATAGATAAGTGAAGATAGATACGCCATTATCAGCAACCAATGTTATGATTCCAAATGATGCGAATCCCGTTTACGGCGAACCTAAGAACCCAAGAACTCAAAGGAATAAGAAATATTGAATTACTAAGAATATGGCTAAGATGAACAAATTTAAATCATAAAAGGCAAGAGCAGATTATAGCGAAATAAGGTGCGACCATAGTTTAAGACATCATTATGTATTATGAACCATGAAAGTTGGGTTGACATAAATAGGGAAATATACAATTGCTACGGTGCGTTTTTAGGTATCGGAACGTGCTTCAGATTTGATATGTTATAGTACTCATTTCGATGCACAAATTAAAAGTTATAACAATTTTAAGTTACAACCATAATTAATACCTTCTTTTTGTTTTTACACTGTGAACTGTATTAGCTCTCCTATTTTTCTCAAGAAGAAATAAAGGTGCAACACATAAAACAAAGAAAAGTAAAAGATAACGAGATTTTAAACAAAAATATGATATGAAATCCAAAGTGGAAAACAATGTCAACAAAATTGAAATAAAAGGCAAGACTTTGAGGACACAATTTCTTTCTCTTTTTGGAATTTGTGATTTAAGAGAGGAAAAAACCTGCAAAGCACAAAATTTTTTAAATCTAAAATTCAAAAAATAGATAAGTGAAGATATATACACTATTATCAGCAACCAATGTTATGATCCCAAATGATGCGAATCCCGTTTACGGCGAACCTAAGAACCCATGAACTCAAAGGAATAAGAAATATTGAATTACTAAGAATATGGCTAAGATGAACAAATTGAAATCCTAAAGGGCAAGAGAATATTACAGCGAAATAAGGTGCGACCAAAGTTTAAGACATCATTATGTAGTATGAACCATGAAAGTTGGGTTGACATAAGTCGGGAAATATACTATTTCTACGGTGCGATTATAGGTATAGGAACGAGCTTGATATTTGATATGTTATAGTACTCATTTCGATGCATAAATTAAAAGTTATAACAATTTTAAGTTACAACCATAATTAATACCTTCTTTTTGTTTTTACACTGTGAACTATATTAGCTCTCTTGTTTTTCTCAAGAAGTAATAAAGGTGGAAAACATAAAACAAAGAAAAGTAAAAGATAACAAGATTTTAAAGAAAAATAAGATATGAAATCCAAAGTGGAAAACAATGTCAACAAAATTGAAATAAAAGACAAGACTTTTAGGACACAATTTCTTTCTCTTTTTGGAATTTGTGACTTAATGGAGGAGAAAACCTTGAAAGCACAAAATTTTTTAAACTAAAATTCAAAAAATAGGTAAGTGAAGATAGATACGCTATTATCAGCAACCAATGTTTTGATCCCAAATGATGCGAATCCCGTTTACGGCCAACCTAAGAACCCAAGAACTCAAAGGAATAAGAAATATTGAATTACTAAGAATATGGCTAAGATGAACAAATTGAAACCTAAATGGCAAGAGCAGATTACAGCGAAATAAGGTGCCACCAAAGTTTAAGACATCATTATGTAGTATGAACCATGAAAGTTGGGTTGACATAAATATGGAAATATACTATTGCTACGGTGCGTTTTTAGGTATCGGAACGTGCTTCAGATTTGATATGTTATAGTACTCATTTCGATGCACAAATTAAAAGTTATAACAATTTTAAGTTACAACCATAATTAATACCTTCTTTTTGTTTTTACACTGTAACTGTATTAGCTCTCCGGTTTTTCTCAAGAAGAAATAAAGGTGCAACACATAAAAAAAAGAAAAGTAAAAGATAATGAGATTTTAAACAAAAATAAGATATGAAATCCAATGTGGAAAACAATGTCAACAAAATTGAAATAAAAGACAAGACTTTGAGGACACAATTTCTTTCTATTTTTGGAATTTGTGACTTAAGAGAGGAGAAAACCTACAAAGCATAAAAGTTTTTAAATCTAAAATTCAAAAAATAGATAAGTGAAGATAGATACACTATTATCAGCAACCAATGTTATGATCCCAAATGATGTGAATCCCATTTACGCCGAACCTAAGAACCCATGAACTCAAAGGAATAAGAAATATTCAATTACTAAGAATATGGCTAAGATGAACAAATTGAAATCCTAAAGGGCAAGAGCAGATTACAGCGAAATAAGGTGAGACCAAAGTTTAAGACATCATTATGTAGTATGAACCATGAAAGTTGGGTTGACATAAATAGGGAAATATACTATTGCTACGGTGCGTTTTTAGGTATAGGAACGAGCTTGAGACTTGATATGTTATAGTACTCATTTCGATTGACAAATTAAAAGTTATAACAATTTTAAGTTACAACCATAATTAATACCTTCTTTTTGTTTTTAAACTGTGAACTGTATTAGCTCTCTTGTTTTTCTCAAGAAGAAATAAAGGTGGAATCCATAAAACAAAGAAAAGCAAAAGATAATGAGATTTTAAACAAAAATAAGATATGAAATCCAAAGTGGAAAACAATGTCAACAAAATTGAAATAAAAGACAAGACTTTGAAGACACAATTTCTTTCTCTTTTTGGAATTTTTGACTTAAGAGAGGAGAAAACCAGCAAAGGACAAATTTTTTTAAATCTAAAATTCAAAAAATAGATATGTAAAGATAGATACCCTATTTTCAACAACCAAGACTATGATACGAAACGATGCGAATCCCTTTTGCGGACAACCTAAGAACCCTTGAACTCAAAGGAATAAGAAATATTGAATTACTAAGAATATAGCTAAGATGAACAAATTGAAATCCTAAAGGGCAAGAACAGATTACAGCGAAATAAGGAGCGACCAAAGTTTAAGACATCATTATGTACTATGAACCATGAAAGTTGGGTTGACAAAAGTGGGGAAATATACGATTGCTATGGTGCGTTTTTAGGTATCGGAACGAGCTTCAGATTTGATATGTTATAGTACTCATTTCGATGTACAAATTAAAAGTTATAACAAGTTTATGTTACAACCATAATAAATACCTTCTTTTTGTTTTTACACTATGAACTTTATTAGCTCTCCAGTTTTTCTCAAGAAGAAATAAAGGTGGAATCCATAAAACAAAGAAAAGTAAAAGATACTGAGATTTTAAACAAAAATAAGATATGAAATCCAAAGTGGAAAACAATGTCAACAAAATTGAAATAAAAGACAAGACTTTGAGGACACAATTTCTTTCTCTTTTTGGAATTTGTGACTTAAGAGAGGAGAAAACCAACAAAGGACAAAAGTTTTTGAATCTGAAATTCAAAAAATAGATATGTGAAGATAGATACCCTATTTTCAACAACCAAGACTATGATCCCAAACGGTGCGAATCCCTTTTACGGACAACCTAAGAACCCATGAACTCAAAGGAATAAGAAATATTGAATTACTAAGAATATGGCTAAGATGAACAAATTGAAATCCTAAAGGGCAAGAGCAGATTACAGCGAAATAAGGTGCGACCAATGTTTAAGACATCATTATGTAGTATGAACCATGAAAGTTGGGTTGACATAAATAGGGAAATATACTATTGCTACGGTGCGTTTTTACGTATCGGAACGTGCTTCAGATTTTATATGTTATAGTACTCATTTCGATGCACAAATTAAATGTTATAACAATTTTAAGTTACAACCATAATTAATACCTTCTTTTTGTTTTTACACTGTGATATGTATTAGCTCTCCTGTTTTTCTCAAGAAGAAATAAAGGTGCAACACATAAAACAACGAAAAGTAAAAGATAACGAGATTTTAAACAAAAATAAGATATGAAATCCAAAGTGGAAAACAATGTCAACAAAATTGAAATAAAAGACAAGACTTTGAGGACACAATTTCTTTCTATTTTTGGAATTTGTGACTTAAGAGAGGAGAAAACCTTGAAAGCACAAAATTTTTTAAATCTAAAATTCAAAAAATAGATAAGTGAAGATTGATACGCTATTATCAGCAACCAATGTTATGATCCCAAATGATGCGAATCCCGTTTACGGCCAACCTAAGAACCCAAGAACTCAAAGGAATAAGAAATATTGAATTACTAAGAATATGGCTAAGATGAACAAATTTAAATCATAAAAGGCAAGAGCAGATTATAGCGAAATAAGGTGCGACCATAGTTTAAGACATCATTATGTATTATGAACCATGAAAGTTGCGTTGACATAAATAGGGAAATATACAATTGCTACGGTGCATTTTTAGGTATCGGAACGTGCTTCAGATTTGATATGTTATAGTACTCATTTCGATGCACAAATTAAAAGTTATAACAATTTTAAGTTACAACCATAATTAATACCTTCTTTTTGTTTTTACACTGTGAACTGTATTAGCTCTCCTATTTTTCTCAAGAAGAAATAAAGGTGCAACACATAAAACAAAGAAAAGTAAAAGATAACGAGATTTTAAACAAAAATATGATATGAAATCCAAAGTGGAAAACAATGTCAACAAAATTGAAATAAAAGGCAAGACTTTGAGGACACAATTTCTTTCTCTTTTTGGAATTTGTGACTTAAGAGAGGAGAAAACCTGCAAAGCACAAAATTTTTTAAATCTAAAATTCAAATAATAGATAAGTGAAGATATATACACTATTATCAGCAACCAATGTTATGATCCCAAATGATGCGAATCCCGTTTACGGCGAACCTAAGAACCCATGAACTCAAAGGAATAAGAAATATTGAATTACTAAGAATATGGCTAAGATGAACAAATTGAAATCCTAAAGGGCAAGAGAATATTACAGCGAAATAAGGTGCGACCAAAGTTTAAGACATCATTATGTAGTATGAACCATGAAAGTTGGGTTGACATAAGTCGGGAAATATACTATTTCTACGGTGCGATTTTAGGTATAGGAACGAGCTTGATATTTGATATGTTATAGTACTCATTTCGATGCATAAATTAAAAGTTATAACAATTTTAAGTTACAACCATAATTAATACCTTCTTTTTGTTTTTACAATGTGAACTATATTAGCTCTCTTGTTTTTCTCAAGAAGTAATAAAGGTGGAAAACATAAAACAAAGAAAAGTAAAAGATAACAAGATTTTAAAGAAAAATAAGATATGAAATCCAAAGTGGAAAACAATGTCAACAAAATTGAAATAAAAGACAAGACTTTTAGGATACAATTTCTTTCTCTTTTTTGAATTTGTGACTTAAGGGAGGAGAAAACCTTGAAAGCACAAAATTTTTTAAACTAAAATTCAAAAAATAGGTAAGTGAAGATAGATACGCTATTATCAGCAACCAATGTTTTGATCCCAAATGATGCGAATCCCGTTTACGGCCAACCTAAGAACCCAAGAACTCAAAGGAATAAGAAATATTGAATTACTAAGAATATGGCTAAGATGAACAAATTGAAACCTAAAGGGCAAGAGCAGATTACAGCGAAATAAGGTGCCACCAAAGTTTAAGACATCATTATGTAGTATGAACCATGAAAGTTGGGTTGACATAAATAGGGAAATATACTATTGCTACGGTGCGTTTTTAGTTATCGGAACGTGCTTCAGATTTGATATGTTATAGTACTCATTTCGATGCACAAATTAAAAGTTATAACAATTTTAAGTTACAACCATAATTAATACCTTCTTTTTGTTTTTACACTGTAAACTGTATTAGCTCTCCTGTTTTTCTCAAGAAGAAATAAAGGTGCAACACATAAAAAAAAGAAAAGTAAAAGATAATGAGATTTTAAACAAAAATAAGATATGAAATCCAATGTGGAAAACAATGTCAACAAAATTGAAATAAAAGACAAGACTTTGAGGACACAATTTCTTTCTATTTTTGGAATTTGTGACTTAAGAGAGGAGAAAACCTGCAAAGCATAAATTTTTTTAAATCTAAAATTCAAAAAATAGATAAGTGAAGATAGATACACTATTATCAGCAACCAATGTTATGATCCCAAATGATGTGAATCCCGTTTACGCAGAACCTAAGAACCCATGAACTCAAAGGAATAAGAAATATTGAATTACTAAGAATATGGCTAAGATGAACAAATTGAAATCCTAAAGGGCAAGAGCAGATTACAGTGAAATAAGGTGAGACCAAAGTTTAAGACATCATTATGTAGTATGAACCATGAAAGTTGGGCTGACATAAATAGGGAAATATACTATTGCTACGGTGCGTTTTTAGGTATAGGAACGAGCTTGAGATTTGATATGTTATAGTACTCATTTCGATTGACAAATTAAAAGTTATAACAATTTTAAGTTACAACCATAATTAATACCTTCTTTTTGTTTTTAAACTGTGAACTGTATTAGCTCTCTTGTTTTCCTCAAGAAGAAATAAAGGTGGAATCCATAAAACAAAGAAAAGTAAAAGATAATGAGATTTTAAACAAAAATAAGATATGAAATCCAAAGTGGAAAACAATGTCAACAAAATTGAAATAAAAGACAAGACTTTGAAGACACAATTTCTTTCTCTTTTTGGAATTTTTGACTTAAGAGAGGAGAAAACCAGCAAAGGACAAAATTTTTTAAATCAAAAATTCAAAAAATAGATATGTAAAGATAGATACCCTATTTTAAACAACCAAGACTATGATCCGAAACGATGCGAATCCCTTTTGCGGACAACCTAAGAACCCTTGAACTCAAAGGAATAAGAAATATTGAATTACTAAGAATATAGCTAAGATGAACAAATTGAAATCCTAAAGGGCAAGAACAGATTACAGCGAAATAAGGAGCGACCAAAGTTTAAGACATCATTATGTACTATGAACCATGAAAGTTGGGTTGACAAAACTGGGGAAATATACGATTGCTATGGTGCGTTTTTAGGTATCGGAACGAGCTTCAGATTTGATATGTTATAGTACTCATTTCGATGTACAAATTAAAAGTTATAACAATTTTATGTTACAACCATAATAAATACCTTCTTTTTGTTTTTACACTATGAACTGTATTAGTTCTCCAGTTTTTCTCAAGAAGAAATAAAGATGCAACACATAAAACAAAGAAAAGTAAAAGATAACGAGATTTTAAACAAAAATAAGATATGAAATCCAAAGTGGAAAACAATGTCAACAAAATTGAAATAAAAGACAAGACTTTGAGGACACAATTTCTTTCTATTTTTGGAATTTGTGACTTAAGAGAGGAGAAAACCTGCAAAGCAATAAATTTTTTAAATCTAAAATTCAAAAAATAGATAAGTGAAGATAGATACGCTATTATCAGCAACCAATGTTATGATCCCAAATGATGCGAATCCCGTTTACCGCCAACCTAAGAACCCATGAACTCAAAGGAATAAGAAATATTGAATTACTAAGAATATGGCTAAGATGAACAAATTGAAATCCTAAAGGGCAAGAGCAGATTACAGCGAAATATGGTGCGACCAAAGTTTAAGACATCATTATGTAGTATGAACCATGAAAGTTGGGTTGACATAAGTAGGGAAATATACTATTGCTACGGTGCGTTTTTAGGTATAGGAACAAGCTTCAGATTTGATATGTTATAGTACTCATTTCGATTGACAAATTAAAAGTTATAACAATTTTAAGTTACAACCATAATTAATACCTTCTTTTTGTTTTTAAACTGTGAACTGTATTAGCTCTCTTCTTTTTCTCAAGAAGAAATAAAGGTGGAATCCATAAAACAAAGAAAAGTAAAAGATAATGAGATTTTAAACAAAAATAAGATATGAAATCCAAAGTGGAAAACAATGTCAACAAAATTGAAATAAAAGACAAGACTTTGAGGACACAATTTCTTTCTCTTTTTGGAATTTGTGACTTAAGAGAGGAGAAAACCAGTAAAGGACAAAATTTTTTAAATCTAAAATTCAAAAAATAGATATGTAAAGATAGATACCCTATTTTCAACAACCAAGACTATGATCCCAAACGATGCGAATCCCTTTTGCGGACAACCTAAGAACCCTTGAACTCAAAGGAATAAGAAATATTGAATTACTAAGAATATAGCTAAGATGAACAAATTGAAATCCTAAAGGGCAAGAACAGATTACAGCGAAATAAGGAGCGACCAAAGTTTAAGACAACATTATGTACTATGAACCATGAAAGTTGGGTTGACAAAAGTGGGGAAATATACAATTGCTACGGTGCGTTTTTAGGTATCGGAACGAGCTTCAGATTTGATATGTTATAGTACTCATTTCGATGGACAAATTAAAAGTTATAACAATTTTAAGTTACAACCATAATTAATACCTTCTTTTTGTTTTTACACTGTGAACTGTATTAGCTCTCTTGTTTTTCTCAAGAAGAAATAAAGGTGGAATCCATAAAACAAAGAAAAGTAAAAGATAATGAGATTTTAAACAAAAATAAGATATGAAATCCAAAGTGGAAAACAATGTCAACAAAATTGAAATAAAAGACAAGACTTTGAGGACACAATTTCTTTCTCTTTTTGGAATTTGTGACTTAAGAGAGGAGAAAACCAACAAAGGACAAAAGTTTTTGAATCTGAAATTCAAAAAATAGATATGTGAAGATAGATACCCTATTTTCAACAACCAAGACTATGATCCCAAACGATGCGAATCCCTTTTGCGGACAACCTAAGAACCCATGAACTCAAAGGAATAAGAAATATTGAATTACTAAGAATATGGCTAAGATGAACAAATTGAAATCCTAAAGGGCAAGAGCAGATTACAGCGAAATAAGGTGCGACCAATGTTTAAGACATCATTATGTAGTATGAACCATGAAAGTTGGGTTGACATAAATAGGGAAATATACTATTGCTACGGTGCGTTTTTACGTATCGGAACGTGCTTCAGATTTGATATGTTATAGTACTCATTTCGATGCACAAATTAAATGTTATAACAATTTTAAGTTACAACCATAATTAATACCTTCTTTTTGTTTTTACACTGTGATATGTATTAGCTCTCCTGTTTTTCTCAAGAAGAAATAAAGGTGCAACACATAAAACAACGAAAAGTAAAAGATAACGAGATTTTAAACAAAAATAAGATATGAAATCCAAAGTGGAAAACAATGTCAACAAAATTGAAATAAAAGACAAGACTTTGAGGACACAATTTCTTTCTATTTTTGGAATTTATGACTTAAGAGAGCAGAAAACATGCAAAGCAATAAATTTTTTAAATCTAAAATTCAAAAAATAGATATGTGAAGATAGATACACTATTATCAGCAACCAATGTTATGATCCCAAATGATGCGAATCCCGTTTACAGCCAACCTAAGAACCCATGAACTCAAAGGAATAAGAAATATTGAATTACTAAGAATATGGCTAAGATGAACAAATTGAAATCCTAAAGGGCAAGAGCAGATTACAGCGAAATGAGGTGCGACCAAAGTTTAAGACATCATTATGTAGTATGAACCATGAAAGTTGGGTTGACATAAATAGGGAAATATACTATTGCTACGGTGCGTTTTTAGGTATAGGAACGAGCTTGAGATTTGATATGTTATAGTACTCATTTCGATTGACAAATTAAAAGTTATAACAATTTTAAGTTACAACCATAATTAATACCTTCTTTTTGTTTTTACACTGTGAACTGTATTAGCTCTCCTGTTTTTCTCAAGAAGAAATAAAGGTGGATTCCATAAAACAAAGAAAAGTAAAAGATAATGAGATTTTAAACAAAAATAAGATATGAAATCCAAAGTGGAAAACAATGTCAACAAAATTGAAATAAAAGACAAGACTTTGAGGACACAATTTCTTTCTCTTTTTGGAATTTTTGACTTAAGAGAGGAGAAAACCAGCAAAGGACAAATTTTTTTAAATCTAAAATTCAAAAAATAGATATGTAAAGATAGATACCCTATTTTCATTAACCAAGACTATGATCCGAAACGATGCGAATCCCTTTTGCGGACAACCTAAGAACCCTTGAACTCAAAGGAATAAGAAATATTGAATTACTAAGAATATGGCTAAGATGAACAAATTGAAATCCTAAAGGGCAAGAACAGATTACAGCGAAATAAGGAGCGACCAAAGTTTAAGACATCATTATGTACTATGAACCATGAAAGTTGGGTTGACAAAAGTGGGGAAATATACGATTGCTACGGTGCGTCTTTAGGTATAGGAACGAGCTTCAAATTTGATATGTTATAGTACTCATTTCGATGCATAAATTAAAAGTTATAACAATTTTAAGTTACAACCATAATTAATACCTTCTTTTTGTTTTTACACTGTGAACTGTTTTAGCTCTCTTGTTTTTCTCAAGAAGAAATAAAGGTGGAACACATAAAACAAAGAAAAGTAAAAGATAACGAGATTTTAAAGAAAAATAAGATATGAAATCCAAAGTGGAAAACAATGTCAACAAAATTGAAAGAAAATACAAGACTTAGAGGACACAACTTCTTTCTCTTTTTGGAATTTTTGACTTAAGAGAGGAGAAAACCAGCAAAGGACAAAATTTTTTAAATCAAAAATTCAAAAAATAGATATGTAAAGATAGATACCCTATTTTAAACAACCAAGACTATGATCCGAAACGATGCGAATCCCTTTTGCGGACAACCTAAGAACCCTTGAACTCAAAGGAATAAGAAATATTGAATTACTAAGAATATAGCTAAGATGAACAAATTGAAATCCTAAAGGGCAAGAACAGATTACAGCGAAATAAGGAGCGACCAAAGTTTAAGACATCATTATGTACTATGAACCATGAAAGTTGGGTTGACAAAAGTGGGGAAATATACGATTGCTATGGTGCGTTTTTAGGTATCGGAACGAGCTTCAGATTTGATATGTTATAGTACTCATTTCGATGTACAAATTAAAAGTTATAACAATTTTATGTTACAACCATAATAAATACCTTCTTTTTGTTTTTACACTATGAACTGTATTAGTTCTCCAGTTTTTCTCAAGAAGAAATAAAGATGCAACACATAAAACAAAGAAAAGTAAAAGATAACGAGATTTTAAACAAAAATAAGATATGAAATCCAAAGTGGAAAACAATGTCAACAAAATTGAAATAAAAGACAAGACTTTGAGGACACAATTTCTTTCTATTTTTGGAATTTGTGACTTAAGAGAGGAGAAAACCTGCAAAGCAATAAATTTTTTAAATCTAAAATTCAAAAAATAGATAAGTGAAGATAGATACGCTATTATCAGCAACCAATGTTATGATCCCAAATGATGCGAATCCCGTTTACAGCCAACCTAAGAACCCATGAACTCAAAGGAATAAGAAATATTGAATTACTAAGAATATGGCTAAGATGAACAAATTGAAATCCTAAAGGGCAAGAGCAGATTACAGCGAAATATGGTGCGACCAAAGTTTAAGACATCATTATGTAGTATGAACCATGAAAGTTGGGTTGACATAAGTAGGGAAATATACTATGCTACGGTGCGTTTTTAGGTATAGGAACAAGCTTCAGATTTGATATGTTATAGTACTCATTTCGATTGACAAATTAAAAGTTATAACAATTTTAAGTTACAACCATAATTAATACCTTCTTTTTGTTTTTAAACTGTGAACTGTATTAGCTCTCTTCTTTTTCTCAAGAAGAAATAAAGGTGGAATCCATAAAACAAAGAAAAGTAAAAGATAATGAGACTTTAAACAAAAATAAGATATGAAATCCAAAGTGGAAAACAATGTCAACAAAATTGAAATAAAAGACAAGACTTTGAGGACACAATTTCTTTCTCTTTTTGGAATTTGTGACTTAAGAGAGGAGAAAACCAGTAAAGGACAAAATTTTTTAAATCTAAAATTCAAAAAATAGATATGTAAAGATAGATACCCTATTTTCAACAACCAAGACTATGATCCCAAACGATGCGAATCCCTTTTGCGGACAACCTAAGAACCCTTGAACTCAAAGGAATAAGAAATATTGAATTACTAAGAATATAGCTAAGATGAACAAATTGAAATCCTAAAGGGCAAGAACAGATTACAGCGAAATAAGGAGCGACCAAAGTTTAAGACATCATTATGTACTATGAACCATGAAAGTTGGGTTGACAAAAGTGGGGAAATATACAATTGCTACGGTGCGTTTTTAGGTATCGGAACGAGCTTCAGATTTGATATGTTATAGTACTCATTTCGATGGATAAATTAAAAGTTATAACAATTTTAAGTTACAACCATAATTAATACCTTCTTTTTGCTTTTACACTGTGAACTGTATTAGCTCTCTTGTTTTTCTCAAGAAGAAATAAAGGTGGAATCGATAAAACAAAGAAAAGTAAAAGATAATGAGATTTTAAACAAAAATAAGATATGAAATCCAAAGTGGAAAACAATGTCAACAAAATTGAAATAAAAGACAAGACTTTGAGGACACAATTTCTTTCTCTTTTTGGAATTTGTGACTTAAGAGAGGAGAAAACCAACAAAGGACAAAAGTTTTTGAATCTGAAATTCAAAAAATAGATATGTGAAGATTGATACCCTATTTTCAACAACCAAGACTATGATCCCAAACGATGCGAATCCCTTTTGCGGACAACCTAAGAACCCATGAACTCAAAGGAATAAGAAATATTGAGTTACTAAGAATATGGCTAAGATGAACAAATTGAAATCCTAAAGGGCAAGAGCAGATTACAGCGAAATAAGGTGCGACCAATGTTTAAGACATCATTATGTAGTATGAACCATGAAAGTTGGGTTGACATAAATAGGGAAATATACTATTGCTACGGTGCGTTTTTACGTATCGGAACGTGCTTCAGATTTGATATGTTATAGTACTCATTTCGATGCACAAATTAAATGTTATAACAATTTTAAGTTACAACCATAATTAATACCTTCTTTTTGTTTTTACACTGTGATATGTATTAGCTCTCCTGTTTTTCTCAAGAAGAAATAAAGGTGCAACACATAAAACAACGAAAAGTAAAAGATAACGAGATTTTAAACAAAAATAAGATATGAAATCCAAAGTGGAAAACAATGTCAACAAAATTGAAATAAAAGACAAGACTTTGAGGACACAATTTCTTTCTATTTTTGGAATTTGTGACTTAAGAGAGGAGAAAACCTTGAAAGCACAAAATTTTTTAAATCTAAAATTCAAAAAATAGATAAGTGAAGATTGATACGCTATTATCAGCAACCAATGTTATGATCCCAAATGATGCGAATCCCGTTTACGGCCAACCTAAGAACCCAAGAACTCAAAGGAATAAGAAATATTGAATTACTAAGAATATGGCTAAGATGAACAAATTGAAATCCTAAAGGGCAAGAGCAGATTACAGCGAAATAAGGTGCGACCAATGTTTAAGACATCATTATGTAGTATGAACCATGAAAGTTGGGTTGACATAAGTCGGGAAATATACTATTTCTACGGTGCGATTTTAGGTATAGGAACGAGCTTGATATTTGATATGTTATAGTACTCATTTCGATGCATAAATTAAAAGTTATAACAATTTTAAGTTACAACCATAATTAATACCTTCTTTTTGTTTTTACAATGTGAACTATATTAGCTCTCTTGTTTTTCTCAAGAAGTAATAAAGGTGGAAAACATAAAACAAAGAAAAGTAAAAGATAACAAGATTTTAAAGAAAAATAAGATATGAAATCCAAAGTGGAAAACAATGTCAACAAAATTGAAATAAAAGACAAGACTTTTAGGATACAATTTCTTTCTCTTTTTTGAATTTGTGACTTAAGGGAGGAGAAAACCTTGAAAGCACAAAATTTTTTAAACTAAAATTCAAAAAATAGGTAAGTGAAGATAGATACGCTATTATCAGCAACCAATGTTTTGATCCCAAATGATGCGAATCCCGTTTACGGCCAACCTAAGAACCCAAGAACTCAAAGGAATAAGAAATATTGAATTACTAAGAATATGGCTAAGATGAACAAATTGAAACCTAAAGGGCAAGAGCAGATTACAGCGAAATAAGGTGCCACCAAAGTTTAAGACATCATTATGTAGTATGAACCATGAAAGTTGGGTTGACATAAATAGGGAAATATACTATTGCTACGGTGCGTTTTTAGTTATCGGAACGTGCTTCAGATTTGATATGTTATAGTACTCATTTCGATGCACAAATTAAAAGTTATAACAATTTTAAGTTACAACCATAATTAATACCTTCTTTTTGTTTTTACACTGTAAACTGTATTAGCTCTCCTGTTTTTCTCAAGAAGAAATAAAGGTGCAACACATAAAAAAAAGAAAAGTAAAAGATAATGAGATTTTAAACAAAAATAAGATATGAAATCCAATGTGGAAAACAATGTCAACAAAATTGAAATAAAAGACAAGACTTTGAGGACACAATTTCTTTCTATTTTTGGAATTTGTGACTTAAGAGAGGAGAAAACCTGCAAAGCATAAAATTTTTTAAATCTAAAATTCAAAAAATAGATAAGTGAAGATAGATACACTATTATCAGCAACCAATGTTATGATCCCAAATGATGTGAATCCCGTTTACGCCGAACCTAAGAACCCATGAACTCAAAGGAATAAGAAATATTGAATTACTAAGAATATGGCTAAGATGAACAAATTGAAATCCTAAAGGGCAAGAGAATATTACAGCGAAATAAGGTGCGACCAAAGTTTAAGACATCATTATGTAGTATGAACCATGAAAGTTGGGTTGACATAAGTCGGGAAATATACTATTGCTACGGTGCGATTTTAGGTATAGGAACGAGCTTGATATTTGATATGTTATAGTACTCATTTCGATGCATAAATTAAAAGTTATAACAATTTTAAGTTACAACAATAATTAATACCTTCTTTTTGTTTTTACACTGTGAACTATATTAGCTCTCTTGTTTTTCTCAAGAAGTAATAAAGGTGGAAAACATAAAACAAAGAAAAGTAAAAGATAACAAGATTTTAAAGAAAAATAAGATATCAAATCCAAAGTGGAAAACAATGTCAACAAAATTGAAATAAAAGACAAGACTTTTAGGACACAATTTCTTTCTCTTTTTGGAATTTGTGACTTAAGGGAGGAGAAAACCTTGAAAGCACAAAATTTTTTAAACTAAAATTCAAAAAATAGGTAAGTGAAGATAGATACGCTATTATCAGCAACCAATGTTTTGATCCCAAATGATGCGAATCCCGTTTACGGCCAACCTAAGAACCCAAGAACTCAAAGGAATAAGAAATATTGAATTACTAAGAATATAGCTAAGATGAACAAATTGAAATCCTAAAGGGCAAGAACAGATTACAGCGAAATAAGGAGCGACCAAACTTTAAGATATCATTATGTACTATGAACCATGAAAGTTGGGTTTACAAAAGTGGGGAAATATACGATTGCTATGGTGCGTTTTTAGGTATCGGAACGAGCTTCAGATTTGATATGTTATAGTACTCATTTCGATGTACAAATTAAAAGTTATAACAATTTTATGTTACAACCATAATAAATACCTTCTTTTTGTTTTTACACTATGAACTGTATTAGCTCTCCAGTTTTTCTCAAGAAGAAATAAAGATGCAACACATAAAACAAAGAAAAGTAAAAGATAACGAGATTTTAAACAAAAATAAGATATGAAATCCAAAGTGGAAAACAATGTCAACAAAATTGAAATAAAAGACAAGACTTTGAGGACACAATTTCTTTCTATTTTTGGAATTTATGACTTAAGAGAGGAGAAAACATGCAAAGTAATAAATTTTTTAAATCTAAAATTCAAAAAATAGATATGTGAAGATAGATACACTATTATCAGCAACCAATGTTATGATCCCAAATGATGCGAATCCCGTTTACAGCCAACCTAAGAACCCATGAACTCAAAGGAATAAGAAATATTGAATTACTAAGAATATGGCTAAGATGAACAAATTGAAATCCTAAAGGGCAAGAGCAGATTACAGCGAAATAAGGTGCGACCAAAGTTTAAGACATCATTATGTAGTATGAACCATGAAAGTTGGGTTGACATAAATAGGGAAATATACTATTGCTACGGTGCGTTTTTAGGTATAGGAACGAGCTTGAGATTTGATATGTTATAGTACTCATTTCGATTGACAAATTAAAAGTTATAACAATTTTAAGTTACAACCATAATTAATACCTTCTTTTTGTTTTTACACTGTGAACTGTATTAGCTCTCCTATTTTTCTCAAGAAGAAATAAAGGTGGATTCCATAAAACAAAGAAAAGTAAAAGATAATGAGATTTTAAACAAAAATAAGATATGAAATCCAAAGTGGAAAACAATGTCAACAAAATTGAAATAAAAGACAAGACTTTGAGGACACAATTTCTTTCTCTTTTTGGAATTTGTGACTTAAGAGAGGAGAAAACCAGCAAAGGACAAAAATTTTTAAATCTAAAATTCAAAAAATAGATATGTAAAGATAGATACCCTATTTTCATTAACCAAGACTATGATCCGAAACGATGCGAATCCCTTTTGCGGACAACCTAAGAACCCTTGAACTCAAAGGAATAAGAAATATTGAATTACTAAGAATATGGCTAAGATGAACAAATTGAAATCCTAAAGGGCAAGAACAGATTACAGCGAAATAAGGAGCGACCAAAGTTTAAGACATCATTATGTACTATGAACCATGAAAGTTGGGTTGACAAAAGTGGGGAAATATACGATTGCTACGGTGCGTCTTTAGGTATAGGAACGAGCTTCAGATTTGATATGTTATAGTACTCATTTCGATGCATAAATTAAAAGTTATAACAATTTTAAGTTACAACCATAATTAATACCTTCTTTTTGTTTTTACACTGTGAACTGTTTTAGCTCTCTTGTTTTTCTCAAGAAGAAATAAAGGTGGAACACATAAAACAAAGAAAAGTAAAAGATAACGAGATTTTAAAGAAAAATAAGATATGAAATCCAAAGTGGAAAACAATGTCAACAAAATTGAAAGAAAATACAAGACTTAGAGGACACAACTTCTTTCTCTTTTTGGAATTTTTGACTTAAGAGAGGAGAAAACCAGCAAAGGACAAAATTTTTTAAATCAAAAATTCAAAAAATAGATATGTAAAGATAGATACCCTATTTTAAACAACCAAGACTATGATCCGAAACGATGCGAATCCCTTTTGCGGACAACCTAAGAACCCTTGAACTCAAAGGAATAAGAAATATTGAATTACTAAGAATATAGCTAAGATGAACAAATTGAAATCCTAAAGGGCAAGAACAGATTCCAGCGAAATAAGGAGCGACCAAAGTTTAAGACATCATTATGTACTATGAACCATGAAAGTTGGGTTGACAAAAGTGGGGAAATATACGATTGCTATGGTGCGTTTTTAGGTATCGGAACGAGCTTCAGATTTGATATGTTATAGTACTCATTTCGATGTACAAATTAAAAGTTATAACAATTTTATGTTACAACCATAATAAATACCTTCTTTTTGTTTTTACACTATGAACTGTATTAGTTCTCCAGTTTTTCTCAAGAAGAAATAAAGATGCAACACATAAAACAAAGAAAAGTAAAAGATAACGAGATTTTAAACAAAAATAAGATATGAAATCCAAAGTGGAAAACAATGTCAACAAAATTGAAATAAAAGACAAGACTTTGAGGACACAATTTCTTTCTATTTTTGGAATTTGTGACTTAAGAGAGGAGAAAACCTGCAAAGCAATAAATTTTTTAAATCTAAAATTCAAAAAATAGATAAGTGAAGATAGATACGCTATTATCAGCAACCAATGTTATGATCCCAAATGATGCGAATCCCGTTTACAGCCAACCTAAGAACCCATGAACTCAAAGGAATAAGAAATATTGAATTACTAAGAATATGGCTAAGATGAACAAATTGAAATCCTAAAGGGCAAGAGCAGATTACAGCGAAATATGGTGCGACCAAAGTTTAAAACATCATTATGTAGTATGAACCATGAAAGTTGGGTTGACATAAGTAGGGAAATATACTATTGCTACGGTGCGTTTTTAGGTATAGGAACAAGCTTCAGATTTGATATGTTATAGTACTCATTTCGATTGTCAAATTAAAAGTTATAACAATTTTAAGTTACAACCATAATTAATACCTTCTTTTTGTTTTTAAACTGTGAACTGTATTAGCTCTCTTCTTTTTCTCAAGAAGAAATAAAGGTGGAATCCATAAAACAAAGAAAAGTAAAAGATAATGAGACTTTAAACAAAAATAAGATATGAAATCCAAAGTGGAAAACAATGTCAACAAAATTGAAATAAAAGACAAGACTTTGAGGACACAATTTCTTTCTCTTTTTGGAATTTGTGACTTAAGAGAGGAGAAAACCAGTAAAGGACAAAATTTTTTAAATCTAAAATTCAAAAAATAGATATGTAAAGATAGATACCCTATTTTCAACAACCAAGACTATGATCCCAAACGATGCGAATCCCTTTTGCGGACAACCTAAGAACCCTTGAACTCAAAGGAATAAGAAATATTGAATTACTAAGAATATAGCTAAGATGAACAAATTGAAATCCTAAAGGGCAAGAACAGATTACAGCGAAATAAGGAGCGACCAAAGTTTAAGACATCATTATGTACTATGAACCATGAAAGTTGGGTTGACAAAAGTGGGGAAATATACAATTGCTACGGTGCGTTTTTAGGTATCGGAACGAGCTTCAGATTTGATATGTTATAGTACTCATTTCGATGGATAAATTAAAAGTTATAACAATTTTAAGTTACAACCATAATTAATACCTTCTTTTTGTTTTTACACTGTGAACTGTATTAGCTCTCTTGTTTTTCTCAAGAAGAAATAAAGGTGGAATCGATAAAACAAAGAAAAGTAAAAGATAATGAGATTTTAAACAAAAATAAGATATGAAATCCAAAGTGGAAAACAATGTCAACAAAATTGAAATAAAAGACAAGACTTTGAGGACACAATTTCTTTCTCTTTTTGGAATTTGTGACTTAAGAGAGGAGAAAACCAACAAAGGACAAAAGTTTTTGAATCTGAAATTCAAAAAATAGATATGTGAAGATAGATACCCTATTTTCAACAACCAAGACTATGATCCCAAACGATGCGAATCCCTTTTGCGGACAACCTAAGAACCCATGAACTCAAAGGAATAAGAAATATTGAATTACTAAGAATATGGCTAAGATGAACAAATTGAAATCCTAAAGGGCAAGAGCAGATTACAGCGAAATAAGGTGCGACCAATGTTTAAGACATCATTATGTAGTATGAACCATGAAAGTTGGGTTGACATAAATAGGGAAATATACTATTGCTACGGTGCGTTTTTACGTATCGGAACGTGCTTCAGATTTGATATGTTATAGTACTCATTTCGATGCACAAATTAAATGTTATAACAATTTTAAGTTACAACCATAATTAATACCTTCTTTTTGTTTTTACACTGTGATATGTATTAGCTCTCCTGTTTTTCTCAAGAAGAAATAAAGGTGCAACACATAAAACAACGAAAAGTAAAAGATAACGAGATTTTAAACAAAAATAAGATATGAAATCCAAAGTGGAAAACAATGTCAACAAAATTGAAATAAAAGACAAGACTTTGAGGACACAATTTCTTTCTATTTTTGGAATTTGTGACTTAAGAGAGGAGAAAACCTTGAAAGCACAAAATTTTTTAAATCTAAAATTCAAAAAATAGATAAGTGAAGATTGATACGCTATTATCAGCAACCAATGTTATGATCCCAAATGATGCGAATCCCGTTTACGGCCAACCTAAGAACCCAAGAACTCAAAGGAATAAGAAATATTGAATTACTAAGAATATGGCTAAGATGAACAAATTGAAATCCTAAAGGGCAAGAGCAGATTACAGTGAAATAAGGTGCGACCAATGTTTAAGACATCATTATGTAGTATGAACCATGAAAGTTGGGTTGACATAAATAGGGAAATATACTATTGCTACGGTGCGTTTTTACGTATCGGAACGTGCTTCAGATTTGATATGTTATAGTACTCATTTCGATGCACAAATTAAATGTTATAACAATTTTAAGTTACAACCATAATTAATACCTTCTTTTTGTTTTTACACTGTGAACTGTATTAGCTCTCTTGTTTTTCTCAAGAAGTAATAAAGGTGGAAAACATAAAACAAAGAAAAGTAAAAGATAACAAGATTTTAAAGAAAAATAAGATATGAAATCCAAAGTGGAAAACAATGTCTACAAAATTGAAATAAAAGACAAGACTTTTAGGATACAATTTCTTTCTCTTTTTTGAATTTGTGACTTAAGGGAGGAGAAAACCTTGAAAGCACAAAATTTTTTAAACTAAAATTCAAAAAATAGGTAAGTGAAGATAGATACGCTATTATCAGCAACCAATGTTTTGATCCCAAATGATGCGAATCCCGTTTACGGCCAACCTAAGAACCCAAGAACTCAAAGGAATAAGAAATATTGAATTACTAAGAATATGGCTAAGATGAACAAATTGAAACCTAAAGGGCAAGAGCAGATTACAGCGAAATAAGGTGCCACCAAAGTTTAAGACATCATTATGTAGTATGAACCATGAAAGTTGGGTTGACATAAATAGGGAAATATACTATTGCTACGGTGCGTTTTTAGTTATCGGAACGTGCTTCAGATTTGATATTTTATAGTACTCATTTCGATGCACAAATTAAATGTTATAACAATTTTAAGTTACAACCATAATTAATACCTTCTTTTTGTTTTTACACTGTGATATGTATTAGCTCTCCTGTTTTTCTCAAGAAGAAATAAAGGTGCAACACATAAAACAACGAAAAGTAAAAGATAACGAGATTTTAAACAAAAATAAGATATGAAATCCAAAGTGGAAAACAATGTCAACAAAATTGAAATAAAAGACAAGACTTTGAGGACACAATTTCTTTCTATTTTTGGAATTTGTGACTTAAGAGAGGAGAAAACCTTGAAAGCACAAAATTTTTTAAATCTAAAATTCAAAAAATAGATAAGTGAAGATTGATACGCTATTATCAGCAACCAATGTTATGATCCCAAATGATGCGAATCCCGTTTACGGCCAACCTAAGAACCCAAGAACTCAAAGGAATAAGAAATATTGAATTACTAAGAATATGGCTAAGATGAACAAATTGAAATCCTAAAGGGCAAGAGCAGATTACAGTGAAATAAGGTGCGACCAATGTTTAAGACATCATTATGTAGTATGAACCATGAAAGTTGGGTTGACATAAATAGGGAAATATACTATTGCTACGGTGCGTTTTTACGTATCGGAACGTGCTTCAGATTTGATATGTTATAGTACTCATTTCGATGCACAAATTAAATGTTATAACAATTTTAAGTTACAACCATAATTAATACCTTCTTTTTGTTTTTACACTGTGAACTGTATTAGCTCTCTTGTTTTTCTCAAGAAGTAATAAAGGTGGAAAACATAAAACAAAGAAAAGTAAAAGATAACAAGATTTTAAAGAAAAATAAGATATGAAATCCAAAGTGGAAAACAATGTCTACAAAATTGAAATAAAAGACAAGACTTTTAGGATACAATTTCTTTCTCTTTTTTGAATTTGTGACTTAAGGGAGGAGAAAACCTTGAAAGCACAAAATTTTTTAAACTAAAATTCAAAAAATAGGTAAGTGAAGATAGATACGCTATTATCAGCAACCAATGTTTTGATCCCAAATGATGCGAATCCCGTTTACGGCCAACCTAAGAACCCAAGAACTCAAAGGAATAAGAAATATTGAATTACTAAGAATATGGCTAAGATGAACAAATTGAAACCTAAAGGGCAAGAGCAGATTACAGCGAAATAAGGTGCCACCAAAGTTTAAGACATCATTATGTAGTATGAACCATGAAAGTTGGGTTGACATAAATAGGGAAATATACTATTGCTACGGTGCGTTTTTAGTTATCGGAACGTGCTTCAGATTTGATATGTTATAGTACTCATTTCGATGCACAAATTAAAAGTTATAACAATTTTAAGTTACAACCATAATTAATACCTTCTTTTTGTTTTTACACTGTAAACTGTATTAGCTCTCCTGTTTTTCTCAAGAAGAAATAAAGGTGCAACACATAAAAAAAAGAAAAGTAAAAGATAATGAGATTTTAAACAAAAATAAGATATGAAATCCAATGTGGAAAACAATGTCAACAAAATTGAAATAAAAGACAAGACTTTGAGGACACAATTTCTTTCTATTTTTGGAATTTGTGACTTAAGAGAGGAGAAAACCTGCAAAGCATAAAATTTTTTAAATCTAAAATTCAAAAAATAGATAAGTGAAGATAGATACACTATTATCAGCAACCAATGTTATGATCCCAAATGATGTGAATCCCGTTTACGCCGAACCTAAGAACCCATGAACTCAAAGGAATAAGAAATATTGAATTACTAAGAATATGGCTAAGATGAACAAATTGAAATCCTAAAGGGCAAGAGAATATTACAGCGAAATAAGGTGCGACCAAAGTTTAAGACATCATTATGTAGTATGAACCATGAAAGTTGGGTTGACATAAGTCGGGAAATATACTATTGCTACGGTGCGATTTTAGGTATAGGAACGAGCTTGATATTTGATATGTTATAGTACTCATTTCGATGCATAAATTAAAAGTTATAACAATTTTAAGTTACAACAATAATTAATACCTTCTTTTTGTTTTTACACTGTGAACTATATTAGCTCTCTTGTTTTTCTCAAGAAGTAATAAAGGTGGAAAACATAAAACAAAGAAAAGTAAAAGATAACAAGATTTTAAAGAAAAATAAGATATCAAATCCAAAGTGGAAAACAATGTCAACAAAATTGAAATAAAAGACAAGACTTTTAGGACACAATTTCTTTCTCTTTTTGGAATTTGTGACTTAAGAGAGGAGAAAACCAACAAAGGAAAAAAGTTTTTGAATCTGAAATTCAAAAAATAGATATGTGAAGATAGATACCCTATTTTCAACAACCAAGACTATGATCCCAAACGATGCGAATCCCTTTTGCGGACAACCTAAGAACCCATGAACTCAAAGGAATAAGAAATATTGAATTACTAAGAATATGGCTAAGATGAACAAATTGAAATCCTAAAGGGCAAGAGCAGATTACAGCGAAATAAGGTGCGACCAATGTTTAAGACATCATTATGTAGTATGAACCATGAAAGTTGGGTTGACATAAATAGGGAAATATACTATTGCTACGGTGCGTTTATACGTATCGGAACGTGCTTCAGATTTGATATGTTATAGTACTCATTTCGATGCACAAATTAAATGTTATAACAATTTTAAGTTACAACCATAATTAATACCTTCTTTTTGTTTTTACACTGTGATATGTATTAGCTCTCCAGTTTTCCTCAAGAAGAAATAAAGATGCAACACATAAAACAAAGAAAAGTAAAAGATAACGAGATTTTAAACAAAAATAAGATATGAAATCCAAAGTGGAAAACAATGTCAACAAAATTGAAATAAAAGACAAGACTTTGAGGACACAATTTCTTTCTATTTTTGGAATTTATGACTTAAGAGAGGAGAGAACATGCAAAGCAATAAATTTTTTAAATCTAAAATTCAAAAAATAGATATGTGAAGATAGATACACTATTATCAGCAACCAATGTTATGATCCCAAATGATGCGAATCCCGTTTACAGCCAACCTAAGAACCCATGAACTCAAAGGAATAAGAAATATTGAATTACTAAGAATATGGCTAAGATGAACAAATTGAAATCCTAAAGGGCAAGAGCAGATTACAGCGAAATAAGGTGCGACCAAAGTTTAAGACATCATTATGTAGTATGAACCATGAAAGTTGGGTTGACATAAATAGGGAAATATACTATTGCTACGGTGCGTTTTTAGGTATAGGAACGAGCATGAGATTTGATATGTTATAGTACTCATTTCGATTGACAAATTAAAAGTTATAACAATTTTAAGTTACAACCATAATTAATACCTTCTTTTTGTTTTTACACTGTGAACTGTATTAACTCTCCTGTTTTTCTCAAGAAGAAATAAAGGTGGATTCCATAAAACAAAGAAAAGTAAAAGATAATGAGATTTTAAACAAAAATAAGATATGAAATCCAAAGTGGAAAACAATGTCAACAAAATTGAAATAAAAGACAAGACTTTGAGGACACAATTTCTTTCTCTTTTTGGAATTTGTGACTTAAGAGAGGAGAAAACCAGCAAAGGACAAAAATTTTTAAATCTAAAATTCAAAAAATAGATATGTAAAGATAGATACCCTATTTTCATTAACCAAGACTATGATCCGAAACGATGCGAATCCCTTTTGCGGACAACCTAAGAACCCTTGAACTCAAAGGAATAAGAAATATTGAATTACTAAGAATATGGCTAAGATGAACAAATTGAAATCCTAAAGGGCAAGAACAGATTACAGCGAAATAAGGAGCGACCAAAGTTTAAGACATCATTATGTACTATGAACCATGAAAGTTGGGTTGACAAAAGTGGGGAAATATACGATTGCTACGGTGCGTTTTTAGGTATCGGAACGAGCTTCAGATTTGATATGTTATAGTACTCATTTCGATGCATAAATTAAAAGTTATAACAATTTTAAGCTACAACCATAATTAATACCTTCTTTTTGTTTTTACACTGTGAACTGTATTAGCTCTCCTGTTTTTCTCAAGAAGAAATAAAGGTGCAACACATAAAACAAAGAAAAGTAAAAGATAACGAGATTTTAAACAAAAATAAGATATGAAATCCAAAGTGGAAAACAATGTCAACAAAATTGAAATAAAAGACAAGACTTTGAGGACACAATTTCTTTCTATTTTTGGAATTTGTGACTTAAGAGAGGAGAAAACCTTGAAAGCACAAAATTTTTTAAATCTAAAATTCAAAAAATAGATAAGTGAAGATAGATACGCTATTATCAGCAACCAATGTTATGATCCGAAACGATGCGAATCCCTTTTGCGGACAACCTAAGAACCCTTGAACTCAGAGGAATAAGAAATATTGAATTACTAAGAATATGGCTAAGATGAACAAATTGAAATCCTAAAGGGCAAGAGCAGATTACAGCGACATAAGGTGCGACCAAAGTTTAAGACATCATTATGTAGTAGGAACCATGAAAGTTGGGTTGAAATAAGTAGGGAAATATACTATTGCTACGGTGCATTTTTAGGTATAGGAAGGAGCTTGATATTTGATATGTTATAGTACTCATTTCGATGCACAAATTAAAAGTTATAACAATTTTAAGTTACAACCATAATTAATACCTTCTTTTTGTTTTTACACTTTGAACTATATTAGCTCTCTTGTTTTTCTCAAGAAGAAATAAAGGTGGAACATATAAAACAAAGAAAAGTAAAAGATAACGAGATTTTAAAGAAAAATAAGATATGAAATCCAAAGTGTAAAACAATGTCAACAAAATTGAAATAAAAGACAAGACTTTGAGGACACAATTTCTTTCTCTTTTTGGAATTTGTGACTTAAGAGAGGAGAAAACCTTGAAAGCACAAAATTTTTTAAATCTAAAATTCAAAAAATAGATAAGTGAAGATAGATACGCTATTATCAGCAACCAATGTTATTATCCCAAATGATGCGATTCCCGTTTACGGCCAACCTAAGAACCCAAGATCTCAAAGGAATAAGAAATATTGAATTACTAAGAATATGGCTAAGATGAACAAATTGAAATCCTAAAGGGCAAGAGCAGATTACAGCGAAATAAGGTGTGACCAAAGTTTAAGACATCATTATGTAGTATGAACCATGAAAGTTGGGTTGACATAAATAGGGAAATATACTATTGCTACGGTGCGTTTTTAGGTATCGGAACGAGCTTGATATTTGATATGTTATAGTACTCATTTCGATGCATAAATTAAAAGTTATAACAATTTTAAGTTACAACCATAATTAATACATTCTTTTTGTTTTTACACTATGAACTGTATTAGCTCTCCTGTTTTTCTCAAGAAGAAATAAAGGTGCAACACATAAAACGAAGAAAAGTAAAAGATAACGAGATTTTAAACAAAAATAAGATATGAATTCCAATGTGGAAAACAATGTCAACAAAATTGAAATAAAAGACACGACATTGAGGACACAATTTCTTTCTCTTTTTGGAATTTGTGACTTAAGAGAGGAGAAAACCTGCAAAGCACAAAATTTTTTAAATCTAAAATTCAAAAAATAGATAAGTGAAGATAGATACGCTATTATCAGCAACCAATGTTATGATCCCAAATGATGCGAATCCCGTTTACGGCCAACCTAAGAACCCATGAACTCAAAGGAATAAGAAATATTGAATTACTAAGAATATGGCTAAGATAAACAAATTGAAATCCTAAAGGGCAAGAGTAGATTACAGCGAAATAACTTGCGACCAAAGTTTAAGACATCATTATGTAGTATGACTCATGAAAGTTGGGTTGACATAAGTAGGGAAATATACTATTGCTACGGTGCGATTTTAGGTATAGGAACGAGCTTGATATTTGATATGTTATAGTACTCATTTCGATGCATAAATTAAAAGTTATAACAATTTTAAGTTACAACCATAATTAATACCTTCTTTTTGTTTTTACACTGTGAACTGTATTAGCTCTCTTGTTTTTCTCAAGAAGTAATAAAGGTGGAAAACATAAAACAAAGAAAAGTAAAAGATAACAAGATTTTAAAGAAAAATAAGATATGAAATCCAAAGTGGAAAACAATGTCAACAAAATTGAAATAAAAGACAAGACTTTTAGGACACAATTTCTTTCTCTTTTTGGAATTTGTGACTTAAGGGAGGAGAAAACCTTGAAAGCACAAAATTTTTAAAACTAAAATTCAAAAAATAGGTAAGTGAAGATAGATACGCTATTATCAGCAACCAATGTTTTGATCCCAAATGATGTGAATCCCGTTTACGGCCAACCTAAGAACCTAAGAACTCAAAGGAATAAGAAATATTGAATTACTAAGAATATGGCTAAGATGAACAAATTGAAACCTAAAGGGCAAGAGCAGATTACAGCGAAATAAGGTGCCACCAAAGTTTAAGACATCATTATGTAGTATGAACCATGAAAGTTGGGTTGACATAAATAGGGAAATATACTATTGCTACGGTGCGTTTTTAGGTATCGGAACGTGCTTCAGATTTGATATGTTATAGTACTCATTTCGATGCACAAATTAAAAGTTATAACAATTTTAAGTTACAACCATAATTAATACCTTCTTTTTGTTTTTACACTGTAAACTGTATTAGCTCTCCTGTTTTTCTCAAGAAGAAATAAAGGTGCAACACATAAAACAAAGAAAAGTAAAAGATAACGAGATTTTAAACAAAAATAAGATATGAAATCCAAAGTGGAAAACAATGTCAACAAAATTGAAATAAAAGACAAGACTTTGAGGACACAATTTCTTTCTATTTTTGGAATTTGTGACTTAAGAGAGGAGAAAACCTTGAAAGCACAAAATTTTTTAAATCTAAAATTCAAAAAATAGATAAGTGAAGATAGATACGCTATTATCAGCAACCAATGTTATCATCCGAAACGATGCGAATCCCTTTTGCGGACAACCTAAGAACCCTTGAACTCAGAGGAATAAGAAATATTGAATTACTAAGAATATGGCTAAGATGAACAAATTGAAATCCTAAAGGGCAAGAGCAGATTACAGCGAAATAAGGTGAGACCAAAGTTTAAGACATCATTATGTAGTATGAACCATGAAAGTTGGGTTGACATAAATAGGGAAATATACTATTGCTACGGTGCGTTTTTAGGTATAGGAACGAGCTTGAGATTTGATAAGTTATAGTACTCATTTCGATTGACAAATTAAAAGTTATAACAATTTTAAGTTACAACCATAATTAATACCTTCTTTTTGTTTTTAAACTGTGAACTGTATTAGCTCTCTTGTTTTTCTCAAGAAGAAATAAAGGTGGAATCCATAAAACAAAGAAAAGTAAAAGATAATGAGATTTTAAACAAAAATAAGATATGAAATCCAAAGTGGAAAACAATGTCAACAAAATTGAAATAAAAGACAAGACTTTGAAGACACAATTTCTTTCTCTTTTTGGAATTTTTGACTTAAGAGAGGAGAAAACCAGCAAAGGACAAAATTTTTTAAATCTAAAATTCAAAAAACAGATATGTAAAGATAGATACCCTATTTTCAACAACCAAGACTATGATCCGAAACGATGCGAATCCCTTTTGCGGATAACCTAAGAACCCTTGAACTCAAAGGAATAAGAAATATTGAATTACTAAGAATATAGCTAAGATGAACAAATTGAAATCCTAAAGGGCAAGAACAGATTACAGCGAAATAAGGAGCGACCAAAGTTTAAGACATCATTATGTACTATGAACCATGAAAGTTGGGTTGACAAAAGTGGGGAAATATACGATTGCTATGGTGCGTTTTTAGGTATCGGAACGAGCTTCAGATTTGATATGTTATAGTACTCATTTCGATGTACAAATTAAAAGTTATAACAATTTTATGTTACAACCATAATAAATACCTTCTTTTTGTTTTTACACTATGAACTGTATTAGCTCTCCAGTTTTTCTCAAGAAGAAATAAAGATGCAACACATAAAACAAAGAAAAGTAAAAGATAACGAGATTTTAAACAAAAATAAGATATGAAATCCAAAGGGGAAAACAATGTCAACAAAATTGAAATAAAAGACAAGACTTTGAGGACACAATTTCTTTCTATTTTTGGAATTTATGACTTAAGAGAGGAGAAAACATGCAATGCAATAAATTTTTTAAATCTAAAATTCAAAAAATAGATAAGTGAAGATAGATACGCTATTATCAGCAACCAATGTTATTATCCCAAATGATGCGAATCCCGTTTACGGCCAACCTAAGAACCCAAGAACTCAAAGGAATAAGAAATATTGAATTACTAAGAATATGGCTAAGATGAACAAATTGAAATCCTAAAGGGCAAGAGCAGATTACAGCGAAATAAGGTGTGACCAAAGTTTAAGACATCATTATGTAGTATGAACCATGAAAGTTGGGTTGACATAAATAGGGAAATATACTATTGCTACGGTGCGTTTTTAGGTATCAGAACGTGCTTCAGATTTGATATGTTATAGTACTCATTTCGATGCACAAATTAAAAGTTATAACAATTTTAAGTTACAACCATAATTAATACATTCTTTTTATTTTTACACTGTGAACTGTATTAGCTCTCCTGTTTTTCTCAAGAAGAAATAAAGGTGCAACACATAAAACAAAGAAAAGTAAAAGATAACGAGATTTTAAAGAAAAATAAGATATGAAATCCAAAGTGGAAAACAATGTCAACAAAATTGAAATAAAAGACAAGACATTGAGGACACAATTTCTTTCTCTTTTTGGAATTTGTGACTTAAGAGGGGAGAAAACCAGCAAAGCACAAAATGTTTTAAATCTAAAATTCAAAAAATAGATATGTAAAGATAGATACCCTATTTTCAACAACCAAGACTATGATCCCAAACGTTGCGAATCCCTTTTGCGGACAACCTAAGAACCCTTGAACTCAAAGGAATAAGAAAGATTGAATTACTAAGAATATGGCTAAGATGAACAAATTGAAATCCTAAAGGGCAAGAAAATATTATAGCGAAATAAGGAGCGACCAAAGTTTAAGACATCATTATGTACCTTGAACCATGAAAGTTGGGTTGACAAAAGTGGAGAAATATACGATTGCTACGGTGCGTCTTTAGGTATAGGAACGAGCTTCAGATTTGATATGTTATAGTACTCATTTCGATGCATAAATTAAAACTTATAACAACTTTAAGTTACAACCATAATTAATACCTTCTTTTTGTTTTTACACTGTGAACTGTATTAGCTCTCTTGTTTTTCTCAAGAAGAAATAAAGGTGGAACACATAAAACAAAGAAAAGTAAAAGATAACGAGATTTTAAAGAAAAATAAGATATGAAATCCAAAGAGGAAAACAATGTCAACAAAATTGAAATAAAAGACAAGACTTAGAGGACACAATTTCTTTCTCTTTTTGGAATTTGTGACTTAAGAGGGGAGAAAACCAGCAAAGCACAAAATTTTTTAAATCTAAAATTCAAAAAATAGATATGTAAAGATAGATACCCTATTTTCAACAACCAAGACTATGATCCCAAACGATGCGAATCCCTTTTGCGGACAACCTAAGAACCCTTGAACTCAAAGGAATAAGAAAGATTGAATTACTAAGAATATGGCTAAGATGAACAAATTGAAATCCTAAAGGGCAAGAACATATTATAGCGAAATAAGGAGCGACCAAAGTTTAAGACATGATTATGTACTATGAACCATGAAAGTTGGGTTGACAAAAGTGGAGAAATATACCATTGCTACGGTGCGTTTTTACGTATCGGAACGAGCTTCAGATTTGATATGTTATACTACTCATTTCGATGCATAAATTAAAACTTATAACAACTTTAAGTTACAACCATAATTAATACCTTCTTTTTGTTTTTACACTGTGAACTGTTTTACCTCTCTTGTTTTTCTCAAGAAGAAATAAAGGTGGAACACATAAAACAAAGAAAAGTAAAAGATAACGAGATTTTAAAGAAAAATAAGATATGAAATCCATAGTGGAAAACAATGTCAACAAAATTGAAAGAAAATACAAGACTTAGAGGACACAATTTCTTTCTCTTTTTGGAATTTGTGACTTAAGAGAGGAGAAAACCAGCAAAGCACAAAATTTTTTAAATCTAAAATTCAAAAAATAGATATGTAAAGATAGATACCCTATTTTCAACAACCAAGACTATGATCCCAAACGATACGAATCCCTTTTGCGGACAACCTAAGAACCCTTGAACTCAAAGGAATAAGAAAGATTGAATTACTAAGAATATGGCTAAGATGAACAAATTGAAATCCTAAAGGGCAAGAAAATATTATAGCGAAATAAGGAGCGACCAAAGTTTAAGACATCATTATGTACTATGAACCATGAAAGTTGGGTTGACAAAAGTGGAGAAATATACGATTGCTACGGTGCGTTTTTACGTATCGGAACGAGCTTCAGATTTGATATGTTATAGTACTCATTTCGATGCATAAATTAAAACTTATAACAACTTTAAGTTACAACCATAATTAATACCTTCTTTTTGTTTTTACACTGTGAACTGTTTTAGCTCTCTTGTTTTTCTCAAGAAGAAATAAAGGTGGAACACATAAAACAAAGAAAAGTAAAAGATAACGAGATTTTAAAGAAAAATAAGATATGAAATCCAAAGTGGAAAACAATGTCAACAAAATTGAAAGAAAATACAAGACTTAGAGGACACAATTTCTTTCTCTTTTTGGAATTTGTGACTTAAGAGAGGAGAAAACCAGCAAAGCACAAAATATTTTAAATCTAAAATTCAAAAAATAGATATGTAAAGATAGATACCCTATTTTCAACAACCAAGACTATGATCCCAAACGATGCGAATCCCTTTTGCGGACAACCTAAGAACCCTTGAACTCAAAGGAATAAGAAAGATTGAATTACTAAGAATATGGCTAAGATGAACAAATTGAAATCCTAAAGGGCAAGAACAGATTACAGTGAAATAAGGAGCGACCAAAGTTTAAGACATCATTATGTACCTTGAACCATGAAAGTTGGGTTGACAAAAGTGGGGAAATATACGATTGCTACGGTGCGTCTTTAGGTATAGGAACGAGCTTCAGATTTGATATGTTATAGTACTCATTTCGATGCATAAATTAAAAGTTATAACAATTTTAAGTTACAACCATAATTAATACCTTCTTTTTGTTTTTACACTGTGAACTGTTTTAGCTCTCTTGTTTTTCTCAAGAAGAAATAAAGGTGGAACACATAAAACAAAGAAAAGTAAAAGATAACGAGATTTTAAAGAAAAATAAGATATGAAATCCAAAGTGGAAAACAATGTCAACAAAATTGAAATAAAAGACAAGACTTAGAGGACACAATTTCTTTCTCTTTTTGGAATTTCTGACTTAAGAGAGGAGAAAACCAGCAAAGCACAAAATTTTTTAAATCTAAAATTCAAAAAATAGATATGTAAAGATAGATACCCTATTTTCAACAACCAAGACTATGATCCCAAACGATGCAATCCCTTTTGCGGACAACCTAAGAACCCTTGAACTCAAAGGAATAAGAAAGATTGAATTACTAAGAATATGGCTAAGATGAACAAATTGAAATCCTAAAGGGCAAGAACATATTATAGCGAAATAAGGAGCGACCAAAGTTTAAGACATCATTATGTACTATGAACCATGAAAGTTGGGTTGACAAAAGTGGAGAAATATACGATTGCTACGGTGCGTTTTTAGGTATCGGAACGAGCTTCAGATTTGATATATTATAGTACTCATTTCGATGCATAAATTAAAAGTTATAACAATTTTAAGTTACAACCATAATTAATACCTTCTTTTTGTTTTTACACTGTGAACTGTTTTAGCTCTCTTGTTTTTCTCAAGAAGAAATAAAGGTGGAATACATAAAACAAAGAAAAGTAAAAGATAACGAGATTTTAAAGAAAAATAAGATATGAAATCCAAAGTGGAAAACAATGTCAACAAAATTGAAATAAAAGACAAGACTTAGAGGACACAATTTCTTTCTCTTTTTGGAATTTCTGACTTAAGAGAGGAGAAAACCAGCAAAGCACAAAATTTTTTAAATCTAAAATTCAAAAAATAGATATGTAAAGATAGATACCGTATTTTCAACAACCAAGACTATGATCCCAAACGATGCGAATCCCTTTTGCGGACAACCTAAGAACCCTTGAACTCAAAGGAATAAGGAAGATTGAATTACTAAGAATATGGCTAAGATGAACAAATTGAAATCCTAAAGCGCAAGAACAGATTACAGCGAAATAAGGAGCGACCAAAGTTTAAGACATCATTATGTACCTTGAACCATGAATGTTGGGTTGACAAAAGTGGGGAAATATACGATTGCTACGGTGCGTCTTTAGGTATAGGAACGAGCTTCAGATTTGATATGCTATAGTACTCATTTCGAAGCATAAATTAAAAGTTATAACAATTTTAAGTTACAACCATAATTAATACCTTCTTTTTGTTTTTACACTGTGAACTGTTTTAGCTCTCTTGTTTTTCTCAAGAAGAAATAAAGGTGGAACACATAAAACAAAGAAAAGTAAAAGATAACGAGATTTTAAAGAAAAATAAGATATGAAATCCAAAGTGGAAAACAATGTCAACAAAATTGAAAGAAAATACAAGACTTAGAGGACACAATTTCTTTCTCTTTTTGGAATTTGTGACTTAAGAGAGGAGAAAACCAGCAAAGCACAAAATTTTTAAATCTAAAATTCAAAAAATAGATATGTAAAGATAGATACCCTATTTTCAACAACCAAGACTATGATCCCAAACGATGCGAATCCCTTTTGCGAACAACCTAAGAACCCTTGAACTCAAAGGAATAAGAAAGATTGAATTACTAAGAATATGGCTAAGATGAACAAATTGAAATCCTAAAGGAAAAGAACAGATTACAGCGAAATAAGGAGCGACCAAAGTTTAAGACATCATTATGTACCTTGAACCATGAAAGTTGGGTTGACAAAAGTGGGGAAATATTCGATTGCTACGGTGCGTCTTTAGGTATAGGAACGAGCTTCAGATTTGATATGTTATAGTACTCATTTCGATGCATAAATTAAAACTTATAACAACTTTAAGAAACAACCATAATTAATACCTTCTTTTTGTTTTTACACTGTGAACTGTATTAGCTCTCTTGTTTTTCTCAAGAAGAAATAAAGGTGGAACACATAAAACAAAGAAAAGTAAAAGATAATGAGATTTTAAAGAAAAATAAGATATGAAATCCAAAGTGGAAAACAATGTCAACAAAATTGAAATAAAAGACAAGACTTAGAGGACAAAATTTCTTTCTCTTTTTGGAATTTGTGACTTAAGAGAGGAGAAAACCAGCAAAGCACAAAATTTTTAAAATCTAAAATTCAAAAAATAGATATGTAAAGATAGATACCCTATTTTCAACAACCAAGACTATGATCCCAAACGATGCGAATCCCTTTTGCGAACAACCTAAGAACCCTTGAACTCAAAGGAATAAGAAAGATTGAATTACTAAGAATATGGCTAAGATGAACAAATTGAAATCCTAAAGGGCAAGAACAGATTACAGCGAAATAAGGATCGACCAAAGTTTAAGACATGATTATGTAACTTGAACCATGAAAGTTGGGTTGACAAAAGTGGGGAACTATTCGATTGCTACGGTGCGTCTTTAGGTATAGGAACGAGCTTCAGATTTGATATGTTATAGTACTCATTTCGATGCATAAATTAAAACTTATAACAACTTTAAGAAACAACCATAATTAATACCTTCTTTTTGTTTTTACACTGTGAACTGTATTAGCTCTCTTGTTTTTCTCAAGAAAAAATAAAGGTGGAACACATAAAACAAAGAAAAGTAAAAGAGAACGAGATTTTAAAGAAAAATAAGATATGAAATCCAAAGTGGAAAACAATGTGAACAAAATTGAAAGAAAATACAAGACTTAGAGGACACAATTTCTTTCTCTTTTTGGAATTTGTGACTTAAGAGAGGAGAAAACCAGCAAAGCACAAAATTTTTTAAATCTAAAATTCAAAAAATAGATATGTAAAGATAGATACCGTATTTTCAACAACCAAGACTATGATCCCAAACGATGCGAATCCCTTTTGCGGACAACCTAAGAACCCTTGAACTCAAAGGAATAAGAAAGATTGAATTACTAAGAATATGGCTAAGATGAACAAATTGAAATCCTAAAGGGCAAGAACAGATTACAGCGAAATAAGGAGCGACCAAAGTTTAAGACATCATTATGTACCTTGAACCATGAATGTTGGGTTGACAAAAGTGGGGAAATATACGATTGCTACGATGCGTCTTTAGGTATAGGAACGAGCTTCAGATTTGATATGTTATAGTACTCATTTCGATGCATAAATTAAAAGTTATAACAATTTTAAGTTACAACCATAATTAATACCTTCTTTTTGTTTTTACACTGTGAACTGTTTTAGCTCTCTTGTTTTTCTCAAGAAGAAATAAAGGTGGAACACATAAAACAAAGAAAAGTAAAAGATAACGAGATTTTAAAGAAAAATAAGATATGAAATCCAAAGTGGAAAACAATTTCAACAAAATTGAAAGAAAATACAAGACTTAGAGGACACAATTTCTTTCTCTTTTTGGAATTTGTGACTTAAGAGAGGAGAAAACCAGCAAAGCACAAAATATTTTAAATCTAAAATTCAAAAAATAGATATGTAAAGATAGATACCCTATTTTCAACAACCAAGACTATGATCCCAAACGATGCGAATCCCTTTTGCGGACAACCTAAGAACCCTTGAACTAAAAGGAATAAGAAAGATTGAATTACTAAGAATATGGCTAAGATGAACAAATTGAAATCCTAAAGGGCAAGAACAGATTACAGCGAAATAAGGAGCGACCAAAGTTTAAGACATCATTATGTACCTTGAACCATGAAAGTTGGGTTGACAAAAGTGGGGAAATATACGATTGCTACGGTGCGTCTTTAGGTATAGGAACGAGCTTCAGATTTGATATGTTATAGTACTCATTTCGATGCATAAATTAAAAGTTATAACAATTTTAAGTTACAACCATAATTAATACCTTCTTTTTGTTTTTACACTGTGAACTGTATTAGCTCTCTTGTTTTTCTCAAGAAGAAATAAAGGTATAACACATAAAAAAAAGAAAAGTAAAAGATAACGAGATTTTAAAGAAAAATAAGATATGAAATCCAAAGTGGAAAACAATGTCAACAAAATTGAAAGAAAATACAAGACTTAGAGGACACAATTTCTTTCTCTTTTTGGAATTTGTGACTTAAGAGAGGAGAAAACCAGCAAAGCACAAAATTTTTTAAATCTAAAATTCAAAAAATAGATATGTAAAGATAGATACCCTATTTTCAACAACCAAGACTATGATCCCAAACGATGCGAATCCCTTTTGCGAACAACCTAAGAACCCTTGAACTCAAAGGAATAAGAAAGATTTAATTACTAAGAATATGGCTAAGATGAACAAATTGAAATCCTAAAGAGCAAGAACAGATTACAGCGAAATAAGGATCGACCAAAGTTTAAGACATGATTATGTAACTTGAACCATGAAAGTTGGGTTGACAAAAGTGGGGAAATATTCGATTGCTACGGTGCGTTTTTAGGTATCGGAACGAGCTTCAGATTTGATATATTATAGTACTCATTTCGATGCATAAATTAAAAGTTATAACAATTTTAAGTTACAACCATAATTAATACCTTCTTTTTGTTTTTACACTGTGAACTGTTTTAGCTCTCTTGTTTTTCTCAAGAAGAAATAAAGGTGGAACACATAAAACAAAGAAAAGTAAAAGATAACGAGATTTTAAAGAAAAATAAGATATGAAATCCAAAGTGGAAAACAATGTGAACAAAATTGAAAGAAAATACAAGACTTAGAGGACACAATTTCTTTCTCTTTTTGGAATTTGTGACTTAAGAGAGGAGAAAACCAGCAAAGCACAAAATTTTTTAAATCTAAAATTCAAAAAATAGATATGTAAAGATAGATACCGTATTTTCAACAACCAAGACTATGATCCCAAACGATGCGAATCCCTTTTGCGGACAACCTAAGAACCCTTGAACTCAAAGGAATAAGAAAGATTGAATTACTAAGAATATGGCTAAGATGAACAAATTGAAATCCTAAAGGGCAAGAACAGATTACAGCGAAATAAGGAGCGACCAAAGTTTAAGACATCATTATGTACCTTGAACCATGAATGTTGGGTTGACAAAAGTGGGGAAATATACGATTGCTACGGTGCGTCTTTAGGTATAGGAACGAGCTTCAGATTTGATATGTTATAGTACTCATTTCGATGCATAAATTAAAAGTTATAACAATTTTAAGTTACAACCATAATTAATACCTTCTTTTTGTTTTTACACTGTGAACTGTTTTAGCTCTCTTGTTTTTCTCAAGAAGAAATAAAGGTGGAACACATAAAACAAAGAAAAGTAAAAGATAACGAGATTTTAAAGAAAAATAAGATATGAAATCCAAAGTGGAAAACAATTTCAACAAAATTGAAAGAAAATACAAGACTTAGAGGACAAAATTTCTTTCTCTTTTTGGAATTTGTGACTTAAGAGAGGAGAAAACCAGCAAAGCACAAAATATTTTAAATCTAAAATTCAAAAAATAGTTATGTAAAGATAGATACCCTATTTTCAACAACCAAGACTATGATCCCAAACGATGCGAATCCCTTTTGCGGACAACCTAAGAACCCTTGAACTAAAAGGAATAAGAAAGATTGAATTACTAAGAATATGGCTAAGATGAACAAATTGAAATCCTAAAGGGCAAGAACAGATTACAGCGAAATAAGGAGCGACCAAAGTTTAAGACATCATTATGTACCTTGAACCATGAAAGTTGGGTTGACAAAAGTGGGGAAATATACGATTGCTACGGTGCGTCTTTAGGTATAGGAACGAGCTTCAGATTTGATATGTTATAGTACTCATTTCGATGCATAAATTAAAAGTTATAACAATTTTAAGTTACAACCATAATTAATACCTTCTTTTTGTTTTTACACTGTGAACTGTTTTAGCTCTCTTGTTTTTCTCAAGAAGAAATAAAGGTGGAACACATAAAACAAAGAAAAGTAAAAGATAACGAGATTTTAAAGAAAAATAAGATATGAAATCCAAAGTGGAAAACAATGTCAACAAAATTGAAATAAAAGACAAGACTTAGAGGACACAATTTCTTTCTCTTTTTGGAATTTGTGACTTAAGAGAGGAGAAAACCAGCAAAGCACAAAATTTTTTAAATCTAAAATTCAAAAAATAGATATGTAAAGATAGATACCCTATTTTCAACAACCAAGACTATGATCCCAAACGATGCGAATCCCTTTTGCGGACAACCTAAGAACCCTTGAACTCAAAGGAATAAGAAAGATTGAATTACTAAGAATATGGCTAAGATGAACAAATTGAAATCCTAAAGGGCAAGAACAGATTACAGCGAAATAAGGAGCGACCAAAGTTTAAGACATCATTATGTACCTTGAACCATGAATGTTGGGTTGACAAAAGTGGGGAAATATACGATTGCTACGGTGCGTCTTTAGGTATAGGAACGAGCTTCAGATTTGATATATTATAGTACTCATTTCGATGCATAAATAAAAAGTTATAACAATTTTAAGTTACAACCATAATTAATACCTTCTTTTTGTTTTTACAGTGTGAACTGTTTTAGCTCTCTTGTTTTTCTCAAGAAGAAATAAAGGTGGAACACATAAAACAAAGAAAAGTAAAAGATAACGAGATTTTAAAGAAAAATAAGATATGAAATCCAAAGTGGAAAACAATGTGAACAAAATTGAAAGAAAATACAAGACTTAGAGGACACAATTTCTTTCTCTTTTTGGAATTTGTGACTTAAGAGAGGAGAAAACCAGCAAAGCACAAAAGTTTTTAAATCTAAAATTCAAAAAATAGATATGTAAAGATAGATACCCTATTTTCAACAACCAAGACTATGATCCCAAACGTTGCGAATCCCTTTTGCGGACAACCTAAGAACCCTTGAACTCAAAGGAATAAGAAAGATTGAATTACTAAGAATATGGCTAAGATGAACAAATTGAAATCCTAAAGGGCAAGAACAGATTACAGCGAAATAAGGAGCGACCAAAGTTTAAGACATCATTATGTACCTTGAACCATGAATGTTGGGTTGACAAAAGTGGGGAAATATACGATTGCTACGGTGCGTCTTTAGGTATAGGAACGAGCTTCAGATTTGATATGTTATAGTACTCATTTCGATGCATAAATTAAAAGTTATAACAATTTTAAGTTACAACCATAATTAATACCTTCTTTTTGTTTTTACACTGTGAACTGTTTTAGCTCTCTTGTTTTTCTCAAGAAGAAATAAAGGTGGAACACATAAAACAAAGAAAAGTAAAAGATAACGAGATTTTAAAGAAAAATAAGATATGAAATCCAAAGTGGAAAACAATGTCAACAAAATTGAAATAAAAGACAAGACTTAGAGGACACAATTTCTTTCTCTTTTTGGAATTTGTGACTTAAGAGAGGAGAAAACCAGCAAAGCACAAAATTTTTTAAATCTAAAATTCAAAAAATAGATATGTAAAGATAGATACCCTATTTTCAACAACCAAGACTATGATCCCAAACGATGCGAATCCCTTTTGCGGACAACCTAAGAACCCTTGAACTCAAAGGAATAAGAAAGATTGAATTACTAAGAATATGGCTAAGATGAACAAATTGAAATCCTAAAGGGCAAGAACAGATTACAGCGAAATAAGGATCGACCAAAGTTTAAGACATGATTATGTAACTTGAACCATGAAAGTTGGGTTGACAAAAGTGGAGAAATATACGATTGCTACGGTGCGTCTTTAGGTATAGGAACGAGCTTCAGATTTGATATGTTATAGTACTCATTTCGATGCATAAATTAAAACTTATAACAACTTTAAGAAACAACCATAATTAATACCTTCTTTTTGTTTTTACACTGTGAACTGTATTAGCTCTCTTGTTTTTCTCAAGAAGAAATAAAGGTGGAACACATAAAACAAAGAAAAGTAAAAGATAACGAGATTTTAAAGAAAAATAAGATATGAAATCCAAAGTGGAAAACAATGTGAACAAAATTGAAAGAAAATACAAGACTTAGAGGACACAATTTCTTTCTCTTTTTGGAATTTGTGACTTAAGAGAGGAGAAAACCAGCAAAGCACAAAAGTTTTTAAATCTAAAATTCAAAAAATAGATATGTAAAGATAGATACCCTATTTTCAACAACCAAGACTATGATCCCAAACGTTGCGAATCCCTTTTGCGGACAACCTAAGAACCCTTGAACTCAAAGGAATAAGAAAGATTGAATTACTAAGAATATGGCTAAGATGAACAAATTGAAATCCTAAAGGGCAAGAACAGATTACAGCGAAATAAGGAGCGACCAAAGTTTAAGACATCATTATGTACCTTGAACCATGAATGTTGGGTTGACAAAAGTGGGGAAATATACGATTGCTACGGTGCGTCTTTAGGTATAGGAACGAGCTTCAGATTTGATATATTATAGTACTCATTTCGATGCATAAATAAAAAGTTATAACAATTTTAAGTTACAACCATAATTAATACCTTCTTTTTGTTTTTACACTGTGAACTGTTTTAGCTCTCTTGTTTTTCTCAAGAAGAAATAAAGGTGGAACACATAAAACAAAGAAAAGTAAAAGATAACGAGATTTTAAAGAAAAATAAGATATGAAATCCAAAGTGGAAAACAATGTCAACAAAATTGAAAGAAAATACAAGACTTAGAGGACACAATTTCTTTCTCTTTTTGGAATTTGTGACTTAAGAGAGGAGAAAACCAGCAAAGCACATAAGTTTTTAAATCTAAAATTCAAAAAATAGATATGTAAAGATAGATACCCTATTTTCAACAACCAAGACTATGATCCCAAACGTTGCGAATCCCTTTTGCGGACAACCTAAGAACCCTTGAACTCAAAGGAATAAGAAAGATTGAATTACTAAGAATATGGCTAAGATGAACAAATTGAAATCCTAAAGGGCAAGAACAGATTACAGCGAAATAAGGAGCGACCAAAGTTTAAGACATCATTATGTACCTTGAACCATGAAAGTTGGGTTGACAAAAGTGGGGAAATATACGATTGCTACGGTGCGTCTTTAGGTATAGGAACGAGCTTCAGATTTGATATGTTATAGTACTCATTTCGATGCATAAATTAAAAGTTATAACTATTTTAAGTTACAACCATAATTAATACCTTCTTTTTGTTTTTACACTGTGAACTGTTTTAGCTCTCTTGTTTTTCTCAAGAAGAAATAAAGGTGGAACACATAAAACAAAGAAAAGTAAAAGATAACGAGATTTTAAAGAAAAATAAGATATGAAATCCAAAGTGGAAAACAATGTCAACAAAATTGAAATAAAAGACAAGACTTAGAGGACACAATTTCTTTCTCTTTTTGGAATTTGTGACTTAAGAGAGGAGAAAACCAGCAAAGCACAAAATTTTTTAAATCTAAAATTCAAAAAATAGATATGTAAAGATAGATACCCTATTTTCAACAACCAAGACTATGATCCCAAACGATGCGAATCCCTTTTGCGGACAACCTAAGAACCCTTGAACTCAAAGGAATAAGAAAGATTGAATTACTAAGAATATGGCTAAGATGAACAAATTGAAATCCTAAAGGGCAAGAACAGATTACAGCGAAATAAGGATCGACCAAAGTTTAAGACATGATTATGTAACTTGAACCATGAAAGTTGGGTTGACAAAAGTGGAGAAATATACGATTGCTACGGTGCGTCTTTAGGTATAGGAACGAGCTTCAGATTTGATATGTTATAGTACTCATTTCGATGCATAAATTAAAACTTATAACAACTTTAAGAAACAACCATAATTAATACCTTCTTTTTGTTTTTACACTGTGAACTGTATTAGCTCTCTTGTTTTTCTCAAGAAGAAATAAAGGTGGAGCACATAAAACAAAGAAAAGTAAAAGATAACGAGATTTTAAAGAAAAATAAGATATGAAATCCAAAGTGGAAAACAATGTCAACAAAATTGAAATAAAAGACAAGACTTAGAGGACACAATTTCTTTCTCTTTTTGGAATTTGTGACTTAAGAGAGGAGAAAACCAGCAAAGCACATAAGTTTTTAAATCTAAAATTCAAAAAATAGATATGTAAAGATAGATACCCTATTTTCAACAACCAAGACTATGATCCCAAACGTTGCGAATCCCTTTTGCGGACAACCTAAGAACCCTTGAACTCAAAGGAATAAGAAAGATTGAATTACTAAGAATATGGCTAAGATGAACAAATTGAAATCCTAAAGGGCAAGAACAGATTACAGCGAAATAAGGAGCGACCAAAGTTTAAGACATCATTATGTACCTTGAACCATGAAAGTTGGGTTGACAAAAGTGGGGAAATATACGATTGCTATGGTGCGTCTTTAGGTATAGGAACGAGCTTCAGATTTGATATGTTATAGTACTCATTTCGATGCATAAATTAAAAGTTATAACAATTTTAAGTTACAACCATAATTAATATCTTCTTTTTGTTTTTACACTGTAACTGTATTAGCTCTCTTGTTTTTCTCAAGAAGAAATAAAGGTGGAACACATAAAACAAAGAAAAGTAAAAGATAACGAGATTTTAAAGAAAAATAAGATATGAAATCCAAAGTGGAAAACAATGTCAACAAAATTGAAATAAAAGACAAGACTTAGAGGACACAATTTCTTTCTCTTTTTGGAATTTGTGACTTAAGAGAGGAGAAAACCAGCAAAGCACATAAGTTTTTAAATCTAAAATTCAAAAAATAGATATGTAAAGATAGATACCCTATTTTCAACAACCAAGACTATGATCCCAAACGTTGCGAATCCCTTTTGCGGACAACCTAAGAACCCTTGAACTCAAAGGAATAAGAAAGATTGAATTACTAAGAATATGGCTAAGATGAACAAATTGAAATCCTAAAGGGCAAGAACAGATTACAGCGAAATAAGGAGCGACCAAAGTTTAAGACATCATTATGTACCTTGAACCATGAAAGTTGGGTTGACAAAAGTGGGGAAATATACGATTGCTACGGTGCGTCTTTAGGTATAGGAACGAGCTTCAGATTTGATATGTTATAGTACTCATTTCGATGCATAAATTAAAAGTTATAACAATTTTAAGTTACAACCATAATTAATACCTTCTTTTTGTTTTTACACTGTGAACTGTTTTAGCTCTCTTGTTTTTCTCAAGAAGAAATAAAGGTGGAACACATAAAACAAAGAAAAGTAAAAGATAACGAGATTTTAAAGAAAAATAAGATATGAAATCCAAAGTGGAAAACAATGTCAACAAAATTGAAAGAAAATACAAGACTTAGAGGACACAATTTCTTTCCCTTTTTGGAATTTGTGACTTAAGAGAGGAGAAAACCAGCAAAGCACAAAATTTTTTAAATCTAAAATTCAAAAAATAGATATGTAAAGATAGATACCCTATTTTCAACAACCAAGACTATGATCCCAAACGATGCGAATCCCTTTTGCGAACAACCTAAGAACCCTTGAACTCAAAGGAATAAGAAAGATTGAATTACTAAGAATATGGCTAAGATGAACAAATTGAAATCCTAAAGGAAAAGGACAGATTACAGCGAAATAAGGATTGACCAAAGTTTAAGACATGATTATGTAACTTGAACCATGAAAGTTGGGTTGACAAAAGTGGGGAAATATTCGATTGCTACGGTGCGTCTTTAGGTATAGGAACGAGCTTCAGATTTGATATGTTATAGTACTCATTTCGATGCATAAATTAAAACTTATAACAACTTTAAGAAACAACCATAATTAATACCTTCTTTTTGTTTTTACACTGTGAACTGTATTAGCTCTCTTGTTTTTCTCAAGAAGAAATAAATGTGGAACACATAAAACAAAGAAAAGTAAAAGATAACGAGATTTTAAAGAAAAATAAGATATGAAATCCAAAGTGGAAAACAATGTCAACAAAATTGAAATAAAAGACAAGACTTAGAGGACACAATTTCTTTCTCTTTTTGGAATTTGTGACTTAAGAGAGGAGAAAACCAGCAAAGCACAAAATTTTTTAAATCTAAAATTCAAAAAATAGATATGTAAAGATAGATACCCTATTTTCAACAACCAAGACTATGATCCCAAACGATGCGAATCCCTTTTGCGGACAACCTAAGAACCCTTGAACTCAAAGGAATAAGAAAGATTGAATTACTAAGAATATGGCTAAGATGAACAAATTGAAATCCTAAAGGGCAAGAACAGATTACAGCGAAATAAGGATCGACCAAAGTTTAAGACATGATTATGTAACTTGAACCATGAATGTTGGGTTGACAAAAGTGGGGAAATATACGATTGCTACGGTGCGTCTTTAGGTATAGGAACGAGCTTCAGATTTGATATGTTATAGTACTCATTTCGATGCATAAATTAAAACTTATAACAACTTTAAGAAACAACCATAATTAATACCTTCTTTTTGTTTTTACACTGTGAACTGTATTAGCTCTCTTGTTTTTCTCAAGAAGAAATAAAGGTGGAACACATAAAACAAAGAAAAGTAAAAGATAACGAGATTTTAAAGAAAAATAAGATATGAAATCCAAAGTGGAAAACAATGTCAACAAAATTGAAATAAAAGACAAGACTTAGAGGACACAATTTCTTTCTCTTTTTGGAATTTGTGACTTAAGAGAGGAGAAAACCAGCAAAGCACATAAGTTTTTAAATCTAAAATTCAAAAAATAGATATGTAAAGATAGATACCCTATTTTCAACAACCAAGACTATGATCCCAAACGTTGCGAATCCCTTTTGCGGACAACCTAAGAACCCTTGAACTCAAAGGAATAAGAAAGATTGAATTACTAAGAATATGGCTAAGATGAACAAATTGAAATCCTAAAGGGCAAGAACAGATTACAGCGAAATAAGGAGCGACCAAAGTTTAAGACATCATTATGTACCTTGAACCATGAAAGTTGGGTTGACAAAAGTGGGGAAATATACGATTGCTATGGTGCGTCTTTCGGTATAGGAACGAGCTTCAGATTTGATATGTTATAGTACTCATTTCGATGCATAAATTAAAAGTTATAACAATTTTAAGTTACAACCATAATTAATATCTTCTTTTTGTTTTTACACTGTAACTGTATTAGCTCTCTTGTTTTTCTCAAGAAGAAATAAAGGTGGAACACATAAAACAAAGAAAAGTAAAAGATAACGAGATTTTAAAGAAAAATAAGATATGAAATCCAAAGTGGAAAACAATGTCAACAAAATTGAAATAAAAGACAAGACTTAGAGGACACAATTTCTTTCTCTTTTTGGAATTTGTGACTTAAGAGAGGAGAAAACCAGCAAAGCACAAATTTTTTTAAATCTAAAATTCAAAAAATAGATATGTAAAGATAGATACCTTATTTTCAACAACCAAGACTATGATCCCAAACGATGCGAATCCCTTTTGCGAACAACCTAAGAACCTTTGAACTCAAAGTAATAAGAAAGATTCAATTACTAAGAATATGGCTAAGATGAACAAATTGAAATCATAAAGGGCAAGAACAGATTACAGCGAAATAAGGATCGACCAAAGTTTAAGACATGATTATGTAACTTGAACCATGAAAGTTGGGTTGACAAAAGTGGGGAAATATTCGATTGCTACGGTGCGTCTTTAGGTATAGGAACGAGCTTCAGATTTGATATGTTATAGTACTCATTTCGATGCATAAATTAAAACTTATAACAACTTTAAGAAACAACCATAATTAATACCTTCTTTTTGTTTTTACACTGTGAACTGTATTAGCTCTCTTGTTTTTCTCAAGAAGAAATAAAGGTGGAACACATAAAACAAAGAAAAGTAAAAGATAACGTGATTTTAAAGAAAAATAAGATATGAAATCCATAGTGGAAAATAATGTCAACAAAATTGAAATAAAAGACAAGACTTAGAGGACACAATTTCTTTCTCTTTTTGGAATTTGTGACTTAAGAGAGGAGAAAACCAGCAAAGCACAAAATATTTTAAATCTAAAATTCAAAAAATAGATATGTAAAGATAGATACCCTATTTTCAACAACCAAGACTATGATCCCAAACGTTGCGAATCCCATTTGCGGACAACCTAAGAACCCTTGAACTCAAAGGAATAAGAAAGATTGAATTACTAAGAATATGGCTAAGATGAACAAATTGAAATCCTAAAGGGCAAGAACAGATTACAGCGAAATAAGGAGCGACCAAAGTTTAAGACATCATTATGTACCTTGAACCATGAAAGTTGGGTTGACAAAAGTGGGGAAATATACGATTGCTATGGTGCGTCTTTAGGTATAGGAACGAGCTTCAGATTTGATATGTTATAGTACTCATTTCGATGCATAAATTAAAAGTTATAACAATTTTAAGTTACAACCATAATTAATATCTTCTTTTTGTTTTTACACTGTAACTGTATTAGCTCTCTTGTTTTTCTCAAGAAGAAATAAAGGTGGAACACATAAAACAAAGAAAAGTAAAAGATAACGAGATTTTAAAGAAAAATAAGATATGAAATCCAAAGTGGAAAACAATGTCAACAAAATTGAAATAAAAGACAAGACTTAGAGGACACAATTTCTTTCTCTTTTTGGAATTTGTGACTTAAGAGAGGAGAAAACCAGCAAAGCACAAAATTTTTTAAATCTAAAATTCAAAAAATAGATATGTAAAGATAGATACCCTATTTTCAACAACCAAGACTATGATCCCAAACGTTGCGAATCCCTTTTGCGGACAACCTAAGAACCCTTGAACTCAAAGGAATAAGAAAGATTGAATTACTAAGAATATGGCTAAGATGAACAAATTGAAATCCTAAAGGGCAAGAACATATTATTGCGAAATAAGGAGCGACCAAAGTTTAAGACATCATTATGTAGTATGAACCATGAAAGTTGGGTTGACAAAAGTGGAGAAATATACGATTGCTACGGTGCGTTTTTAGGTATCGGAACGAGCTTCAGATTTGATATATTATAGTACTCATTTCGATGCATAAATTAAAACTTATAACAATTTTAAGTTACAACCATAATTAATACCTTCTTTTTGTTTTTACACTGTGAACTGTTTTAGCTCTCTTGTTTTTCTCAAGAAGAAATAAAGGTGGAACACATAAAACAAAGAAAAGTAAAAGATAACGAGATTTTAACGAAAAATAAGATATGAAATCCAAAGTGGAAAACAATGTCAACAAAATTGAAAGAAAATACAAGACATAGAGGACACAATTTCTTTCTCTTTTTGGAATTTGTGACTTAAGAGAGGAGAAAACCAGCAAAGGACAAAATTTTTTAAATCTAAAATTCAAAAAATAGATATGTAAAGATAGATACCCTATTTTCAACAACCAAGACTATGATCCCAAACGATGCGAATCCCTTTTGCGGACAACCTAAGAACCCTTGAACTCAAAGGAATAAGAAAGATTGAATTACTAAGAATATGGCTAAGATGAACAAATTGAAATCCTAAAGGGCAAGAACAGATTACAGCGAAATAAGGAGCGACCAAAGTTTAAGACATCATTATGTACCTTGAACCATGAAAGTTGGGTTGACAAAAGTGGGGAAATATACGATTGCTACGGTGCGTCTTTAGGTATAGGAACGAGCTTCAGATTTGATATGTTATAGTACTCATTTCGATGCATAAATTAAAAGTTATAACAATTTTAAGTTACAACCATAATTAATACCTTCTTTTTGTTTTTACACTGTGAACTGTTTTAGCTCTCTTGTTTTTCTCAAGAAGAAATAAAGGTGGAACACATAAAACAAAGAAAAGTAAAAGATAACGAGATTTTAAAGAAAAATAAGATATGAAATCCAAAGTGGAAAACAATGTCAACAAAATTGAAAGAAAATACAAGACTTAGAGGACACAACTTCTTTCTCTTTTTGGAATTTTTGACTTAAGAGAGGAGAAAACCAGCAAAGCACAAAATTCTTTAAATCTAAAATTCAAAAAATAGATATGTAAAGATAGATACCCTATTTTCAACAACCAAGACTATGATCCCAAACGATGCGATTCCCTTTTGCGAACAACCTAAGAACCCTTGAACTCAAAGGAATAAGAAAGATTGAATTACTAAGAATATGGCTAAGATGAACAAATTGAAATCCTAAAGGGCAAGAACAGATTACAGCGAAATAAGGATCGACCAAAGTTTAAGACATGATTATGTAACTTGAACCATGAAAGTTGGGTTGACAAAAGTGGGGAACTATTCGATTGCTACGGTGCGTCTTTAGGTATAGGAACGAGCTTCACATTTGATATGTTATAGTACTCGTTTCGATGCATAAATTAAAACTTATAACAACTTTAAGAAACAACCATAATTAATACCTTCTTTTTGTTTTTACACTGTGAACTGTTTTAGCTCTCTTGTTTTTCTCAAGAAGAAATAAAGGTGGAACACATAAAACAAAGAAAAGTAAAAGATAACGAGATTTTAAAGAAAAATAAGATATGAAATCCAAAGTGGAAAACAATGTCAACAAAATTGAAAGAAAATACAAGACTTAGAGGACACAACTTCTTTCTCTTTTTGGAATTTTTGACTTAAGAGAGGAGAAAACCAGCAAAGCACAAAATTCTTTAAATCTAAAATTCAAAAAATAGATATGTAAAGATAGATACCCTATTTTCAACAACCAAGACTATGATCCCAAACGATGCGAATCCCTTTTGCGGACAACCTAAGAACCCTTGAACTCAAAGGAATAAGAAAGATTGAATTACTAAGAATATGGCTAAGATGAACAAATTGAAATCCTAAAGGGCAAGAACATATTATAGCGAAATAAGGAGCGACCAAAGTTTAAGACATCATTATGTACTATGAACCATGAAAGTTGGGTTGACAAAAGTGGAGAAATATACGATTGCTACGGTGCGTTTTTAGGTATCGGAACGAGCTTCAGATTTGATATATTATAGTACTCATTTCGATGCATAAATTAAAACTTATAACAATTTTAAGTTACAACCATAATTAATACCTTCTTTTTGTTTTTACACTGTGAACTGTTTTAGCTCTCTTGTTTTTCTCAAGAAGAAATAAAGGTGGAACACATAAAACAAAGAAAAGTAAAAGATAACGAGATTTTAAAGAAAAATAAGATATGAAATCCAAAGTGGAAAACAATGTCAACAAAATTGAAAGAAAATACAAGACTTAGAGGACACAATTTCTTTCTCTTTTTGGAATTTGTGACTTAAGAGAGGAGAAAACCAGCAAAGCACAAAATATTTTAAATCTAAAATTCAAAAAATAGATATGTAAAGATAGATACCCTATTTTCAACAACCAAGACTATGATCCCAAACGTTGCGAATCCCTTTTGCGGACAACCTAAGAACCCTTGAACTCAAAGGAATAAGAAAGATTGAATTACTAAGAATATGGCTAAGATGAACAAATTGAAATCCTAAAGGGCAAGAACATATTATTGCGAAATAAGGAGCGACCAAAGTTTAAGACATCATTATGTACTATGAACCATGAAAGTTGGGTTGACAAAAGTGGAGAAATATACGATTGCTACGGTGCGTTTTTAGGTATCGGAACGAGCTTCAGATTTGATATATTATAGTACTCATTTCGATGCATAAATTAAAACTTATAACAATTTTAAGTTACAACCATAATTAATACCTTCTTTTTGTTTTTACACTGTGAACTGTTTTAGCTCTCTTGTTTTTCTCAAGAAGAAATAAAGGTGGAACACATAAAACAAAGAAAAGTAAAAGATAACGAGATTTTAACGAAAAATAAGATATGAAATCCAAAGTGGAAAACAATGTCAACAAAATTGAAAGAAAATACAAGACATAGAGGACACAATTTCTTTCTCTTTTTGGAATTTGTGACTTAAGAGAGGAGAAAACCAGCAAAGGACAAAATTTTTTAAATCTAAAATTCAAAAAATAGATATGTAAAGATAGATACCCTATTTTCAACAACCAAGACTATGATCCCAAACGATGCGAATCCCTTTTGCGGACAACCTAAGAACCCTTGAACTCAAAGGAATAAGAAAGATTGAATTACTAAGAATATGGCTAAGATGAACAAATTGAAATCCTAAAGGGCAAGAACAGATTACAGCGAAATAAGGATCGACCAAAGTTTAAGACATGATTATGTAACTTGAACCATGAAAGTTGGGTTGACAAAAGTGGGGAACTATTCGATTGCTACGGTGCGTCTTTAGGTATAGGAACGAGCTTCACATTTGATATGTTATAGTACTCGTTTCGATGCATAAATTAAAACTTATAACAACTTTAAGAAACAACCATAATTAATACCTTCTTTTTGTTTTTACACTGTGAACTGTTTTAGCTCTCTTGTTTTTCTCAAGAAGAAATAAAGGTGGAACACATAAAACAAAGAAAAGTAAAAGATAACGAGATTTTAAAGAAAAATAAGATATGAAATCCAAAGTGGAAAACAATGTCAACAAAATTGAAAGAAAATACAAGACTTAGAGGACACAACTTCTTTCTCTTTTTGGAATTTTTGACTTAAGAGAGGAGAAAACCAGCAAAGCACAAAATTCTTTAAATCTAAAATTCAAAAAATAGATATGTAAAGATAGATACCCTATTTTCAACAACCAAGACTATGATCCCAAACGATGCGAATCCCTTTTGCGGACAACCTAAGAACCCTTGAACTCAAAGGAATAAGAAAGATTGAATTACTAAGAATATGGCTAAGATGAACAAATTGAAATCCTAAAGGGCAAGAACATATTATAGCGAAATAAGGAGCGACCAAAGTTTAAGACATGATTATGTAACTTGAACCATGAAAGTTGGGTTGACAAAAGTGGAGAAATATACGATTGCTACGGTGCGTCTTTAGGTATCGGAACGAGCTTCAGATTTGATATATTATAGTACTCGTTTCGATGCATAAATTAAAACTTATAACAATTTTAAGTTACAACCATAATTAATACCTTCTTTTTGTTTTTACACTGTGAACTGTTTTAGCTCTCTTGTTTTTCTCAAGAAGAAATAAAGGTGGAACACATAAAACAAAGAAAAGTAAAAGATAACGAGATTTTAAAGAAAAATAAGATATGAAATCCAAAGTGGAAAACAATGTCAACAAAATTGAAAGAAAATACAAGACTTAGAGGACACAATTTCTTTCTCTTTTTGGAATTTGTGACTTAAGAGAGGAGAAAACCAGCAAAGCACAAAATATTTTAAATCTAAAATTCAAAAAATAGATATGTAAAGATAGATACCCTATTTTCAACAACCAAGACTATGATCCCAAACGTTGCGAATCCCTTTTGCGGACAACCTAAGAACCCTTGAACTCAAAGGAATAAGAAAGATTGAATTACTAAGAATATGGCTAAGATGAACAAATTGAAATCCTAAAGGGCAAGAACATATTATTGCGAAATAAGGAGCGACCAAAGTTTAAGACATCATTATGTACTATGAACCATGAAAGTTGGGTTGACAAAAGTGGAGAAATATACGATTGCTACGGTGCGTTTTTAGGTATCGGAACGAGCTTCAGATTTGATATATTATAGTACTCATTTCGATGCATAAATTAAAACTTATAACAATTTTAAGTTACAACCATAATTAATACCTTCTTTTTGTTTTTACACTGTGAACTGTTTTAGCTCTCTTGTTTTTCTCAAGAAGAAATAAAGGTGGAACACATAAAACAAAGAAAAGTAAAAGATAACGAGATTTTAACGAAAAATAAGATATGAAATCCAAAGTGGAAAACAATGTCAACAAAATTGAAAGAAAATACAAGACATAGAGGACACAATTTCTTTCTCTTTTTGGAATTTGTGACTTAAGAGAGGAGAAAACCAGCAAAGGACAAAATTTTTTAAATCTAAAATTCAAAAAATAGATATGTAAAGATAGATACCCTATTTTCAACAACCAAGACTATGATCCCAAACGATGCGAATCCCTTTTGCGGACAACCTAAGAACCCTTGAACTCAAAGGAATAAGAAAGATTGAATTACTAAGAATATGGCTAAGATGAACAAATTGAAATCCTAAAGGGCAAGAACAGATTACAGCGAAATAAGGAGCGACCAAAGTTTAAGACATCATTATGTACCTTGAACCATGAAAGTTGGGTTGACAAAAGTGGGGAAATATACGATTGCTACGGTGCGTCTTTAGGTATAGGAACGAGCTTCAGATTTGATATGTTATAGTACTCATTTCGATGCATAAATTAAAAGTTATAACAATTTTAAGTTACAACCATAATTAATACCTTCTTTTTGTTTTTACACTGTGAACTGTTTTAGCTCTCTTGTTTTTCTCAAGAAGAAATAAAGGTGGAACACATAAAACAAAGAAAAGTAAAAGATAACGAGATTTTAAAGAAAAATAAGATATGAAATCCAAAGTGGAAAACAATGTCAACAAAATTGAAAGAAAATACAAGACTTAGAGGACACAACTTCTTTCTCTTTTTGGAATTTTTGACTTAAGAGAGGAGAAAACCAGCAAAGCACAAAATTCTTTAAATCTAAAATTCAAAAAATAGATATGTAAAGATAGATACCCTATTTTCAACAACCAAGACTATGATCCCAAACGATGCGAATCCCTTTTGCGCACAACCTAAGAACCCTTGAACTCAAAGGAATAAGAAAGATTGAATTACTAAGAATATGGCTAAGATGAACAAATTGAAATCCTAAAGGGCAAGAACAGATTACAGCGAAATAAGGATCGACCAAAGTTTAAGACATGATTATGTAACTTGAACCATGAAAGTTGGGTTGACAAAAGTGGGGAACTATTCGATTGCTACGGTGCGTCTTTAGGTATAGGAACGAGCTTCACATTTGATATGTTATAGTACTCGTTTCGATGCATAAATTAAAACTTATAACAACTTTAAGAAACAACCATAATTAATACCTTCTTTTTGTTTTTACACTGTGAACTGTATTAGCTCTCTTGTTTTTCTCAAGAAGAAATAAAGGTGGAACACATAAAACAAAGAAAAGTAAAAGATAACGAGATTTTAAAGAAAAATAAGATATGAAATCCAAAGTGGAAAACAATGTCAACAAAATTGAAATAAAAGACAAGACTTAGAGGACACAATTTCTTTCTCTTTTTGGAATTTGTGACTTAAGAGAGGAGAAAACCAGCAAAGCACAAAAATTTTTAAATCTAAAATTCAAAAAATAGATATGTAAAGATAGATACCGTATTTTCAACAACCAAGACTATGATCCCAAACGATGCGAATCCCTTTTGCGGACAACCTAAGAACCCTTGAACTCAAAGGAATAAGAAAGATTGAATTACTAAGAATATGGCTAAGATGAACAAATTGAAATCCTAAAGGGCAAGAACATATTATAGCGAAATAAGGAGCGACCAAAGTTTAAGACATCATTATGTACTATGAACCATGAAAGTTGGGTTGACAAAAGTGGAGAAATATACGATTGCTACGGTGCGTTTTTAGGTATCGGAACGAGCTTCAGATTTGATATATTATAGTACTCATTTCGATGCATAAATTAAAACTTATAACAATTTTAAGTTACAACCATAATTAATACCTTCTTTTTGTTTTTACACTGTAAACTGTTTTAGCTCTCTTGTTTTTCTCAAGAAGAAATAAAGGTGGAACACATAAAACAAAGAAAAGTAAAAGATAACGAGATTTTAAAGAAAAATAAGATATGAAATCCAAAGTGGAAAACAATGTCAACAAAATTGAAAGAAAATACAAGACTTAGAGGACACAATTTCTTTCTCTTTTTGGAATTTGTGACTTAAGAGAGGAGAAAACCAGCAAAGCACAAAAGTTTTTAAATCTAAAATTCAAAAAATAGATATGTAAAGATAGATACCCTATTTTCAACAACCAAGACTATGATCCCAAACGTTGCGAATCCCTTTTGCGGACAACCTAAGAACCCTTGAACTCAAAGGAATAAGAAAGATTGAATTACTAAGAATATGGCTAAGATGAACAAATTGAAATCCTAAAGGGCAAGAACAGATTACAGCGAAATAAGGAGCGACCAAAGTTTAAGACATCATTATGTACCTTGAACCATGAAAGTTGGGTTGACAAAAGTGGGGAAATATACGATTGCTACGGTGCGTCTTTAGGTATAGGAACGAGCTTCAGATTTGATATGTTATAGTACTCATTTCGATGCATAAATTAAAACTTATAACAATTTTAAGTTACAACCATAATTAATATCTTCTTTTTGTTTTTACACTGTAACTGTATTAGCTCTCTTGTTTTTCTCAAGAAGAAATAAAGGTGGAACACATAAAACAAAGAAAAGTAAAAGATAACGAGATTTTAAAGAAAAATAAGATATGAAATCCAAAGTGGAAAACAATGTCAACAAAATTGAAAGAAAATACAAGACTTAGAGGACACAATGTTTTTCTCTTTATGGAATTTTTTACTTAAGAGAGGAGAAAACCAACTAAGCACAAAATTTTTTAAATCTAAAATTCAAAAAATAGATTTGTAAAGATAGATACCCTATTTTCAACAACCAAGACTATGATCCCAAACGATGCGAATCCCTTTTGCGGACAACCTAAGAACCCTTGAACTCAAAGGAATAAGAAAGATTGAATTACTAAGAATATGGCTAAGATGAACAAATTGAAATCCTAAAGGAAAAGAACAGATTACAGCGAAATAAGGATCGACCAAAGTTTAAGACATGATTATGTAACTTGAACCAGGAAAGTTGGGTTGACAAAAGTGGGGAAATATTCGATTGCTACGGTGCGTCTTTAGGTATAGGAACGAGCTTCAGATTTGATATGTTATAGTACTCATTTCGATGCATAAATTAAAACTTATAACAACTTTAAGAAACAACCATAATTAATACCTTCTTTTTGTTTTTACACTGTGAACTGTATTAGCTCTCTTGTTTTTCTCAAGAAGAAATAAAGGTGGAACACATAAAACAAAGAAAAGTAAAAGATAACGAGATTTTAAAGAAAAATAAGATATGAAATCCAAAGTGGAAAACAATGTCAACAAAATTGAAATAAAAGACAAGACTTAGAGGACACAATTTCTTTCTCTTTTTGAATTTGTGACTTAAGAGAGGAGAAAACCAACAAAGCACAAAATTTTTTAAATCTAAAATTCAAAAAATAGATATGTAAAGATAGATACCGTATTTTCAACAACCAAGACTATGATCCCAAACGATGCGAATCCCTTTTGCGGACAACCTAAGAACCCTTGAACTCAAAGGAATAAGAAAGATTGAATTACTAAGAATATGGCTAAGATGAACAAATTGAAATCCTAAAGGGCAAGAACATATTATAGCGAAATAAGGAGCGACCAAAGTTTAAGACATCATTATGTACTATGAACCATGAAAGTTGGGTTGAAAAAAGTGGAGAAATATACGATTGCTACGGTGCGTTTTTAGGTATCGGAACGAGCTTCAGATTTGATATATTATAGTACTCATTTCGATGCATAAATTAAAAGTTATAACAATTTTAAGTTACAACCATAATTAATACCTTCTTTTTGTTTTTACACTGTGAACTGTTTTAGCTCTCTTGTTTTTCTCAAGAAGAAATAAAGGTGGAACACATAAAACAAAGAAAAGTAAAAGATAACGAGATTTTAAAGAAAAATAAGATATGAAATCCAAAGTGGAAAACAATGTCAACAAAATTGAAAGAAAATACAAGACTTAGAGGACACAATTTCTTTCTCTTTTTGGAATTTGTGACTTAAGAGAGGAGAAAACCAGCAAAGCACAAAAGTTTTTAAATCTAAAATTCAAAAAATAGATATGTAAAGATAGATACCCTATTTTCAACAACCAAGACTATGATCCCAAACGTTGCGAATCCCTTTTGCGGACAACCTAAGAACCCTTGAACTCAAAGGAATAAGAAAGATTGAATTACTAAGAATATGGCTAAGATGAACAAATTGAAATCCTAAAGGGCAAGAACATATTATAGCGAAATAAGGAGCTTCCAAAGTTTAAGACATCATTATGTACCTTGAACCATGAAAGTTGGGTTGACAAAAGTGGAGAAATATACGATTGCTACGGTGCGTTTTTAGGTATCGGAACGAGCTTCAGATTTGATATATTATAGTACTCATTTCGATGCATAAATTAAAACTTATAACAATTTTAAGTTACAACCATAATTAATATCTTCTTTTTGTTTTTACACTGTAACTGTATTAGCTCTCTTGTTTTTCTCAAGAAGAAATAAAGGTGGAACACATAAAACAAAGAAAAGTAAAAGATAACGAGATTTTAAAGAAAAATAAGATATGAAATCCAAAGTGGAAAACAATGTCAACAAAATTGAAAGAAAATACAAGACTTAGAGGACACAATGTTTTTCTCTTTATGGAATTTTTTACTTAAGAGAGGAGAAAACCAACTAAGCACAAAATTTTTTAAATCTAAAATTCAAAAAATAGATTTGTAAAGATAGATACCCTATTTTCAACAACCAAGACTATGATCCCAAACGATGCGAATCCCTTTTGCGGACAACCTAAGAACCCTTGAACTCAAAGGAATAAGAAAGATTGAATTACTAAGAATATGGCTAAGATGAACAAATTGAAATCCTAAAGGAAAAGAACAGATTACAGCGAAATAAGGATCGACCAAAGTTTAAGACATGATTATGTAACTTGAACCAGGAAAGTTGGGTTGACAAAAGTGGGGAAATATTCGATTGCTACGGTGCGTCTTTAGGTATAGGAACGAGCTTCAGATTTGATATGTTATAGTACTCATTTCGATGCATAAATTAAAACTTATAACAACTTTAAGAAACAACCATAATTAATACCTTCTTTTTGTTTTTACACTGTGAACTGTATTAGCTCTCTTGTTTTTCTCAAGAAGAAATAAAGGTGGAACACATAAAACAAAGAAAAGTAAAAGATAACGAGATTTTAAAGAAAAATAAGATATGAAATCCAAAGTGGAAAACAATGTCAACAAAATTGAAATAAAAGACAAGACTTAGAGGACACAATTTCTTTCTCTTTTTGGAATTTGTGACTTAAGAGAGGAGAAAACCAGCAAAGCACAAAATTTTTTAAATCTAAAATTCAAAAAATAGATATGTAAAGATAGATACCGTATTTTCAACAACCAAGACTATGATCCCAAACGATGCGAATCCCTTTTGCGGACAACCTAAGAACCCTTGAACTCAAAGGAATAAGAAAGATTGAATTACTAAGAATATGGCTAAGATGAACAAATTGAAATCCTAAAGGGCAAGAACATATTATAGCGAAATAAGGAGCGACCAAAGTTTAAGACATCATTATGTACTATGAACCATGAAAGTTGGGTTGACAAAAGTGGAGAAATATACGATTGCTACGGTGCGTTTTTAGGTATCGGAACGAGCTTCAGATTTGATATATTATAGTACTCATTTCGATGCATAAATTAAAACTTATAACAATTTTAAGTTACAACCATAATTAATACCTTCTTTTTGTTTTTACACTGTAAACTGTTTTAGCTCTCTTGTTTTTCTCAAGAAGAAATAAAGGTGGAACACATAAAACAAAGAAAAGTAAAAGATAACGAGATTTTAAAGAAAAATAAGATATGAAATCCAAAGTGGAAAACAATGTCAACAAAATTGAAAGAAAATACAAGACTTAGAGGACACAATTTCTTTCTCTTTTTGGAATTTGTGACTTAAGAGAGGAGAAAACCAGCAAAGCACAAAAGTTTTTAAATCTAAAATTCAAAAAATAGATATGTAAAGATAGATACCCTATTTTCAACAACCAAGACTATGATCCCAAACGTTGCGAATCCATTTTGCGGACAACCTAAGAACCCTTGAACTCAAAGGAATAAGAAAGATTGAATTACTAAGAATATGGCTAAGATGAACAAATTGAAATCCTAAAGGGCAAGAACAGATTACAGCGAAATAAGGAGCGACCAAAGTTTAAGACATCATTATGTACCTTGAACCATGAAAGTTGGGTTGACAAAAGTGGGGAAATATACGATTGCTACGGTGCGTCTTTAGGTATCGGAACGAGCTTCAGATTTGATATGTTATAGTACTCATTTCGATGCATAAATTAAAACTTATAACAATTTTAAGTTACAACCATAATTAATATCTTCTTTTTGTTTTTACACTGTAACTGTATTAGCTCTCTTGTTTTTCTCAAGAAGAAATAAAGGTGGAACACATAAAACAAAGAAAAGTAAAAGATAACGAGATTTTAAAGAAAAATAAGATATGAAATCCAAAGTGGAAAACAATGTCAACAAAATTGAAAGAAAATACAAGACTTAGAGGACACAATGTTTTTCTCTTTATGGAATTTTTTACTTAAGAGAGGAGAAAACCAACTAAGCACAAAATTTTTTAAATCTAAAATTCAAAAAATAGATTTGTAAAGATAGATACCCTATTTTCAACAACCAAGACTATGATCCCAAACGATGCGAATCCCTTTTGCGGACAACCTAAGAACCCTTGAACTCAAAGGAATAAGAAAGATTGAATTACTAAGAATATGGCTAAGATGAACAAATTGAAATCCTAAAGGAAAAGAACAGATTACAGCGAAATAAGGATCGACCAAAGTTTAAGACATGATTATGTAACTTGAACCAGGAAAGTTGGGTTGACAAAAGTGGGGAAATATTCGATTGCTACGGTGCGTCTTTAGGTATAGGAACGAGCTTCAGATTTGATATGTTATAGTACTCATTTCGATGCATAAATTAAAACTTATAACAACTTTAAGAAACAACCATAATTAATACCTTCTTTTTGTTTTTACACTGTGAACTGTATTAGCTCTCTTGTTTTTCTCAAGAAGAAATAAAGGTGGAACACATAAAACAAAGAAAAGTAAAAGATAACGAGATTTTAAAGAAAAATAAGATATGAAATCCAAAGTGGAAAACAATGTCAACAAAATTGAAATAAAAGACAAGACTTAGAGGACACAATTTCTTTCTCTTTTTGGAATTTGTGACTTAAGAGAGGAGAAAACCAACAAAGCACAAAATTTTTTAAATCTAAAATTCAAAAAATAGATATGTAAAGATAGATACCGTATTTTCAACAACCAAGACTATGATCCCAAACGATGCGAATCCCTTTTGCGGACAACCTAAGAACCCTTGAACTCAAAGGAATAAGAAAGATTGAATTACTAAGAATATGGCTAAGATGAACAAATTGAAATCCTAAAGGGCAAGAACATATTATAGCGAAATAAGGAGCGACCAAAGTTTAAGACATCATTATGTACTATGAACCATGAAAGTTGGGTTGACAAAAGTGGAGAAATATACGATTGCTACGGTGCGTTTTTAGGTATCGGAACGAGCTTCAGATTTGATATATTATAGTACTCATTTCGATGCATAAATTAAAACTTATAACAATTTTAAGTTACAACCATAATTAATACCTTCTTTTTGTTTTTACACTGTAAACTGTTTTAGCTCTCTTGTTTTTCTCAAGAAGAAATAAAGGTGGAACACATAAAACAAAGAAAAGTAAAAGATAACGAGATTTTAAAGAAAAATAAGATATGAAATCCAAAGTGGAAAACAATGTCAACAAAATTGAAAGAAAATACAAGACTTAGAGGACACAATTTCTTTCTCTTTTTGGAATTTGTGACTTAAGAGAGGAGAAAACCAGCAAAGCACAAAAGTTTTTAAATCTAAAATTCAAAAAATAGATATGTAAAGATAGATACCCTATTTTCAACAACCAAGACTATGATCCCAAACGTTGCGAATCCATTTTGCGGACAACCTAAGAACCCTTGAACTCAAAGGAATAAGAAAGATTGAATTACTAAGAATATGGCTAAGATGAACAAATTGAAATCCTAAAGGGCAAGAACAGATTACAGCGAAATAAGGAGCGACCAAAGTTTAAGACATCATTATGTACCTTGAACCATGAAAGTTGGGTTGACAAAAGTGGGGAAATATACGATTGCTACGGTGCGTCTTTAGGTATAGTAACGAGCTTCAGATTTGATATGTTATAGTACTCATTTCGATGCATAAATTAAAACTTATAACAATTTTAAGTTACAACCATAATTAATATCTTCTTTTTGTTTTTACACTGTAACTGTATTAGCTCTCTTGTTTTTCTCAAGAAGAAATAAAGGTGGAACACATAAAACAAAGAAAAGTAAAAGATAACGAGATTTTAAAGAAAAATAAGATATGAAATCCAAAGTGGAAAACAATGTCAACAAAATTGAAAGAAAATACAAGACTTAGAGGACACAATGTTTTTCTCTTTATGGAATTTTTTACTTAAGAGAGGAGAAAACCAACTAAGCACAAAATTTTTTAAATCTAAAATTCAAAAAATAGATTTGTAAAGATAGATACCCTATTTTCAACAACCAAGACTATGATCCCAAACGATGCGAATCCCTTTTGCGGACAACCTAAGAACCCTTGAACTCAAAGGAATAAGAAAGATTGAATTACTAAGAATATGGCTAAGATGAACAAATTGAAATCCTAAAGGAAAAGAACAGATTACAGCGAAATAAGGATCGACCAAAGTTTAAGACATGATTATGTAACTTGAACCAGGAAAGTTGGGTTGACAAAAGTGGGGAAATATTCGATTGCTACGGTGCGTCTTTAGGTATAGGAACGAGCTTCAGATTTGATATGTTATAGTACTCATTTCGATGCATAAATTAAAACTTATAACAACTTTAAGAAACAACCATAATTAATACCTTCTTTTTGTTTTTACACTGTGAACTGTATTAGCTCTCTTGTTTTTCTCAAGAAGAAATAAAGGTGGAACACATAAAACAAAGAAAAGTAAAAGATAACGAGATTTTAAAGAAAAATAAGATATGAAATCCAAAGTGGAAAACAATGTCAACAAAATTGAAATAAAAGACAAGACTTAGAGGACACAATTTCTTTCTCTTTTTGAATTTGTGACTTAAGAGAGGAGAAAACCAACAAAGCACAAAATTTTTTAAATCTAAAATTCAAAAAATAGATATGTAAAGATAGATACCCTATTTTCAACAACCAAGACTATGATCCCAAACGATGCGAATCCCTTTTGCGGACAACCTAAGAACCCTTGAACTCAAAGGAATAAGAAAGATTGAATTACTAAGAATATGGCTAAGATGAACAAATTGAAATCCTAAAGGGCAAGAACATATTATAGCGAAATAAGGAGCGACCAAAGTTTAAGACATCATTATGTACTATGAACCATGAAAGTTGGGTTGAAAAAAGTGGAGAAATATACGATTGCTACGGTGCGTTTTTAGGTATCGGAACGAGCTTCAGATTTGATATATTATAGTACTCCTTTCGATGCATAAATTAAAAGTTATAACAATTTTAAGTTACAACCATAATTAATACCTTCTTTTTGTTTTTACACTGTGAACTGTTTTAGCTCTCTTGTTTTTCTCAAGAAGAAATAAAGGTGGAACACATAAAACAAAGAAAAGTAAAAGATAACGAGATTTTAAAGAAAAATAAGATATGAAATCCAAAGTGGAAAACAATGTCAACAAAATTGAAAGAAAATACAAGACTTAGAGGACACAATTTCTTTCTCTTTTTGGAATTTGTGACTTAAGAGAGGAGAAAACCAGCAAAGCACAAAAGTTTTTAAATCTAAAATTCAAAAAATAGATATGTAAAGATAGATACCCTATTTTCAACAACCAAGACTATGATCCCAAACGTTGCGAATCCCTTTTGCGGACAACCTAAGAACCCTTGAACTCAAAGGAATAAGAAAGATTGAATTACTAAGAATATGGCTAAGATGAACAAATTGAAATCCTAAAGGGCAAGAACATATTATAGCGAAATAAGGAGCGACCAAAGTTTAAGACATCATTATGTACTATGAACCATGAAAGTTGGGTTGACAAAAGTGGAGAAATATACGATTGCTACGGTGCGTTTTTAGGTATCGGAACGAGCTTCAGATTTGATATATTATAGTACTCATTTCGATGCATAAATTAAAAGTTATAACAATTTTATGTTACAACCATAATTAATACCTTCTTTTTGTTTTTACACTGTGAACTGTTTTAGCTCTCTTGTTTTTCTCAAGAAGAAATAAAGGTGGAACACATAAAACAAAGAAAAGTAAAAGATAACGAGATTTTAAAGAAAAATAAGATATGAAATCCAAAGTGGAAAACAATGTCAACAAAATTGAAAGAAAATACAAGACTTAGAGGACACAATTTCTTTCTCTTTTTGGAATTTGTGACTTAAGAGAGGAGAAAACCAGCAAAGCACAAAAGTTTTTAAATCTAAAATTCAAAAAATAGATATGTAAAGATAGATACCCTATTTTCAACAACCAAGGCTATGATCCCAAACGTTGCGAATCCCTTTTGCGGACAACCTAAGAACCCTTGAACTCAAAGGAATAAGAAAGATTGAATTACTAAGAATATGGCTAAGATGAACAAATTGAAATCCTAAAGGGCAAGAACATATTATAGCGAAATAAGGAGCGACCAAAGTTTAAGACATCATTATGTACTATGAACCATGAAAGTTGGGTTGACAAAAGTGGAGAAATATACGATTGCTACGGTGCGTTTTTAGGTATCGGAACGAGCTTCAGATTTGATATATTATAGTACTCCTTTCGATGCATAAATTAAAACTTATAACAATTTTAAGTTACAACCATAATTAATAACTTCTTTTTGTTTTTACACTGTAAACTGTTTTAGCTCTCTTGTTTTTCTCAAGAAGAAATAAAGGTGGAACACATAAAACAAAGAAAAGTAAAAGATAACGAGATTTTAAAGAAAAATAAGATATGAAATCCAAAGTGGAAAACAATGTCAACAAAATTGAAAGAAAATACAAGACTTAGAGGACACAATTTCTTTCTCTTTTTGGAATTTGTGACTTAAGAGAGGAGAAAACCAGCAAAGCACAAAAGTTTTTAAATCTAAAATTCAAAAAATAGATATGTAAAGATAGATACCCTATTTTCAACAACCAAGACTATGATCCCAAACGTTGCGAATCCCTTTTGCGGACAACCTAAGAACCCTTGAACTCAAAGGAATAAGAAAGATTGAATTACTAAGAATATGGCTAAGATCAACAAATTGAAATCCTAAAGGGCAAGAACAGATTACAGCGAAATAAGGAGCGACCAAAGTTTAAGACATCATTATGTACCTTGAACCATGAAAGTTGGGTTGACAAAAGTGGGGAAATATACGATTGCTACGGTGCGTCTTTAGGTATAGGAACGAGCTTCAGATTTGATATGTTATAGTACTCATTTCGATGCATAAATTAAAACTTATAACAATTTTAAGTTACAACCATAATTAATATCTTCTTTTTGTTTTTACACTGTAACTGTATTAGCTCTCTTGTTTTTCTCAAGAAGAAATAAAGGTGGAACACATAAAACAAAGAAAAGTAAAAGATAACGAGATTTTAAAGAAAAATAAGATATGAAATCCAAAGTGGAAAACAATGTCAACAAAATTGAAAGAAAATACAAGACTTAGAGGACACAATTTCTTTCTCTTTTTGGAATTTGTGACTTAAGAGAGGAGAAAACCAGCAAAGCACAAAAGTTTATAAATCTAAAATTCAAAAAATAGATATGTAAAGATAGATACCCTATTTTCAACAACCAAGACTATGATCCCAAACGTTGCGAATCCCTTTTGCGGACAACCTAAGAACCCTTGAACTCAAAGGAATAAGAAAGATTGAATTACTAAGAATATGGCTAAGATGAACAAATTGAAATCCTAAAGGGCAAGAACATATTATAGCGAAATAAGGAGCGACCAAAGTTTAAGACATCATTATGTACTATGAACCATGAAAGTTGGGTTGACAAAAGTGGAGAAATATACGATTGCTACGGTGCGTTTTTAGGTATCGGAACGAGCTTCAGATTTGATATATTATAGTACTCCTTTCGATGCATAAATTAAAACTTATAACAATTTTAAGTTACAACCATAATTAATACCTTCTTTTTGTTTTTACACTGTAAACTGTTTTAGCTCTCTTGTTTTTCTCAAGAAGAAATAAAGGTGGAACACATAAAACAAAGAAAAGTAAAAGATAACGAGATTTTAAAGAAAAATAAGATATGAAATCCAAAGTGGAAAACAATGTCAACAAAATTGAAAGAAAATACAAGACTTAGAGGACACAATGTTTTTCTCTTTATGGAATTTTTTACTTAAGAGAGGAGAAAACCAACTAAGCACAAAATTTTTTAAATCTAAAATTCAAAAAATAGATTTGTAAAGATAGATACCCTATTTTCAACAACCAAGACTATGATCCCAAACGATGCGAATCCCTTTTGCGGACAACCTAAGAACCCTTGAACTCAAAGGAATAAGAAAGATTGAATTACTAAGAATATGGCTAAGATGAACAAATTGAAATCCTAAAGGAAAAGAACAGATTACAGCGAAATAAGGATCGACCAAAGTTTAAGACATGATTATGTAACTTGAACCAGGAAAGTTGGGTTGACAAAAGTGGGGAAATATTCGATTGCTACGGTGCGTCTTTAGGTATAGGAACGAGCTTCAGATTTGATATGTTATAGTACTCATTTCGATGCATAAATTAAAACTTATAACAACTTTAAGAAACAACCATAATTAATACCTTCTTTTTGTTTTTACACTGTGAACTGTATTAGCTCTCTTGTTTTTCTCAAGAAGAAATAAAGGTGGAACACATAAAACAAAGAAAAGTAAAAGATAACGAGATTTTAAAGAAAAATAAGATATGAAATCCAAAGTGGAAAACAATGTCAACAAAATTGAAATAAAAGACAAGACTTAGAGGACACAATTTCTTTCTCTTTTTGAATTTGTGACTTAAGAGAGGAGAAAACCAACAAAGCACAAAATTTTTTAAATCTAAAATTCAAAAAATAGATATGTAAAGATAGATACCCTATTTTCAACAACCAAGACTATGATCCCAAACGTTGCGAATCCCTTTTGCGGACAACCTAAGAACCCTTGAACTCAAAGGAATAAGAAAGATTGAATTACTAAGAATATGGCTAAGATGAACAAATTGAAATCCTAAAGGGCAAGAACATATTATAGCGAAATAAGGAGCGACCAAAGTTTAAGACATCATTATGTACTATGAACCATGAAAGTTGGGTTGACAAAAGTGGAGAAATATACGATTGCTACGGTGCGTTTTTAGGTATCGGAACGAGCTTCAGATTTGATATATTATAGTACTCCTTTCGATGCATAAATTAAAACTTATAACAATTTTAAGTTACAACCATAATTAATAACTTCTTTTTGTTTTTACACTGTAAACTGTTTTAGCTCTCTTGTTTTTCTCAAGAAGAAATAAAGGTGGAACACATAAAACAAAGAAAAGTAAAAGATAACGAGATTTTAAAGAAAAATAAGATATGAAATCCAAAGTGGAAAACAATGTCAACAAAATTGAAAGAAAATACAAGACTTAGAGGACACAATTTCTTTCTCTTTTTGGAATTTGTGACTTAAGAGAGGAGAAAACCAGCAAAGCACAAAAGTTTTTAAATCTAAAATTCAAAAAATAGATATGTAAAGATAGATACCCTATTTTCAACAACCAAGACTATGATCCCAAACGTTGCGAATCCCTTTTGCGGACAACCTAAGAACCCTTGAACTCAAAGGAATAAGAAAGATTGAATTACTAAGAATATGGCTAAGATGAACAAATTGAAATCCTAAAGGGCAAGAACAGATTACAGCGAAATAAGGAGCGACCAAAGTTTAAGACATCATTATGTACCTTGAACCATGAAAGTTGGGTTGACAAAAGTGGGGAAATATACGATTGCTACGGTGCGTCTTTAGGTATAGGAACGAGCTTCAGATTTGATATGTTATAGTACTCATTTCGATGCATAAATTAAAACTTATAACAATTTTAAGTTACAACCATAATTAATATCTTCTTTTTGTTTTTACACTGTAACTGTATTAGCTCTCTTGTTTTTCTCAAGAAGAAATAAAGGTGGAACACATAAAACAAAGAAAAGTAAAAGATAACGAGATTTTAAAGAAAAATAAGATATGAAATCCAAAGTGGAAAACAATGTCAACAAAATTGAAAGAAAATACAAGACTTAGAGGACACAATGTTTTTCTCTTTATGGAATTTTTTACTTAAGAGAGGAGAAAACCAACTAAGCACAAAATTTTTTAAATCTAAAATTCAAAAAATAGATTTGTAAAGATAGATACCCTATTTTCAACAACCAAGACTATGATCCCAAACGATGCGAATCCCTTTTGCGGACAACCTAAGAACCCTTGAACTCAAAGGAATAAGAAAGATTGAATTACTAAGAATATGGCTAAGATGAACAAATTGAAATCCTAAAGGAAAAGTACAGATTACAGCGAAATAAGGATCGACCAAAGTTTAAGACATGATTATGTAACTTGAACCAGGAAAGTTGGGTTGACAAAAGTGGGGAAATATTCGATTGCTACGGTGCGTCTTTAGGTATAGGAACGAGCTTCAGATTTGATATGTTATAGTACTTATTTCGATGCATAAATTAAAACTTATAACAACTTTAAGAAACAACCATAATTAATACCTTCTTTTTGTTTTTACACTGTGAACTGTATTAGCTCTCTTGTTTTTCTCAAGAAGAAATAAAGGTGGAACACATAAAACAAAGAAAAGTAAAAGATAACGAGATTTTAAAGAAAAATAAGATATGAAATCCAAAGTGGAAAACAATGTCAACAAAATTGAAATAAAAGACAAGACTTAGAGGACACAATTTCTTTCTCTTTTTGAATTTGTGACTTAAGAGAGGAGAAAACCAACAAAGCACAAAATTTTTTAAATCTAAAATTCAAAAAATAGATATGTAAAGATAGATACCCTATTTTCAACAACCAAGACTATGATCCCAAACGATGCGAATCCCTTTTGCGGACAACCTAAGAACCCTTGAACTCAAAGGAATAAGAAAGATTGAATTACTAAGAATATGGCTAAGATGAACAAATTGAAATCCTAAAGGGCAAGAACATATTATAGCGAAATAAGGAGCGACCAAAGTTTAAGACATCATTATGTACTATGAACCATGAAAGTTGGGTTGAAAAAAGTGGAGAAATATACGATTGCTACGGTGCGTTTTTAGGTATCGGAACGAGCTTCAGATTTGATATATTATAGTACTCATTTCGATGCATAAATTAAAAGTTATAACAATTTTAAGTTACAACCATAATTAATACCTTCTTTTTGTTTTTACACTGTGAACTGTTTTAGCTCTCTTGTTTTTCTCAAGAAGAAATAAAGGTGGAACACATAAAACAAAGAAAAGTAAAAGATAACGAGATTTTAAAGAAAAATAAGATATGAAATCCAAAGTGGAAAACAATGTCAACAAAATTGAAAGAAAATACAAGACTTAGAGGACACAATTTCTTTCTCTTTTTGGAATTTGTGACTTAAGAGAGGAGAAAACCAGCAAAGCACAAAAGTTTTTAAATCTAAAATTCAAAAAATAGATATGTAAAGATAGATACCCTATTTTCAACAACCAAGACTATGATCCCAAACGTTGCGAATCCCTTTTGCGGACAACCTAAGAACCCTTGAACTCAAAGGAATAAGAAAGATTGAATTACTAAGAATATGGCTAAGATGAACAAATTGAAATCCTAAAGGGCAAGAACATATTATAGCGAAATAAGGAGCGACCAAAGTTTAAGACATCATTATGTACTATGAACCATGAAAGTTGGGTTGACAAAAGTGGAGAAATATACGATTGCTACGGTGCGTTTTTAGGTATCGGAACGAGCTTCAGATTTGATATATTATAGTACTCATTTCGATGCATAAATTAAAAGTTATAACAATTTTATGTTACAACCATAATTAATACCTTCTTTTTGTTTTTACACTGTGAACTGTTTTAGCTCTCTTGTTTTTCTCAAGAAGAAATAAAGGTGGAACACATAAAACAAAGAAAAGTAAAAGATAACGAGATTTTAAAGAAAAATAAGATATGAAATCCAAAGTGGAAAACAATGTCAACAAAATTGAAAGAAAATACAAGACTTAGAGGACACAATTTCTTTCTCTTTTTGGAATTTGTGACTTAAGAGAGGAGAAAACCAGCAAAGCACAAAAGTTTTTAAATCTAAAATTCAAAAAATAGATATGTAAAGATAGATACCCTATTTTCAACAACCAAGACTATGATCCCAAACGTTGCGAATCCCTTTTGCGGACAACCTAAGAACCCTTGAACTCAAAGGAATAAGAAAGATTGAATTACTAAGAATATGGCTAAGATGAACAAATTGAAATCCTAAAGGGCAAGAACATATTATAGCGAAATAAGGAGCGACCAAAGTTTAAGACATCATTATGTACTATGAACCAAGAAAGTTGGGTTGACAAAAGTGGAGAAATATACGATTGCTACGGTGCGTTTTTAGGTATCGGAACGAGCTTCAGATTTGATATATTATAGTACTCCTTTCGATGCATAAATTAAAACTTATAACAATTTTAAGTTACAACCATAATTAATAACTTCTTTTTGTTTTTACACTGTAAACTGTTTTAGCTCTCTTGTTTTTCTCAAGAAGAAATAAAGGTGGAACACATAAAACAAAGAAAAGTAAAAGATAACGAGATTTTAAAGAAAAATAAGATATGAAATCCAAAGTGGAAAACAATGTCAACAAAATTGAAAGAAAATACAAGACTTAGAGGACACAATTTCTTTCTCTTTTTGGAATTTGTGACTTAAGAGAGGAGAAAACCAGCAAAGCACAAAAGTTTTTAAATCTAAAATTCAAAAAATAGATATGTAAAGATAGATACCCTATTTTCAACAACCAAGACTATGATCCCAAACGTTGCGAATCCCTTTTGCGGACAACCTAAGAACCCTTGAACTCAAAGGAATAAGAAAGATTGAATTACTAAGAATATGGCTAAGATGAACAAATTGAAATCCTAAAGGGCAAGAACAGATTACAGCGAAATAAGGAGCGACCAAAGTTTAAGACATCATTATGTACCTTGAACCATGAAAGTTGGGTTGACAAAAGTGGGGAAATATATGATTGCTACGGTGCGTCTTTAGGTATAGGAACGAGCTTCAGATTTGATATGTTATAGTACTCATTTCGATGCATAAATTAAAACTAATAACAATTTTAAGTTACAACCATAATTAATATCTTCTTTTTGTTTTTACACTGTAACTGTATTAGCTCTCTTGTTTTTCTCAAGAAGAAATAAAGGTGGAACACATAAAACAAAGAAAAGTAAAAGATAACGAGATTTTAAAGAAAAATAAGATATGAAATCCAAAGTGGAAAACAATGTCAACAAAATTGAAAGAAAATACAAGACTTAGAGGACACAATTTCTTTCTCTTTTTGGAATTTGTGACTTAAGAGAGGAGAAAACCAGCAAAGCACAAAAGTTTATAAATCTAAAATTCAAAAAATAGATATGTAAAGATAGATACCCTATTTTCAACAACCAAGACTATGATCCCAAACGTTGCGAATCCCTTTTGCGGACAACCTAAGAACCCTTGAACTCAAAGGAATAAGAAAGATTGAATTACTAAGAATATGGCTAAGATGAACAAATTGAAATCCTAAAGGGCAAGAACATATTATAGCGAAATAAGGAGCGACCAAAGTTTAAGACATCATTATGTACTATGAACCATGAAAGTTGGGTTGACAAAAGTGGAGAAATATACGATTGCTACGGTGCTTTTTTAGGTATCGGAACGAGCTTCAGATTTGATATATTATAGTACTCCTTTCGATGCATAAATTAAAACTTATAACAATTTTAAGTTACAACCATAATTAATACCTTCTTTTTGTTTTTACACTGTAAACTGTTTTAGCTCTCTTGTTTTTCTCAAGAAGAAATAAAGGTGGAACACATAAAACAAAGAAAAGTAAAAGATAACGAGATTTTAAAGAAAAATAAGATATGAAATCCAAAGTGGAAAACAATGTCAACAAAATTGAAAGAAAATACAAGACTTAGAGGACACAATTTCTTTCTCTTTTTGGAATTTGTGACTTAAGAGAGGAGAAAACCAGCAAAGCACAAAAGTTTTTAAATCTAAAATTCAAAAAATAGATATGTAAAGATAGATACCCTATTTTCAACAACCAAGACTATGATCCCAAACGTTGCGAATCCCTTTTGCGGACAACCTAAGAACCCTTGAACTCAAAGGAATAAGAAAGATTGAATTACTAAGAATATGGCTAAGATGAACAAATTGAAATCCTAAAGGGCAAGAACAGATTACAGCGAAATAAGGAGCGACCAAAGTTTAAGACATCATTATGTACCTTGAACCATGAAAGTTGGGTTGACAAAAGTGGGGAAATATACGATTGCTACGGTGCGTCTTTAGGTATAGGAACGAGCTTCAGATTTGATATGTTATAGTACTCATTTCGATGCATAAATTAAAACTTATAACAATTTAAAGTTACAACCATAATTAATATCTTCTTTTTGTTTTTACACTGTAACTGTATTAGCTCTCTTGTTTTTCTCAAGAAGAAATAAAGGTGGAACACATAAAACAAAGAAAAGTAAAAGATAATGAGATTTTAAAGAAAAATAAGATATGAAATCCAAAGTGGAAAACAATGTCAACAAAATGGAAAGAAAATACAAGACTTAGAGGACACAATGTTTTTCTCTTTTTGGAATTTGTGACTTAAGAGAGGAGAAAACCAACTAAGCACAAAATTTTTTAAATCTAAAATTCAAAAAATAGATTTGTAAAGATAGATACCCTATTTTCAACAACCAAGACTATGATCCCAAACGATGCGAATCCCTTTTGCGGACAACCTAAGAACCCTTGAACTCAAAGGAATAAGAAAGATTGAATTACTAAGAATATGGCTAAGATGAACAAATTGAAATCCTAAAGGGCATGAACAGATTACAGCGAAATAAGGAGCGACCAAAGTTTAAGACATCATTATGTACCTTGAACCATGAAAGTTGGGTTGACAAAAGTGGGGAAATATACGATTGCTACGGTGCGTCTTTAGGTATAGGAACGAGCTTCAGATTTGATATATTATAGTACTCATTTCGATGCATAAATTAAAACTTATAACAATTTTAAGTTACAACCATAATTAATACCTTCTTTTTGTTTTTACACTGTGAACTGTTTTAGCTCTCTTGTTTTTCTCAAGAAGAAATAAAGGTGGAACACATAAAACAAAGAAAAGTAAAAGATAACGAGATTTTAAAGAAAAATTAGATATGAAATCCAAAGTGGAAAACAATGTCAACAAAATTGAAAGAAAATACAAGACTTAGAGGACACAATTTCTTTCTCTTTTTGGAATTTGTGACTTAAGAGAGGAGAAAACCAGCAAAGCACAAAATATTTTAAATCTAAAATTCAAAAAATAGATATGTAAAGATAGATACCCTATTTTCAACAACCAAGACTATGATCCCAAACGATGCGAATCCGTTTTGCGGACAACCTAAGAACCCTTGAACTCAAAGGAATAAGAAAGATTGAATTACTAAGAATATGGCTAAGATGAACAAATTGAAATCCTAAAGGGCAAGAACAGATTACAGCGAAATAAGGAGCGACCAAAGTTTAAGACATCATTATGTACCTTGAACCATGAAAGTTGGGTTGACAAAAGTGGGGAAATATACGATTGCTACGGTGCGTCTTTAGGTATAGGAACGAGCTTCAGATTTGATATGTTATAGTACTCATTTCGATGCATAAATTAAAAGTTATAACAATTTTAAGTTACAACCATAATTAATACCTTCTTTTTGTTTTTACACTGTGAACTGTATTAGCTCTCTTGTTTTTCTCAAGAAGAAATAAAGGTGGAACACATAAAACAAAGAAAAGTAAAAGATAACGAGATTTTAAAGAAAAATAAGATATGAAATCCAAAGTGGAAAACAATGTCAACAAAATTGAAAGAAAATACAAGACTTAGAGGACACAATTTCTTTCTCTTTTTGGAATTTGTGACTTAAGAGAGGAGAAAACCAACTAAGCACAAAATTTTTTAAATCTAAAATTCAAAAAATAGATTTGTAAAGATAGATACCCTATTTTCAACAACCAAGACTATGATCCCAAACGATGCGAATCCCTTTTGCGGAAAACCTAAGAACCCTTGAACTCAAAGGAATAAGAAAGATTGAATTACTAAGAATATGGCTAAGATGAACAAATTGAAATCCAAAAGGGCAAGAACAGATTACAGCGAAATAAGGAGCGACCAAAGTTTAAGACATCATTATGTACCTTGAACCATGAAAGTTGGGTTGACAAAAGTGGGGAAATATACGATTGCTACGGTGCGTCTTTAGGTATAGGAACGAGCTTCAGATTTGATATGTTATAGTACTCATTTCGATGCATAAATTAAAAGTTATAACAATTTTAAGTTACAACCATAATTAATACCTTCTTTTTGTTTTTACACTGTGAACTGTATTAGCTCTCTTGTTTTTCTCAAGAAGAAATAAAGGTGGAACACATAAAACAAAGAAAAGTAAAAGATAACGAGATTTTAAAGAAAAATAAGATATGAAATCCAAAGTGGAAAACAATGTCAACAAAATTGAAAGAAAATACAAGACTTAGAGGACACAATTTCTTTCTCTTTTTGGAATTTGTGACTTAAGAGAGGAGAAAACCAACTAAGCACAAAAGTTTTTAAATCTAAAATTCAAAAAATAGATATGTAAAGATAGATACCCTATTTTCAACAACCAAGACTATGATCCCAAACGTTGCGAATCCCTTTTGCGGACAACCTAAGAACCCTTGAACTCAAAGGAATAAGAAAGATTGAATTACTAAGAATATGGCTAAGATGAACAAATTGAAATCCTAAAGGGCAAGAACATATTATAGCGAAATAAGGAGCGACCAAAGTTTAAGACATCATTATGTACTATGAACCAAGAAAGTTGGGTTGACAAAAGTGGAGAAATATACGATTGCTACGGTGCGTTTTTAGGTATCGGAACGAGCTTCAGATTTGATATATTATAGTACTCCTTTCGATGCATAAATTAAAACTTATAACAATTTTAAGTTACAACCATAATTAATAACTTCTTTTTGTTTTTACACTGTAAACTGTTTTAGCTCTCTTGTTTTTCTCAAGAAGAAATAAAGGTGGAACACATAAAACAAAGAAAAGTAAAAGATAACGAGATTTTAAAGAAAAATAAGATATGAAATCCAAAGTGGAAAACAATGTCAACAAAATTGAAAGAAAATACAAGACTTAGAGGACACAATTTCTTTCTCTTTTTGGAATTTGTGACTTAAGAGAGGAGAAAACCAGCAAAGCACAAAAGTTTTTAAATCTAAAATTCAAAAAATAGATATGTAAAGATAGATACCCTATTTTCAACAACCAAGACTATGATCCCAAACGTTGCGAATCCCTTTTGCGGACAACCTAAGAACCCTTGAACTCAAAGGAATAAGAAAGATTGAATTACTAAGAATATGGCTAAGATGAACAAATTGAAATCCTAAAGGGCAAGAACAGATTACAGCGAAATAAGGAGCGACCAAAGTTTAAGACATCATTATGTACCTTGAACCATGAAAGTTGGGTTGACAAAAGTGGGGAAATATATGATTGCTACGGTGCGTCTTTAGGTATAGGAACGAGCTTCAGATTTGATATGTTATAGTACTCATTTCGATGCATAAATTAAAACTAATAACAATTTTAAGTTACAACCATAATTAATATCTTCTTTTTGTTTTTACACTGTAACTGTATTAGCTCTCTTGTTTTTCTCAAGAAGAAATAAAGGTGGAACACATAAAACAAAGAAAAGTAAAAGATAACGAGATTTTAAAGAAAAATAAGATATGAAATCCAAAGTGGAAAACAATGTCAACAAAATTGAAAGAAAATACAAGACTTAGAGGACACAATTTCTTTCTCTTTTTGGAATTTGTGACTTAAGAGAGGAGAAAACCAGCAAAGCACAAAAGTTTATAAATCTAAAATTCAAAAAATAGATATGTAAAGATAGATACCCTATTTTCAACAACCAAGACTATGATCCCAAACGTTGCGAATCCCTTTTGCGGACAACCTAAGAACCCTTGAACTCAAAGGAATAAGAAAGATTGAATTACTAAGAATATGGCTAAGATGAACAAATTGAAATCCTAAAGGGCAAGAACATATTATAGCGAAATAAGGAGCGACCAAAGTTTAAGACATCATTATGTACTATGAACCATGAAAGTTGGGTTGACAAAAGTGGAGAAATATACGATTGCTACGGTGCTTTTTTAGGTATCGGAACGAGCTTCAGATTTGATATATTATAGTACTCCTTTCGATGCATAAATTAAAACTTATAACAATTTTAAGTTACAACCATAATTAATACCTTCTTTTTGTTTTTACACTGTAAACTGTTTTAGCTCTCTTGTTTTTCTCAAGAAGAAATAAAGGTGGAACACATAAAACAAAGAAAAGTAAAAGATAACGAGATTTTAAAGAAAAATAAGATATGAAATCCAAAGTGGAAAACAATGTCAACAAAATTGAAAGAAAATACAAGACTTAGAGGACACAATTTCTTTCTCTTTTTGGAATTTGTGACTTAAGAGAGGAGAAAACCAGCAAAGCACAAAAGTTTTTAAATCTAAAATTCAAAAAATAGATATGTAAAGATAGATACCCTATTTTCAACAACCAAGACTATGATCCCAAACGTTGCGAATCCCTTTTGCGGACAACCTAAGAACCCTTGAACTCAAAGGAATAAGAAAGATTGAATTACTAAGAATATGGCTAAGATGAACAAATTGAAATCCTAAAGGGCAAGAACAGATTACAGCGAAATAAGGAGCGACCAAAGTTTAAGACATCATTATGTACCTTGAACCATGAAAGTTGGGTTGACAAAAGTGGGGAAATATACGATTGCTACGGTGCGTCTTTAGGTATAGGAACGAGCTTCAGATTTGATATGTTATAGTACTCATTTCGATGCATAAATTAAAACTTATAACAATTTAAAGTTACAACCATAATTAATATCTTCTTTTTGTTTTTACACTGTAACTGTATTAGCTCTCTTGTTTTTCTCAAGAAGAAATAAAGGTGGAACACATAAAACAAAGAAAAGTAAAAGATAATGAGATTTTAAAGAAAAATAAGATATGAAATCCAAAGTGGAAAACAATGTCAACAAAATGGAAAGAAAATACAAGACTTAGAGGACACAATGTTTTTCTCTTTTTGGAATTTGTGACTTAAGAGAGGAGAAAACCAACTAAGCACAAAATTTTTTAAATCTAAAATTCAAAAAATAGATTTGTAAAGATAGATACCCTATTTTCAACAACCAAGACTATGATCCCAAACGATGCGAATCCCTTTTGCGGACAACCTAAGAACCCTTGAACTCAAAGGAATAAGAAAGATTGAATTACTAAGAATATGGCTAAGATGAACAAATTGAAATCCTAAAGGGCATGAACAGATTACAGCGAAATAAGGAGCGACCAAAGTTTAAGACATCATTATGTACCTTGAACCATGAAAGTTGGGTTGACAAAAGTGGGGAAATATACGATTGCTACGGTGCGTCTTTAGGTATAGGAACGAGCTTCAGATTTGATATATTATAGTACTCATTTCGATGCATAAATTAAAACTTATAACAATTTTAAGTTACAACCATAATTAATACCTTCTTTTTGTTTTTACACTGTGAACTGTTTTAGCTCTCTTGTTTTTCTCAAGAAGAAATAAAGGTGGAACACATAAAACAAAGAAAAGTAAAAGATAACGAGATTTTAAAGAAAAATTAGATATGAAATCCAAAGTGGAAAACAATGTCAACAAAATTGAAAGAAAATACAAGACTTAGAGGACACAATTTCTTTCTCTTTTTGGAATTTGTGACTTAAGAGAGGAGAAAACCAGCAAAGCACAAAATATTTTAAATCTAAAATTCAAAAAATAGATATGTAAAGATAGATACCCTATTTTCAACAACCAAGACTATGATCCCAAACGATGCGAATCCGTTTTGCGGACAACCTAAGAACCCTTGAACTCAAAGGAATAAGAAAGATTGAATTACTAAGAATATGGCTAAGATGAACAAATTGAAATCCTAAAGGGCAAGAACAGATTACAGCGAAATAAGGAGCGACCAAAGTTTAAGACATCATTATGTACCTTGAACCATGAAAGTTGGGTTGACAAAAGTGGGGAAATATACGATTGCTACGGTGCGTCTTTAGGTATAGGAACGAGCTTCAGATTTGATATGTTATAGTACTCATTTCGATGCATAAATTAAAAGTTATAACAATTTTAAGTTACAACCATAATTAATACCTTCTTTTTGTTTTTACACTGTGAACTGTATTAGCTCTCTTGTTTTTCTCAAGAAGAAATAAAGGTGGAACACATAAAAAAAAGAAAAGTAAAAGATAACGAGATTTTAAAGAAAAATAAGATATGAAATCCAAAGTGGAAAACAATGTCAACAAAATTGAAAGAAAATACAAGACTTAGAGGACACAATTTCTTTCTCTTTTTGGAATTTGTGACTTAAGAGAGGAGAAAACCAACTAAGCACAAAATTTTTTAAATCTAAAATTCAAAAAATAGATTTGTAAAGATAGATACCCTATTTTCAACAACCAAGACTATGATCCCAAACGATGCGAATCCCTTTTGCGGAAAACCTAAGAACCCTTGAACTCAAAGGAATAAGAAAGATTGAATTACTAAGAATATGGCTAAGATGAACAAATTGAAATCCTAAAGGGCAAGAACAGATTACTGCGAAATAAGGAGCGACCAAAGTTTAAGACATCATTATGTACCTTGAACCATGAAAGTTGGGTTGACAAAAGTGGGGAAATATACGATTGCTACGGTGCGTCTTTAGGTATAGGAACGAGCTTCAGATTTGATATGTTATAGTACTCATTTCGATGCATAAATTAAAAGTTATAACAATTTTAAGTTACAACCATAATTAATACCTTCTTTTTGTTTTTACACTGTAAACTGTTTTAGCTCTCTTGTTTTTCTCAAGAAGAAATAAAGGTGGAACACATAAAACAAAGAAAAGTAAAAGATAACGAGATTTTAAAGAAAAATAAGATATGAAATCCAAAGTGGAAAACAATGTCAACAAAATTGAAAGAAAATACAAGACTTAGAGGACACAATTTCTTTCTCTTTTTGGAATTTGTGACTTAAGAGAGGAGAAAACCAACTAAGCACAAAATTTTTTAAATCTAAAATTCAAAAAATAGATTTGTAAAGATAGATACCCTATTTTCAACAACCAAGACTATGATCCCAAACGATGCGAATCCCTTTTGCGGAAAACCTAAGAACCCTTGAACTCAAAGGAATAAGAAAGATTGAATTACTAAGAATATGGCTAAGATGAACAAATTGAAATCCTAAAGGGCAAGAACAGATTACAGCGAAATAAGGAGCGACCAAAGTTTAAGACATCATTATGTACCTTGAACCATGAAAGTTGGGTTGACAAAAGTGGGGAAATATACGATTGCTACGGTGCGTCTTTAGGTATAGGAACGAGCTTCAGATTTGATATGTTATAGTACTCATTTCGATGCATAAATTAAAAGTTATAACAATTTTAAGTTACAACCATAATTAATATCTTCTTTTTGTTTTTACACTGTAACTGTATTAGCTCTCTTGTTTTTCTCAAGAAGAAATAAAGGTGGAACACATAAAACAAAGAAAAGTAAAAGATAACGAGATTTTAAAGAAAAATAAGATATGAAATCCAAAGTGGAAAACAATGTCAACAAAATTGAAAGAAAATACAAGACTTAGAGGACACAATTTCTTTCTCTTTTTGGAATTTGTGACTTAAGAGAGGAGAAAACCAACTAAGCACAAAATTTTTTAAATCTAAAATTCAAAAAATAGATTTGTAAAGATAGATACCCTATTTTCAACAACCAAGACTATGATCCCAAACGATGCGAATCCCTTTTGCGGAAAACCTAAGAACCCTTGAACTCAAAGGAATAAGAAAGATTGAATTACTAAGAATATGGCTAAGATGAACAAATTGAAATCCTAAAGGGCAAGAACAGATTACAGCGAAATAAGGAGCGACCAAAGTTTAAGACATCATTATGTACCTTGAACCATGAAAGTTGGGTTGACAAAAGTGGGGAAATATACGATTGCTACGGTGCGTCTTTAGGTATAGGAACGAGCTTCAGATTTGATATGTTATAGTACTCATTTCGATGCATAAATTAAAAGTTATAACAATTTTAAGTTACAACCATAATTAATACCTTCTTTTTCTTTTTACACTGTGAACTGTTTTAGCTCTCTTGTTTTTCTCAAGAAGAAATAAAGGTGGAACACATAAAAAAAAGAAAAGTAAAAGATAACGAGATTTTAAAGAAAAATAAGATATGAAATCCAAAGTTGAAAACAATGTCAACAAAATTGAAAGAAAATACAAGACTTAGAGGACACAATTTCTTTCTCTTTTTGGAATTTGTGACTTAAGAGAGGAGAAAACCAGCAAAGAACAAAATTTTTTAAATCTAAAATTCAAAAAATAGATATGTAAAGATAGATACCCTATTTTCAACAACCAAGACTATGATCCCAAACGATGCGAATCCCTTTTGCGGACAACCTAAGAACCCTTGAACTCAAAGGAATAAGAAAGATTTAATTACTAAGAATATGGCTAAGATGAACAAATTGAAATCCTAAAGGGCAAGAACAGATTACAGCGAAATAAGGAGCGACCTAAGTTTAAGACATCATTATGTACCTTGAACCATGAAAGTTGGGTTGACAAAAGTGGGGAAATATACGATTGCTACGGTGCGTCTTTAGGTATAGGAACGAGCTTCAGATTTGATATGTTATAGTACTCATTTCGATGCATAAATTAAAAGTTATAACAATTTTAAGTTACAACCATAATTAATACCTTCTTTTTGTTTTTACACTGTGAACTGTATTAGCTCTCTTGTTTTTCTCAAGAAGAAATAAAGGTGGAACACATAAAAAAAAGAAAAGTAAAAGATAACGAGATTTTAAAGAAAAATAAGATATGAAATCCAAAGTGGAAAACAATGTCAACAAAATTGAAAGAAAATACAAGACTTAGAGGACACAATTTCTTTCTCTTTTTGGAATTTGTGACTTAAGAGAGGAGAAAACCAGCAAAGCACAAAATATTTTAAATCTAAAATTCAAAAAATAGATATGTAAAGATAGATACCCTATTTTCAAAAACCAAGACTATGGTCCCAAACGATGCGAATCCCTTTTGCGGACAACCTAAGAACCCTTGAAATCAAAGGAATAAGAAAGATTGAATTACTAAGAATATGGCTAAGATGACCAAATTGAAATCCTAAAGGGCAAGAACAGATTACAACGAAATAAGGAGCGACCAAAGTTTAAGACATCATTATGTACCTTGAACCATGAAAGTTGGGTTGACAAAAGTGGGGAAATATACGATTGCTACGGTGCGTCTTTAGGTATAGGAACGAGCTTCAGATTTGATATGTTATAGTACTCATTTCGATGCATAAATTAAAACTTATAACAATTTTAAGTTACAACCATAATTAATACCTTCTTTTTGTTTTTACACTGTGAACTGTATTAGCTCTCTTGTTTTTCTCAAGAAGAAATAAAGGTGGAACACATAAAAAAAAGAAAATTAAAAGATAACGAGATTTTAAAGAAAAATAAGATATGAAATCCAAAGTAGAAAACAATGTCAACAAAATTAATAGAAAATACAAGACTTAGAGGACACAATTTCTTTCTCTTTTTGGAATTTGTGACTTAAGAGAGGAGAAAACCAGCAAAGAACAAAATGTTTTAAATCTAAAATTCAAAAAATAGATATGTAAAGATAGATACCCTATTTTCAACAACCAAGACTATGATCCCAAACGATGCGAATCCCTTTTGCGAACAACCTAAGAACCCTTGAACTCAAAGGAATAAGAAAGATTGAATTACTAAGAATATGGCTAAGATGAACAAATTGAAATCCTAAAGGGCAAGAACAGATTACAGCGAAATAAGGAGCGACCAAAGTTTAAGACATCATTATGTACCTTGAACCATGAAAGTTGGGTTGACAAAAGTGGGGAAATATACGATTGCTACGGTGCGTCTTTAGGTATAGGAACGAGCTTTAGATTTGATATGTTATAGTACTCATTTCGATGCATAAATTAAAATTTATAACAATTTTAAGTTACAACCATAATTAATACCTTCTTTTTCTTTTTACACTGTGAACTGTTTTAGCTCTCTTGTTTTTCTCAAGAAGAAATAAAGGTGGAACACATAAAACAAAGAAAAGTAAAAGATAACGAGATTTTAAAGAAAAATAAGATATGAAATCCAAAGTGGAAAACAATGTCAACAAAATTGAAAGAAAATACAAGACTTAGAGGACACAATTTCTTTCTCTTTTTGGAATTTGTGACTTAAGAGAGGAGAAAACCAGCAAAGCACAAAATATTTTAAATCTAAAATTCAAAAAATAGATATGTAAAGATAGATACCCTATTTTCAACAACCAAGACTATGATCCCAAACGTTGCGAATCCCTTTTGCAGACAACCTAAGAACCCTTGAACTCAAAGGAATAAGAAAGATTGAATTACTAAGAATATGGCTAAGATGAACAAATTGAAATCCTAAAGGGCAAGAACATATTATAGCGAAATAAGGAGCGACCAAAGTTTAAGACATCATTATGTACTATGAACCATGAAAGTTGGGTTGACAAAAGTGGAGAAATATACGATTGCTACGGTGCGTTTTTAGGTATCGGAACGAGCTTCAGATTTGATATATTATAGTACTCCTTTCGATGCATAAATTAAAACTTATAACAATTTTAAGTTACAACCATAATTAATACCTTCTTTTTGTTTTTACACTGTAAACTGTTTTAGCTCTCTTGTTTTTCTCAAGAAGAAATAAAGGTGGAACACATAAAACAAAGAAAAGTAAAAGATAACGAGATTTTAAAGAAAAATAAGATATGAAATCCAAAGTGGAAAACAATGTCAACAAAATTGAAAGAAAATACAAGACTTAGAGGACACAATTTCTTTCTCTTTTTGGAATTTGTGACTTAAGAGAGGAGAAAACCAGCAAAGCACAAAAGTTTTTAAATCTAAAATTCAAAAAATAGATATGTAAAGATAGATACCCTATTTTCAACAACCAAGACTATGATCCCAAACGTTGCGAATCCCTTTTGCGGACAACCTAAGAACCCTTGAACTCAAAGGAATAAGAAAGATTGAATTACTAAGAATATGGCTAAGATGAACAAATTGAAATCCTAAAGGGCAAGAACAGATTACAGCGAAATAAGGAGCGACCAAAGTTTAAGACATCATTATGTACCTTGAACCATGAAAGTTGGGTTGACAAAAGTGGGGAAATATACGATTGCTACGGTGCGTCTTTAGGTATAGGAACGAGCTTCAGATTTGATATGTTATAGTACTCATTTCGATGCATAAATTAAAACTTATAACAATTTTAAGTTACAACCATAATTAATATCTTCTTTTTGTTTTTACACTGTAACTGTATTAGCTCTCTTGTTTTTCTCAAGAAGAAATAAAGGTGGAACACATAAAACAAAGAAAAGTAAAAGATAATGAGATTTTAAAGAAAAATAAGATATGAAATCCAAAGTGGAAAACAATGTCAACAAAATGGAAAGAAAATACAAGACTTAGAGGACACAATGTTTTTATCTTTTTGGAATTTGTGACTTAAGAGAGGAGAAAACCAACTAAGCACAAAATTTTTTAAATCTAAAATTCAAAAAATAGATTTGTAAAGATAGATACCCTATTTTCAACAACCAAGACTATGATCCCAAACGATGCGAATCCCTTTTGCGGACAACCTAAGAACCCTTGAACTCAAAGGAATAAGAAAGATTGAATTACTAAGAATATGGCTAAGATGAACAAATTGAAATCCTAAAGGGCATGAACAGATTACAGCGAAATAAGGAGCGACCAAAGTTTAAGACATCATTATGTACCTTGAACCATGAAAGTTGGGTTGACAAAAGTGGGGAAATATACGATTGCTACGGTGCGTCTTTAGGTATAGGAACGAGCTTCAGATTTGATATGTTATAGTACTCATTTCGATGCATAAATTAAAACTTATAACAATTTTAAGTTACAACCATAATTAATACCTTCTTTTTGTTTTTACACTGTGAACTGTTTTAGCTCTCTTGTTTTTCTCAAGAAGAAATAAAGGTGGAACACATAAAACAAAGAAAAGTAAAAGATAACGAGATTTTAAAGAAAAATTAGATATGAAATCCAAAGTGGAAAACAATGTCAACAAAATTGAAAGAAAATACAAGACTTAGAGGACACAATTTCTTTCTCTTTTTGGAATTTGTGACTTAAGAGAGGAGAAAACCAGCAAAGCACAAAATATTTTAAATCTAAAATTCAAAAAATAGATATGTAAAGATAGATACCCTATTTTCAACAACCAAGACTATGATCCCAAACGATGCGAATCCGTTTTGCGGACAACCTAAGAACCCTTGAACTCAAAGGAATAAGAAAGATTGAATTACTAAGAATATGGCTAAGATGAACAAATTGAAATCCTAAAGGGCAAGAACAGATTACAGCGAAATAAGGAGCGACCAAAGTTTAAGACATCATTATGTACCTTGAACCATGAAAGTTGGGTTGACAAAAGTGGGGAAATATACGATTGCTACGGTGCGTCTTTAGGTATAGGAACGAGCTTCAGATTTGATATGTTATAGTACTCATTTCGATGCATAAATTAAAAGTTATAACAATTTTAAGTTACAACCATAATTAATATCTTCTTTTTGTTTTTACACTGTAACTGTATTAGCTCTCTTGTTTTTCTCAAGAAGAAATAAAGGTGGAACACATAAAACAAAGAAAAGTAAAAGATAACGAGATTTTAAAGAAAAATAAGATATGAAATCCAAAGTGGAAAACAATGTCAACAAAATTGAAAGAAAATACAAGACTTAGAGGACACAATTTCTTTCTCTTTTTGGAATTTGTGACTTAAGAGAGGAGAAAACCAACTAAGCACAAAATTTTTTAAATCTAAAATTCAAAAAATAGATTTGTAAAGATAGATACCCTATTTTCAACAACCAAGACTATGATCCCAAACGATGCGAATCCCTTTTGCGGAAAACCTAAGAACCCTTGAACTCAAAGGAATAAGAAAGATTGAATTACTAAGAATATGGCTAAGATGAACAAATTGAAATCCTAAAGGGCAAGAACAGATTACAGCGAAATAAGGAGCGACCAAAGTTTAAGACATCATTATGTACCTTGAACCATGAAAGTTGGGTTGACAAAAGTGGGGAAATATACGATTGCTACGGTGCGTCTTTAGGTATAGGAACGAGCTTCAGATTTGATATGTTATAGTACTCATTTCGATGCATAAATTAAAAGTTATAACAATTTTAAGTTACAACCATAATTAATACCTTCTTTTTGTTTTTACACTGTAAACTGTTTTAGCTCTCTTGTTTTTCTCAAGAAGAAATAAAGGTGGAACACATAAAACAAAGAAAAGTAAAAGATAACGAGATTTTAAAGAAAAATAAGATATGAAATCCAAAGTGGAAAACAATGTCAACAAAATTGAAAGAAAATACAAGACTTAGAGGACACAATTTCTTTCTCTTTTTGGAATTTGTGACTTAAGAGAGGAGAAAACCAACTAAGCACAAAATTTTTTAAATCTAAAATTCAAAAAATAGATTTGTAAAGATAGATACCCTATTTTCAACAACCAAGACTATGATCCCAAACGATGCGAATCCCTTTTGCGGAAAACCTAAGAACCCTTGAACTCAAAGGAATAAGAAAGATTGAATTACTAAGAATATGGCTAAGATGAACAAATTGAAATCCTAAAGGGCAAGAACAGATTACAGCGAAATAAGGAGCGACCAAAGTTTAAGACATCATTATGTACCTTGAACCATGAAAGTTGGGTTGACAAAAGTGGGGAAATATACGATTGCTACGGTGCGTCTTTAGGTATAGGAACGAGCTTCAGATTTGATATGTTATAGTACTCATTTCGATGCATAAATTAAAAGTTATAACAATTTTAAGTTACAACCATAATTAATATCTTCTTTTTGTTTTTACACTGTAACTGTATTAGCTCTCTTGTTTTTCTCAAGAAGAAATAAAGGTGGAACACATAAAACAAAGAAAAGTAAAAGATAACGAGATTTTAAAGAAAAATAAGATATGAAATCCAAAGTGGAAAACAATGTCAACAAAATTGAAAGAAAATACAAGACTTAGAGGACACAATTTCTTTCTCTTTTTGGAATTTGTGACTTAAGAGAGGAGAAAACCAACTAAGCACAAAATTTTTTAAATCTAAAATTCAAAAAATAGATTTGTAAAGATAGATACCCTATTTTCAACAACCAAGACTATGATCCCAAACGATGCGAATCCCTTTTGCGGAAAACCTAAGAACCCTTGAACTCAAAGGAATAAGAAAGATTGAATTACTAAGAATATGGCTAAGATGAACAAATTGAAATCCTAAAGGGCAAGAACAGATTACAGCGAAATAAGGAGCGACCAAAGTTTAAGACATCATTATGTACCTTGAACCATGAAAGTTGGGTTGACAAAAGTGGGGAAATATACGATTGCTACGGTGCGTCTTTAGGTATAGGAACGAGCTTCAGATTTGATATGTTATAGTACTCATTTCGATGCATAAATTAAAAGTTATAACAATTTTAAGTTACAACCATAATTAATACCTTCTTTTTGTTTTTACACTGTAAACTGTTTTAGCTCTCTTGTTTTTCTCAAGAAGAAATAAAGGTGGAACACATAAAACAAAGAAAAGTAAAAGATAACGAGATTTTAAAGAAAAATAAGATATGAAATCCAAAGTGGAAAACAATGTCAACAAAATTGAAAGAAAATACAAGACTTAGAGGACACAATTTCTTTCTCTTTTTGGAATTTGTGACTTAAGAGAGGAGAAAACCAACTAAGCACAAAATTTTTTAAATCTAAAATTCAAAAAATAGATTTGTAAAGATAGATACCCTATTTTCAACAACCAAGACTATGATCCCAAACGATGCGAATCCCTTTTGCGGAAAACCTAAGAACCCTTGAACTCAAAGGAATAAGAAAGATTGAATTACTAAGAATATGGCTAAGATGAACAAATTGAAATCCTAAAGGGCAAGAACAGATTACAGCGAAATAAGGAGCGACCAAAGTTTAAGACATCATTATGTACCTTGAACCATGAAAGTTGGGTTGACAAAAGTGGGGAAATATACGATTGCTACGGTGCGTCTTTAGGTATAGGAACGAGCTTCAGATTTGATATGTTATAGTACTCATTTCGATGCATAAATTAAAAGTTATAACAATTTTAAGTTACAACCATAATTAATACCTTCTTTTTCTTTTTACACTGTGAACTGTTTTAGCTCTCTTGTTTTTCTCCAGAAGAAATAAAGGTGGAACACATAAAAAAAAGAAAAGTAAAAGATAACGAGATTTTAAAGAAAAATAAGATATGAAATCCAAAGTTGAAAACAATGTCAACAAAATTGAAAGAAAATACAAGACTTAGAGGACACAATTTCTTTCTCTTTTTGGAATTTGTGACTTAAGAGAGGAGAAAACCAGCAAAGCACAAAATATTTTAAATCTAAAATTCAAAAAATAGATATGTAAAGATAGATACCCTATTTTCAAAAACCAAGACTATGGTCCCAAACGATGCGAATCCCTTTTGCGGACAACCTAAGAACCCTTGAAATCAAAGGAATAAGAAAGATTGAATTACTAAGAATATGGCTAAGATGAACAAATTGAAATCCTAAAGGGCAAGAACAGATTACAACGAAATAAGGAGCGACCAAAGTTTAAGACATCATTATGTACCTTGAACCATGAAAGTTGGGTTGACAAAAGTGGGGAAATATACGATTGCTACGGTGCGTCTTTAGGTATAGGAACGAGCTTCAGATTTGATATGTTATAGTACTCATTTCGATGCATAAATTAAAAGTTATAACAATTTTAAGTTACAACCATAATTAATACCTTCTTTTTGTTTTTACACTGTGAACTGTATTAGCTCTCTTGTTTTTCTCAAGAAGAAATAAAGGTGGAACACATAAAAAAAAGAAAATTAAAAGATAACGAGATTTTAAAGAAAAATAAGATATGAAATCCAAAGTAGAAAACAATGTCAACAAAATTGAAAGAAAATACAAGACTTAGAGGACACAATTTCTTTCTCTTTTTGGAATTTGTGACTTAAGAGAGGAGAAAACCAGCAAAGAACAAAATGTTTTAAATCTAAAATTCAAAAAATAGATATGTAAAGATAGATACCCTATTTTCAACAACCAAGACTATGATCCCAAACGATGCGAATCCCTTTTGCGAACAACCTAAGAACCCTTGAACTCAAAGGAATAAGAAAGATTGAATTACTAAGAATATGGCTAAGATGAACAAATTGAAATCCTAAAGGGCAAGAACAGATTACAGCGAAATAAGGAGCGACCAAAGTTTAAGACATCATTATGTACCTTGAACCATGAAAGTTGGGTTGACAAAAGTGGGGAAATATACGATTGCTACGGTGCGTCTTTAGGTATAGGAACGAGCTTCAGATTTGATATGTTATAGTACTCATTTCGATGCATAAATTAAAACTTATAACAATTTTAAGTTACAACCATAATTAATACCTTCTTTTTGTTTTTACACTGTGAACTGTTTTAGCTCTCTTGTTTTTCTCAAGAAGAAATAAAGGTGGAACACATAAAACAAAGAAAAGTAAAAGATAACGAGATTTTAAAGAAAAATTAGATATGAAATCCAAAGTGGAAAACAATGTCAACAAAATTGAAAGAAAATACAAGACTTAGAGGACACAATTTCTTTCTCTTTTTGGAATTTGTGACTTAAGAGAGGAGAAAACCAGCAAAGCACAAAATATTTTAAATCTAAAATTCAAAAAATAGATATGTAAAGATAGATACCCTATTTTCAAAAACCAAGACTATGGTCCCAAACGATACGAATCCCTTTTGCGGACAACCTAAGAACCCTTGAACTCAAAGGAATAAGAAAGATTGAATTACTAAGAATATGGCTAAGATGAACAAATTGAAATCCTAAAGGGCAAGAACAGATTACAACGAAATAAGGAGCGACCAAAGTTTAAGACATCATTATGTACCTTGAACCATGAAAGTTGGGTTGACAAAAGTGGGGAAATATACGATTGCTACGGTGCGTCTTTAGGTATAGGAACGAGCTTCACATTTGATATGTTATAGTACTCATTTTGATGCATAAATTAAAAGTTATAACAATTTTAAATTACAACCATAATTAATACCTTCTTTTTGTTTTTACACTGTGAACTGTATTAGCTCTCTTGTTTTTCTCAAGAAGAAATAAAGGTGGAACACATAAAAAAAAGAAAAGTAAAAGATAACGAGATTTTAAAGAAAAATAAGATATGAAATCCAAAGTGGAAAACAATGTCAACAAAATTGAAAGAAAATACAAGACTTAGAGGACACAATTTCTTTCTCTTTTTGGAATTTGTGACTTAAGAGAGGAGAAAACCAGCAAAGCACAAAATTTTTTAAATCTAAAATTCAAAAAATAGATATGTAAAGATAGATAGCCTATTTTCAACAACCAAGACTATGATCCCAAACGATGCGAATCCCTTTTGCGAACAACCTAAGAACCCTTGAACTCAAAGGAATAAGAAAGATTGAATTACTAAGAATATGGCTAAGATGAACAAATTGAAATCCTAAAGGGCAAGAACAGATTACAGCGAAATAAGGATCGACCAAAGTTTAAGACATCATTATGTAACTTGAACCATGAAAGTTGGGTTGACAAAAGTGGGGAAATATACGATTGCTACGGTGCGTCTTTAGGTATAGGAACGAGCTTCAGATTTGATATGTTATAGTACTCATTTCGATGCATAAATTAAAAGTTATAACAATTTTAAATTACAACCATAATTAATACCTTCTTTTTCTTTTTACACTGTAACTGTATTAGCTCTCTTGTTTTTCTCAAGAAGAAATAAAGGTGGAACACATAAAACAAAGAAAAGTAAAAGATAACGAGATTTTAAAGAAAAATAAGATATGAAATCCAAAGTGGAAAACAATGTCAACAAAATTGAAAGAAAATACAAGATTAAGAGGACACAATTTCTTTCTCTTTTTGGAATTTGTGACTTAAGAGAGGAGAAAACCAGCAAAGCACAAAATATTTTAAATCTAAAATTCAAAAAATAGATATGTAAAGATAGATACCCTATTTTCAACAACCAAGACTATGATCCCAAACGATGCGAATCCCTTTTGCGGACAACCTAAGAACCCTTGAACTCAAAGGAATAAGAAAGATTGAATTACTAAGAATATGGATAAGATGAACAAATTGAAATCCTAAAGGGCAAGAACAGATTACAGCGAAATAAGGAGCGACCAAAGTTTAAGACATCATTATGTACCTTGAACCATGAAAGTTGGGTTGACAAAAGTGGGGAAATATACGATTGCTACGGTGCGTCTTTAGGTATAGGAACGAGCTTCAGATTTGATATGTTATAGTACTCATTTCGATGCATAAATTAAAAGTTATAACAATTTTAAGTTACAACCATAATTAATACCTTCTTTTTGTTTTTACACTGTGAACTGTATTAGCTCTCTTGTTTTTCTCAAGAAGAAATAAAGGTGGAACACATAAAAAAAAGAAAAGTAAAAGATAACGAGATTTTAAAGAAAAATAAGATATGAAATCCAAAGTTGAAAACAATGTCAACAAAATTGAAAGAAAATACAAGACTTAGAGGACACAATTTCTTTCTCTTTTTGGAATTTGTGACTTAAGAGAGGAGAAAACCAGCAAAGAACAAAATTTTTTAAATCTAAAATTCAAAAAATAGATATGTAAAGATAGATACCCTATTTTCAACAACCAAGACTATGATCCCAAACGATGCGAATCCCTTTTGCGGACAACCTAAGAACCCTTGAACTCAAAGGAATAAGAAAGATTGAATTACTAAGAATATGGCTAAGATGAACAAATTGAAATCCTAAAGGGCAAGAACAGATTACAGCGAAATAAGGAGCGACCAAAGTTTAAGACATCATTATGTACCTTGAACCATGAATGTTGGGTTGACAAAAGTTGGGAAATATACGATTGCTATGGTGCGTCTTTAGGTATAGGAACGAGCTTCAGATTTGATATGTTATAGTACTCATTTCGATGCATAAATTAAAAGTTATAACAATTTTAAGTTACAACCATAATTAATACCTTCTTTTTGTTTTTACACTGTGAACTGTTTTAGCTCTCTTGTTTTTCTCAAGAAGAAATAAAGGTGGAACACATAAAACAAAGAAAAGTAAAAGATAACGAGATTTTAAAGAAAAATAAGATATGAAATCCAAAGTGGAAAACAATGTCAACAAAATTGAAAGAAAATACAAGACTTAGAGGACACAATTTCTTTCTCTTTTTGGAATTTGTGACTTAAGAGAGGAGAAAAGCAGCAAAGCACAAAAGTTTTTAAATCTAAAATTCAAAAAATAGATATGTAAAGATAGATACCCTATTTTCAACAACCAAGACTATGATCCCAAACGTTGCGAATCCCTTTTGCGGACAACCTAAGAACCCTTGAACTCAAAGGAATAAGAAAGATTGAATTACTAAGAATATGGCTAAGATGAACAAATTGAAATCCTAAAGGGCAAGAACAGATTACAGCGAAATAAGGAGCGACCAAAGTTTAAGACATCATTATGTACCTTGAACCATGAAAGTTGGGTTGACAAAAGTGGGGAAATATACGATTGCTACGGTGCGTCTTTAGGTATAGGAACGAGCTTCAGATTTGATATGTTATAGTACTCATTTCGATGCATAAATTAAAACTTATAACAATTTTAAGTTACAACCATAATTAATATCTTCTTTTTGTTTTTACACTGTAACTGTATTAGCTCTCTTGTTTTTCTCAAGAAGAAATAAAGGTGGAACACATAAAACAAAGAAAAGTAAAAGATAACGAGATTTTAAAGAAAAATAAGATATGAAATCCAAAGTGGAAAACAATGTCAACAAAATTGAAAGAAAATACAAGACTTAGAGGACACAACTTCTTTCTCTTTTTGGAATTTGTGACTTAAGAGAGGAGAAAACCAGCAAAGCACAAAATATTTTAAATCTAAAATTCAAAAAATAGATATGTAAAGATAGATACCCTATTTTCAACAACCAAGACTATGATCCCAAACGATGCGAATCCCTTTTGCGGACAACCTAAGAACCCTTGAACTCAAAGGAATAAGAAAGATTGAATTACTAAGAATATGGATAAGATGAACAAATTGAAATCCTAAAGGGCAAGAACAGATTACAGCGAAATAAGGAGCGACCAAAGTTTAAGACATCATTATGTACCTTGAACCATGAAAGTTGGGTTGACAAAAGTGGGGAAATATACGATTGCTACGGTGCGTCTTTAGGTATAGGAACGAGCTTCAGATTTGATATGTTATAGTACTCATTTCGATGCATAAATTAAAAGTTATAACAATTTTAAGTTACAACCATAATTAATACCTTCTTTTTGTTTTTACACTGTGAACTGTATTAGCTCTCTTGTTTTTCTCAAGAAGAAATAAAGGTGGAACACATAAAAAAAAGAAAAGTAAAAGATAACGAGATTTTAAAGAAAAATAAGATATGAAATCCAAAGTTGAAAACAATGTCAACAAAATTGAAAGAAAATACAAGACTTAGAGGACACAATTTCTTTCTCTTTTTGGAATTTGTGACTTAAGAGAGGAGAAAACCAGCAAAGAACAAAATTTTTTAAATCTAAAATTCAAAAAATAGATATGTAAAGATAGATACCCTATTTTCAACAACCAAGACTATGATCCCAAACGATGCGAATCCCTTTTGCGGACAACCTAAGAACCCTTGAACTCAAAGGAATAAGAAAGATTGAATTACTAAGAATATGGCTAAGATGAACAAATTGAAATCCTAAAGGGCAAGAACAGATTACAGCGAAATAAGGAGCGACCAAAGTTTAAGACATCATTATGTACCTTGAACCATGAAAGTTGGGTTGACAAAAGTTGGGAAATATACGATTGCTATGGTGCGTCTTTAGGTATAGGAACGAGCTTCAGATTTGATATGTTATAGTACTCATTTCGATGCATAAATTAAAAGTTATAACAATTTTAAGTTACAACCATAATTAATACCTTCTTTTTGTTTTTACACTGTGAACTGTTTTAGCTCTCTTGTTTTTCTCAAGAAGAAATAAAGGTGGAACACATAAAACAAAGAAAAGTAAAAGATAACGAGATTTTAAAGAAAAATAAGATATGAAATCCAAAGTGGAAAACAATGTCAACAAAATTGAAAGAAAATACAAGACTTAGAGGACACAACTTCTTTCTCTTTTTGGAATTTGTGACTTAAGAGAGGAGAAAACCAGCAAAGCACAAAATTTTTTAAATCTAAAATTCAAAAAATAGATATGTAAAGATAGATACCCTATTTTCAACAACCAAGACTATGATCCCAAACGATGCGAATCCCTTTTGCGAACAACCTAAGAACCCTTGAACTCAAAGGAATAAGAAAGATTGAATTACTAAGAATATGGCTAAGATGAACAAATTGAAATCCTAAAGGAAAAGAACAGATTACAGCGAAATAAGGATCGACCAAAGTTTAAGACATGATTATGTAACTTGAACCATGAAAGTTGGGTTGACAAAAGTGGGGAAATATACGATTGCTACGGTGCGTCTTTAGGTATAGGAACGAGCTTCAGATTTGATATGTTATAGTACTCATTTCGATGCATAAATTAAAAGTTATAACAATTTTAAATTACAACCATAATTAATACCTTCTTTTTCTTTTTACACTGTAACTGTATTAGCTCTCTTGTTTTTCTCAAGAAGAAATAAAGGTGGAACACATAAAACAAAGAAAAGTAAAAGATAACAAGATTTTAAAGAAAAATAAGATATGAAATCCAAAGTGGAAAACAATGTCAACAAAATTGAAATAAAAGACAAGACTTAGAGGACACAATTTCTTTCTCTTTTTGGAATTTGTGACTTAAGAGAGGAGAAAACCAGCAAAGCACAAAATTTTTTAAATCTAAAATTCAAAAAATAGATATGTAAAGATAGATACCCTATTTTCAACAACCAAGACTATGATCCCAAACGATGCGAATCCCTTTTGCGAACAACCTTAGAACCCTTGAACTCAAAGGAATAAGAAAGATTGAATTACTAAGAATATGGCTAAGATGAACAAATTGAAATCCTAAAGGGCAAGAACAGATTACAGCGAAATAAGGATCGACCAAAGTTTAAGACATGATTATGTAACTTGAACCATGAAAGTTGGGTTGACAAAAGTGGGGAAATATTCGATTGCTACGGTGCGTTTTTAGGTATCGGAACGAGCTTCAGATTTGATATATTATACTACTCATTTCGATGCATAAATTAAAACTTATAACAATTTTAAGTTACAACCATAATTAATACCTTCTTTTTGTTTTTACACTGTGAACTGTTTTAGCTCTCTTGTTTTTCTCAAGAAGAAATAAAGGTGGAACATATAAAACAAAGAAAAGTAAAAGATAACGAGATTTTAAAGAAAAATAAGATATGAAATCCAAAGTGGAAAACAATGTCAACAAAATTGAAAGAAAATACAAGACTTAGAGGGCACAATTTCTTTCTCTTTTTGGAATTTGTGACTTAAGAGAGGAGAAAACCAGCAAAGCGCAAATTATTTTAAATCTAAAATTCAAAAAATAGATATGTAAAGATAGATACCCTATTTTCAACAACCAAGACTATGATCCCAAACGTTGCGAATCCCTTTTGCGAACAACCTAAGAACCCTTGAACTCAAAGGAATAAGAAAGATTGAATTACTAAGAATATGGCTAAGATGAACAAATTGAAATCCTAAAGGAAAAGAACAGATTACAGCGAAATAAGGATCGACCTAAGTTTAAGACATGATTATGTAACTTGAACCATGAAAGTTGGGTTGACAAAAGTGGGGAAATATACGATTGCTACGGTGCGTCTTTAGGTATAGGAACGAGCTTCAGATTTGATATGTTATAGTACTCATTTCGATGCATAAATTAAAAGTTATAACAATTTTAAGTTACAACCATATTAATACCTTCGTTTTGTTTTTACACTGTGAACTGTTTTAGCTCTCTTGTTTTTCACAAGAAGAAATAAAGGTGGAACACATAAAACAAAGAAAAGTAAAAGATAACGAGATTTTAAAGAAAAATAAGATATGAAATCCAAAGTGGAAAACAATGTCAACAAAATTGAAATAAAAGACAAGACTTAGAGGACACAATTTGTTTCCCTTTTTGGAATTTGTGACTTAAGAGAGGAGAAAACCAGCAAAGCACAAAATTTTTTAAATCTAAAATTCAAAAAATAGATATGTAAAGATAGATACGCTATTTTCAACAACCAAGACTATGATCCCAAACGATGCGAATCTCTTTTGCGGACAACCTAAGAACCCTTGAACTCAAAGGAATAAGAAAGATTGAATTACTAAGAATATGGCTAAGATGAACAAATTGAAATCCTAAAGGGCAAGAACAGATTACAGCGAAATAAGGAGCGACCAAAGTTTAAGACATCATTATGTACCTTGAACCATGAAAGTTGGGTTGACAAAAGTGGGGAAATATACGATTGCTACGGTGCGTCTTTAGGTATAGGAACGAGCTTCAGATTTGATATGTTATAGTACTCATTTCGATGCATAAATTAAAAGTTATAACAATTTTAAGTTACAACCATATTAATACCTTCGTTTTGTTTTTACACTGTGAACTGTTTTAGCTCTCTTGTTTTTCTCAAGAAGAAATAAAGGTGGAACACATAAAACAAAGAAAAGTAAAAGATAACGAGATTTTAAAGAAAAATAAGATATGAAATCCAAAGTGGAAAACAATGTCAACAAAATTGAAAGAAAATACAAGATTTACAGGACACAATTTCTTTCTCTTTTTGGAATTTGTGACTTAAGAGAGGAGAAAACCAGCAAAGCACCAAATATTTTAAATCTAAAATTCAAAAAATAGATATGTAAAGATAGATACCCTATTTTCAACAACCAAGACTATGATCCCAAACGATGCGAATCCCTTTTGCGGACAACCTAAGAACCCTTGAACTCAAAGGAATAAGAAAGATTGAATTACTAAGAATATGGCTAAGATGAACAAATTGAAATCCTAAAGGGCAAGAACAGATTACAGCGAAATAAGGAGCGACCAAAGTTTAAGACATCATTATGTACCTTGAACCATGAAAGTTGGGTTGACAAAAGTGGGGAAATATACGATTGCTACGGTGCGTCTTTAGGTATAGGAACGAGCTTCAGATTTGATATGTTATAGTACTCATTTCGATGCATAAATTAAAAGTTATAACAATTTTAAGTTACAACCATAATTAATACCTTCTTTTTGTTTTTACACTGTGAATTGTATTAGCTCTCTTGTTTTTCTCAAGAAGAAATAAAGGTGGAACACATAAAAAAAAGAAAAGTAAAAGATAACGAGATTTTAAAGAAAAATAAGATATGAAATCCAAAGTGGAAAACAATGTCAACAAAATTGAAAGAAAATACAAGACTTAGAGGACACAACTTCTTTCTCTTTTTGGAATTTGTGACTTAAGAGAGGAGAAAACCAGCAAAGCACAAAATTTTTTAAATCTAAAATTCAAAAAATAGATATGTAAAGATAGATACCCTATTTTCAACAACCAAGACTATGATCCCAAACGATGCGAATCCCTTTTGCGAACAACCTAAGAACCCTTGAACTCAAAGGAATAAGAAAGATTGAATTACTAAGAATATGGCTAAGATGAACAAATTGAAATCCTAAAGGAAAAGAACAGATTACAGCGAAATAAGGATCGACCAAAGTTTAAGACATGATTATGTAACTTGAACCATGAAAGTTGGGTTGACAAAAGTGGGGAAATATACGATTGCTACGGTGCGTCTTTAGGTATAGGAACGAGCTTCAGATTTGATATGTTATAGTACTCATTTCGATGCATAAATTAAAAGTTATAACAATTTTAAATTACAACCATAATTAATACCTTCTTTTTCTTTTTACACTGTGAACTGTTTTAGCTCTCTTGTTTTTCTCAAGAAGAAATAAAGGTGGAACACATAAAACAAAGAAAAGTAAAAGATAACGAGATTTTAAAGAAAAATAAGATATGAAATCCAAAGTGGAAAACAATGTCAACAAAATTGAAATAAAAGACAAGACTTAGAGGACACAATTTCTTTCTCTTTTTGGAATTTGTGACTTAAGAGAGGAGAAAACCAGCAAAGCACAAAATATTTTAAATCTAAAATTCAAAAAATAGATATGTAAAGATAGATACCCTATTTTCAACAACCAAGACTATGATCCCAAACGATGCGAATCCCTTTTGCGAACAACCTTAGAACCCTTGAACTCAAAGGAATAAGAAAGATTGAATTACTAAGAATATGGCTAAGATGAACAAATTGAAATCCTAAAGGGCAAGAACAGATTACAGCGAAATAAGGATCGACCAAAGTTTAAGACATGATTATGTAACTTGAACCATGAAAGTTGGGTTGACAAAAGTGGGGAAATATTCGATTGCTACGGTGCGTCTTTAGGTATAGGAACGAGCTTCAGATTTGATATGTTATAGTACTCATTTCGATGCATAAATTAAAACTTATAACAACTTTAAGAAACAACCATAATTAATACCTTCTTTTTGTTTTTACACTGTGAACTGTATTAGCTCTCTTGTTTTTCTCAAGAAGAAATAAAGGTGGAACACATAAAAAAAAGAAAAGTAAAAGATAACGAGATTTTAAAGAAAAATAAGATATGAAATCCAAAGTGGAAAACAATGTCAACGAAATTGAAAGAAAATACAACACTTAGAGGACACAATTTCTTTCTCTTTTTGGAATTTGTGACTTAAGAGAGGAGAAAACCAGCAAAGCACAAAATATTTTAAATCTAAAATTCAAAAAATAGATATGTAAAGATAGATACCCTATTTTCAACAACCAAGACTATGATCCCAAACGTTGCGAATCCCTTTTGCGAACAACCTAAGAACCCTTGAACTCAAAGGAATAAGAAAGATTGAATTACTAAGAATATGGCTAAGATGAACAAATTGAAATCCTAAAGGAAAAGAACAGATTACAGCGAAATAAGGATCGACCAAAGTTTAAGACATGATTATGTAACTTGAACCATGAAAGTTGGGTTGACAAAAGTGGGGAAATATACGATTGCTACGGTGCGTCTTTAGGTATAGGAAGGAGCTTCAGATTTGATATGTTATAGTACTCATTTCGATGCATAAATTAAAAGTTATAACAATTTTAAATTACAACCATAATTAATACCTTCTTTTTCTTTTTACACTGTGAACTGTTTTAGCTCTCTTGTTTTTCTCAAGAAGAAATAAAGGCGGAACACATAAAACAAAGAAAAGTAAAAGATAACGAGATTTTAAAGAAAAATAAGATATGAAATCCAAAGTGGAAAACAATGTCAACAAAATTGAAATAAAAGACAAGACTTAGAGGACACAATTTCTTTCTCTTTTTGGAATTTGTGACTTAAGAGAGGAGAAAACCAGCAAAGCACAAAATATTTTAAATCTAAAATTCAAAAAATAGATATGTAAAGATAGATACCCTATTTTCAACAACCAAGACTATGATCCCAAACGATGCGAATCCCTTTTGCGAACAACCTTAGAACCCTTGAACTCAAAGGAATAAGAAAGATTGAATTACTAAGAATATGGCTAAGATGAACAAATTGAAATCCTAAAGGGCAAGAACAGATTACAGCGAAATAAGGATCGACCAAAGTTTAAGACATGATTATGTAACTTGAACCATGAAAGTTGGGTTGACAAAAGTGGGGAAATATTCGATTGCTACGGTGCGTCTTTAGGTATAGGAACGAGCTTCAGATTTGAAATGTTATAGTACTCATTTCGATGCATAAATTAAAACTTATAACAACTTTAAGAAACAACCATAATTAATACCTTCTTTTTGTTTTTACACTGTGAACTGTATTAGCTCTCTTGTTTTTCTCAAGAAGAAATAAAGGTGGAACACATAAAAAAAAGAAAAGTAAAAGATAACGAGATTTTAAAGAAAAATAAGATATGAAATCCAAAGTGGAAAACAATGTCAACAAAATTGAAAGAAAATACAAGACTTAGAGGACACAATTTCTTTCTCTTTTTGGAATTTGTGACTTAAGAGAGGAGAAAACCAGCAAAGCACAAAATATTTTAAATCTAAAATTCAAAAAATAGATATGTAAAGATAGATACCCTATTTTCAACAACCAAGACTATGATCCCAAACGTTGCGAATCCCTTTTGCGAACAACCTAAGAACCCTTGAACTCAAAGGAATAAGAAAGATTGAATTACTAAGAATATGGCTAAGATGAACAAATTGAAATCCTAAAGGAAAAGAACAGATTACAGCGAAATAAGGATCGACCAAAGTTTAAGACATGATTATGTAACTTGAACCATGAAAGTTGGGTTGACAAAAGTGGGGAAATATTCGATTGCTACGGTGCGTCTTTAGGTATAGGAACGAGCTTCAGATTTGATATGTTATAGTACTCATTTCGATGCATAAATTAAAACTTATAACAACTTTAAGAAACAACCATAATTAATACCTTCTTTTTGTTTTTACACTGTGAACTGTATTAGCTCTCTTGTTTTTCTCAAGAAGAAATAAAGGTGGAACACATAAAAAAAAGAAAAGTAAAAGATAACGAGATTTTAAAGAAAAATAAGATATGAAATCCAAAGTGGAAAACAATGTCAACAAAATTGAAAGAAAATACAACACTTAGAGGACACAATTTCTTTCTCTTTTTGGAATTTGTGACTTAAGAGAGGAGAAAACCAGCAAAGCACAAAATATTTTAAATCTAAAATTCAAAAAATAGATATGTAAAGATAGATACCCTATTTTCAACAACCAAGACTATGATCCCAAACGTTGCGAATCCCTTTTGCGAACAACCTAAGAACCCTTGAACTCAAAGGAATAAGAAAGATTGAATTACTAAGAATATGGCTAAGATGAACAAATTGAAATCCTAAAGGAAAAGAACAGATTACAGCGAAATAAGGATCGACCAAAGTTTAAGACATGATTATGTAACTTGAACCATGAAAGTTGGGTTGACAAAAGTGGGGAAATATACGATTGCTACGGTGCGTCTTTAGGTATAGGAACGAGCTTCAGATTTGATATGTTATAGTACTCATTTCGATGCATAAATTAAAAGTTATAACAATTTTAAATTACAACCATAATTAATACCTTCTTTTTCTTTTTACACTGTGAACTGTTTTAGCTCTCTTGTTTTTCTCAAGAAGAAATAAAGGTTTAACACATAAAACAAAGAAAAGTAAAAGATAACGAGATTTTAAAGAAAAATAAGATATGAAATCCAAAGTGGAAAACAATGTCAACAAAATTGAAATAAAAGACAAGACTTAGAGGACACAATTTCTTTCTCTTTTTGGAATTTGTGACTTAAGAGAGGAGAAAACCAGCAAAGCACAAAATAGTTTAAATCTAAAATTCAAAAAATAGATATGTAAAGATAGATACCCTATTTTCAACAACCAAGACTATGATCCCAAACGATGCGAATCCCTTTTGCGAACAACCTTAGAACCCTTGAACTCAAAGGAATAAGAAAGATTGAATTACTAAGAATATGGCTAAGATGAACAAATTGAAATCCTAAAGGGCAAGAACAGATTACAGCGAAATAAGGATCGACCAAAGTTTAAGACATGATTATGTAACTTGAACCATGAAAGTTGGGTTGACAAAAGTGGGGAAATATACGATTGCTACGGTGCGTCTTTAGGTATAGGAACGAGCTTCAGATTTGATATGTTATAGTACTCATTTCGATGCATAAATTAAAAGTTATAACAATTTTAAGTTACAACCATAATTAATACCTTCTTTTTGTTTTTACACTGTGAACTGTATTAGCTCTCTTGTTTTTCTCAAGAAGAAATAAAGGTGGAACACATAAAAAAAAGAAAAGTAAAAGATAACGAGATTTTAAAGAAAAATAAGATATGAAATCCAAAGTGGAAAACAATGTCAACAAAATTGAAAGAAAATACAAGACTTAGAGGACACAATTTCTTTCTCTTTTTGGAATTTGTGACTTAAGAGAGGAGAAAACCAGCAAAGCACAAAATATTTTAAATCTAAAATTCAAAAAATAGATATGTAAAGATAGATACCCTATTTTCAACAACCAAGACTATGATCCCAAACGTTGCGAATCCCTTTTGCGAACAACCTAAGAACCCTTGAACTCAAAGGAATAAGAAAGATTGAATTACTAAGAATATGGCTAAGATGAACAAATTGAAATCCTAAAGGAAAAGAACAGATTACAGCGAAATAAGGATCGACCTAAGTTTAAGACATGATTATGTAACTTGAACCATGAAAGTTGGGTTGACAAAAGTGGGGAAATATACGATTGCTACGGTGCGTCTTTAGGTATAGGAACGAGCTTCAGATTTGATATGTTATAGTACTCATTTCGATGCATAAATTAAAAGTTATAACAATTTTAAGTTACAACCATAATTAATACCTTCGTTTTGTTTTTACACTGTGAACTGTTTTAGCTCTCTTGTTTTTCTCAAGAAGAAATAAAGGTGGAACACATAAAAAAAAGAAAAGTAAAAGATAACGAGATTTTAAAGAAAAATAAGATATGAAATCCAAAGTGGAAAACAATGTCAACAAAATTGAAAGAAAATACAAGACTTAGAGGACACAATTTCTTTCTCTTTTTGGAATTTGTGACTTAAGAGAGGAGAAAACCAGCAAAGCACAAAATTTTTGAAATCTAAAATTCAAAAAATTGATATGTAAAGATAGATACCCTATTTTCAACAACCAAGACTATGATCCCAAACGATGCGAATCCCTTTTGTGGACAACCTAAGAACCCTTGAACTCAAAGGAATAAGAAAGATTGAATTACTAAGAATATGGCTAAGATGAACAAATTGAAATCCAAAAGGGCAAGAACAGATTACAGCGAAATAAGGAGCGACCAAAGTTTAAGACATCATTATGTACCTTGAACCATGAAAGTTGGGTTGACAAAAGTGGGGAAATATACGATTGCTACGGTGCGTCTTTAGGTATAGGAACGAGCTTCAGATTTGATATGTTATAGTACTCATTTCGATGCATAAATTAAAAGTTATAACAATTTTAAGTTACAACCATAATTAATACCTTCTTTTTGTTTTTACACTGTGAACTATTTTAGCTCTCTTGTTTTTCTCAAGAAGGAATAAAGGTGGAACACATAAAACAAAGAAAAGTAAAAGATAACGAGATTTTAAAGAAAAATAAGATATGAAATCCAAAGTGGAAAACAATGTCAACAAAATTGAAATAAAATACAAGACTTAGAGGACACAATTTCTTTCTCTTTTTGGAATTTGTGACTTAAGAGAGGAGAAAACCAACTAAGCACAAAATTTTTTAAATCTAAAATTCAAAAAATAGATTTGTAAACATAGATACCCTATTTTCAACAACCAAGACTATGATCCCAAACGATGCGAATCCCTTTTGCGGACAACCTAAGAACCCTTGAACTCAAAGGAATAAGAAAGATTGAATTACTAAGAATATGGCTAAGATGAACAAATTGAAATCCTAAAGGGCAAGAACAGATTACACCGAAATAAGGAGCGACCAAAGTTTAAGACATCATTATGTACCTTGAACCATGAAAGTTGGGTTGACAAAAGTGGGGAAATATACGATTGCTACGGTGCGTCTTTAGGTATAGGAACGAGCTTCAGATTTGATATGTTATAGTACTCATTTCGATGCATAAATTAAAAGTTATAACAATTTTAAGTTACAACCATAATTAATACCTTCTTTTTGTTTTTACACTGTGAACTGTTTTAGCTCTCTTGTTTTTTTCAAGAAGAAATAAAGGTGGAACACATAAAACAAAGAAAAGTAAAAGATAACGAGATTTTAAAGAAAAATAAGATATGAAATCCAAAGTGGAAAACAATGTCAACAAAATTGAAAGAAAATACAAGATTTACAGGACACAATTTCTTTCTCTTTTTGGAATTTGTGACTTAAGAGAGGAGAAAACCAGCAAAGCACAAAATATTTTAAATCTAAAATTCAAAAAATAGATATGTAAAGATAGATACCCTATTTTCAACAACCAAGACTATGATCCCAAACGATGCGAATCCCTTTTGCGGACAACCTAAGAACCCTTGAACTCAAAGGAATAAGAAAGATTGAATTACTAAGAATATGGCTAAGATGAACAAATTGAAATCCTAAAGGGCAAGAACAGATTACAGCGAAATAAGGAGCGACCAAAGTTTAAGACATCATTATGTACCTTGAACCATGAAAGTTGGGTTGACAAAAGTGGGGAAATATACGATTGCTACGGTGCGTCTTTAGGTATAGGAACGAGCTTCAGATTTGATATGTTATAGTACTCATTTCGATGCATAAATTAAAAGTTATAACAATTTTAAGTTACAACCATAATTAATACCTTCTTTTTGTTATTACACTGGAACTGTATTAGCTCTCTTGTTTTTCTCAAGAAGAAATAAAGGTGGAACACATAAAAAAAAGAAAAGTAAAAGATAACGAGATTTTAAAGAAAAATAAGATATGAAATCCAAAGTGGAAAACAATGTCAACAAAATTGAAAGAAAATACAAGACTTAGAGGACACAATTTCTTTCTCTTTTTGGAATTTGTGACTTAAGAGAGGAGAAAACCAGCAAAGCACAAAATTTTTTAAATCTAAAATTCAAAAAATAGATATGTAAAGATAGATACCCTATTTTCAACAACCAAGACTATGATCCCAAACGTTGCGAATCCCTTTTGCGAACAACCTAAGAACCCTTGAACTCAAAGGAATAAGAAAGATTGAATTAATAGAATATGGCTAAGATGAACAAATTGAAATCCTAAAGGAAAAGAACAGATTACAGCGAAATAAGGATCGACCTAAGTTTAAGACATGATTATGTAACTTGAACCATGAAAGTTGGGTTGACAAAAGTGGGGAAATATTCGATTGCTACGGTGCGTCTTTAGGTATAGGAACGAGCTTCAGATTTGATATGTTATAGTACTCATTTCGATGCATAAATTAAAACTTATAACAACTTTAAGAAACAACCATAATTAATACCTTCTTTTTGTTTTTACACTGTGAACTGTATTAGCTCTCTTGTTTTTCTCAAGAAGAAATAAAGGTGGAACACATAAAAAAAAGAAAAGTAAAAGATAACGAGATTTTAAAGAAAAATAAGATATGAAATCCAAAGTGGAAAACAATGTCAACAAAATTGAAAGAAAATACAAGACTTAGAGGACACAATTTCTTTCTCTTTTTGGAATTTGTGACTTAAGAGAGGAGAAAACCAGCAAAGCACAAAATATTTTAAATCTAAAATTCAAAAAATAGATATGTAAAGATAGATACCCTATTTTCAACAACCAAGACTATGATCCCAAACGTTGCGAATCCCTTTTGCGAACAACCTAAGAACCCTTGAACTCAAAGGAATAAGAAAGATTGAATTACTAAGAATATGGCTAAGATGAACAAATTGAAATCCTAAAGGAAAAGAACAGATTACAGCGAAATAAGGATCGACCTAAGTTTAAGACATGATTATGTAACTTGAACCATGAAAGTTGGGTTGACAAAAGTGGGGAAATATACGATTGCTACGGTGCGTCTTTAGGTATAGGAACGAGATTCAGATTTGATATGTTATAGTACTCATTTCGATGCATAAATTAAAAGTTATAACAATTTTAAGTTACAACCATAATTAATACCTTCGTTTTGTTTTTACACTGTGAACTGTTTTAGCTCTCTTGTTTTTCTCAAGAAGAAATAAAGGTGGAACACATAAAAAAAAGAAAAGTAAAAGATAACGAGATTTTAAAGAAAAATAAGATATGAAATCCAAAGTGGAAAACAATGTCAACAAAATTGAAAGAAAATACAAGACTTAGAGGACACAATTTCTTTCTCTTTTTGGAATTTGTGACTTAAGAGAGGAGAAAACCAGCAAAGCACAAAATTTTTTAAATCTAAAATTCAAAAAATTGATATGTAAAGATAGATACCCTATTTTCAACAACCAAGACTATGATCACAAACGATGCGAATCCCTTTTGCGGACAACCTAAGAACCCTTGAACTCAAAGGAATAAGAAAGATTGAATTACTAAGAATATGGCTAAGATGAACAAATTGAAATCCTAAAGGGCAAGAACAGATTACAGCGAAATAAGGAGCGACCAAAGTTTAAGACATCATTATGTACCTTGAACCATGAAAGTTGGGTTGACAAAAGTGGGGAAATATACGATTGCTACGGTGCGTCTTTAGGTATAGGAACGAGCTTCAGATTTGATATGTTATAGTACTCATTTCGATGCATAAATTAAAAGTTATAACAATTTTAAATTACAACCATAATTAATACCTTCTTTTTCTTTTTACACTGTAACTGTATTAGCTCTCTTGTTTTTCTCAAGAAGAAATAAAGGTGGAACACATAAAACAAAGAAAAGTAAAAGATAACGAGATTTTAAAGAAAAATAAGATATGAAATCCAAAGTGGAAAACAATGTCAACAAAATTGAAATAAAATACAAGACTTAGAGGACACAATTTCTTTCTCTTTTTGAAATTTGTGACTTAAGAGAGGAGAAAACCAGCAAAGCACAAAATTTTTTAAATCTAAAATTCAAAAAATAGATTTGTAAAGATAGATACCCTATTTTCAACAACCAAGACTATGATCCCAAACGATGCGAATCCCTTTTGCGGACAACCTAAGAACCCTTGAACTCAAAGGAATAAGAAAGATTGAATTACTAAGAATATGGCTAAGATGAACAAATTGAAATCCTAAAGGGCAAGAACAGATTACACCGAAATAAGGAGCGACCAAAGTTTAAGACATCATTATGTACCTTGAACCATGAAAGTTGGGTTGACAAAAGTGGGGAAATATACGATTGCTACGGTGCGTCTTTAGGTATAGGAACGAGCTTCAGATTTGATATGTTATAGTACTCATTTCGATGCATAAATTAAAAGTTATAACAATTTTAAGTTACAACCATAATTAATACCTTCTTTTTGTTTTTACACTGTGAACTGTATTAGCTCTCTTGTTTTTCTCAAGAAGAAATAAAGGTGGAACACATAAAAAAAGAAAAGTAAAAGATAACGAGATTTTAAAGAAAAATAAGATATGAAATCCAAAGTGGAAAACAATGTCAACAAAATTGAAAGAAAATACAAGACTTAGAGGACACAACTTCTTTCTCTTTTTGGAATTTGTGACTTAAGAGAGGAGAAAACCAGCAAAGCACAAAATTTTTTAAATCTAAAATTCAAAAAATAGATATGTAAAGATAGATACCCTATTTTCAACAACCAAGACTATGATCCCAAACGATGCGAATCCCTTTTGCGAACAACCTAAGAACCCTTGAACTCAAAGGAATAAGAAAGATTGAATTACTAAGAATATGGCTAAGATGAACAAATTGAAATCCTATAGGAAAAGAACAGATTACAGCGAAATAAGGATCGACCAAAGTTTAAGACATGATTATGTAACTTGAACCATGAAAGTTGGGTTGACAAAAGTGGGGAAATATACGATTGCTACGGTGCGTCTTTAGGTATAGGAACGAGCTTCAGATTTGATATGTTATAGTACTCATTTCGATGCATAAATTAAAAGTTATAACAATTTTAAGTTACAACCATAATTAATACCTTCGTTTTGTTTTTACACTGTGAACTGTTTTAGCTCTCTTGTTTTTCTCAAGAAGAAATAAATGTGGAACACATAAAAAAAAGAAAAGTAAAAGATAACGAGATTTTAAAGAAAAATAAGATATGAAATCCAAAGTGGAAAACAATGTCAACAAAATTGAAAGAAAATACAAGACTTAGAGGACACAACTTCTTTTTCTTTTTGGAATTTGTGACTTAAGAGAGGAGAAAACCAGCAAAGCACAAAATTTTTTAAATCTAAAATTCAAAAAATAGATATGTAAAGATAGATACCCTATTTTCAACAACCAAGACTATGATCCCAAACGATGCGAATCCCTTTTGCGGACAACCTAAGAACCCTTGAACTCAAAGGAATAAGAAAGATTCAATTACTAAGAATATGGCTAAGATGAACAAATTGAAATCCTAAAGGGCAAGAACAGATTACAGCGAAATAAGGAGCGACCAAAGTTTAAGACATCATTATGTACCTTGAACCATGAAAGTTGGGTTGACAAAAGTGGGGAAATATACGATTGCTACGGTGCGTCTTTAGGTATAGGAACGAGCTTCAGATTTGATATGTTATAGTACTCATTTCGATGCATAAATTAAAAGTTATAACAATTTTAAATTACAACCATAATTAATACCTTCTTTTTCTTTTTACACTGTAACTGTATTAGCTCTCTTGTTTTTCTCAAGAAGAAATAAAGGTGGAACACATAAAACAAAGAAAAGTAAAAGATAACGAGATTTTAAAGAAAAATAAGATATGAAATCCAAAGTGGAAAACAATGTCAACAAAATTGAAATAAAATACAAGACTTAGAGGACACAATTTCTTTCTCTTTTTGAAATTTGTGACTTAAGAGAGGAGAAAACCAGCAAAGCACAAAATTTTTTAAATCTAAAATTCAAAAAATAGATTTGTAAAGATAGATACCCTATTTTCAACAACCAAGACTATGATCCCAAACGATGCGAATCCCTTTTGCGGACAACCTAAGAACCCTTGAACTCAAAGGAATAAGAAAGATTGAATTACTAAGAATATGGCTAAGATGAACAAATTGAAATCCTAAAGGGCAAGAACAGATTACACCGAAATAAGGAGCGACCAAAGTTTAAGACATCATTATGTACCTTGAACCATGAAAGTTGGGTTGACAAAAGTGGGGAAATATACGATTGCTACGGTGCGTCTTTAGGTATAGGAACGAGCTTCAGATTTGATATGTTATAGTACTCATTTCGATGCATAAATTAAAAGTTATAACAATTTTAAGTTACAACCATAATTAATACCTTCTTTTTGTTTTTACACTGTGAACTGTATTAGCTCTCTTGTTTTTCTCAAGAAGAAATAAAGGTGGAACACATAAAAAAAAGAAAAGTAAAAGATAACGAGATTTTAAAGAAAAATAAGATATGAAATCCAAAGTGGAAAACAATGTCAACAAAATTGAAAGAAAATACAAGACTTAGAGGACACAACTTCTTTCTCTTTTTGGAATTTGTGACTTAAGAGAGGAGAAAACCAGCAAAGCACAAAATTTTTTAAATCTAAAATTCAAAAAATAGATATGTAAAGATAGATACCCTATTTTCAACAACCAAGACTATGATCCCAAACGATGCGAATCCCTTTTGCGAACAACCTAAGAACCCTTGAACTCAAAGGAATAAGAAAGATTGAATTACTAAGAATATGGCTAAGATGAACAAATTGAAATCCTAAAGGAAAAGAACAGATTACAGCGAAATAAGGATCGACCAAAGTTTAAGACATGATTATGTAACTTGAACCATGAAAGTTGGGTTGACAAAAGTGGGGAAATATACGATTGCTACGGTGCGTCTTTAGGTATAGGAACGAGCTTCAGATTTGATATGTTATAGTACTCATTTCGATGCATAAATTAAAAGTTATAACAATTTTAAGTTACAACCATAATTAATACCTTCGTTTTGTTTTTACACTGTGAACTGTTTTAGCTCTCTTGTTTTTCTCAAGAAGAAATAAATGTGGAACACATAAAAAAAAGAAAAGTAAAAGATAACGAGATTTTAAAGAAAAATAAGATATGAAATCCAAAGTGGAAAACAATGTCAACAAAATTGAAAGAAAATACAAGACTTAGAGGACACAATTTCTTTCTCTTTTTGGAATTTGTGACTTAAGAGAGGAGAAAACCAGCAAAGCACAAAATTTTTTAAATCTAAAATTCAAAAAATTGATATGTAAAGATAGATACCCTATTTTCAACAACCAAGACTATGATCCCAAACGATGCGAATCCCTTTTGCGGACAACCTAAGAACCCTTGAACTCAAAGGAATAAGAAAGATTGAATTACTAAGAATATGGCTAAGATGAACAAATTGAAATCCTAAAGGGCAAGAACAGATTACAGCGAAATAAGGAGCGACCAAAGTTTAAGACATCATTATGTACCTTGAACCATGAAAGTTGGGTTGACAAAAGTGGGGAAATATACGATTGCTACGGTGCGTCTTTAGGTATAGGAACGAGCTTCAGATTTGATATGTTATAGTACTCATTTCGATGCATAAATTAAAAGTTATAACAATTTTAAATTACAACCATAATTAATACCTTCTTTTTCTTTTTACACTGTAACTGTATTAGCTCTCTTGTTTTTCTCAAGAAGAAATAAAGGTGGAACACATAAAACAAAGAAAAGTAAAAGATAACGAGATTTTAAAGAAAAATAAGATATGAAATCCAAAGTGGAAAACAATGTCAACAAAATTGAAATAAAATACAAGACTTAGAGGACACAATTTCTTTCTCTTTTTGGAATTTGTGACTTAAGAGAGGAGAAAACCAACTAAGCACAAAATTTTTTAAATCTAAAATTCAAAAAATAGATTTGTAAAGATAGATACCCTATTTTCAACAACCAAGACTATGATCCCAAACGATGCGAATCCCTTTTGTGGACAACCTAAGAACCCTTGAACTCAAAGGAATAAGAAAGATTGAATTACTAAGAATATGGCTAAGATGAACAAATTGAAATCCTAAAGGGCAAGAACAGATTACAGCGAAATAAGGAGCGACCAAAGTTTAAGACATCATTATGTACCTTGAACCATGAAAGTTGGGTTGACAAAAGTGGGGAAATATACGATTGCTACGGTGCGTCTTTAGATATAGGAACGAGCTTCAGATTTGATATGTTATAGTACTCATTTCGATGCATAAATTAAAAGTTATAACAATTTTAAGTTACAACCATAATTAATACCTTCTTTTTGTTTTTACACTGTGAACTGTTTTAGCTCTCTTGTTTTTTTCAAGAAGAAATAAAGGTGGAACACATAAAACAAAGAAAAGTAAAAGATAACGAGATTTTAAAGAAAAATAAGATATGAAATCCAAAGTGGAAAACAATGTCAACAAAATTGAAAGAAAATACAAGATTTACAGGACACAATTTCTTTCTCTTTTTGGAATTTGTGACTTAAGAGAGGAGAAAACCAGCAAAGCACAAAATATTTTAAATCTAAAATTCAAAAAATAGATATGTAAAGATAGATACCCTATTTTCAACAACCAAGACTATGATCCCAAACGATGCGAATCCCTTTTGCGGACAACCTAAGAACCCTTGAACTCAAAGGAATAAGAAAGATTGAATTACTAAGAATATGGCTAAGATGAACAAATTGAAATCCTAAAGGGCAAGAACAGATTACAGCGAAATAAGGAGCGACCAAAGTTTAAGACATCATTATGTACCTTGAACCATGAAAGTTGGGTTGACAAAAGTGGGGAAATATACGATTGCTACGGTGCGTCTTTAGGTATAGGAACGAGCTTCAGATTTGATATGTTATAGTACTCATTTCGATGCATAAATTAAAAGTTATAACAATTTTAAGTTACAACCATAATTAATACCTTCTTTTTGTTTTTACACTGTGAACTGTATTAGCTCTCTTGTTTTTCTCAAGAAGAAATAAAGGTGGAACACATAAAAAAAAGAAAAGTAAAAGATAACGAGATTTTAAAGAAAAATAAGATATGAAATCCAAAGTGGAAAACAATGTCAACAAAATTGAAAGAAAATACAAGACTTAGAGGACACAACTTCTTTCTCTTTTTGGAATTTGTGACTTAAGAGAGGAGAAAACCAGCAAAGCACAAAATTTTTTAAATCTAAAATTCAAAAAATAGATATGTAAAGATAGATACCCTATTTTCAACAACTAAGACTATGATCCCAAACGATGCGAATCCCTTTTGCGAACAACCTAAGAACCCTTGAACTCAAAGGAATAAGAAAGATTGAATTACTAAGAATATGGCTAAGATGAACAAATTGAAATCCTAAAGGAAAAGAACAGATTACAGCGAAATAAGGATCGACCAAAGTTTAAGACATGATTATGTAACTTGAACCATGAAAGTTGGGTTGACAAAAGTGGGGAAATATACGATTGCTACGGTGCGTCTTTAGGTATAGGAACGAGCTTCAGATTTGATATGTTATAGTACTCATTTCGATGCATAAATTAAAAGTTATAACAATTTTAAATTACAACCATAATTAATACCTTCTTTTTCTTTTTACACTGTGAACTGTTTTAGCTCTCTTGTTTTTCTCAAGAAGAAATAAAGGTGGAACACATAAAACAAAGAAAAGTAAAAGATAACGAGATTTTAAAGAAAAATAAGATATGAAATCCAAAGTGGAAAACAATGTCAACAAAATTGAAATAAAAGACAAGACTTAGAGGACACAATTTCTTTCTCTTTTTGGAATTTGTGACTTAAGAGAGGAGAAAACCAGCGAAGCACAAAATATTTTAAATCTAAAATTCAAAAAATAGATATGTAAAGATAGATACCCTATTTTCAACAACCAAGACTATGATCCCAAACGATGCGAATCCCTTTTGCGAACAACCTTAGAACCCTTGAACTCAAAGGAATAAGAAAGATTGAATTACTAAGAATATGGCTAAGATGAACAAATTGAAATCCTAAAGGGCAAGAACAGATTACAGCGAAATAAGGATCGACCAAAGTTTAAGACATGATTATGTAACTTGAACCATGAAAGTTGGGTTGATAAAAGTGGGGAAATATTCGATTGCTACGGTGCGTCTTTAGGTATAGGAACGAGCTTCAGATTTGATATGTTATAGTACTCATTTCGATGCATAAATTAAAACTTATAACAACTTTAAGAAACAACCATAATTAATACCTTCTTTTTGTTTTTACACTGTGAACTGTATTAGCTCTCTTGTTTTTCTCAAGAAGAAATAAAGGTGGAACACATAAAAAAAAGAAAAGTAAAAGATAACGAGATTTTAAAGAAAAATAAGATATGAAATCCAAAGTGGAAAACAATGTCAACAAAATTGAAAGAAAATACAAGACTTAGAGGACACAATTTCTTTCTCTTTTTGCAATTTGTGACTTAAGAGAGGAGAAAACCAGCAAAGCACAAAATATTTTAAATCTAAAATTCAAAAAATAGATATGTAAAGATAGATACCCTATTTTCAACAACCAAGACTATGATCCCAAACGTTGCGAATCCCTTTTGCGAACAACCTAAGAACCCTTGAACTCAAAGGAATAAGAAAGATTGAATTACTAAGAATATGGCTAAGATGAACAAATTGAAATCCTAAAGGGCAAGAACAGATTACAGCGAAATAAGGAGCGACCAAAGTTTAAGACATGATTATGTAACTTGAACCATGAAAGTTGGGTTGACAAAAGTGGGGAAATATTCGATTGCTACGGTGCGTCTTTAGGTATAGGAACGAGCTTCAGATTTGATATGTTATAGTACTCATTTCGATGCATAAATTAAAACTTATAACAACTTTAAGTTACAACCATAATTAATACCTTCTTTTTGTTTTTACACTGTGAACTGTATTAGCTCTCTTGTTTTTCTCAAGAAGAAATAAAGGTGGAACACATAAAACAAAGAAAAGTAAAAGATAACGAGATTTTAAAGAAAAATAAGATATGAAATCCAAAGTGGAAAACAATGTCAACAAAATTGAAAGAAAATACAAGATTTACAGGACACAATTTCTTTCCCTTTTTGGAATTTGTGACTTAAGAGAGGAGAAAACCAGCAAAGCACAAAATATTTTAAATCTAAAATTCAAAAAATAGATATGTAAAGATAGATACCCTATTTTCAACATCCAAGACTATGATCCCAAACGATGCGAATCCCTTTTACGGACAACCTAAGAACCCTTGAACTCAAAGGAATAAGAAAGATTGAATTACTAAGAATATGGCTAAGATGAACAAATTGAAATCCTAAAGGGCAAGAACAGATTACAGCGAAATAAGGAGCGACCAAAGTTTAAGACATCATTATGTACCTTGAACCATGAAAGTTGGGTTGACAAAAGTGGGGAAATATACGATTGCTACGGTGCGTCTTTAGGTATAGGAACGAGCTTCAGATTTGATATGTTATAGTACTCATTTCGATGCATAAATTAAAACTTATAACAACTTTAAGAAACAAAAATAATTAATACCTTCTTTTTGTTTTTACACTGTGAACTGTATTAGCTCTCTTGTTTTTCTCAAGAAGAAATAAAGGTGGAACACATAAAAAAAAGAAAAGTAAAAGATAACGAGATTTTAAAGAAAAATAAGATATGAAATCCAAAGTGGAAAACAATGTCAACAAAATTGAAAGAAAATACAAGACTTAGAGCACACAATGTTTTTCTCTTTTTGGAATTTGTGACTTAAGAGAGGAGAAAACCAACTAAGCACAAAATTTTTTAAATCTAAAATTCAAAAAATAGATTTGTAAAGATAGATACCCTATTTTCAAAAACCAAGACTATGATCCCAAACGATGCGAATCCCTTTTGCGGACAACCTAAGAACCCTTGAACTCAAAGGAATAAGAAAGATTGAATTACTAAGAATATGGCTAAGATGAACAAATTGAAATCCTAAAGGGCAAGAACAGATTACAGCGAAATAAGGAGCGACCAAAGTTTAAGACATCATTATGTACCTTGAACCATGAAAGTTGGGTTGACAAAAGTGGGGAAATATACGATTGCTACGGTGCGTCTTTAGGTATAGGAACGAGCTTCAGATTTGATATGTTATAGTACTCATTTCGATGCATAAATTAAAAGTTATAACAATTTTAAGTTACAACCATAATTAATACCTTCTTTTTGTTTTTACACTGTGAACTATTTTAGCTCTCTTGTTTTTCTCAAGAAGAAATAAAGGTGGAACACATAAAACAAAGAAAAGTAAAAGATAACGAGATTTTAAAGAAAAATAAGATATGAAATCCAAAGTGGAAAACAATGTCAACAAAATTGAAAGAAAATACAAGATTTACAGGACACAATTTCTTTCTCTTTTTGGAATTTGTGACTTAAGAGAGGAGAAAACCAGCAAAGCACAAAATATTTTAAATCTAAAATTCAAAAAATAGATATGTAAAGATAGATACCCTATTTTCAACATCCAAGACTATGATCCCAAACGATGCGAATCCCTTTTGCGGACAACCTAAGAACCCTTGAACTCAAAGGAATAAGAAAGATTGAATTACTAAGAATATGGCTAAGATGAACAAATTTAAATCCTAAAGGGCAAGAACAGATTACAGCGAAATAAGGAGCGACCAAAGTTTAAGACATCATTATGTACCTTGAACCATGAAAGTTGGGTTGACAAAAGTGGGGAAATATACGATTGCTACGGTGCGTCTTTAGGTATAGGAACGAGCTTCAGATTTGATATGTTATAGTACTCATTTCGATGCATAAATTAAAACTTATAACAACTTTAAGAAACAAAAATAATTAATACCTTCTTTTTGTTTTTACACTGTGAACTGTATTAGCTCTCTTGTTTTTCTCAAGAAGAAATAAAGGTGGAACACATACAAAAAAGAAAAGTAAAAGATAACGAGATTTTAAAGAAAAATAAGATATGAAATCCAAAGTGGAAAACAATGTCAACAAAATTGAAAGAAAATACAAGACTTAGAGGACACAATGTTTTTCTCTTTTTGGAATTTGTGACTTAAGAGAGGAGAAAACCAACTAAGCACAAAATTTTTTAAATCTAAAATTCAAAAAATAGATTTGTAAAGATAGATACCCTATTTTCAAAAACCAAGACTATGATCCCAAACGATGCGAATCCCTTTTGCGGACAACCTAAGAACCCTTGAACTCAAAGGAATAAGAAAGATTGAATTACTAAGAATATGGCTAAGATGAACAAATTGAAATCCTAAAGGGCAAGAACAGATTACAGCGAAATAAGGAGCGACCAAAGTTTAAGACATCATTATGTACCTTGAACCATGAAAGTTGGGTTGACAAAAGTGGGGAAATATACGATTGCTACGGTGCGTCTTTAGGTATAGGAACGAGCTTCAGATTTGATATGTTATAGTACTCATTTCGATGCATAAATTAAAAGTTATAACAATTTTAAGTTACAACCATAATTAATACCTTCTTTTTGTTTTTACACTGTGAACTGTTTTAGCTCTCTTGTTTTTCTCAAGAAGAAATAAAGGTGGAACACATAAAAAAAAGAAAATTAAAAGATAACGAGATTTTAAAGAAAAATAAGATATGAAATCCAAAGTGGAAAACAATGTCAACAAAATTGAAAGAAAATACAAGATTTACAGGACACAATTTCTTTCTCTTTTTGGAATTTGTGACTTAAGAGAGGAGAAAACCAGCAAAGCACAAAATATTTTAAATCTAAAATTCCAAAAATAGATATGTAAAGATAGATACCCTTTTTTCAACAACCAAGACTATGATCCCAAACGATGCGAATCCCTTTTGCGGACAACCTAAGAACCCTTGAACTCAAAGGAATAAGAAAGATTGAATTACTAAGAATATGGCTAAGATGAAAAAATTGAAATCCTAAAGGGCAAGAACAGATTACAGCGAAATAAGGAGCGACCAAAGTTTAAGACATCATTATGTACCTTGAACCATGAAAGTTGGGTTGACAAAAGTGGGGAAATATACGATTGCTACGGTGCGTCTTTAGGTATAGGAACGAGCTTCAGATTTGATATGTTATAGTACTCATTTCGATGCATAAATTAAAAGTTATAACAATTTTAAGTTACAACCATAATTAATACCTTCTTTTTGTTTTTACACTGTGAACTGTATTAGCTCTCTTGTTTTTCTCAAGAAGAAATAAAGGTGGAACACATAAAAAAAAGAAAAGTAAAAGATAACGAGATTTTAAAGAAAAAATAAGATATGAAATCCAAAGTGGAAAACAATGTCAACAAAATTGAAAGAAAATACAAGACTTAGAGGACACAATTTCTTTCTCTTTTTGGAATTTGTGACTTAAGAGAGGAGAAAACCAGCAAAGCACAAAATTTTTTAAATCTAAAATTCAAAAAATAGATATGTAAAGATAGATACCCTATTTTCAACAACCAAGACTATGATCCCAAACGATGCGAATCCCTTTTGCGAACAACCTAAGAACCCTTGAACTCAAAGGAATAAGAAAGATTGAATTACTAAGAATATGGCTAAGATGAACAAATTGAAATCCTAAAGGGCAAGAACAGATTACAGCGAAATAAGGATCGACCAAAGTTTAAGACATGATTATGTAACTTGAACCATGAAAGTTGGGTTGACAAAAGTGGGGAAATATTCGATTGCTACGGTGCGTCTTTAGGTATAGGAACGAGCTTCAGATTTGATATGTTATAGTACTCATTTCGATGCATAAATTAAAACTTATAACAACTTTAAGAAACAACCATAATTAATACCTTCTTTTTGTTTTTACACTGTGAACTGTATTAGCTCTCTTGTTTTTCTCAAGAAGAAATAAAGGTGGAACACATAAAACAAAGAAAAGTAAAAGATAACGAGATTTTAAAGAAAAATAAGATATGAAATCCAAAGTGGAAAACAATGTCAACAAAATTGAAATAAAAGACAAGACTTAGAGGACACAATTTGTTTCTCTTTTTGGAATATGTGACTTAAGAGAGGAGAAAACCAGCAAAGCACAAAATTTTTTAAATCTAAAATTCAAAAAATAGATATGTAAAGATAGATACCCTATTTTCAACAACCAAGACTATGATCCCAAACGATGCGAATCCCTTTTGCGGACAACCTAAGAACCCTTGAACTCAAAGGAATAAGAAAGATTGAATTACTAAGAATATGGCTAAGATGAACAAATTGAAATCCTAAAGGGCAAGAATATATTATAGCGAAATAAGGAGCGACCAAAGTTTAAGACATCATTATGTACTATGAACCATGAAAGTTGGGTTGACAAAAGTGGGGAAATATACGATTGCTACGGTGCGTCTTTAGGTATAGGAACGAGCTTCAGATTTGATATGTTATAGTACTCATTTCGATGCATAAATTAAAAGTTATAACAATTTTAAGTTACAAGCATAATTAATACCTTGTTTTTGTTTTTACACTGTGAACTGTATTAGCTCTCTTGTTTTTCTCAAGAAGAAATAAAGGTGGAACACATAAAACAAAGAAAAGTAAAAGATAACGAGATTTTAAAGAAAAATAAGATATGAAATCCAAAGTGGAAAACAATGTCAATAAAATTGAAAGAAAATACAAGACTTAGAGGACACAATGTTTTTCTCTTTTCGGAATTTGTGACTTAAGAGAGGAGAAAACCAACTAAGCACAAAAATTTTTAAATCTAAAATTCAAAAAATAGATTTGTAAAGATAGATACCCTATTTTCAACAACCAAGACTATGATCCCAAACGATGCGAATCCCTTTTGCAGACAACCTAAGAACCCTTGAACTCAAAGGAATAAGAAAGATTGAATTACTAAGAATATGGCTAAGATGAACAAATTGAAATCCTAAAGGGCAAGAACAGATTACAGCGAAATAAGGAGCGACCAAAGTTTAAGACATCATTATGTACCTTGAACCATGAAAGTTGGGTTGACAAAAGTGGGGAAATATACGATTGCTACGGTGCGTCTTTAGATATAAGAACGAGCTTCAGATTTGATATGTTATAGTACTCATTTCGATGCATAAATTAAAAGTTATAACAATTTTAAGTTACAACCATAATTAATACCTTTTTTTTGTTTTTACACTGTGAACTGTATTAGCTCTCTTGTTTTTCACAAGAAGAAATAAAGGTGGAACACATAAAACAAAGAAAAGTAAAAGATAACGAGATTTTAAAGAAAAATAAGATATGAAATCCAAAGTGGAAAACAATGTCAACAAAATTGAAATAAAAGACAAGACTTAGAGGACACAATTTGTTTCCCTTTTTGGAATTTGTGACTTAAGAGAGGAGAAAACCAGCAAAGCACAAAATTTTTTAAATCTAAAATTCAAAAAATAGATATGTAAAGATAGATACGCTATTTTCAACAACCAAGACTATGATCCCAAACGATGCGAATCTCTTTTGCGGACAACCTAAGTACCCTTGAACTCAAAGGAATAAGAAAGATTGAATTACTAAGAATATGGCTAAGATGAACAAATTGAAATCCTAAAGGGCAAGAACAGATTACAGCGAAATAAGGATCGACCAAAGTTTAAGACATCATTATGTACCTTGAACCATGAAAGTTGGGTTGACAAAAGTGGGGAAATATACGATTGCTACGGTGCGTCTTTAGGTATAGGAACGAGCTTCAGATTTGATATGTTATAGTACTCATTTCGATGCATAAATTAAAAGTTATAACAATTTTAAGTTACAACCATAATTAATACCTTCTTTTTGTTTTTACACTGTGAACTGTATTAGCTCTCTTGTTTTTCTCAAGAAGAAATAAAGGTGGAACACATAAAACAAAGAAAAGTAAAAGATAACGAGATTTTAAAGAAAAATAAGATATGAAATCCAAAGTGGAAAACAATGTCAACAAAATTGAAATAAAAGACAAGACTTAGAGGACACAATTTGTTTCTCTTTTTGGAATTTGTGACTTAAGAGAGGAGAAAACCAGCAAAGCACAAAATTTTTTAAATCTAAAATTCAAAAAATAGATATGTAAAGATAGATACCCTATTTTCAACAACCAAGACTATGATCCCAAACGATGCGAATCCCTTTTGCGGACAACCTAAGAACCCTTGAACTCAAAGGAATAAGAAAGATTGAATTACTAAGAATATGGCTAAGATGAACAAATTGAAATCCTAAAGGGCAAGAATATATTATAGCGAAATAAGGAGCGACCAAAGTTTAAGACATCATTATGTACTATGAACCATGAAAGTTGGGTTGACAAAAGTGGGGAAATATACGATTGCTACGGTGCGTCTTTAGGTATAGGAACGAGCTTCAGATTTGATATGTTATAGTACTCATTTCGATGCATAAATTAAAAGTTATAACAATTTTAAGTTACAAGCATAATTAATACCTTGTTTTTGTTTTTACACTGTGAACTGTATTAGCTCTCTTGTTTTTCTCAAGAAGAAATAAAGGTGGAACACATAAAACAAAGAAAAGTAAAAGATAACGAGATTTTAAAGAAAAATAAGATATGAAATCCAAAGTGGAAAACAATGTCAACAAAATTGAAAGAAAATACAAGACTTAGAGGACACAATGTTTTTCTCTTTTCGGAATTTGTGACTTAAGAGAGGAGAAAACCAACTAAGCACAAAAATTTTTAAATCTAAAATTCAAAAAATAGATTTGTAAAGATAGATACCCTATTTTCAACAACCAAGACTATGATCCCAAACGATGCGAATCCCTTTTGCAGACAACCTAAGAACCCTTGAACTCAAAGGAATAAGAAAGATTGAATTACTAAGAATATGGCTAAGATGAACAAATTGAAATCCTAAAGGGCAAGAACAGATTACAGCGAAATACGGAGCGACCAAAGTTTAAGACATCATTATGTACCTTGAACCATGAAAGTTGGGTTGACAAAAGTGGGGAAATATACGATTGCTACGGTGCGTCTTTAGATATAAGAACGAGCTTCAGATTTGATATGTTATAGTACTCATTTCGATGCATAAATGAAAAGTTATAACAATTTTAAGTTACAACCATAATTAATACCTTTTTTTTGTTTTTACACTGTGAACTGTATTAGCTCTCTTGTTTTTCACAAGAAGAAATAAAGGTGGAACACATAAAACAAAGAAAAGTAAAAGATAACGAGATTTTAAAGAAAAATAGGATATGAAATCCAAAGTGGAAAACAATGTCAACAAAATTGAAATAAAAGACAAGACTTAGAGGACACAATTTGTTTCCCTTTTTGGAATTTGTGACTTAAGAGAGGAGAAAACCAGCAAAGCACAAAATTTTTTAAATCTAAAATTCAAAAAATAGATATGTAAAGATAGATACGCTATTTTCAACAACCAAGACTATGATCCCAAACGATGCGAATCTCTTTTGCGGACAACCTAAGTACCCTTGAACTCAAAGGAATAAGAAAGATTGAATTACTAAGAATATGGCTAAGATGAACAAATTGAAATCCTAAAGGGCAAGAACAGATTACAGCGAAATAAGGATCGACCAAAGTTTAAGACATCATTATGTACCTTGAACCATGAAAGTTGGGTTGACAAAAGTGGGGAAATATATGATTGCTACGGTGCGTCTTTAGGTATAGGAACGAGCTTCAGATTTGATATGTTATAGTACTCATTTCGATGCATAAATTAAAAGTTATAACAATTTTAAGTTACAAGCATAATTAATACCTTGTTTTTGTTTTTACACTGTGAACTGTATTAGCTCTCTTGTTTTTCTCAAGAAGAAATAAAGGTGGAACACATAAAACAAAGAAAAGTAAAAGATAACGAGATTTTAAAGAAAAATAAGATATGAAATCCAAAGTGGAAAACAATGTCAACAAAATTGAAAGAAAATACAAGACTTAGAGGACACAATGTTTTTCTCTTTTCGGAATTTGTGACTTAAGAGAGGAGAAAACCAACTAAGCACAAAATTTTTTAAATCTAAAATTCAAAAAATAGATTTGTAAAGATAGATACCCTATTTTCAACAACCAAGACTATGATCCCAAACGATGCGAATCCCTTTTGCAGACAACCTAAGAACCCTTGAACCCAAAGGAATAAGAAAGATTGAATTACTAAGAATATGGCTAAGATGAACAAATTGAAATCCTAAAGGGCAAGAACAGATTACAGCGAAATAAGGAGCGACCAAAGTTTAAGACATCATTATGTACCTTGAACCATGAAAGTTGGGTTGACAAAAGTGGGGAAATATACGATTGCTACGGTGCGTCTTTAGGTATAGGAACGAGCTTCAGATTTGATATGTTATAGTACTCATTTCGATGCATAAATTAAAAGTTATAACAATTTTAAGTTACAACCATAATTAATACCTTCTTTTTGTTTTTACACTGTGAACTGTATTAGCTCTCTTGTTTTTCTCAAGAAGAAATAAAGGTGGAACACATAAAAAAAAGAAAAGTAAAAGATAACGATATTTTAAAGAAAAATAAGATATGAAATCCAAAGTGGAAAACAATGTCAACAAAATTGAAATAAAAGACAAGACTTAGAGGACACAATTTTTTTCCCTTTTTGGAATTTGTGACTTAAGAGAGGAGAAAACCAGCAAAGCAAAAAAATTTTTAAATCTAAAATTCAAAAAATAGATATGTAAAGATAGATACGCTATTTTAAACAACCAAGACTATGATCCCAAACGATGCGAATCTCTTTTGCGGACAACCTAAGAACCCTTGAACTCAAAGGAATAAGAAAGATTGAATTACAAAGAATATGGCTAAGATGAACAAATTGAAATCCTAAAGGGCAAGAACAGATTACAGCGAAATAAGGAGCGACCAAAGTTTAAGATATCATTATGTACTAAGAACCATGAAAGTTGGGTTGACAAAAGTGGGGAAATATACCATTGCTACGGTGCGTCTTTAGGTATAGGAACGAGCTTCAGATTTGATACGTTATAGTACTCATTTCGATGCATAAATTAAAAGTTATAACAATTTTAAGTTACAACCATTATTAATACCTTCTTTTTGTTTTTACACTATGAATTGTTTTAGCTCTCTTGTTTTTCTCAAGAAGAAATAAAGGTGGAACACGTAAAACAACGAAAAGTAAAAGATAACGAGATTTTAAAGAAAAATAAGATATGAAATCCAAAGTGGAAAACAATGTCAACAAAATTGAAAGAAAATACAAGACTTAGAGGACACAATGTTTTTCTCTTTTCGGAATTTGTGACTTAAGAGAGGAGAAAACCAACTAAGCACAAAATTTTTTAAATCTAAAATTCAAAAAATAGATTTGTAAAGATAGATACCCTATTTTCAACAACCAAGACTATGATCCCAAACGATGCGAATCCCTTTTGCAGACAACCTAAGAACCCTTGAACCCAAAGGAATAAGAAAGATTGAATTACTAAGAATATGGCTAAGATGAACAAATTGAAATCCTAAAGGGCAAGAACAGATTACAGCGAAATAAGGAGCGACCAAAGTTTAAGACATCATTATGTACCTTGAACCATGAAAGTTGGGTTGACAAAAGTGGGGAAATATACGATTGCTACGGTGCGTCTTTAGGTATAGGAACGAGCTTCAGATTTGATATGTTATAGTACTCATTTCGATGCATAAATTAAAAGTTATAACAATTTTAAGTTACAACCATAATTAATACCTTCTTTTTGTTTTTACACTGTGAACTGTATTAGCTCTCTTGTTTTTCTCAAGAAGAAATAAAGGTGGAACACATAAAAAAAAGAAAAGTAAAAGATAACGATATTTTAAAGAAAAATAAGATATGAAATCCAAAGTGGAAAACAATGTCAACAAAATTGAAATAAAAGACAAGACTTAGAGGACACAATTTTTTTCCCTTTTTGGAATTTGTGACTTAAGAGAGGAGAAAACCAGCAAAGCAAAAAATTTTTTAAATCTAAAATTCAAAAAATAGATATGTAAAGATAGATACGCTATTTTAAACAACCAAGACTATGATCCCAAACGATGCGAATCTCTTTTGCGGACAACCTAAGAACCCTTGAACTCAAAGGAATAAGAAAGATTGAATTACAAAGAATATGGCTAAGATGAACAAATTGAAATCCTAAAGGGCAAGAACAGATTACAGCGAAATAAGGAGCGACCAAAGTTTAAGATATCATTATGTACTAAGAACCATGAAAGTTGGGTTGACAAAAGTGGGGAAATATACCATTGCTACGGTGCGTCTTTAGGTATAGGAACGAGCTTCAGATTTGATACGTTATAGTACTCATTTCGATGCATAAATTAAAAGTTATAACAATTTTAAGTTACAACCATTATTAATACCTTCTTTTTGTTTTTACACTATGAATTGTTTTAGCTCTCTTGTTTTTCTCAAGAAGAAATAAAGGTGGAACACGTAAAACAACGAAAAGTAAAAGATAACGAGATTTTAAAGAAAAATAAGATATGAAATCCAAAGTGGAAAACAATGTCAACAAAATTGAAAGAAAATACAAGACTTAGAGGACACAATTTCTTTCTGTTTTTGGAATTTGTGACTTAAGAGAGGAGAAAACCAGCAAAGCACAAAAGTTTTTAAATCTAAAATTCAAAAAATAGATATGTAAAGATAGATACCCTATTTTCAACAACCAAAACTATGATCCCAAACGATGCGAATCCCTTTTGCGGACAACCTAAGAACCCTTGAACTCAAAGGAATAAGAAAGATTGAATTACTAAGAATATGGCTAAGATGAACAAATTGAAATCCTAAAGGGCAAGAACAGATTACAGCGAAATAAGGATCGACCAAAGTTTAAGACATCATTATGTACCTTGAACCATGAAAGTTGGGTTGACAAATGTGGGGAAATATACGATTGCTACGGTGCGTCTTTAGGTATAGGAACGAGCTTCAGATTTGATATGTTATAGTACTCATTTCGATGCATAAATTAAAAGTTATAACAATTTTAAGTTACAAGCATAATTAATACCTTGTTTTTGTTTTTACATTGTGAACTGTATTAGCTCTCTTGTTTTTCTCAAGAAGAAATAAAGGTGGAACACATAAAACAAAGAAAAGTAAAAGATAACGAGATTTTAAAGAAAAATAAGATATGAAATCCAAAGTGGAAAACAATGTCAACAAAATTGAAAGAAAATACAAGACTTAGAGGACAATGTTTTTCTCTTTTCGGAATTTGTGACTTAAGAGAGGAGAAAACCAACTAAGCACAAAATTTTTTAAATCTAAAATTCAAAAAATAGATTTGTAAAGATAGATACCCTATTTTCAACAACCAAGACTATGATCCCAAACGATGCGAATCCCTTTTGCAGACAACCTAAGAACCCTTGAACTCAAAGGAATAAGAAAGATTGAATTACTAAGAATATGGCTAAGATGAACAAATTGAAATCCTAAAGGGCAAGAACAGATTACAGCGAAATAAGGAGCGACCAAAGTTTAAGACATCATTATGTACCTTGAACCATGAAAGTTGGGTTGAAAAAAGTGGGGAAATATACGATTGCTACGGTGCGTCTTTAGGTATAGGAACGAGCTTCAGATTTGATATGTTATAGTACTCATTTCGATGCATAAATTAAAAGTTATAACAATTTTAAGTTACAACCATAATTAATACCTTCTTTTTGTTTTTACACTGTGAACTGTATTAGCTCTCTTGTTTTTCACAAGAAGAAATAAAGGTGGAACACATAAAACAAAGAAAAGTAAAAGATAACGAGATTTTAAAGAAAAATAAGATATGAAATCCAAAGTGGAAAACAATGTCAACAAAATTGAAATAAAAGACAAGACTTAGAGGACACAATTTGTTTCCCTTTTTGGAATTTGTGACTTAAGAGAGGAGAAAACCAGCAAAGCACAAAATTTTTTAAATCTAAAATTCAAAAAATAGATATGTAAAGATAGATACGCTATTTTCAACAACCAAGACTATGATCCCAAACGATGCGAATCTCTTTTGCGGACAACCTAAGTACCCTTGAACTCAAAGGAATAAGAAAGATTGAATTACTAAGAATATGGCTAAGATGAACAAATTGAAATCCTAAAGGGCAAGAACAGATTACAGCGAAATAAGGATCGACCAAAGTTTAAGACATCATTATGTACCTTGAACCATGAAAGTTGGGTTGACAAAAGTGGGGAAATATACCATTGCTACGGTGCGTCTTTAGGTATAGGAACGAGCTTCAGATTTGATACGTTATAGTACTCATTTCGATGCATAAATTAAAAGTTATAACAATTTTAAGTTACAACCTTTATTAATTCCTTCTTTTTGTTTTTACACTATGAATTGTTTTAGCTCTCTTGTTTTGCTCAAGAAGAAATAAAGGTGGAACACGTAAAACAACGAAAAGTAAAAGATAACGAGATTTTAAAGAAAAATAAGATATGAAATCCAAAGTGGAAAACAATGTCAACAAAATTGAAAGAAAATACAAGACTTAGAGGACACAATTTCTTTCTGTTTTTGGAATTTGTGACTTAAGAGAGGAGAAAACCAGCAAAGCACAAAAGTTTTTAAATCTAAAATTCAAAAAATAGATATGTAAAGATAGATACCCTATTTTCAACAACCAAGACTATGATCCCAAACGATGCGAATCCCTTTTGCGGACAACCTAAGAACCCTTGAACTCAAAGGAATAAGAAAGATTGAATTACTAAGAATATGGCTAAGATGAACAAATTAAAATCCTAAAGGGCAAGAACAGATTACAGCGAAATAAGGATCGACCAAAGTATAAGACATCATTATGTACCTTGAACCATGAAAGTTGGGTTGACAAAAGTGGAGAAATATACGATTGCAACGGTGCGTCTTTAGGTATAGGAACGAGCTTCAGATTTGATATGTTATAGTACTCATTTCGATGCATAAATTAAAAGTTATAACAATTTTAAGTTACAACCATTATTAATACCTTCTTTTTGTTTTTACACTATGAATTGTTTTAGCTCTCTTGTTTTTCTCAAGAAGAAATAAAGGTGGAACACGTAAAACAACGAAAAGTAAAAGATAACGAGATTTTAAAGAAAAATAAGATATGAAATCCAAAGTGGAAAACAATGTCAACAAAATTGAAACAAAATACAAGACTTAGAGGACACAATTTCTTTCTCTTTTTGGAATTTGTGACTTAAGAGAGGAGAAAACCAGCAAAGCACAAAACTTTTTAAATCTAAAATTCAAAAAATAGATATGTAAAGATAGATACGCTATTTTCAACAACCAAGACTATGATCCCAAACGATGCGAATCCCTTTTGCGGACAACCTAAGAACCCTTGAACTCAAAGGAATAAGAAAGATTGAATTACTAAGAATATGGCTAAGATGAACAAATTGAAATCCTAAAGGGCAAGAACAGATTACAGCGAAATAAGGATCGACCAAAGTTTAAGACATCATTATGTACCTTGAACCATGAAAGTTGGGTTGACAAAAGTGGGGAAATATACGATTGCTACGGTGCGTCTTTAGGTATAGGAAGGAGCTTCAGATTTGATACGTTATAGTACTCATTTCGATGCATAAATTAAAAGTTAAAACAATTTTAAGTTACAAGCATAATTAATATCTTGTTTTTGTTTTTACACTGTAACTGTATTAGCTCTCTTGTTTTTCTCAAGAAGAAATGAAGGTGGAACACATAAAACAAAGAAAAGTAAAAGATAACGAGATTTTAAAGAAAAATAAGATATGAAATCCAAAGTGGAAAACAATGTCAACAAAATTGAAAGAAAATACAAGACTTAGAGGACACAATGTTTTTCTCTTTTTGGAATTTGTGACTTAAGAGAGGAGAAAACCAACTAAGCACAAAATTTTTTAAATCTAAAATTCAAAAAATAGATATGTAAAGATAGATACCCTATTTTCAACAACCAAGACTATGATCCCAAACGATGCGAATCCCTTTTGCGGACTACGTAAGAACCCTTGAACTCAAAGGAATAAGAAAGATTGAATTACTAAGAATATGGCTAAGATGAACAAATTGAAATCCTAAAGGGCAAGAACAGATTACAGCGAAATAAGGAGCGACCAAAGTATAAGACATCATTATGTACCTTGAACCATGAAAGTTGGGTTGACAAAAGTGGAGAAATATACGATTGCTACGGTGCGTCTTTAGGTATAGGAAGGAGCTTCAGATTTGATATATTATAGTACTCATTTCGATGCATAAATTAAAAGTTATAACAATTTTAAGTTACAACCATTATTAATACCTTCTTTTTGTTTTTAAACTGTGAACTATTTTAGCTCTCTTGTTTTTCTCAAGAAGAAATAAAGGTGGAACACATAAAACAAAGAAAAGTAAAAGATAACGAGATTTTAAAGAAAAATAAGATATGAAATCCAAAGTGGAAAACAATGTCAACAAAATTGAAAGAAAATACAAGACTTAGAGGACACAATTTCTTTCTCTTTTTGGAAGTTGTGACTTAAGAGAGGAGAAAACCAGCAAAGAACAAAATTTTTTAAATCTAAAATTCAAAAAATAGATATGTAAAGATAGATACCCTATTTTCAACAACCAAGACTATGATCCCAAACGATGCGAATCCCTTTTGCGAACAACCTAAGAACCCTTGAACTCAAAGGAATAAGAAAGATTGAATTACTAAGAATATGGCTAAGATGAACAAATTGAAATCCTAAAGGGCAAGAACGGATTACAGCGAAATATGGAGCAACCAAAGTTTAAGACATCATTATGTACCTTGAACCATGAAAGTTGGGTTGACAAAAGTGGAGAAATATACGATTGCTACGGTGCGTCTTTAGGTATAGGAACGAGTTTCAGATTTGATATGTTATAGTACTCATTTCGATGCATAAATTAAAAGTTATAACAATTTTAAGTTACAACCATAATTAATACCTTCTTTTTCTTTTTACACTGTGAACTGTTTTAGCTCTCTTGTTTTTCTCAAGAAGAAATAAAGGTGGAACACATAAAACAAAGAAAAGTAAAAGATAACGAGATTTTAAAGAAAAATAAGATATGAAATCCAAAGTGGAAAACAATGTCAACAAAATTGAAAGAAAATACAAGACTTAGAGGACACAATTTCTTTCTCTTTTTGGAATTTGTGACTTAAGAGAGGAGAAAACCAGCAAAGCACAAAACTTTTTAAATCTAAAATTCAAAAAATAGATATGTAAAGATAGATACGCTATTTTCAACAACCAAGACTATGATGCCAAACGATGCGAATCCCTTTTGCGGACTACGTAAGAACCCTTGAACTCAAAGGAATAAGAAAGATTGAATTACTAAGAATATGGCTAAGATGAACAAATTGAAATCCTAAAGGGCAAGAACAGATTACAGCGAAATAAGGAGCGACCAAAGTATAAGACATCATTATGTACCTTGAACCATGAAAGTTGGGTTGACAAAAGTGGGGAAATATACGATTGCTACGGTGCGTCTTTAGGTATAGGAAGGAGCTTCAGATTTGATATGTTATAGTACTCATTTCGATGCATAAATTAAAAGTTATAACAATTTTAAGTTACAAGCATAATTAATATCTTGTTTTTGTTTTTACACTGTAACTGTATTAGCTCTCTTGTTTTTCTCAAGAAGAAATAAAGGTGGAACACATAAAACAAAGAAAAGTAAAAGATAACGAGATTTTAAAGAAAAATAAGATATGAAATCCAAAGTGGAAAACAATGTCAACAAAATTGAAAGAAAATACAAGACTTAGAGGACACAATGTTTTTCTCTTTTTGGAATTTGTGACTTAAGAGAGGAGAAAACCAACTAAGCACAAAATTTTTTAAATCTAAAATTCAAAAAATAGATATGTAAAGATAGATACCCTATTTTCAACAACCAAGACTATGATCCCAAACGATGCGAATCCCTTTTACGGACTACGTAAGAACCCTTGAACTCAAAGGAATAAGAAAGATTGAATTACTAAGAATATGGCTAAGATGAACAAATTGAAATCCTAAAGGGCAAGAACAGATTACAGCGAAATAAGGAGCGACCAAAGTATAAGACATCATTATGTACCTTGAACCATGAAAGTTGGGTTGACAAAAGTGGAGAAATATACGATTGCTACGGTGCGTCTTTAGGTATAGGAAGGAGCTTCAGATTTGATATGTTATAGTACTCATTTCGATGCATAAATTAAAAGTTATAACAATTTTAAGTTACAAGCATAATTAATATCTTGTTTTTGTTTTTACACTGTAACTGTATTAGCTCTCTTGTTTTTCTCAAGAAGAAATAAAGGTGGAACACATAAAACAAAGAAAAGTAAAAGATAACGAGATTTTAAAGAAAAATAAGATATGAAATCCAAAGTGGAAAACAATGTCAACAAAATTGAAAGAAAATACAAGACTTAGAGGACACAATGTTTTTCTCTTTTTGGAATTTGTGACTTAAGAGAGGAGAAAACCAACTAAGCACAAAATTTTTTAAATCTAAAATTCAAAAAATAGATATGTAAAGATAGATACCCTATTTTCAACAACCAAGACTATGATCCCAAACGATGCGAATCCCTTTTGCGGACTACGTAAGAACCCTTGAACTCAAAGGAATAAGAAAGATTGAATTACTAAGAATATGGCTAAGATGAACAAATTGAAATCCTAAAGGGCAAGAACAGATTACAGCGAAATAAGGAGCGACCAAAGTATAAGACATCATTATGTACCTTGAACCATGAAAGTTGGGTTGACAAAAGTGGAGAAATATACGATTGCTACGGTGCGTCTTTAGGTATAGGAAGGAGCTTCAGATTTGATATGTTATAGTACTCATTTCGATGCATAAATTAAAAGTTATAACAATTTTAAGTTACAAGCATAATTAATATCTTGTTTTTGTTTTTACAGTGTAACTGTATTAGCTCTCTTGTTTTTCTCAAGAAGAAATAAAGGTGGAACACATAAAACAAAGAAAAGTAAAAGATAACGAGATTTTAAAGAAAAATAAGATATGAAATCCAAAGTGGAAAACAATGTCAACAAAATTGAAAGAAAATACAAGACTTAGAGGACACAATGTTTTTCTCTTTTTGGAATTTGTGACTTAAGAGAGGAGAAAACCAACTAAGCACAAAATTTTTTAAATCTAAAATTCAAAAAATAGATATGTAAAGATAGATACCCTATTTTCAACAACCAAGACTATGATCCCAAACGATGCGAATCCCTTTTACGGACTACGTAAGAACCCTTGAACTCAAAGGAATAAGAAAGATTGAATTACTAAGAATATGGCTAAGATGAACAAATTGAAATCCTAAAGGGCAAGAACAGATTACAGCGAAATAAGGAGCGACCAAAGTATAAGACATCATTATGTACCTTGAACCATGAAAGTTGGGTTGACAAAAGTGGAGAAATATACGATTGCTACGGTGCGTCTTTAGGTATAGGAAGGAGCTTCAGATTTGATATGTTATAGTACTCATTTCGATGCATAAATTAAAAGTTATAACAATTTTAAGTTACAAGCATAATTAATATCTTGTTTTTGTTTTTACACTGTAACTGTATTAGCTCTCTTGTTTTTCTCAAGAAGAAATAAAGGTGGAACACATAAAACAAAGAAAAGTAAAAGATAACGAGATTTTAAAGAAAAATAAGATATGAAATCCAAAGTGGAAAACAATGTCAACAAAATTGAAAGAAAATACAAGACTTAGAGGACACAATGTTTTTCTCTTTTTGGAATTTGTGACTTAAGAGAGGAGAAAACCAACTAAGCACAAAATTTTTTAAATCTAAAATTCAAAAAATAGATATGTAAAGATAGATACCCTATTTTCAACAACCAAGACTATGATCCCAAACGATGCGAATCCCTTTTGCGGACTACGTAAGAACCCTTGAACTCAAAGGAATAAGAAAGATTGAATTACTAAGAATATGGCTAAGATGAACAAATTGAAATCCTAAAGGGCAAGAACAGATTACAGCGAAATAAGGATCGACCAAAGTATAAGACATCATTATGTACCTTGAACCATGAAAGTTGGGTTGACAAAAGTGGAGAAATATACGATTGCAACGGTGCGTCTTTAGGTATAGGAACGAGCTTCAGATTTGATATGTTATAGTACTCATTTCGATGCATAAATTAAAAGTTATAACAATTTTAAGTTACAACCATTATTAATACCTTCTTTTTGTTTTTACACTATGAATTGTTTTAGCTCTCTTGTTTTTCTCAAGAAGAAATAAAGGTGGAACACGTAAAACAACGAAAAGTAAAAGATAACGAGATTTTAAAGAAAAATAAGATATGAAATCCAAAGTGGAAAACAATGTCAACAAAATTGAAACAAAATACAAGACTTAGAGGACACAATTTCTTTCTCTTTTTGGAATTTTGTGACTTAAGAGAGGAGAAAACCAGCAAAGCACAAAACTTTTTAAATCTAAAATTCAAAAAATAGATATGTAAAGATAGATACGCTATTTTCAACAACCAAGACTATGATCCCAAACGATGCGAATCCCTTTTGCGGACAACCTAAGAACCCTTGAACTCAAAGGAATAAGAAAGATTGAATTACTAAGAATATGGCTAAGATGAACAAATTGAAATCCTAAAGGGCAAGAACAGATTACAGCGAAATAAGGATCGACCAAAGTTTAAGACATCATTATGTACCTTGAACCATGAAAGTTGGGTTGACAAAAGTGGGGAAATATACGATTGCTACGGTGCGTCTTTAGGTATAGGAAGGAGCTTCAGATTTGATACGTTATAGTACTCATTTCGATGCATAAATTAAAAGTTATAACAATTTTAAGTTACAAGCATAATTAATATCTTGTTTTTGTTTTTACACTGTAACTGTATTAGCTCTCTTGTTTTTCTCAAGAAGAAATAAAGGTGGAACACATAAAACAAAGAAAAGTAAAAGATAACGAGATTTTAAAGAAAAATAAGATATGAAATCCAAAGTGGAAAACAATGTCAACAAAATTGAAAGAAAATACAAGACTTAGAGGACACAATGTTTTTCTCTTTTTGGAATTTGTGACTTAAGAGAGGAGAAAACCAACTAAGCACAAAATTTTTTAAATCTAAAATTCAAAAAATAGATATGTAAAGATAGATACCCTATTTTCAACAACCAAGACTATGATCCCAAACGATGCGAATCCCTTTTGCGGACTACGTAAGAACCCTTGAACTCAAAGGAATAAGAAAGATTGAATTACTAAGAATATGGCTAAGATGAACAAATTGAAATCCTAAAGGGCAAGAACAGATTACAGCGAAATAAGGAGCGACCAAAGTATAAGACATCATTATGTACCTTGAACCATGAAAGTTGGGTTGACAAAAGTGGAGAAATATACGATTGCTACGGTGCGTCTTTAGGTATAGGAAGGAGCTTCAGATTTGATATATTATAGTACTCATTTCGATGCATAAATTAAAAGTTATAACAATTTTAAGTTACAACCATTATTAATACCTTCTTTTTGTTTTTAAACTGTGAACTATTTTAGCTCTCTTGTTTTTCTCAAGAAGAATAAAGGTGGAACACATAAAACAAAGAAAAGTAAAAGATAACGAGATTTTAAAGAAAAATAAGATATGAAATCCAAAGTGGAAAACAATGTCAACAAAATTGAAAGAAAATACAAGACTTAGAGGACACAATTTCTTTCTCTTTTTGGAAGTTGTGACTTAAGAGAGGAGAAAACCAGCAAAGAACAAAATTTTTTAAATCTAAAATTCAAAAAATAGATATGTAAAGATAGATACCCTATTTTCAACAACCAAGACTATGATCCCAAACGATGCGAATCCCTTTTGCGAACAACCTAAGAACCCTTGAACTCAAAGGAATAAGAAAGATTGAATTACTAAGAATATGGCTAAGATGAACAAATTGAAATCCTAAAGGGCAAGAACAGATTACAGCGAAATATGGAGCAACCAAAGTTTAAGACATCATTATGTACCTTGAACCATGAAAGTTGGGTTGACAAAAGTGGAGAAATATACGATTGCTACGGTGCGTCTTTAGGTATAGGAACGAGCTTCAGATTTGATATGTTATAGTACTCATTTCGATGCATAAATTAAAAGTTATAACAATTTTAAGTTACAACCATAATTAATACCTTCTTTTTCTTTTTACACTGTGAACTGTTTTAGCTCTCTTGTTTTTCTCAAGAAGAAATAAAGGTGGAACACATAAAACAAACAAAAGTAAAAGATAACGAGATTTTAAAGAAAAATAAGATATGAAATCCAAAGTGGAAAACAATGTCAACAAAATTGAAAGAAAATACAAGACTTAGAGGACACAATTTCTTTCTCTTTTTGGAATTTGTGACTTAAGAGAGGAGAAAACCAGCAAAGCACAAAACTTTTTAAATCTAAAATTCAAAAAATAGATATGTAAAGATAGATACGCTATTTTCAACAACCAAGACTATGATGCCAAACGATGCGAATCCCTTTTGCGGACTACGTAAGAACCCTTGAACTCAAAGGAATAAGAAAGATTGAATTACTAAGAATATGGCTAAGATGAACAAATTGAAATCCTAAAGGGCAAGAACAGATTACAGCGAAATAAGGAGCGACCAAAGTATAAGACATCATTATGTACCTTGAACCATGAAAGTTGGGTTGACAAAAGTGGGGAAATATACGATTGCTACGGTGCGTCTTTAGGTATAGGAAGGAGCTTCAGATTTGATATGTTATAGTACTCATTTCGATGCATAAATTAAAAGTTATAACAATTTTAAGTTACAAGCATAATTAATATCTTGTTTTTGTTTTTACACTGTAACTGTATTAGCTCTCTTGTTTTTCTCAAGAAGAAATAAAGGTGGAACACATAAAACAAAGAAAAGTAAAAGATAACGAGATTTTAAAGAAAAATAAGATATGAAATCCAAAGTGGAAAACAATGTCAACAAAATTGAAAGAAAATACAAGACTTAGAGGACACAATGTTTTTCTCTTTTTGGAATTTGTGACTTAAGAGAGGAGAAAACCAACTAAGCACAAAATTTTTTAAATCTAAAATTCAAAAAATAGATTTGTAAAGATAGATACCCTATTTTCAACAACCAAGACTATGATCCCAAACGTTGCGAATCCCTTTTGCGGACAACCTAAGAACCCTTGAACTCAAAGGAATAAGAAAGATTGAATTACTAAGAATATGGCTAAGATGAACAAATTGAAATCCTAAAGGGCAAGAACAGATTACAGCGAAATAAGGAGCGACCAAAGTATAAGACATCATTATGTACCTTGAACCATGAAAGTTGGGTTGACAAAAGTGGAGAAATATACGATTGCTACGGTGCGTCTTTAGGTATAGGAACGAGCTTCATATTTGATATGTTATAGTACTCATTTCGATGCATAAATTAAAAGTTATAACAATTTTAAGTTACAACCATTATTAATACCTTTTTTTTGTTTTTACACTATGAATTGTTTTAGCTCTCTTGTTTTTCTCAAGAAGAAATAAAGGTGGAACACATAAAACAAAGAAAAGTAAAAGATAACGAGATTTTAAAGAAAAATAAGATATGAAATCCAAAGTGGAAAACAATGTCAACAAAATTGAAAGAAAATACAAGACTTAGAGGACACAATTTCTTTCTCTTTTTGGAATTTGTGACTTAAGAGAGGAGAAAACCAGCAAAGCACAAAAGTTTTTAAATCTAAAATTCAAAAAATAGATATGTAAAGATAGATACCCTATTTTCAACAACCACGACTATGATCCCAAACGATGCGAATCCCTTTTGCGGACAACCTAAGAACCTTTGAACTCAAAGGAATAAGAAAGATTGAATTACTAAGAATATGGCTAAGATGAACAAATTGAAATCCTAAAGGGCAAGAACAGATTACAGCGAAATAAGGAGCGACCAAAGTATAAGACATCATTATGTACCTTGAACCATGAAAGTTGGGTTGACAAAAGTGGGGAAATATACGATTGCTACGGTGCGTCTTTAGGTATAGGAAGGAGCTTCAGATTTGATATGTTATAGTACTCATTTCGATGCATAAATTAAAAGTTATAACAATTTTAAGTTACTAGCATAATTAATATCTTGTTTTTGTTTTTGCACTGTAACTGTATTAGCTCTCTTGTTTTTCTCAAGAAGAAATAAAGGTGGAACACATAAAACAAAGAAAAGTAAAAGATAACGAGATTTTAAAGAAAAATAAGATATGAAATCCAAAGTGGAAAACAATGTCAACAAAATTGAAAGAAAATACAAGACTTAGAGGACACAATGTTTTTCTCTTTTTGGAATTTGTGACTTAAGAGAGGAGAAAACCAACTAAGCACAAAATTTTTTAAATCTAAAATTCAAAAAATAGATTTGTAAAGATAGATACCCTATTTTCAACAACCAAGACTATGATCCCAAACGATGCGAATCCCTTTTGCGGACAACCTAAGAACCCTTGAACTCAAAGGAATAAGAAAGATTGAATTACTAAGAATATGGCTAAGATGAACAAATTGAAATCCTAAAGGGCAAGAACAGATTACAGCGAAATAAGGAGCGACCAAAGTTTAAGACATCATTATGTACCTTGAACCATGAAAGTTGGGTTGACAAAAGTGGGGAAATATACGATTGCTACGGTGCGTCTTTAGGTATAGGAAGGAGCTTCAGATTTGATATGTTATAGTACTCATTTCGATGCATAAATTAAAAGTTATAACAATTTTAAGTTACAACCATAATTAATACCTTCTTTTTGTTTTTAAACTGTGAACTGTATTAGCTCTCTTGTTTTTCTCAAGAAGAAATAAAGGTGGAACACATAAAAAAAAGAAAAGTAAAAGATAACGATATTTTAAAGAAAAATAAGATATGAAATCCAAAGTGGAAAACAATGTCATTAAAATTGAAATAAAAGACAAGACTTAGAGGACACAATTTTTTTCCCTTTTTGGAATTTGTGACTTAAGAGAGGAGAAAACTAGCAAAGCACAAAATTTTCTAAATCTAAAATTCAAAAAATAGATATGTAAAGATAGATACGCTATTTTAAACAACCAAGACTATGATCCCAAACGATGCGAATCTCTTTTGCGGACAACCTAAGAACCCTTGAACTCAAAGGAATAAGAAAGATTGAATTACTAAGAATATGGCTAAGATGAACAAATTGAAATCCTAAAGGGCAAGAACAGATTACAGCGAAATAAGGAGCGACCAAAGTTTAAGACATCATTATGTACTAAGAACCATGAAAGTTGGGTTGACAAAAGTGGGGAAATATACCATTGCTACGGTGCGTTTTTAGGTGTCAGAACGAGCTTCAGATTTGATATGTTATAGTACTCATTTCGATGCATAAATTAAAAGTTATAACAATTTTAAGTTACAACCATTATTAATACCTTCTTTTTGTTTTTACACTATGAATTGTTTTAGCTCTCTTGTTTTTCTCGAGAAGAAATAAAGGTGGAACACATAAAAAAAAGAAAAGTAAAAGATAACGAGATTTTAAAGAAAAATAAGATATGAAATCCAAAGTGGAAAACAATGTCAACAAAATTGAAAGAAAACACAAGACTTAGAGGACACAATTTCTTTCTCTTTTTGGAATTTGTGACTTAAGAGAGGAGAAAACCAGCAAAGCACAAAACTTTTTAAATCTAAAATTCAAAAAATAGATATGTAAAGATAGATACGCTATTTTCAACAACCAAGACTATGATGCCAAACGATGCGAATCCCTTTTGCGGACTACGTAAGAACCCTTGAACTCAAAGGAATAAGAAAGATTGAATTACTAAGAATATGGCTAAGATGAACAAATTGAAATCCTAAAGGGCAAGAACAGATTACAGCGAAATAAGGAGCGACCAAAGTATAAGACATCATTATGTACCTTGAACCATGAAAGTTGGGTTGACAAAAGTGGGGAAATATACGATTGCTACGGTGCGTCTTTAGGTATAGGAAGGAGCTTCAGATTTGATATGTTATAGTACTCATTTCGATGCATAAATTAAAAGTTATAACAATTTTAAGTTACAAGCATAATTAATATCTTGTTTTTGTTTTTACACTGTAACTGTATTAGCTCTCTTGTTTTTCTCAAGAAGAAATAAAGGTGGAACACATAAAACAAAGAAAAGTAAAAGATTACGAGATTTTAAAGAAAAATAAGATATGAAATCCAAAGTGGAAAACAATGTCATTAAAATTGAAATAAAAGACAAGACTTAGAGGACACAATTTTTTTCCCTTTTTGGAATTTGTGACTTAAGAGAGGAGAAAACTAGCAAAGCACAAAATTTTCTAAATCTAAAATTCAAAAAATAGATATGTAAAGATAGATACGCTATTTTAAACAACCAAGACTATGATCCCAAACGATGCGAATCTCTTTTGCGGACAACCTAAGAACCCTTGAACTCAAAGGAATAAGAAAGATTGAATTACTAAGAATATGGCTAAGATGAACAAATTGAAATCCTAAAGGGCAAGAACAGATTACAGCGAAATAAGGAGCGACCAAAGTTTAAGACATCATTATGTACTAAGAACCATGAAAGTTGGGTTGACAAAAGTGGGGAAATATACCATTGCTAAGGTGCGTTTTTAGGTGTCAGAACGAGCTTCAGATTTGATATGTTATAGTACTCATTTCGATGCATAAATTAAAAGTTATAACAATTTTAAGTTACAACCATTATTAATACCTTCTTTTTGTTTTTACACTATGAATTGTTTTAGCTCTCTTGTTTTTCTCAAGAAGAAATAAAGGTGGAACACATAAAAAAAAGAAAAGTAAAAGATAACGAGATTTTAAAGAAAAATAAGATATGAAATCCAAAGTGGAAAACAATGTCAACAAAATTGAAAGAAAATACAAGACTTAGAGGACACAATTTCTTTCCCTTTTTGGAATTTGTGACTTAAGAGAGGAGAAAACCAGCAAAGCACAAAATTTTCTAAATCTAAAATTCAAAAAATAGATATGTAAAGATAGATACGCTATTTTAAACAACCAAGACTATGATCCCAAACGATGTGAATCTCTTTTGCGGACAACCTAAGAACCCTTGAACTCAAAGGAATAAGAAAGATTGAATTACTAAGAATATGGCTAAGATGAACAAATTGAAATCCTAAAGGGCAAGAACAGATTACAGCGAAATAAGGAGCGACCAAAGTTTAAGACATCATTATGTACTAAGAACCATGAAAGTTGGGTTGACAAAAGTGGGGAAATATACCATTGCTACGGTGCGTTTTTAGGTGTCAGAACGAGCTTCAGATTTGATATGTTATAGTACTCATTTCGATGCATAAATTAAAAGTTATAACAATTTTAAGTTACAACCATTATTAATACCTTCTTTTTGTATTTACACTATGAATTGTTTTAGCTCTCTTGTTTTTCTCAAGAAGAAATAAAGGTGGAACACATAAAAAAAAGAAAAGTAAAAGATAACGAGATTTTAAAGAAAAATAAGATATGAAATCCAAAGTGGAAAACAATGTCAACAAAATTGAAAGAAAATACAAGACTTAGAGGACACAATTTCTTTCTCTTTTTGGAATTTGTGACTTAAGAGAGGAGAAAACCAGCAAAGCACAAAACTTTTTAAATCTAAAATTCAAAAAATAGATATGTAAAGATAGATACGCTATTTTAAACAACCAAGACTATGATCCCAAACGATGCGAATCTCTTTTGCGGACAACCTAAGAACCCTTGAACTCAAAGGAATAAGAAAGATTGAATTACTAAGAATATGGCTAAGATGAACAAATTGAAATCCTAAAGGGAAAGAACAGATTACAGCGAAATAAGGAGCGACCAAAGTTTAAGACATCATTATGTACCTAGAACCATGAAAATTGGGTTGACAAAAGTGGGAAAATATACGATTGCTACGGTGCGTCTTTAGGTATAGGAACGAGCTTCAGATTTGATATGTTATAGTACTCATTTCGATGCATAAATTAAAAGTTATAACAATTTTAAGTTACAAGCATAATTAATATCTTGTTTTTGTTTTTACACTGTAACTGTATTAGCTCTCTTGTTTTTCTCAAGAAGAAATAAAGGTGGAACACATAAAACAAAGAAAAGTAAAAGATTACGAGATTTTAAAGAAAAATAAGATATGAAATCCAAAGTGGAAAACAATGTCATTAAAATTGAAATAAAAGACAAGACTTAGAGGACACAATTTTTTTCCCTTTTTGGAATTTGTGACTTAAGAGAGGAGAAAACTAGCAAAGCACAAAATTTTCTAAATCTAAAATTCAAAAAATAGATATGTAAAGATAGATACGCTATTTTAAACAACCAAGACTATGATCCCAAACGATGCGAATCTCTTTTGCGGACAACCTAAGAACCCTTGAACTCAAAGGAATAAGAAAGATTGAATTACTAAGAATATGGCTAAGATGAACAAATTGAAATCCTAAAGGGCAAGAACAGATTACAGCGAAATAAGGAGCGACCAAAGTTTAAGACATCATTATGTACTAAGAACCATGAAAGTTGGGTTGACAAAAGTGGGGAAATATACCATTGCTAAGGTGCGTTTTTAGGTGTCAGAACGAGCTTCAGATTTGATATGTTATAGTACTCATTTCGATGCATAAATTAAAAGTTATAACAATTTTAAGTTACAACCATTATTAATACCTTCTTTTTGTTTTTACACTATGAATTGTTTTAGCTCTCTTGTTTTTCTCAAGAAGAAATAAAGGTGGAACACATAAAAAAAAGAAAAGTAAAAGATAACGAGATTTTAAAGAAAAATAAGATATGAAATCCAAAGTGGAAAACAATGTCAACAAAATTGAAAGAAAATACAAGACTTAGAGGACACAATTTCTTTCCCTTTTTGGAATTTGTGACTTAAGAGAGGAGAAAACCAGCAAAGCACAAAATTTTCTAAATCTAAAATTCAAAAAATAGATATGTAAAGATAGATACGCTATTTTAAACAACCAAGACTATGATCCCAAACGATGTGAATCTCTTTTGCGGACAACCTAAGAACCCTTGAACTCAAAGGAATAAGAAAGATTGAATTACTAAGAATATGGCTAAGATGAACAAATTGAAATCCTAAAGGGCAAGAACAGATTACAGCGAAATAAGGAGCGACCAAAGTTTAAGACATCATTATGTACTAAGAACCATGAAAGTTGGGTTGACAAAAGTGGGGAAATATACCATTGCTACGGTGCGTTTTTAGGTGTCAGAACGAGCTTCAGATTTGATATGTTATAGTACTCATTTCGATGCATAAATTAAAAGTTATAACAATTTTAAGTTACAACCATTATTAATACCTTCTTTTTGTATTTACACTATGAATTGTTTTAGCTCTCTTGTTTTTCTCATGAAGAAATAAAGGTGGAACACATAAAAAAAAGAAAAGTAAAAGATAACGAGATTTTAAAGAAAAATAAGATATGAAATCCAAAGTGGAAAACAATGTCAACAAAATTGAAAGAAAATACAAGACTTAGAGGACACAATTTCTTTCTCTTTTTGGAATTTGTGACTTAAGAGAGGAGAAAACCAGCAAAGCACAAAACTTTTTAAATCTAAAATTCAAAAAATAGATATGTAAAGATAGATACGCTATTTTAAACAACCAAGACTATGATCCCAAACGATGCGAATCTCTTTTGCGGACAACCTAAGAACCCTTGAACTCAAAGGAATAAGAAAGATTGAATTACTAAGAATATGGCTAAGATGAACAAATTGAAATCCTAAAGGGAAAGAACAGATTACAGCGAAATAAGGAGCGACCAAAGTTTAAGACATCATTATGTACCTAGAACCATGAAAATTGGGTTGACAAAAGTGGGAAAATATACGATTGCTACGGTGCGTCTTTAGGTATAGGAACGAGCTTCAGATTTGATATGTTATAGTACTCATTTCGATGCATAAATTAAAAGTTATAACAATTTTAAGTTACAACCATTATTAATACCTTCTTTTTGTTTTTACACTATGAATTGTTTTAGCTCTCTTGTTTTTCTCAAGAAGAAATAAAGGTGGAACACATAAAAAAAAGAAAAGTAAAAGATAACGAGATTTTAAAGAAAAATAAGATATGAAATCCAAAGTGGAAAACAATGTCAACAAAATTGAAAGAAAATACAAGACTTAGAGGACACAATTTCTTTCCCTTTTTGGAATTTGTGACTTAAGAGAGGAGAAAACCAGCAAAGCACAAAATTTTCTAAATCTAAAATTCAAAAAATAGATATGTAAAGATAGATACGCTATTTTAAACAACCAAGACTATGATCCCAAACGATGCGAATCTCTTTTGCGGACAAACTAAGAACCCTTGAACTCAAAGGAATAAGAAAGATTGAATTACTAAGAATATGGCTAAGATGAACAAATTGAAATCCTAAAGGGCAAGAACAGATTACAGCGAAATAAGGAGCGACCAAAGTTTAAGACATCATTATGTACTAAGAACCATGAAAGTTGGGTTGACAAAAGTGGGGAAATATACCATTGCTACGGTGCGTTTTTAGGTGTCAGAACGAGCTTCAGATTTGATATGTTATAGTACTCATTTCGATGCATAAATTAAAAGTTATAACAATTTTAAGTTACAACCATTATTAATACCTTCTTTTTGTTTTTACACTATGAATTGTTTTAGCTCTATTGTTTTTCTCAAGAAGAAATAAAGGTGGAACACATAAAACAAAGAAAAGTAAAAGACAACGAGATTTTAAAGAAAAATAAGATATGAAATCCAAAGTGGAAAACAATGTCAACAAAATTGAAAGAAAATACAAGACTTAGAGGACACAATTTCTTTCTCTTTTTGGAATTTGTGACTTAAGAGAGGAGAAAACCAGCAAAGCACAAAACTTTTTAAATCTAAAATTCAAAAAATAGATATGTAAAGATAGATACGCTATTTTAAACAACCAAGACTATGATCCCAAACGATGCGAATCTCTTTTGCGGACAACCTAAGAACCCTTGAACTCAAAGGAATAAGAAAGATTGAATTACTAAGAATATGGCTAAGATGAACAAATTGAAATCCTAAAGGGAAAGAACAGATTACAGCGAAATAAGGAGCGACCAAAGTTTAAGACATCATTATGTACCTAGAAACATGAAAATTGGGTTGACAAAAGTGGGAAAATATACGATTGCTACGGTGCGTCTTTAGGTATAGGAACGAGCTTCAGATTTGATATGTTATAGTACTCATTTCGATGCATAAATTAAAAGTTATAACAATTTTAAGTTACAACCATAATTAATACCTTCTTTTTGTTTTTACACTGTGAACTGTATTAGCTCTCTTGTTTTTCTCAAGTAGAAATAAAGGTGGAACACATAAAACAACGAAAAGTAAAAGATAACGAGATTTTAAATAAAAATAAGATATGAAATCCAACGTGGAAAACAATGTCAACAAAATTGAAAGAAAATACAAGACTTAGAGGACACAATGTTTTTCTCTTTTTGGAATTTGTGACTTAAGAGAGGAGAAAACCAACTAAGCACAAAAGTTTTTAAATCTAAAATTCAAAAAATAGATATGTAAAGATAGATACCCTATTTTCAACAACCAAGACTATGATCCCAAAAGATGCGAATCCCTTTTGCGGACAACCTAAGAACCCTTGAACTCAAAGGAATAAGAAAGATTGAATTACTAAGAATATGGCTAAGATGAACAAATTGAAATCCTAAAGGGCAAGAAAAGATTACAGCGAAATAAGGAGCGACCAAAGTTTAAGACATCATTATGTACCTTGAACCATGAAAGTTGGGTTGACAAAAGTGGGGAAATATACGATTGCTACGGTGCGTCTTTAGGTATAGGAACGAGCTTCAGATTTGATATGTTATAGTACTCATTTCGATGCATAAATTAAAAGTTATAACAATTTTAAGTTACAACCATAATTAATACCTTCTTTTTGTTTTTACACTGTGAACTGTATTAGCTCTCTTGTTTTTCTCAAGAAGAAATAAAGGTGGAACACATAAAACAAAGAAAAGTTAAAGATAACGAGATTTTAAAGAAAAATAAGATATGAAATCCAAAGTGGAAAACAATGTCAACAAAATTGAAATAAAAGACAAGACTTAGAGGACACAATTTGTTTCCCTTTTTGGAATTTGTGACTTAAGAGAGGAGAAAACCAGCAAAGCACAAAATTTTTTAAATCTAAAATTCAAAAAATAGATATGTAAAGATAGATACGCTATTTTCAACAACCAAGACTATGATCCCAAACGATGCGAATCTCTTTTGCGGACAACCTAAGAACCCTTGAACTCAAAGGAATAAGAAAGATTGAATTACTAAGAATATGGCTAAGATGAACAAATTGAAATTCTAAAGGGCAAGAACAGATTACAGCGAAATAAGGAGCGACCCAAGTTTAAGACATCATTATGTACCTTGAACCATGAAAGTTGGGTTGACAAAAGTGGGGAAATATACGATTGCTACGGTGCGTCTTTAGGTATAGGAACGAGCTTCAGATTTGATATGTTATAGTACTCATTTCGATGCATAAATTAAAAGTTATAACAATTTTAAGTTACAACCATAATTAATACCTTCTTTTTGTTTTTACACTGTGAACTGTATTAGCTCTCTTGTTTTTCTCAAGAAGAAATAAAGGTGGAACACATAAAAAAAAGAAAAGTAAAAGATAACGATATTTTTAAGAAAAATAAGATATGAAATCCAAAGTGGAAAACAATGTCAACAAAATTGAAATAAAAGACAAGACTTAGAGGACACAATTTTTTTCCCTTTTTGGAATTTGTGACTTAAGAGAGGAGAAAACCAGCAAAGCACAAAATTTTTTAAATCTAAAATTCAAAAAATAGATATGTAAAGATAGATACGCTATTTTACATAACCAAGACTATGATCCCAAACGATGCGAATCTCTTTTGCGGACAACCTAAGAACCCTTGAACTCAAAGGAATAAGAAAGATTGAATTACTAAGAATATGGCTAAGATGAACAAATTGAAATCCTAAAGGGCAAGAACAGATTACAGCGAAATAAGGAGCGACCAAAGTTTAAGACATCATTATGTACCTTGAACCATGAAAGTTGGGTTGACAAAAGTGGGGAAATATACCATTGCTACGGTGCGTTTTTAGGTATCGGAACGAGCTTCAGATTTGATATGTTATAGTACTCATTTCGATGCATAAATTAAAAGTTATAACAATTTTAAGTTACAACCATTATTAATACCTTCTTTTTGTTTTTACACTATGAATTGTTTTAGCTCTCTTGTTTTTCTCAAGAAGAAATAAAGGTGGAACACATAAAACAAAGAAAAGTAAAAGATAACGAGATTTTAAAGAAAAATAAGATATGAAATCCAAAGTGGAAAACAATGTCAACAAAATTGAAAGAAAATACAAGACTTAGAGGACACAATTTCTTTCTCTTTTTGGAATTTGTGACTTAAGAGAGGAGAAAACCAGCAAAGCACAAAACTTTTTAAATCTAAAATTCAAAAAATAGATATGTAAAGATAGATACCCTATTTTCAACAACCAAGACTATGATGCCAAACGATGCGAATCCCTTTTGCGGACAACCTAAGAACCCTTGAACTCAAAGGAATAAGAAAGATTGAATTACTAAGAATATGGCTAAGATGAACAAATTGAAATCCTAAAGGGCAAGAACAGATTACAGCGAAATAAGGAGCGACCAAAGTTTAAGACATCATTATGTACTAAGAACCATGAAAGTTGGGTTGACAAAAGTGGGGAAATATACCATTGCTAAGGTGCGTTTTTAGGTGTCAGAACGAGCTTCAGATTTGATATGTTATAGTACTCATTTCGATGCATAAATTAAAAGTTATAACAATTTTAAGTTACAACCATTATTAATACCTTCTTTTTGTTTTTACACTATGAATTGTTTTAGCTCTCTTGTTTTTCTCAAGAAGAAATAAAGGTGGAACACATAAAACAAAGAAAAGTAAAAGATAACGAGATTTTAAAGAAAAATAAGATATGAAATCCAAAGTGGAAAACAATGTCAACAAAATTGAAAGAAAATACAAGACTTAGAGGACACAATTTCTTTCTCTTTTTGGAATTTGTGACTTAAGAGAGGAGAAAACCAGCAAAGCACAAAACTTTTTAAATCTAAAATTCAAAAAATAGATATGTAAAGATAGATACCCTATTTTCAACAACCAAGACTATGATGCCAAACGATGCGAATCCCTTTTGCGGACAACCTAAGAACCCTTGAACTCAAAGGAATAAGAAAGATTGAATTACTTAGAATATGGCTAAGATGAACAAATTGAAATCCTAAAGGGCAAGAACAGATTACAACGAAATAAGGAGCGACCAAAGTTTAAGACATCATTATGTACCTAGAACCATGAAAATTGGGTTGACAAAAGTGGGAAAATATACGATTGCTACGGTGCGTCTTTAGGTATAGGAACGAGCTTCAGATTTGATATGTTATAGTACTCATTTCGATGCATAAATTAAAAGTTATAACAATTTTAAGTTATAACCATAATTAATACCTTCTTTTTGTTTTTACACTGTGAACTGTATTAGCTCTCTTGTTTTTCTCAAGTAGAAATAAAGGTGGAACACATAAAACAACGAAAAGTAAAAGATAACGAGATTTTAAAGAAAAATAAGATATGAAATCCAAAGTGGAAAACAATGTCAACAAAATTGAAAGAAAATACAAGACTTAGAGGACACAATGTTTTTCTCTTTTTGGAATTTGTGACTTAAGAGAGGAGAAAACCAGCAAAGCACAAAATTTTTTAAATCTAAAATTCAAAAAATAGATATGTAAAGATAGATACGCTATTTTACACAACCAAGACTATGATCCCAAACGATGCGAATCTCTTTTGCGGACAACCTAAGAACCCTTGAACTCAAAGGAATAAGAAAGATTGAATTACTAAGAATATGGCTAAGATGAACAAATTGAAATCCTAAAGGGCAAGAACAGATTACAGCGAAATAAGGAGCGACCAAAGTTTAAGACATCATTATGTACCTTGAACCATGAAAGTTGGGTTGACAAAAGTGGGGAAATATACCATTGCTACGGTGCGTTTTTAGGTGTCAGAACGAGCTTCAGATTTGATATGTTATAGTACTCATTTCGATGCATAAATTAAAAGTTATAACAATTTTAAGTTACAACCATTATTAATACCTTCTTTTTGTTTTTACAGTATGAATTGTTTTAGCTCTCTTGTTTTTCTCAAGAAGAAATAAAGGTGGAACACATAAAACAAAGAAAAGTAAAAGATAACGAGATTTTAAAGAAAAATAAGATATGAAATCCAAAGTGGAAAACAATGTCAACAAAATTGAAAGAAAATACAAGACTTAGAGGACACAATTTCTTTCTCTTTTTGGAATTTGTGACTTAAGAGAGGAGAAAACCAGCAAAGCACAAAACTTTTTAAATCTAAAATTCAAAAAATAGATATGTAAAGATAGATACCCTATTTTCAACAACCAAGACTATGATGCCAAACGATGCGAATCCCTTTTGCGGACAACCTAAGAACCCTTGAACTCAAAGGAATAAGAAAGATTGAATTACTTAGAATATGGCTAAGATGAACAAATTGAAATCCTAAAGGGCAAGAACAGATTACAGCGAAATAAGGAGCGACCAAAGTTTAAGACATCATTATGTACCTAGAACCATGAAAATTGGGTTGACAAAAGTGGGAAAATATACGATTGCTACGGTGCGTCTTTAGGTATAGGAACGAGCTTCAGATTTGATATGTTATAGTACTCATTTCGATGCATAAATTAAAAGTTATAACAATTTTAAGTTACAACCATAATTAATACCTTCTTTTTGTTTTTACACTGTGAACTGTTTTAGCTCTCTTGTTTTTCTCAAGAAGAAATAAAGGTGGAACACATAAAACAAAGAAAAGTAAAAGATAACGAGATTTTAAAGAAAAATAAGATATGAAATCCAAAGTGGAAAACAATGTCAACAAAATTGAAAGAAAATACAAGACTTAGAGGACACAATTTCTTTCTCTTTTTGGAATTTGTGACTTTAGAGAGGAGAAAACCAACAAAGCACAAAATTTTTTAAATCTAAAATTCAAAAAATAGATATGTAAAGATAGATACCCTATTTTCAACAACCAAGACTATGATCCCAAACGATGCGAATCCCTTTTGTGGACAACCTAAGAACCCTTGAACTCAAAGGAATAAGAAAGATTGAATTACTAAGAATATGGCTAAGATGAACAAATTGAAATCCAAAAGGGCAAGAACAGATTACAGCGAAATAAGGAGCGACCAAAGTTTAAGACATTATTATATACCTTGAACCCTGAAAGTTGGGTTGACAAAAGTGGGGAAATATACGATTGCTATGGTGCGTCTTTAGGTATAGGAACGAGCTTCAGATTTGATATGTTATAGTACTCATTACGATGCATAAATTAAAAGTTATAACAATTTTAACATACAACCATAATTAATACCTTCTTTTTGTTTTTACACTATGAACTGTATTAGCTCTCTTGTTTTTCTCAAGAAGAAATAAAGGTGGAACACATAAAACCAAGAAAAGTAAAAGATAACGAGATTTTAAAGAAAAATAAGATATGAAATCCAAAGTGGAAAACAATGTCAACAAAATTGAAATAAAAGACAAGACTTAGAGGACACAATTTTTTTCTCTTTTTGGAATTTGTGACTTAAGAGAGTAGAAAACCAGCAAAGCAAAAAAAATTTTAAATCTAAAATTCAAAAAATAGATATGTAAAGATAGATACCCTATTTTCAAGAACCAAGACTATGAAACCAAACGATGCGAATCCCTTTTGCGGACAACCTAAGAACCCTTGAACTCAAAGGAATAAGAAAGATTGAATTACTAAGAATATGGCTAAGATGAACAAATTGAAATCCTAAAGGGCAAGAACAGATTACAGCGAAATAAGGAGCGACCAAAGTATAAGACATCATTATGTACCTTGAACCATGAAAGTTGGGTTGACAAAAGTGGAGAAATATACGATTGCTACGGTGCGTCTTTAGGTATAGGAACGAGCTTCAGATTTGATATGTTATAGTACTCATTTCGATGCATAAATTAAAAGTTATAACAATTTTAAGTTACAACCATAATTAATACCTTCTTTTTGTTTTTACACTGTGAACTGTATTAGCTCTCTTGTTTTTCTCAAGAAGAAATAAAGGTGGAACACATAAAAAAAAGAAAAGTAAAAGATAACGATATTTTAAAAAAAAATAAGATATGAAATCCAAAGTGGAAAACAATGTCAACAAAATTGAAATAAAAGACAAGACTTAGAGGACACAATTTTTTTCCCTTATTGGAATTTGTGACTTAAGAGAGGAGAAAACCAGCAAAGCACAAAATTTTTTAAATCTAAAATTCAAAAAATAGATATGTAAAGATAGATACGCTATTTTCAACAACCAAGACTATGATCCCAAACGATGCGAATCCCTTTTGCGGACAACCTAAGAACCCTTGAACTCAAAGGAATAAGAAAGATTGAATTACTAAGAATATGGCTAAGATGAACAAATTGAAATCCTAAAGGGCAAGAACAGATTACAGCGAAATAAGGAGCGACCAAAGTTTAAGACATCATTATGTACTATGAACCATGAAAGTTGGGTTGACAAAAGTGGGGAAATATACGATTGCTACGGTGCGTTTTTAGGTGTCAGAACGAGCTTCAGATTTGATATGTTATAGTACTCATTTCGATGCATAAATTAAAAGTTATAACAATTTTAAGTTACAACCATAATTAATACCTTCTTTTTGTTTTTACACTATGAATTGTTTTAGCTCTCTTGTTTTTCTCAAGAAGAAATAAAGGTGGAACACATAAAACCAAGAAAAGTAAAAGATAACGAGATTTTAAAGAAAAATAAGATATGAAATCCAAAGTGGAAAACAATGTCAACAAAATTGAAACAAAAGACAAGACTTAGAGGACACAATTTTTTTCTCTTTTTGGAATTTGTGACTTAACAGAGTAGAAAACCAGCAAAGCAAAAAAAAAATTAAATCTAAAATTCAAAAAATAGATATGTAAAGATAGATACCCTATTTTCAACAACCAAGACTATGATCCCAAACGATGTGAATCCCTTTTGTGGACAACCTAAGAACCCTTGAACTCAAAGGAATAAGAAAGATTGAATTACTAAGAATATGGATAAGATGAACAAATTGAAGTCCTAAAGGGCAAGAACAGATTACAGCGAAATAAGGAGCGACCAAAGTTTAAGACATCATTATATACCTTGAACCATGAAAGTTGGGTTGACAAAAGTGGGGAAATATACGATTGCTACGGTGCGTCTTTAGGTATAGGAACGAGCTTCAGATTTGATATGTTATAGTACTCATTTCGATGCATAAATTAAAAGTTATAACAATTTTAAGTTACAACCATAATTAATACCTTCTTTTTGTTTTTACACTGTGAACTGTTTTAGCTCTCTTGTTTTTCTCAAGTAGAAATAAAGGTGGAACACATAAAACAAAGAAAAGTAAAAGATAACGAGATTTTAAAGAAAAATAAGATATGAAATCCAAAGTGGAAAACAATGTCAACAAAATTAAAAGAAAATACAAGACTTAGAGGACACAATTTCTTTCTCTTTTTGGAATTTGTGAGTTAAGAGAGGAGAAAACCAACAAAGCACAAAATGTTTTAAATCTAAAATTCAAAAAATAGATATGTAAAGATAGATACCCTATTTTCAACAACCAAGACTATGATCCCAAACGATGCGAATCCCTTTTGTGGACAACCTAAGAACCCTTGAACTCAAAGGAATAAGAAAGATTGAATTACTAAGAATATGGCTAAGATGAACAAATTGAAATCCAAAAGGGCAAGAACAGATTACAGCGAAATAAGGAGCGACCAAAGTTTAAGACATTATTATATACCTTGAACCCTGAAAGTTGGGTTGACAAAAGTGGGGAAATATACGATTGCTATGGTGCGTCATTAGGTATAGGAACGAGCTTCAGATTTGATATGTTATAGTACTCATTTCGATGCATAAATTAAAAGTTATAACAATTTTAACATACAACCATAATTAATACCTTCTTTTTGTTTTTACACTATGAACTGTATTAGCTCTCTTGTTTTTCTCAAGAAGAAATAAAGGTGGAACACATAAAACCAAGAAAAGTAAAAGATAACGAGATTTTAAAGAAAAATAAGATATGAAATCCAAAGTGGAAAACAATGTCAACAAAATTGAAATAAAAGACAAGACTTAGAGGACACAATTTTTTTCTCTTTTTGGAATTTGTGACTTAAGAGAGTAGAAAACCAGCAAAGCAAAAAAAAATTTAAATCTAAAATTCAAAAAATAGATATGTAAAGATAGATACCCTATTTTCAACAACCAAGACTATGATCCCAAACGATGTGAATCCCTTTTGTGGACAACCTAAGAACCCTTGAACTCAAAGGAATAAGAAAGATTGAATTACTAAGAATATGGATAAGATGAACAAATTGAAGTCCTAAAGGGCAAGAACAGATTACAGCGAAATAAGGAGCGACCAAAGTTTAAGACATCATTATATACCTTGAACCATGAAAGTTGGGTTGACAAAAGTGGGGAAATATACGATTGCTACGGTGCGTCTTTAGGTATAGGAACGAGCTTCAGATTTGATATGTTATAGTACTCATTACGATGCATAAATTAAAAGTTATAACAATTTTAACATACAACCATAATTAATACCTTCTTTTTGTTTTTACACTATGAACTGTATTAGCTCTCTTGTTTTTCTCAAGAAGAAATAAAGGTGGAACACATAAAACCAAGAAAAGTAAAAGATAACGAGATTTTAAAGAAAAATAAGATATGAAATCCAAAGTGGAAAACAATGTCAACAAAATTGAAATAAAAGACAAGACTTAGAGGACACAATTTTTTTCTCTTTTTGGAATTTGTGACTTAAGAGAGTAGAAAACCAGCAAAGCAAAAAAAATTTTAAATCTAAAATTCAAAAAATAGATATGTAAAGATAGATACCCTATTTTCAACAACCAAGACTATGAAACCAAACGATGCGAATCCCTTTTGCGGACAACCTAAGAACCCTTGAACTCAAAGGAATAAGAAAGATTGAATTACTAAGAATATGGCTAAGATGAACAAATTGAAATCCTAAAGGGCAAGAACAGATTACAGCGAAATAAGGAGCGACCAAAGTATAAGACATCATTATGTACCTTGAACCATGAAAGTTGGGTTGACAAAAGTGGAGAAATATACGATTGCTACGGTGCGTCTTTAGGTATAGGAACGAGCTTCAGATTTGATATGTTATAGTACTCATTTCGATGCATAAATTAAAAGTTATAACAATTTTAAGTTACAACCATAATTAATACCTTCTTTTTGTTTTTACACTGTGAACTGTATTAGCTCTCTTGTTTTTCTCAAGAAGAAATAAAGGTGGAACACATAAAAAAAAGAAAAGTAAAAGATAACGATATTTTAAAGAAAAATAAGATATGAAATCCAAAGTGGAAAACAATGTCAACAAAATTGAAATAAAAGACAAGACTTAGAGGACACAATTTTTTTCCCTTATTGGAATTTGTGACTTAAGAGAGGAGAAAACCAGCAAAGCACAAAATTTTTTAAATCTAAAATTCAAAAAATAGATATGTAAAGATAGATACGCTATTTTCAACAACCAAGACTATGATCCCAAACGATGCGAATCCCTTTTGCGGACAACCTAAGAACCCTTGAACTCAAAGGAATAAGAAAGATTGAATTACTAAGAATATGGCTAAGATGAACAAATTGAAATCCTAAAGGGCAAGAACAGATTACAGCGAAATAAGGAGCGACCAAAGTTTAAGACATCATTATGTACTATGAACCATGAAAGTTGGGTTGACAAAAGTGGGGAAATATACGATTGCTACGGTGCGTTTTTAGGTGTCAGAACGAGCTTCAGATTTGATATGTTATAGTACTCATTTCGATGCATAAATTAAAAGTTATAACAATTTTAAGTTACAACCATAATTAATACCTTCTTTTTGTTTTTACACTATGAATTGTTTTAGCTCTCTTGTTTTTCTCAAGAAGAAATAAAGGTGGAACACATAAAACAAAGAAAAGTAAAAGATAACGAGATTTTAAAGAAAAATAAGATATGAAATCCAAAGTGGAAAACAATGTCAACAAAATTGAAAGAAAATACAAGACTTAGAGGACACAATTTCTTTCTCTTTTTGGAATTTGTGAGTTAAGAGAGGAGAAAACCAACAAAGCACAAAATGTTTTAAATCTAAAATTCAAAAAATAGATATGTAAAGATAGATACCCTATTTTCAACAACCAAGACTATGATCCCAAACGATGCGAATCCCTTTTGTGGACAACCTAAGAACCCTTGAACTCAAAGGAATAAGAAAGATTGAATTACTAAGAATATGGCTAAGATGAACAAATTGAAATCCAAAAGGGCAAGAACAGATTACAGCGAAATAAGGAGCGACCAAAGTTTAAGACATTATTATATACCTTGAACCCTGAAAGTTGGGTTGACAAAAGTGGGGAAATATACGATTGCTATGGTGCGTCATTAGGTATAGGAACGAGCTTCAGATTTGATATGTTATAGTACTCATTTCGATGCATAAATTGAAAGTTATAACAATTTTAACATACAACCATAATTAATACCTTCTTTTTGTTTTTACACTATGAACTGTATTAGCTCTCTTGTTTTTCTCAAGAAGAAATAAAGGTGGAACACATAAAACCAAGAAAAGTAAAAGATAACGAGATTTTAAAGAAAAATAAGATATGAAATCCAAAGTGGAAAACAATGTCAACAAAATTGAAATAAAAGACAAGACTTAGAGGACACAATTTTTTTCTCTTTTTGGAATTTGTGACTTAAGAGAGTAGAAAACCAGCAAAGCAAAAAAAAATTTAAATCTAAAATTCAAAAAATAGATATGTAAAGATAGATACCCTATTTTCAACAACCAAGACTATGATCCCAAACGATGTGAATCCCTTTTGTGGACAACCTAAGAACCCTTGAACTCAAAGGAATAAGAAAGATTGAATTACTAAGAATATGGATAAGATGAACAAATTGAAGTCCTAAAGGGCAAGAACAGATTACAGCGAAATAAGGAGCGACCAAAGTTTAAGACATCATTATATACCTTGAACCATGAAAGTTGGGTTGACAAAAGTGGGGAAATATACGATTGCTACGGTGCGTCTTTAGGTATAGGAACGAGCTTCACATTTGATATGTTATAGTACTCATTTCGATGCATAAATTAAAAGTTATAACAATTTTAAGTTACAACCATAATTAATACCTTCTTTTTGTTTTTACATTATGAACTGTATTAGCTCTCTTGTTTTTCTCAAGAAGAAATAAAGGTGGAACACATAAAACCAAGAAAAGTAAAAGATAACGAGATTTTAAAGAAAAATAAGATATGAAATCCAAAGTGGAAAACAATGTCAACAAAATTGAAAGAAAATACAAGACTTAGAGGACACAATTTCTTTCCCTTTTTGGAATTTGTGACTTAAGAGAGGAGAAAACCAGCAAAGCACAAAATTTTCTAAATCTAAAATTCAAAAAATAGATATGTAAAGATAGATACGCTATTTTAAACAACCAAGACTATGATCCCAAACGATGCGAATCTCTTTTGCGGACAACCTAAGAACCCTTGAACTCAAAGGAATAAGAAAGATTGAATTACTAAGAATATGGCTAAGATGAACAAATTGAAATCCTAAAGGGCAAGAACAGATTACAGCGAAATAAGGAGCGACCAAAGTATAAGACATCATTATGTACCTTGAACCATGAAAGTTGGGTTGACAAAAGTGGAGAAATATACGATTGCTACGGTGCGTCTTTAGGTATAGGAACGAGCTTCAGATTTGATATGTTATAGTACTCATTTCGATGCATAAATTAAAAGTTATAACAATTTTAAGTTACAACCATAATTAATACCTTCTTTTTGTTTTTACACTATGAACTGTATTAGCTCTCTTGTTTTTCTCAAGAAGAAATAAAGGTGGAACACATAAAACCAAGAAAAGTAAAAGATAACGAGATTTTAAAGAAAAATAAGATATGAAATCCAAAGTGGAAAACAATGTCAACAAAATTGAAATAAAAGACAAGACTTAGAGGACACAATTTTTTTCTCTTTTTGGAATTTGTGACTTAAGAGAGTAGAAAACCAGCAAAGCAAAAAAAAATTTAAATCTAAAATTCAAAAAATAGATATGTAAAGATAGATACCCTATTTTCAACAACCAAGACTATGATCCCAAACGATGTGAATCCCTTTTGTGGACAACCTAAGAACCCTTGAACTCAAAGGAATAAGAAAGATTGAATTACTAAGAATATGGATAAGATGAACAAATTGAAGTCCTAAAGGGCAAGAACAGATTACAGCGAAATAAGGAGCGACCAAAGTTTAAGACATCATTATGTACCTTGAACCATGAAAGTTGGGTTGACAAAAGTGGGGAAATATACGATTGCTACGGTGCGTTTTTAGGTGTCAGAACGAGCTTCAGATTTGATATGTTATAGTACTCATTTCGATGCATAAATTAAAAGTTATAACAATTTTAAGTTACAACCATAATTAATACCTTCTTTTTGTTTTTACACTATGAATTGTTTTAGCTCTCTTGTTTTTCTCAAGAAGAAATAAAGGTGGAACACATAAAACAAAGAAAAGTAAAAGATAACGAGATTTTAAAGAAAAATAAGATATGAAATCCAAAGTGGAAAACAATGTCAACAAAATTGAAAGAAAATACAAGACTTAGAGGACACAATTTCTTTCTCTTTTTGGAATTTGTGACTTAAGAGAGGAGAAAACCAGCAAAGCACAAAACTTTTTAAATCTAAAATTCAAAAAATAGATATGTAAAGATAGATACCCTATTTTCAACAACCAAGACTATGATGCCAAACGATGCGAATCCCTTTTGCGGACAACCTAAGAACCCTTGAACTCAAAGGAATAAGAAAGATTGAATTACTTAGAATATGGCTAAGATGAACAAATTGAAATCCTAAAGGGCAAGAACAGATTACAGCGAAATAAGGAGCGACCAAAGTTTAAGACATCATTATGTACCTAGAACCATGAAAATTGGGTTGACAAAAGTGGGAAAATATACGATTGCTACGGTGCGTCTTTAGGTATAGGAACGAGCTTCAGATTTGATATGTTATAGTACTCATTTCGATGCATAAATTAAAAGTTATAACAATTTTAAGTTATAACCATAATTAATACCTTCTTTTTGTTTTTACACTGTGAACTGTATTAGCTCTCTTGTTTTTCTCAAGTAGAAATAAAGGTGGAACACATAAAACAACGAAAAGTAAAAGATAACGAGATTTTAAAGAAAAATAAGATATGAAATCCAAAGTGGAAAACAATGTCAACAAAATTGAAAGAAAATACAAGACTTAGAGGACACAATGTTTTTCTCTTTTTGGAATTTGTGACTTAAGAGAGGAGAAAACCAGCAAAGCACAAAATTTTTTAAATCTAAAATTCAAAAAATAGATATGTAAAGATAGATACGCTATTTTACACAACCAAGACTATGATCCCAAACGATGCGAATCTCTTTTGCGGACAACCTAAGAACCCTTGAACTCAAAGGAATAAGAAAGATTGAATTACTAAGAATATGGCTAAGATGAACAAATTGAAATCCTAAAGGGCAAGAACAGATTACAGCGAAATAAGGAGCGACCAAAGTTTAAGACATCATTATGTACCTTGAACCATGAAAGTTGGGTTGACAAAAGTGGGGAAATATACCATTGCTACGGTGCGTTTTTAGGTGTCAGAACGAGCTTCAGATTTGATATGTTATAGTACTCATTTCGATGCATAAATTAAAAGTTATAACAATTTTAAGTTACAACCATTATTAATACCTTCTTTTTGTTTTTACACTATGAATTGTTTTAGCTCTCTTGTTTTTCTCAAGAAGAAATAAAGGTGGAACACATAAAACAAAGAAAAGTAAAAGATAATGAGATTTTAAAGAAAAATAAGATATGAAATCCAAAGTGGAAAACAATGTCAACAAAATTGAAAGAAAATACAAGACTTAGAGGACACAATTTCTTTCTCTTTTTGGAATTTGTGACTTAAGAGAGGAGAAAACCAGCAAAGCACAAAACTTTTTAAATCTAAAATTCAAAAAATAGATATGTAAAGATAGATACCCTATTTTCAACAACAAAGACTATGATGCCAAACGATGCGAATCCCTTTTGCGGACAACCTAAGAACCCATGAACTCAAAGGAATAAGAAAGATTGAATTACTTAGAATATGGCTAAGATGAACAAATTGAAATCCTAAAGGGCAAGAACAGATTACAGCGAAATAAGGAGCAACCAAAGTTTAAGACATCATTATGTACCTAGAACCATGAAAATTGGGTTGACAAAAGTGGGAAAATATACGATTGCTACGGTGCGTCTTTAGGTATAGGAACGAGCTTCAGATTTGATATGTTATAGTACTCATTTCGATGCAGAAATTAAAAGTTATAACAATTTTAAGTTACAACCATAATTAATACCTTCTTTTTGTTTTTACACTGTGAACTGTATTAGCTCTCTTGTTTTTCTCAAGTAGAAATAAAGGTGGAACACATAAAACAAAGAAAAGTAAAAGATAACGAGATTTTAAAGAAAAATAAGATATGAAATCCAAAGTGGAAAACAATGTCAACAAAATTGAAAGAAAATACAAGACTTAGAGGACACAATTTCTTTCTCTTTTTGGAATTTGTGACTTAAGAGAGGAGAAAACCAGCAAAGCACAAAACTTTTTAAATCTAAAATTCAAAAAATAGATATGTAAAGATAGATACCCTATTTTCAACAACCAAGACTATGATGCCAAACGATGCAAATCCCTTTTGCGGACAACCTAAGAACCCTTGAACTCAAAGGAATAAGAAAGATTGAATTACTTAGAATATGGCTAAGATGAACAAATTGAAATCCTAAAGGGCAAGAACAGATTACAGCGAAATAAGGAGCGACCAAAGTTTAAGACATCATTATGTACCTAGAACCATGAAAATTGGGTTGACAAAAGTGGGAAAATATACGATTGCTACGGTGCGTCTTTAGGTATAGGAACGAGCTTCAGATTTGATATGTTATAGTACTCATTTCGATGCATAAATTAAAAGTTATAACAATTTTAAGTTACAACCATAATTAATACCTTCTTTTTGTTTTTACACTGTGAACTGTTTTAGCTCTCTTGTTTTTCTCAAGAAGAAATAAAGGTGGAACACATAAAACAAAGAAAAGTAAAAGATAACGAGATTTTAAAGAAAAATAAGATATGAAATCCAAAGTGGAAAACAATGTCAACAAAATTGAAAGAAAATACAAGACTTAGAGGACACAATTTCTTTCTCTTTTTGGAATTTGTGACTTAAGAGAGGAGAAAACCAACAAAGCACAAAATTTTTTAAATCTAAAATTCAAAAAATAGATATGTAAAGATAGATACCCTATTTTCAACAACCAAGACTATGATCCCAAACGATGCGAATCCCTTTTGTGGACAACCTAAGAACCCTTGAACTCAAAGGAATAAGAAAGATTGAATTACTAAGAATATGGCTAAGATGAACAAATTGAAATCCAAAAGGGCAAGAACAGATTACAGCGAAATAAGGAGCGACCAAAGTTTAAGACATTATTATATACCTTGAACCCTGAAAGTTGGGTTGACAAAAGTGGGGAAATATACGATTGCTATGGTGCGTCTTTAGGTATAGGAACGAGCTTCAGATTTGATATGTTATAGTACTCATTACGATGCATAAATTAAAAGTTATAACAATTTTAACATACAACCATAATTAATACCTTCTTTTTGTTTTTACACTATGAACTGTATTAGCTCTCTTGTTTTTCTCAAGAAGAAATAAAGGTGGAACACATAAAACCAAGAAAAGTAAAAGATAACGAGATTTTAAAGAAAAATAAGATATGAAATCCAAAGTGGAAAACAATGTCAACAAAATTGAAATAAAAGACAAGACTTAGAGGACACAATTTTTTTCTCTTTTTGGAATTTGTGACTTAAGAGAGTAGAAAACCAGCAAAGCAAAAAAAATTTTAAATCTAAAATTCAAAAAATAGATATGTAAAGATAGATACCCTATTTTCAACAACCAAGACTATGAAACCAAACGATGCGAATCCCTTTTGCGGACAACCTAAGAACCCTTGAACTCAAAGGAATAAGAAAGATTGAATTACTAAGAATATGGCTAAGATGAACAAATTGAAATCCTAAAGGGCAAGAACAGATTACAGCGAAATAAGGAGCGACCAAAGTATAAGACATCATTATGTACCTTGAACCATGAAAGTTGGGTTGACAAAAGTGGAGAAATATACGATTGCTACGGTGCGTCTTTAGGTATAGGAACGAGCTTCAGATTTGATATGTTATAGTACTCATTTCGATGCATAAATTAAAAGTTATAACAATTTTAAGTTACAACCATAATTATTACCTTCTTTTTGTTTTTACACTGTGAACTGTATTAGCTCTCTTGTTTTTCTCAAGAAGAAATAAAGGTGGAACACATAAAAAAAAGAAAAGTAAAAGATAACGATATTTTAAAGAAAAATAAGATATGAAATCCAAAGTGGAAAACAATGTCAACAAAATTGAAAGAAAATACAAGACTAAGAGGACACAATTTTTTTCTCTTTTTGGAATTTGTGACTTAAGAGAGTAGAAAACCAGCAAAGCAAAAAAAAATTTAAATCTAAAATTCAAAAAATAGATATGTAAAGATAGATACCCTATTTTCAACAACCAAGACTATGATCCCAAACGATGTGAATCCCTTTTGTGGACAACCTAAGAACCCTTGAACTCAAAGGAATAAGAAAGATTGAATTACTAAGAATATGGATAAGATGAACAAATTGAAGTCCTAAAGGGCAAGAACAGATTACAGCGAAATAAGGAGCGACCAAAGTTTAAGACATCATTATATACCTTGAACCATGAAAGTTGGGTTGACAAAAGTGGGGAAATATACGATTGCTACGGTGCGTCTTTAGGTATAGGAACGAGCTTCAGATTTGATATGTTATAGTACTCATTTCGATGCATAAATTAAAAGTTATAACAATTTTAAGTTACAACCATAATTAATACCTTCTTTTTGTTTTTACATTATGAACTGTATTAGCTCTCTTGTTTTTCTCAAGAAGAAATAAAGGTGGAACACATAAAACCAAGAAAAGTAAAAGATAACGAGATTTTAAAGAAAAATAAGATATGAAATCCAAAGTGGAAAACAATGTCAACAAAATTGAAATAAAAGACAAGACTTAGAGGACACAATTATTTTCTCTTTTTGGAATTTGTGACTTAAGAGAGGAGAAAACCAGCAAAGCACAAAATTTTTTAAATCTAAAATTCAAAAAATAGATATGTAAAGATAGATACGCTATTTTCAACAACCAAGACTATGATCCCAAACGATGCGAATCTCTTTTGCGGACAACCTAAGAACCCTTGAACTCAAAGGAATAAGAAAGATTGAATTACTAAGAATATGGCTAAGATGAACAAATTGAAATCCTAAAGGGCAAGAACAGATTACAGCGAAATAAGGAGCGACCAAAGTTTAAGACATCATTATGTACCTTGAACCATGAATGTTGGGTTGACAAAAGTGGGGAAATATACGATTGCTACGGTGCGTCTTTAGGTATAGGAACGAGCTTCAGATTTGATATGTTATAGTACTCATTTCGATGCATAAATTAAAAGTTATAACAATTTTAAGTTACAACCATAATTAATACCTTCTTTTTGTTTTTACACTGTGAACTGTATTAGCTCTCTTGTTTTTCTCAAGAAGAAATAAAGGTGGAACACATAAAACATAGAAAAGTAAAAGATAACGAGATTTTAAAGAAAAATAAGATATGAAATCCAAAGTGGAAAACAATGTCAACAAAATTGAAAGAAAATACAAGACTTAGAGGACACAATATTTTTTCTCTTTTTGGATTTTGTGACATAAAAGTGGAGAAAACCAACTAAGCACAAAATTTTTTAAATCTAAAAATCAAAAAATAGATATGTAAAGATAGATACCCTATTTTCAACAACCAAGACTATGATCCCAAACGATGCGAATCCCTTTTGCGGACAACCTAAGAACCCTTGAACTCAAAGGAATAAGAAAGATTGAATTACTAAGAATATGGCTAAGATGAACAAATTGAAATCCTAAAGGGCAAGAACAGATTACAGCGAAATAAGGAAAGACCAAAGTTTAAGACATTATTATATACCTTGAACCCTGAAAGTTGGGTTGACAAAAGTGGGGAAATATACGATTGCTATGGTGCGTCTTTAGGTATAGGAACGAGCTTCAGATTTGATATGTTATAGTACTCATTTCGATGCATAAATTAAAAGTCATAACAATTTTAAGTTACAACCATAATTAATACCTTTTTTTTGTTTTTACACTGTGAACTGTATTAGCTCTCTTGTTTTTCTCAAGAAGAAATAAAGGTGGAACACATAAAACAAAGAAAAGTAAAAGATAACGAGATTTTAAAGAAAAATAAGATATGAAATCCAAAGTGGAAAACAATGTCAACAAAATTGAAAGAAAATACAAGACTTAGAGGACACCATATTTTTTCTCTTTTTGGATTTTGTGACATAAGAGTGGAGAAAACCAACTAAGCACAAAAATTTTTAAATCTAAAATTCAAAAAATAGATATGTAAAGATAGATACCCTATTTTCAACAACCAAGACTATGATCCCAAACGATGCGAATCCCTTTTGCGGACAACCTAAGAACCCTTGAACTCAAAGGAATAAGAAAGATTGAATTACTAAGAATATGGCTAAGATGAACAAATTGAAATCCTAAAGGGCAAGAAAAGATTACAGCGAAATAAGGAGCGACCAAAGTATAAGACATCATTATGTACCTTGAACCATGAAAGTTGGGTTGACAAAAGTAGAGAAATATACGATTGCTACGGTGCGTCTTTAGGTATAGGAACGAGCTTCAGATTTGATATGTTATAGTACTCATTTCGATTCATAAATTAAAAGTTATAACAATTTTAAGTTACAACCATAATTAATACCTTCTTTTTGTTTTTACACTGTGAACTGTATTAGCTCTCTTGTTTTTCTCAAGAAGAAATAAAGGTGGAACACATAAAAAAAAGAAAAGTAAAAGATAACGATATTTTAAAGAAAAATAAGATATGAAATCCAAAGTGGAAAACAATGTCAACAAAATTGAAATAAAACACAAGACTTAGAGGACACAATTTTTTTCCCTTTTTGGAATTTGTGACTTAAGAGAGGAGAAAACCAGCAAAGCATAAAATTTTTTAAATCTAAAATTCAAAAAATAGATATGTAAAGATAGATACCCTATTTTCAACAACCAAGACTACGATCCCAAACGATGCGAATCCCTTTTGCGGACAACCTAAGAACCCTTGAACTCAAAGGAATAAGAAAGATTGAATTACTAAGAATATGGCTAAGATGAACAAATTGAAATCCTAAAGGGCAAGAACAGATTACAGCGAAATAAGGAGCGACCAAAGTTTAAGACATCATTATGTACTATGAACCATGAAAGTTGGGTTGACAAAAGTGGGGAAATATACGATTGCTACGGTGCGTTTTTAGGTGTCAGAACGAGCTTCAGATTTGATATGTTATAGTACTCATTTCGATGCATAAATTAAAAGTTATAACAATTTTAAGTTACAACCATAATTAATACCTTCTTTTTGTTTTTACACTATGAATTGTTTTAGCTCTCTTGTTTTTCTCAAGAAGAAATAAAGGTTGAACACATAAAACAAAGAAAAGTAAAAGATAACGAGATTTTAAAGAAAAATAAGATATGAAATCCAAAGTGGAAAACAATGTCAACAAAATTGAAAGAAAATACAAGACTTAGAGGACACAATTTCTATCTCTTTTTGGAATTTGTGACATAAGAGAGGAGAAAACCAACAAAGCACAAAATGTTTTAAATCTAAAATTCAAAAAATAGATATGTAAAGATAGATACCCTATTTTCAACAACCAAGACTATGAAACCCAAATGATGCGAATCCCTTTTGTGGACAACCTAAGAACCCTTGAACTCAAAGGAATAAGAAAGATTGAATTACTAAGAATATGGCTAAGATGAACAAATTGAAATCCAAAAGGGCAAGAACAGATTACAGCGAAATAAGGAAAGACCAAAGTTTAAGACATTATTATATACCTTGAACCCTGAAAGTTGGGTTGACAAAAGTGGGGAAATATACGATTGCTATGGTGCGTCTTTAGGTATAGGAACGAGCTTCAGATTTGATATGTTATAGTACTCATTTCGATGCATAAATTAAAAGTTATAACAATTTTAACATACAACCATAATTAATACCTTCTTTTTGTTTTTACACTATGAACTGTATTAGCTCTCTTGTTTTTCTCAAGAAGAATTAATGGTGGAACACATAAAACCAAGAAAAGTAAAAGATAACGAGATTTTTAAGAAAAATAAGATATGAAATCCAAAGTGGAAAACAATGTCAACAAAATTGAAAGAAAATACAAGACTTAGAGGACACAATTTCTTTCTCTTTTTGGAATTTGTGACATAAGAGAGGAGAAAACCAACAAAGCACAAAATGTTTTAAATCTAAAATTCAAAAAATAGATATGTAAAGATAGATACCCTATTTTCAACAACCAAGACTATGATCCCAAACGATGCGAATCCCTTTTGTGGACAACCTAAGAACCCTTGAACTCAAAGGAATAAGAAAGATTGAATTACTAAGAATATGGCTAAGATGAACAAATTCAAAATCCAAAAGGGCAAGAACAGATTACAGCGAAATAAGGAAAGACCAAAGTTTAAGACATTATTATATACCTTGAACCCTGAAAGTTGGGTTGACAAAAGTGGGGAAATATACGATTGCTATGGTGCGTCTTTAGGTATAGGAACGAGCTTCAGATTTGATATGTTATAGTACTCATTTCGATGCATAAATTAAAAGTTATAACAATTTTAACATACAACCATAATTAATACCTTCTTTTTGTTTTTACACTATGAACTGTATTAGCTCTCTTGTTTTTCTCAAGAAGAATTAATGGTGGAACACATAAAACCAAGAAAAGTAAAAGATAACGAGATTTTTAAGAAAAATAAGATATGAAATCCAAAGTGGAAAACAATGTCAACAAAATTGAAATAAAAGACAAGACTTAGAGGACACAATTTTTTCCTCTTTTTGGAATTTGTGACTTAAGAGAGGAGAAAACCAGCAAAGCACAAAATTTTTTAAATCTAAAATTCAAAAAATAGATATGTAAAGATAGATACCCTATTTTCAACAACCAAGACTATGAAACCAAACGATGCGAATCCATTTTGCGGACAACCTAAGAACCCTTGAACTCAAAGGAATAAGAAAGATTGAATTACTAAGAATATGCCTAAGATGAACAAATTGAAATCCTAAAGGGCAAGAACAGATTACAGCGAAATAAGGAGCGACCAAAGTTTAAGACATCATTATGTACTATTAACCATGAAAGTTGGGTTGACAAAAGTGGGGAAATATACGATTGCTACGGTGCGTCTTTAGGTATAGGAACGAGCTTCAGATTTGATATGTTATAGTACTCATTTCGATGCATAAATTAAAAGTTATAACAATTTTAAGTTACAACCATAATTAATACCTTCTTTTTGTTTTTACACTGTGAACTGTATTAGCTCTCTTGTTTTTCTCAAAAAGAAATAAAGGTGGAACACATAAAACCAAGAAAAGTAAAAGATAACGAGATTTTAAAGAAAAATAAGATATGAAATCCAAAGTGGAAAACAATGTCACCAAAATTGAAATAAAAGACAAGACTTAGAGGACACAATTTTTTTCTCTTTTTGGAATTTGTGACTTAAGAGAGTAGAAACCCAACAAAGCACAAAATTTTTTAAATCTAAAATTCAAAAAATAGATATGTAAAGATAGATACCCTATTTTCAACAACCAAGACTATGATCCCAAATGATGCGAATCCCTTTTGCGGACAACCTAAGAACCCTTGAACTCAAAGGAATAAGAAAGATTGAATTACTAAGAATATGGCTAAGATGAACAAATTGAAATCCAAAAGGGCAAGAACAGATTACAGCGAAATAAGGAGCGACCAAAGTTTAAGACATCATTATATACCTTGAACCCTGAAAGTTGGGTTGACAAAAGTGGGGAAATATACGATTGCTACGGTGCGTCTTTTGGTATAGGTACGAGCTTCAGATTTGATAGGTTATAGTACTCATTTCGATTCACAAATTAAAAGTTATAACAATTTTAAGTTACAACCATAATTAATACCTTCTTTTTGTTTTTACACTATGAACTGTTTTAGCTCTCTTGTTTTTCTCAAGAAGAAATAAAGGTGGAACACATAAAACAAAGAAAAGTAAAAGATAACGAGATTTTATAGAAAAATAAGATATGAAATCCAAAGTGGAAAACAATGTCAACAAAATCAAAATAAAAGACAAGACTTAGAGGACACAATTTTTTTCTCTATTTGGAATTTGTGACTTAAGAGAGGAGAAAACCAGCAAAGCACAAAATTTTTTAAATCTAAAACTCAAAAAATAGATATGTAAAGATACATACCCTATTTTCAACAACCAAGACTATGATCCCAAACGATGCGAATCCCTTTTGCGGACAACCTAAGAACCCTTGAACTCAAAGGAATAAGAAAGATTGAATTACTAAGAATATGGCTAAGATGAACAAATTGAAATCCTAAAGGGCAAGAACAGATTACAGCGAAATAAGGAGCGACCAAAGTTTAAGACATCATTATATACCTTGAACCATGAAAGTTGGGTTGACAAAAGTGGGGAAATATACGATTGCTACGGTGCGTCTTTAGGTATTGGAACGAGCTTCAGATTTGATATGTTATAGTACTCATTTCGATGCATAAATTAAAAGTTATAACAATTTTAAGTTACAACCATAATTAATACCTTCTTTTTGTTTTTACACTATGAACTGTATTAGCTCTCTTGTTTTTCTCAAGAAGAAATAAAGGTGGAACACATAAAACCACGAAAAGTAAAAGATAACGAGATTTTAAAGAAAAATAAGATATGAAATCCAAAGTGGAAAACAATGTCAACAAAATTGAAATAAAATACAGGACTTAGAGGACACAATTTTTTTCTCTTTTTGGAATTTGTGACTTAAGAGAGGAGAAAACCAGCAAAGCACAAAATTTTTTAAATCTAAAATTCAAAAAATTGATATGTAAAGATAGATACCCTATTTTCAACAACCAAGACTATGATCCCAAACGATGCGAATCCCTTTTGCGGACAACCTAAGAACCCTTGAACTCAAAGGAATAAGAAAGATTGAATTACTAAGAATATGGCTAAGATGAACAAATTGAAATCCTAAAGGGCAAGAACAGATTACAGCGAAATAAGGGGCGACCAAAGTTTAAGACATCATTATGTACCTTGAACCATGAAAGTTGGGTTGACAAAAGTGGTCAAATATAAGATTGCTACGGTGCGTCTTGAGGTATAGGAACGAGTTTCAGATTTGATATGTTATAGTACTCATTTCGATGCATAAATTAAAAGTTATAACAATTTTAAGTTACAACCATAATTAATACCTTCTTTTTGTTTTTACACTATGAACTGTATTAGCTCTCTTGTTTTTCTCAAGAAGAAATAAAGGTGGAACACATAAAACCAAGAAAAGTAAAAGATAACGAGATTTTAAAGAAAAATAAGATATGAAATCCAAAGTGGAAAACAATGTCAACAAAATTGAAATAAAAGACAAGACTTAGAGGACACAATTTTTTTCTCTTTTTGGAATTTGTGACTTAAGAGAGGAGAAAACCAGCAAAGCACAAAACTTTTTAAATCTAAAATTCAAAAAATAGATATGTAAAGATAGATACCCTATTTTCAACAACCAAGACTATGATGCCAAACGATGCGAATCCCTTTTGCGGACTACTTAAGAACCCTTGAACTCAAAGGAATAAGAAAGATTGAATTACTAAGAATATGGCTAAGATGAACAAATTGAAATCCAAAAGGGCAAGAACAGATTACAGCGAAATAAGGAGCGACCAAAGTTTAAGACATCATTATATACCTTGAACCCTGAAAGTTGGGTTGACAAAAGTGGGGAAATATACGATTGCTACGGTGCGTCTTTTGGTATAGGTACGAGCTTCAGATTTGATATGTTATAGTACTCATTTCGATTCACAAATTAAAAGTTATAACAATTTTAAGTTACAACCATAATTAATACCTTCTTTTTGTTTTTACACTATGAACTGTTTTAGCTCTCTTGTTTTTCTCAAGAAGAAATAAAGGTGGAACACATAAAACAAAGAAAAGTAAAAGATAACGAGATTTTAAAGAAAAATAAGATATGAAATCCAAAGTGGAAAACAATGTCAACAAAATCAAAATAAAAGACAGGACTTAGAGGACACAATTTTTTTCTCTATTTGGAATTTGTGACTTAAGAGAGGAGAAAACCAGCAAAGCACAAAATTTTTTAAATCTAAAACTCAAAAAATAGATATGTAAAGATACATACCCTATTTTCAACCACCAAGACTATGATCCCAAACGATGCGAATCCCTTTTGCGGACAACCTAAGAACCCTTGAACTCAAAGGAATAAGAAAGATTGAATTACTAAGAATATGGCTAAGATGAACAAATTGAAATCCTAAAGGGCAAGAACAGATTACAGCGAAATAAGGAGCGACCAAAGTTTAAGACATCATTATATACCTTGAACCATGAAAGTTGGGTTGACAAAAGTGGGGAAATATACGATTGCTACGGTGCGTCTTTAGGTATAGGAACGAGCTTCAGATTTGATATGTTATAGTACTCATTTCGATGCATAAATTAAAAGTTATAACAATTTTAAGTTACAACCATAATTAATACCTTCTTTTTGTTTTTACACTATGAACTGTATTAGCTCTCTTGTTTTTCTCAAGAACAAATAAAGGTGGAACACATAAAACCACGAAAAGTAAAAGATAACGAGATTTTAAAGAAAAATAAGATATGAAATCCAAAGTGGAAAACAATGTCAACAAAATTGAAATAAAAGACAGGACTTAGAGGACACAATTTCTTTCTCTTTTTGGAATTTGTGACTTAAGAGAGGAGAAAACCAGCAAAGCACAAAATTTTTTAAATCTAAAATTCAAAAAATTGATATGTAAAGATAGATACCCTATTTTCAACAACCAAGACTATGATCCAAAACGATGCGAATCCCTTTTGCGGACAACCTAAGAACCCTTGAACTCAAAGGAATAAGAAAGATTGAATTACTAAGAATATGGCTAAGATGAACAAATTGAAATCCTAAAGGGCAAGAACAGATTACAGCGAAATAAGGGGCGACCAAAGTTTAAGACATCATTATGTACCTTGAACCATGAAAGTTGGGTTGACAAAAGTGGTCAAATATAAGATTGCTACGGTGCGTCTTGAGGTATAGGAACGAGTTTCAGATTTGATATGTTATAGTACTCATTTCGATGCATAAATTAAAAGTTATAACAATTTTAAGTTACAACCATAATTAATACCTTCTTTTTGTTTTTACACTATGAACTGTATTAGCTCTCTTGTTTTTCTCAAGAAGAAATAAAGGTGGAACACATAAAACCAAGAAAAGTAAAAGATAACGAGATTTTAAAGAAAAATAAGATATGAAATCCAAAGTGGAAAACAATGTCAACAAAATTGAAATAAAAGACAAGACTTAGAGGACACAATTTTTTTCTCTTTTTGGAATTTGTGACTTAAGAGAGGAGAAAACCAGCAAAGCACAAAACTTTTTAAATCTAAAATTCAAAAAATAGATATGTAAAGATAGATACCCTATTTTCAACAACCAAGACTATGATGCCAAACGATGCGAATCCCTTTTGCGGACTACTTAAGAACCCTTGAACTCAAAGGAATAAGAAAGATTGAATTACTAAGAATATGGCTAAGATGAACAAATTGAAATCCTAAAGGGCAAGAACAGATTACAGCGAAATAAGGATCGACCAAAGTTTAAGACATCATTATTTACCTTGAACCCTGAAAGTTGGGTTGACAAAAGTGGGGAAATATACGATTGCTACGGTGCGTCTTTTGGTATAGGTACGAGCTTCATATTTGATATGTTATAGTACTCATTTCGATTCACAAATTAAAAGTTATAACAATTTTAAGTTACAACCATAATTAATACCTTCTTTTTGTTTTTACACTATGAACTGTTTTAGCTCTCTTGTTTTTCTCAAGAAGAAATAAAGGTGGAACACATAAAACAAAGAAAAGTAAAAGATAACGAGATTTTAAAGAAAAATAAGATATGAAATCCAAAGTGGAAAACAATGTCAACAAAATCAAAATAAAAGACAGGACTTAGAGGACACAATTTTTTTCTCTATTTGGAATTTGTGACTTAAGAGAGGAGAAAACCAGCAAAGCACAAAATTTTTTAAATCTAAAACTCAAAAAATAGATATGTAAAGATACATACCCTATTTTCAACAACCAAGACTATGATCCCAAACGATGCGAATCCCTTTTGCGGACAACCTAAGAACCCTTGAACTCAAAGGAATAAGAAAGATTGAATTACTAAGAATATGGCTAAGATGAACAAATTGAAATCCTAAAGGGCAAGAACAGATTACAGCGAAATAAGGAGCGACCAAAGTTTAAGACATCATTATATACCTTGAACCATGAAAGTTGGGTTGACAAAAGTGGGGAAATATACGATTGCTACGGTGCGTCTTTAGGTATAGGAACGAGCTTCAGATTTGATATGTTATAGTACTCATTTCGATGCATAAATTAAAAGTTATAACAATTTTAAGTTACAACCATAATTAATACCTTCTTTTTGTTTTTACACTATGAACTGTATTAGCTCTCTTGTTTTTCTCAAGAAGAAATAAAGGTGGAACACATAAAACCACGAAAAGTAAAAGATAACGAGATTTTAAAGAAAAATAAGATATGAAATCCAAAGTGGAAAACAATGTCAACAAAATTGAAATAAAAGACAGGACTTAGAGGACACAATTTCTTTCTCTTTTTGGAATTTGTGACTTAAGAGAGGAGAAAACCAGCAAAGCACAAAATTTTTTAAATCTAAAATTCAAAAAATTGATATGTAAAGATAGATACCCTATTTTCAACAACCAAGACTATGATCCCAAACGATGCGAATCCCTTTTGCGGACTACTTAAGAACCCTTGAACTCAAAGGAATAAGAAAGATTGAATTACTAAGAATATGGCTAAGATGAACAAATTGAAATCCAAAAGGGCAAGAACAGATTACAGCGAAATAAGGAGCGACCAAAGTTTAAGACATCATTATATACCTTGAACCCTGAAAGTTGGGTTGACAAAAGTGGGGAAATATACGATTGCTACGGTGCGTCTTTTGGTATAGGTACGAGCTTCAGATTTGATATGTTATAGTACTCATTTCGATTCACAAATTAAAAGTTATAACAATTTTAAGTTACAACCATAATTAATACCTTCTTTTTGTTTTTACACTATGAACTGTTTTAGCTCTCTTGTTTTTCTCAAGAAGAAATAAAGGTGGAACACATAAAACAAAGAAAAGTAAAAGATAACGAGATTTTAAAGAAAAATAAGATATGAAATCCAAAGTGGAAAACAATGTCAACAAAATCAAAATAAAAGACAGGACTTAGAGGACACAATTTTTTTCTCTATTTGGAATTTGTGACTTAAGAGAGGAGAAAACCAGCAAAGCACAAAATTTTTTAAATCTAAAACTCAAAAAATAGATATGTAAAGATACATACCCTATTTTCAACAACCAAGACTATGATCCCAAACGATGCGAATCCCTTTTGCGGACAACCTAAGAACCCTTGAACTCAAAGGAATAAGAAAGATTGAATTACTAAGAATATGGCTAAGATGAACAAATTGAAATCCTAAAGGGCAAGAACAGATTACAGCGAAATAAGGAGCGACCAAAGTTTAAGACATCATTATATACCTTGAACCATGAAAGTTGGGTTGACAAAAGTGGGGAAATATACGATTGCTACGGTGCGTCTTGAGGTATAGGAACGAGTTTCAGATTTGATATGTTATAGTACTCATTTCGATGCATAAATTAAAAGTTATAACAATTTTAAGTTACAACCATAATTAATACCTTCTTTTTGTTTTTACACTATGAACTGTTTTAGCTCTCTTGTTTTTCTCAAGAAGAAATAAAGGTGGAACACATAAAACAAAGAAAAGTAAAAGATAACGAGATTTTAAAGAAAAATAAGATATGAAATCCAAAGTGGAAAACAATGTCAACAAAATCAAAATAAAAGACAGGACTTAGAGGACACAATTTTTTTCTCTATTTGGAATTTGTGACTTAAGAGAGGAGAAAACCAGCAAAGCACAAAATTTTTTAAATCTAAAACTCAAAAAATAGATATGTAAAGATACATACCCTATTTTCAACCACCAAGACTATGATCCCAAACGATGCGAATCCCTTTTGCGGACAACCTAAGAACCCTTGAACTCAAAGGAATAAGAAAGATTGAATTACTAAGAATATGGCTAAGATGAACAAATTGAAATCCTAAAGGGCAAGAACAGATTACAGCGAAATAAGGAGCGACCAAAGTTTAAGACATCATTATATACCTTGAACCATGAAAGTTGGGTTGACAAAAGTGGGGAAATATACGATTGCTACGGTGCGTCTTTAGGTATAGGAACGAGCTTCAGATTTGATATGTTATAGTACTCATTTCGATGCATAAATTAAAAGTTATAACAATTTTAAGTTACAACCATAATTAATACCTTCTTTTTGTTTTTACACTATGAACTGTATTAGCTCTCTTGTTTTTCTCAAGAACAAATAAAGGTGGAACACATAAAACCACGAAAAGTAAAAGATAACGAGATTTTAAAGAAAAATAAGATATGAAATCCAAAGTGGAAAACAATGTCAACAAAATTGAAATAAAAGACAGGACTTAGAGGACACAATTTCTTTCTCTTTTTGGAATTTGTGACTTAAGAGAGGAGAAAACCAGCAAAGCACAAAATTTTTTAAATCTAAAATTCAAAAAATTGATATGTAAAGATAGATACCCTATTTTCAACAACCAAGACTATGATCCAAAACGATGCGAATCCCTTTTGCGGACAACCTAAGAACCCTTGAACTCAAAGGAATAAGAAAGATTGAATTACTAAGAATATGGCTAAGATGAACAAATTGAAATCCTAAAGGGCAAGAACAGATTACAGCGAAATAAGGGGCGACCAAAGTTTAAGACATCATTATGTACCTTGAACCATGAAAGTTGGGTTGACAAAAGTGGTCAAATATAAGATTGCCTCGGTGCGTCTTGAGGTATAGGAACGAGTTTCAGATTTGATATGTTATAGTACTCATTTCGATGCATAAATTAAAAGTTATAACAATTTTAAGTTACAACCATAATTAATACCTTCTTTTTGTTTTTACACTATGAACTGTATTAGCTCTCTTGTTTTTCTCAAGAAGAAATAAAGGTGGAACACATAAAACCAAGAAAAGTAAAAGATAACGAGATTTTAAAGAAAAATAAGATATGAAATCCAAAGTGGAAAACAATGTCAACAAAATTGAAATAAAAGACAGGACTTAGAGGACACAATTTTTTTCTCTATTTGGAATTTGTGACTTAAGAGAGGAGAAAACCAGCAAAGCACAAAATTTTTTAAATCTAAAACTCAAAAAATAGATATGTAAAGATACATACCCTATTTTCAACAACCAAGACTATGATCCCAAACGATGCGAATCCCTTTTGCGGACAACCTAAGAACCCTTGAACTCAAAGGAATAAGAAAGATTGAATTACTAAGAATATGGCTAAGATGAACAAATTGAAATCCTAAAGGGCAAGAACAGATTACAGCGAAATAAGGAGCGACCAAAGTTTAAGACATCATTATATACCTTGAACCATGAAAGTTGGGTTGACAAAAGTGGGGAAATATACGATTGCTACGGTGCGTCTTGAGGTATAGGAACGAGTTTCAGATTTGATATGTTATAGTACTCATTTCGATGCATAAATTAAAAGTTATAACAATTTTAAGTTACAACCATAATTAATACCTTCTTTTTGTTTTTACACTATGAACTGTTTTAGCTCTCTTGTTTTTCTCAAGAAGAAATAAAGGTGGAACACATAAAACAAAGAAAAGTAAAAGATAACGAGATTTTAAAGAAAAATAAGATATGAAATCCAAAGTGGAAAACAATGTCAACAAAATCAAAATAAAAGACAGGACTTAGAGGACACAATTTTTTTCTCTATTTGGAATTTGTGACTTAAGAGAGGAGAAAACCAGCAAAGCACAAAATTTTTTAAATCTAAAACTCAAAAAATAGATATGTAAAGATACATACCCTATTTTCAACCACCAAGACTATGATCCCAAACGATGCGAATCCCTTTTGCGGACAACCTAAGAACCCTTGAACTCAAAGGAATAAGAAAGATTGAATTACTAAGAATATGGCTAAGATGAACAAATTGAAATCCTAAAGGGCAAGAACAGATTACAGCGAAATAAGGAGCGACCAAAGTTTAAGACATCATTATATACCTTGAACCATGAAAGTTGGGTTGACAAAAGTGGGGAAATATACGATTGCTATGGTGCGTCTTTAGGTATAGGAACGAGCTTCAGATTTGATATGTTATAGTACTCATTTCGATGCATAAATTAAAAGTTATAACAATTTTAAGTTACAACCATAATTAATACCTTCTTTTTGTTTTTACACTATGAACTGTATTAGCTCTCTTGTTTTTCTCAAGAACAAATAAAGGTGGAACACATAAAACCACGAAAAGTAAAAGATAACGAGATTTTAAAGAAAAATAAGATATGAAATCCAAAGTGGAAAACAATGTCAACAAAATTGAAATAAAAGACAGGACTTAGAGGACACAATTTCTTTCTCTTTTTGGAATTTGTGACTTAAGAGAGGAGAAAACCAGCAAAGCACAAAATTTTTTAAATCTAAAATTCAAAAAATTGATATGTAAAGATAGATACCCTATTTTCAACAACCAAGACTATGATCCAAAACGATGCGAATCCCTTTTGCGGACAACCTAAGAACCCTTGAACTCAAAGGAATAAGAAAGATTGAATTACTAAGAATATGGCTAAGATGAACAAATTGAAATCCTAAAGGGCAAGAACAGATTACAGCGAAATAAGGGGCGACCAAAGTTTAAGACATCATTATGTACCTTGAACCATGAAAGTTGGGTTGACAAAAGTGGTCAAATATAAGATTGCTACGGTGCGTCTTGAGGTATAGGAACGAGTTTCAGATTTGATATGTTATAGTACTCATTTCGATGCATAAATTAAAAGTTATAACAATTTTAAGTTACAACCATAATTAATACCTTCTTTTTGTTTTTACACTATGAACTGTATTAGCTCTCTTGTTTTTCTCAAGAAGAAATAAAGGTGGAACACATAAAACCAAGAAAAGTAAAAGATAACGAGATTTTAAAGAAAAATAAGATATGAAATCCAAAGTGGAAAACAATGTCAACAAAATTGAAATAAAAGACAAGACTTAGAGGACACAATTTTTTTCTCTTTTTGGAATTTGTGACTTAAGAGAGGAGAAAACCAGCAAAGCACAAAACTTTTTAAATCTAAAATTCAAAAAATAGATATGTAAAGATAGATACCCTATTTTCAACAACCAAGACTATGATGCCAAACGATGCGAATCCCTTTTGCGGACTACTTAAGAACCCTTGAACTCAAAGGAATAAGAAAGATTGAATTACTAAGAATATGGCTAAGATGAACAAATTGAAATCCTAAAGGGCAAGAACAGATTACAGCGAAATAAGGATCGACCAAAGTTTAAGACATCATTATTTACCTTGAACCCTGAAAGTTGGGTTGACAAAAGTGGGGAAATATACGATTGCTACGGTGCGTCTTTTGGTATAGGTACGAGCTTCATATTTGATATGTTATAGTACTCATTTCGATTCACAAATTAAAAGTTATAACAATTTTAAGTTACAACCATAATTAATACCTTCTTTTTGTTTTTACACTATGAACTGTTTTAGCTCTCTTGTTTTTCTCAAGAAGAAATAAAGGTGGAACACATAAAACAAAGAAAAGTAAAAGATAACGAGATTTTAAAGAAAAATAAGATATGAAATCCAAAGTGGAAAACAATGTCAACAAAATCAAAATAAAAGACAGGACTTAGAGGACACAATTTTTTTCTCTATTTGGAATTTGTGACTTAAGAGAGGAGAAAACCAGCAAAGCACAAAATTTTTTAAATCTAAAACTCAAAAAATAGATATGTAAAGATACATACCCTATTTTCAACAACCAAGACTATGATCCCAAACGATGCGAATCCCTTTTGCGGACAACCTAAGAACCCTTGAACTCAAAGGAATAAGAAAGATTGAATTACTAAGAATATGGCTAAGATGAACAAATTGAAATCCTAAAGGGCAAGAACAGATTACAGCGAAATAAGGAGCGACCAAAGTTTAAGACATCATTATATACCTTGAACCATGAAAGTTGGGTTGACAAAAGTGGGGAAATATACGATTGCTACGGTGCGTCTTTAGGTATAGGAACGAGCTTCAGATTTGATATGTTATAGTACTCATTTCGATGCATAAATTAAAAGTTATAACAATTTTAAGTTACAACCATAATTAATACCTTCTTTTTGTTTTTACACTATGAACTGTATTAGCTCTCTTGTTTTTCTCAAGAAGAAATAAAGGTGGAACACATAAAACCACGAAAAGTAAAAGATAACGAGATTTTAAAGAAAAATAAGATATGAAATCCAAAGTGGAAAACAATGTCAACAAAATTGAAATAAAAGACAGGACTTAGAGGACACAATTTCTTTCTCTTTTTGGAATTTGTGACTTAAGAGAGGAGAAAACCAGCAAAGCACAAAATTTTTTAAATCTAAAATTCAAAAAATTGATATGTAAAGATAGATACCCTATTTTCAACAACCAAGACTATGATCCCAAACGATGCGAATCCCTTTTGCGGACTACTTAAGAACCCTTGAACTCAAAGGAATAAGAAAGATTGAATTACTAAGAATATGGCTAAGATGAACAAATTGAAATCCAAAAGGGCAAGAACAGATTACAGCGAAATAAGGAGCGACCAAAGTTTAAGACATCATTATATACCTTGAACCCTGAAAGTTGGGTTGACAAAAGTGGGGAAATATACGATTGCTACGGTGCGTCTTTTGGTATAGGTACGAGCTTCAGATTTGATATGTTATAGTACTCATTTCGATTCACAAATTAAAAGTTATAACAATTTTAAGTTACAACCATAATTAATACCTTCTTTTTGTTTTTACACTATGAACTGTTTTAGCTCTCTTGTTTTTCTCAAGAAGAAATAAAGGTGGAACACATAAAACAAAGAAAAGTAAAAGATAACGAGATTTTAAAGAAAAATAAGATATGAAATCCAAAGTGGAAAACAATGTCAACAAAATCAAAATAAAAGACAGGACTTAGAGGACACAATTTTTTTCTCTATTTGGAATTTGTGACTTAAGAGAGGAGAAAACCAGCAAAGCACAAAATTTTTTAAATCTAAAACTCAAAAAATAGATATGTAAAGATACATACCCTATTTTCAACAACCAAGACTATGATCCCAAACGATGCGAATCCCTTTTGCGGACAACCTAAGAACCCTTGAACTCAAAGGAATAAGAAAGATTGAATTACTAAGAATATGGCTAAGATGAACAAATTGAAATCCTAAAGGGCAAGAACAGATTACAGCGAAATAAGGAGCGACCAAAGTTTAAGACATCATTATATACCTTGAACCATGAAAGTTGGGTTGACAAAAGTGGGGAAATATACGATTGCTACGGTGCGTCTTTAGGTATAGGAACGAGCTTCAGATTTGATATGTTATAGTACTCATTTCGATGCATAAATTAAAAGTTATAACAATTTTAAGTTACAACCATAATTAATACCTTCTTTTTGTTTTTACACTATGAACTGTATTAGCTCTCTTGTTTTTCTCAAGAAGAAATAAAGGTGGAACACATAAAACCACGAAAAGTAAAAGATAACGAGATTTTAAAGAAAAATAAGATATGAAATCCAAAGTGGAAAACAATGTCAACAAAATTGAAATAAAAGACAGGACTTAGAGGACACAATTTCTTTCTCTTTTTGGAATTTGTGACTTAAGAGAGGAGAAAACCAGCAAAGCACAAAATTTTTTAAATCTAAAATTCAAAAAATTGATATGTAAAGATAGATACCCTATTTTCAACAACCAAGACTATGATCCAAAACGATGCGAATCCCTTTTGCGGACAACCTAAGAACCCTTGAACTCAAAGGAATAAGAAAGATTGAATTACTAAGAATATGGCTAAGATGAACAAATTGAAATCCTAAAGGGCAAGAACAGATTACAGCGAAATAAGGGGCGACCAAAGTTTAAGACATCATTATGTACCTTGAACCATGAAAGTTGGGTTGACAAAAGTGGTCAAATATAAGATTGCTACGGTGCGTCTTGAGGTATAGGAACGAGTTTCAGATTTGATATGTTATAGTACTCATTTCGATGCATAAATTAAAAGTTATAACAATTTTAAGTTACAACCATAATTAATACCTTCTTTTTGTTTTTACACTATGAACTGTATTAGCTCTCTTGTTTTTCTCAAGAAGAAATAAAGGTGGAACACATAAAACCAAGAAAAGTAAAAGATAACGAGATTTTAAAGAAAAATAAGATATGAAATCCAAAGTGGAAAACAATGTCAACAAAATTGAAATAAAAGACAAGACTTAGAGGACACAATTTTTTTCTCTTTTTGGAATTTGTGACTTAAGAGAGGAGAAAACCAGCAAAGCACAAAACTTTTTAAATCTAAAATTCAAAAAATAGATATGTAAAGATAGATACCCTATTTTCAACAACCAAGACTATGATGCCAAACGATGCGAATCCCTTTTGCGGACTACTTAAGAACCCTTGAACTCAAAGGAATAAGAAAGATTGAATTACTAAGAATATGGCTAAGATGAACAAATTGAAATCCTAAAGGGCAAGAACAGATTACAGCGAAATAAGGATCGACCAAAGTTTAAGACATCATTATTTACCTTGAACCCTGAAAGTTGGGTTGACAAAAGTGGGGAAATATACGATTGCTACGGTGCGTCTTTTGGTATAGGTACGAGCTTCATATTTGATATGTTATAGTACTCATTTCGATTCACAAATTAAAAGTTATAACAATTTTAAGTTACAACCATAATTAATACCTTCTTTTTGTTTTTACACTATGAACTGTTTTAGCTCTCTTGTTTTTCTCAAGAAGAAATAAAGGTGGAACACATAAAACAAAGAAAAGTAAAAGATAACGAGATTTTAAAGAAAAATAAGATATGAAATCCAAAGTGGAAAACAATGTCAACAAAATCAAAATAAAAGACAGGACTTAGAGGACACAATTTTTTTCTCTATTTGGAATTTGTGACTTAAGAGAGGAGAAAACCAGCAAAGCACAAAATTTTTTAAATCTAAAACTCAAAAAATAGATATGTAAAGATACATACCCTATTTTCAACAACCAAGACTATGATCCCAAACGATGCGAATCCCTTTTGCGGACAACCTAAGAACCCTTGAACTCAAAGGAATAAGAAAGATTGAATTACTAAGAATATGGCTAAGATGAACAAATTGAAATCCTAAAGGGCAAGAACAGATTACAGCGAAATAAGGAGCGACCAAAGTTTAAGACATCATTATATACCTTGAACCATGAAAGTTGGGTTGACAAAAGTGGGGAAATATACGATTGCTACGGTGCGTATTTAGGTATAGGAACGAGCTTCAGATTTGATATGTTATAGTACTCATTTCGATGCATAAATTAAAAGTTATAACAATTTTAAGTTACAACCATAATTAATACCTTCTTTTTGTTTTTACACTATGAACTGTATTAGCTCTCTTGTTTTTCTCAAGAAGAAATAAAGGTGGAACACATAAGACCACGAAAAGTAAAAGATAACGAGATTTTAAAGAAAAATAAGATATGAAATCCAAAGTGGAAAACAATGTCAACAAAATTGAAATAAAAGACAGGACTTAGAGGACACAATTTCTTTCTCTTTTTGGAATTTGTGACTTAAGAGAGGAGAAAACCAGCAAAGCACAAAATTTTTTAAATCTAAAATTCAAAAAATTGATATGTAAAGATAGATACCCTATTTTCAACAACCAAGACTATGATCCCAAACGATGCGAATCCCTTTTGCGGACAACCTAAGAACCCTTGAACTCAAAGGAATAAGAAAGATTGAATTACTAAGAATATGGCTAAGATGAACAAATTGAAATCCTAAAGGGCAAGAACAGATTACAGCGAAATAAGGGGCGACCAAAGTTTAAGACATCATTATGTACCTTGAACCATGAAAGTTGGGTTGACAAAAGTGGTCAAATATAAGATTGCTACGGTGCGTCTTGAGGTATAGGAACGAGTTTCAGATTTGATATGTTATAGTACTCATTTCGATGCATAAATTAAAAGTTATAACAATTTTAAGTTACAACCATAATTAATACCTTCTTTTTGTTTTTACACTATGAACTGTATTAGCTCTCTTGTTTTTCTCAAGAAGAAATAAAGGTGGAACACATAAAACCAAGAAAAGTAAAAGATAACGAGATTTTAAAGAAAAATAAGATATGAAATCCAAAGTGGAAAACAATGTCAACAAAATTGAAATAAAAGACAAGACTTAGAGGACACAATTTTTTTCTCTTTTTGGAATTTGTGACTTAAGAGAGGAGAAAACCAGCAAAGCACAAAACTTTTTAAATCTAAAATTCAAAAAATAGATATGTAAAGATAGATACCCTATTTTCAACAACCAAGACTATGATGCCAAACGATGCGAATCCCTTTTGCGGACTACTTAAGAACCCTTGAACTCAAAGGAATAAGAAAGATTGAATTACTAAGAATATGGCTAAGATGAACAAATTGAAATCCTAAAGGGCAAGAACAGATTCCAGCGAAATAAGGATCGACCAAAGTTTAAGACATCATTATATACTATTAACCATGAAAGTTGGGTTGACAAAAGTGGGGAATATATACGATTGCTACGGTGCGTTTTTAGGTATCGGAACGAGCTTCATATTTGATATGTTATAGTACTCATTTCGATGCATAAATTAAAAGTTATAACAATTTTAAGTTACAACCATAATTAATACCTTCTTTTTGTTTTTACACTGTGAACTGTATTAGCTCTCTTGTTTTTCTCAAGAAGAAATAAAGGTGGAACACATAAAACCAAGAAAAGTAAAAGATAACGAGATTTTAAAGAAAAATTAGATATGAAATCCAAAGTGGAAAACAATGTCACCAAAATTGAAATAAAAGACAAGACTTAGAGGACACAATTTTTTTCTCTTTTTGGAATTTGTGACTTAAGAGAGTAGAAAACCAACAAAGCACAAAATTTTTTAAATCTAAAATTCAAAAAATAGATATGTAAAGATAGATACCCTATTTTCAACAACCAAGACTATGATCCCAAACGATGCGAATCCCTTTTGCGGACAACCTAAGAACCCTTGAACTCAAAGGAATAAGAAAGATTGAATTACTAAGAATATGGCTAAGATGAACAAATTGAAATCCAAAAGGGCAAGAACAGATTACAGCGAAATAAGGAGCGACCAAAGTTTAAGACATCATTATATACCTTGAACCCTGAAAGTTGGGTAGACAAAAGTGGGGAAATATACGATTGCTACGGTGCGTCTTTTGGTATAGGAACGAGCTTCAGATTTGATATGTTATAGTACTCATTTCGATTCACAAATTAAAAGTTATAACAATTTTAAGTTACAACCATATATAATACCTTTTTTTTGTTTTTACACTATGAACTGTTTTAGCTCTCTTGTTTTTCTGAAGAAGAAATAAAGGTGGAACACATAAAACAAAGAAAAGTAAAAGTTAACGAGATTTTAAAGAAAAATAAGATATGAAATCCAAAGTGGAAAACAATGTCAACAAAATCGAAATAAAAGACAGGACTTAGAGGACACAATTTTTTTCTCTATTTGGAATTTGTGACTTAAGAGAGGAGAAAACCAGCAAAGCACAAAATTTTTTAAATCTAAAACTCAAAAAATAGATATGTAAAGATACATACCCTATTTTCAACAACCAAAACTATGATCCCAAACGATGCGAATCCCTTTTGCGGACAACCTAAGAACCCTTGAACTCAAAGGAATAAGAAAGATTGAATTACTAAGAATATGGCTAAGATGAACAAATTGAAATCCTAAAGGGCAAGAACAGATTACAGCGAAATAAGGAGCGACCAAAGTTTAAGACATCATTATATACCTTGAACCATGAAAGTTGGGTTGACAAAAGTGGGGAAATATACGATTGCTACGGTGCGTCTTTAGGTATAGGAACGAGCTTCAGATTTGATATGTTATAGTACTCATTTCGATGCATAAATTAAAAGTTATAACAATTTTAAGTTACAACCATAATTAATACCTTCTTTTTGTTTTTACACTATGAACTGTTTTAGCTCTCTTGTTTTTCTCAAGAAGAAATAAAGGTGGAACACATAAAACCAAGAAAAGTAAAAGATAACGAGATTTTAAAGAAAAATAAGATATGAAATCCAAAGTGGAAAACAATGTCAAAAAAATTGAAATAAAAGACAGGACTTAGAGGACACAATTTCTTTCTCTTTTTGGAATTTGTGACTTAAGAGAGGAGAAAACCAGCAAAGCACAAAATTTTTTAAATCTAAAATTCAAAAAATTGATATGTAAAGATAGATACCCTATTTTCAACAACCAAGACTATGATCCCAAACGATGCGAATCCCTTTTGCGGACAACCTAAGAACCCTTGAACTCAAAGGAATAAGAAATATTGAATTACTAAGAATATGGCTAAGATGAACAAATTGAAATCCTAAAGGGCAAGAACAGATTACAGCGAAATAAGGAGCGACCAAAGTTTAAGACATCATTATATACTATTAACCATGAAAGTTGGGTTGACAAAAGTGGGGAAATATACGATTGCTACGGTGCGTTTTTAGGTATCGGAACGAGCTTCATATTTGATATGTTATAGTGCTCATTTCGATGCATAAATTAAAAGTTATAACAATTTTAAGTTACAACCATAATTAATACCTTCTTTTTGTTTTTACACTGTGAACTGTATTAGCTCTCTTGTTTTTCTCAAGAAGAAATAAAGGTGGAACACATAAAACAAAGAAAAGTAAAAGATAACGAGATTTTAAAGAAAAATAAGATATGAAATCCAAAGTGGAAAACAATGTCAACAAAATTGAAATAAAAGACAAGACTTAGAGGACACAATTTTTTTCTCTTTTTGGAATTTGTGAGTTAAGAGAGGAGAAAACCAGCAAAGCACAAAATTTTTTAAATCTAAAATTCAAAAAATAGATATGTAAAGATACATACCCTATTTTCAACAACCAAGACTATTATCCCAAACGATGCGAATCCCTTTTGCGGACAACCTAAGAACCCTTGAACTCAAAGGAATAAGAAAGATTGAATTACTAAGAATATGGCTAAGATGAATAAATTGAAATCCTAAAGGGCAAGAACAGATTACAGCGAAATAAGGAGCGACCAAAGTTTAAGACATAATTATGTACCTTGAACCATGAAAGTGGGGTTGACAAAAGTTGGGAAATATACGATTGCTACGGTGCGTCTTTAGGTATAGGAACGAGCTTCAGATTTGATATGTTATAGTACTCATTTCGATGCATAAATTAAAAGTCATAACAATTTTAAGTTACAACCATAATTAATACCTTCTTTTTGTTTTTACACTGTGAACTGTTTTAGCTCTTTTGTTTTTCTCAAGAAGAAATAAAGGTGGAACACATAAAACAAAGAAAAGTAAAAGATAACGAGATTTTAAAGAAAAATAAGATATGAAATCCAAAGTGGAAAACAATGTCAACAAAATTGAAATAAAAGACAAGACTTAGAGGACACAATTTTTTTCCCTTTTTGGAATTTGTGAATTAAGAGAGGAGAAAACCAGCAAAGCACAAAATTTTTTAAATGTAAAATTCAAAAAATTGATATGTAAAGATAGATACCCTATTTTCAACAACCAAGACTATGATCCCAAACGATGCGAATCCCTTTTGCGGACAACCTAAGAACCCTTGAACTCAAAGGAATAAGAAAGATTGAATTACTAAGAATATGGCTAAGATGAACAAATTGAAATCCTAAAGGGCAAGAACAGATTACAGCGAAATAAGGAGCGACCAAAGTTTAAGACATAATTATGTACCTTGAACCATGAAAGTGGGGTTGACAAAAGTTGGGAAATATACGATTGCTACGGTGCGTCTTTAGGTATAGGAACGAGCTTCAGATTTGATATGTTATAGTACTCATTTCGATGCATAAATTAAAAGTCATAACAATTTTAAGTTACAACCATAATTAATACCTTCTTTTTGTTTTTACACTGTGAACTGTTTTAGCTCTTTTGTTTTTCTCAAGAAGAAATAAAGGTGGAACACATAAAACAAAGAAAAGTAAAAGATAACGAGATTTTAAAGAAAAATAAGATATGAAATCCAAAGTGGAAAACAATGTCAACAAAATTGAAATAAAAGACAAGACTTAGAGGACACAATTTTTTTCCCTTTTTGGAATTTGTGAATTAAGAGAGGAGAAAACCAGCAAAGCATAAAATTTTTTAAATGTAAAATTCAAAAAATAGATATGTGAAGATAGATACCCTATTTTCAACAACCAGGACTATGATCCCAAACGATGCAAATCCCTTTTGCAGACAACCTAAGAACCCTTGAACCCAAAGGAATAAGAAAGATTGAATTACTAAGAATATGGCTAAGATGAACAAATTGAAATCCTAAAGGGCAAGAACAGATTACAGCGAAATAAGGAGCGACCAAAGTTTAAGATCTCATTATGTACCTTGAACCATGAAAGTTGGGTTGACAAAAGTGGGGAAATATACGATTGGTACGGTGCGTTTTTAGGTATCGGAACGAGCTTCGATTTGATATGTTATAATACTCATTTCGATGCATAAATTAAAAGTTATAACAATTTTAAGTTACAACCATAATTAATACCTTCTTTTTGTTTTTACACTATGAACTGTTTTAGCTCTCTTGTTTTTCTCAAGAAGAAATAAAGGTGGAACACATAAAACAAAGAAAAGTAAAAGATAACGAGATTTTAAAGAAAAATAAGATATGAAATCCAAAGTGGAAAACAATGTCAACAAAATCGAAATAAAAGACAGGACTTAGAGGACACAATTGTTTTCTCTATTTGGAATTTGTGACTTAAGAGAGGAGAAAACCAGCAAAGCACAAAATTTTTAAAATCTAAAACTCAAAAAATAGATATGTAAAGATACATACCCTATTTTCAACAACCAAGACTATGATCCCAAACGATGCGAATCCCTTTTGCGGACAACCTAAGAACCCTTGAACTCAAAGGAATAAGAAAGATTGAATTACTAAGAATATGGCTAAGTTGAACAAATTGAAATCCTAAAGGGCAAGAACAGATTACAGCGAAATAAGGAGCGACCAAAGTTTAAGACATCATTATGTACTATTAACCATGAAAGTTGGGTTGACAAAAGTGGGGAAATATACGATTGCTACGGTGCGTTTTTAGGTATCGGAACGAGCTTCAGATTTGATATGTTATAGTACTTATTTTGATGCATAAATTAAAAGTTATGACAATTTTAAGTTACAACCATAATTAATACCTTCTTTTTGTTTTTACACTATGAACTGTTTTAGCTCTCCTGTTTTTCTCAAGAAGAAATAAAGGTGGAACACATAAAACAAAGGAAAGTAAAAGATAACGAGATTTTAAAGAAAAATAAGATATGAAATCCAAAGTGGAAAACAATGTCAACAAAATTGATATAAAAGACAAGACTTTGAGGACACAATTTATTTCTCTTTTTGGAATTTGTGACTTAAGAGAGGAGAAAACCAGCAAAGGACAAAATTTTTTGAATCTGAAATTCAAAAAATAGATATGTGAAGATAGATACCCTATTTTCAACAACCAAGACTATGATCCCAAACAATGCGAATCCCTTTTGCGGACAACCTAAAAACCCTTGAACTCAAAGGAATAAGAAAGATTGAATTACTAAGAATATTGCTAAAATAAACAAATTGAAATCCTAAAGGGCAAGAACAGATTACAGCAAAATAAGGAGCGACCAAAGTTTAAGACATCATTATGTACCTTGAACCATGAAAGTGGGGTTGACAAAAGTTGGGAAATATACGATTGCTACGGTGCGTCTTTAGGTATAGGAACGAGCTTCAGATTTTATATGTTATAGTACTCATTTCGATGCATAAATTAAAAGTCATAACAATTTTAAGTTACAACCATAATTAATACCTTCTTTTTGTTTTTACATTGTGAACTGTATTAGCTCTCTTGTTTTTCTCAAGAAGAAATAAAGGTGGAACACATAAAACAAAGAAAAGTAAAAGATAACGAGATTTTAAAGAAAAATAAGATATGAAATCCAAAGTGGAAAACAATGTCAACAAAATCGAAATAAAAGACAGGACTTAGAGGACACAATTGTTTTCTCTATTTTTGGAATTTGTGACTTAAGAGAGGAGAAAACCAGCAAAGCACAAAATTTTTAAAATCTAAAACTCAAAAAATAGATATGTAAAGATACATACCCTATTTTCAACAACCAAGACTATGATCCCAAACGATGCGAATCCCTTTTGCGGACAACCTAAGAACCCTTGAACTCAAAGGAATAAGAAAGATTGAATTACTAAGAATATGGCTAAGATGAACAAATTGAAATCCTATAGGGCAAGAACAGATTACAGCGAAATAAGGAGCGACCAAAGTTTAAGACATCATTATGTACTATTAACCATGAAAGTTGGGTTGACAAAAGTGGGGAAATATACGATTGCTACGGTGCGTTTTTAGGTATCGGAACGAGCTTCAGATTTGATATGTTATAGTACTTATTTTGATGCATAAATTAAAAGTTATGACAATTTTAAGTTACAACCATAATTAATACCTTCCTTTTGTTTTTACACTATGAACTGTATTAGCTCTCTTGTTTTTCTCAAGAAGAAATAAAGGTGGAACACATAAAACAAAGAAAAGTAAAAGATAACGAGATTTTAAAGAAAAATAAGATATGAAATCCAAAGTGGAAAACAATGTCAACAAAATTGAAATAAAAGACAAGACTTAGAGGACAGAATTTTTTTCTCTTTTTGGAATTTGTGAATTAAGAGAGGAGAAAACCAGCAAAGCATAAAATTTTTTAAATCTAAAATTCAAAAAATAGATATGTGAAGATAGATACCCTATTTTCAACAACCAGGACTATGATCCCAAACGATGCAAATCCCTTTTGCAGACAACCTAAGAACCCTTGAACCCAAAGGAATAAGAAAGATTGAATTACTAAGAATATGGCTAAGATGAACAAAGTGAAATCCTAAAGGGAAAGAACAGATTACAGCGAAATAAGGAGCGACCAAAGTTTAAGACATCATTATGTACCTTGAACCATGAAAGTGGGGTTGACAAAAGTTGGGAAATATATGATTGCTACGGTGCGTCTTTAGGTATAGGAACGAGCTTCAGATTTGATATGTTATAGTACTCATTTCGATGCATAAATTAAAAGTTATAACAATTTTAAGTTACAACCATAATTAATACCTTCTTTTTGTTTTTACAATTTGAACTGTATTAGCTCTCTTGTTTTTCTCAAGAAGAAATAAAGGTGGAACACATAAAACCTAGAAAAGTAAAAGATAACGAGATTTTAAAGAAAAATAAGATATGAAATCCAAAGTGGAAAACAATGTCAACAAAATTGAAATAAAAGACAAGACTTAGAGGACACAATTTTTTTCTCTATTTGGAATTTGTGACTTAAGAGAGGAGAAAACCAGCAAAGCACAAAATTTTTTAAATCTAAAATTCAAAAAATAGATATGTAAAGATACATACCCTATTTTCAACAACCAAGACAATGATCCCAAACGATGCGAATCCCTTTTGCGGACAACCTAAGAACCCTTGAACTCAAAGGAATAAGAAAGATTGAATTACTAAGAATATGGCTAAGATGAATAAATTGAAATCCTAAAGGGCAAGAACAGATTACAGCGAAATAAGGAGCGACCAAAGTTTAAGACATCATTATATACCTTGAACCATGAAAGTTGGGTTGACAAAAGTGGGGAAATATATGATTGCTACGGTGCGTCTTTAGGTATAGGAACGAGCTTCAGATTTGATATGTTATAGTACTCATTTCGATGCATAAATTAAAAGTTATAACAATTTTAAGTTACAACCATAATTAATACCTTCTTTTTGTTTTTACACTATGAACTGTATTAGCTCTCTTGTTTTTCTCAAGAAGAAATAAAGGTGGAACACATAAAACCAAGAAAAGTAAAAGATAACGAGATTTTAAAGAAAAATAAGATATGAAATCCAAAGTGGAAAACAATGTGAACAAAATTGAAATAAAAGACAAGACTTAGAGGACACAATTTTTTTCTCTTTTTGGAATTTGTGAATTAAGAGAGGAGAAAACCAGCAAAGCATAAAATTTTTTAAATCTAAAATTCAAAAAATAGATATGTGAAGATAGATACCCTATTTTACACAACTAGGACTATGATCCCAAACGATGCAAATCCCTTTTGCAGACAACCTAAGAACCCTTGAACCCAAAGGAATAAGAAAGATTGAATTACTAAGAATATGGCTAAGATGAACAAATTGAAATCCTAAAGGGAAAGAACAGATTACAGCGAAATAAGGAGCGACCAAAGTTTAAGACATCATTATGTACCTTGAACCATGAAAGTGGGGTTGACAAAATTTGGGAAATATATGATTGCTATGGTGCGTCTTTAGGTATAGGAACGAGCTTCAGATTTGATATGTTATAGTACTCATTTCGATGCATAAATTAAAAGTTATAACAATTTTAAGTTACAAACATAATTAATACCTTCTTTTTGTTTTTACAATGTGAACTGTATTAGCTCTCTTGTTTTTCTCAAGAAGAAATAAAGGTGGAACACATAAAACCCAGAAAAGTAAAAGATAACGAGATTTTAAAGAAAAATAAGATATGAAATCCAAAGTGGAAAACAATGTTAAAAAAATTGAAATAAAAGAAAAGACTTAGAGGACACAATTTTTTTCTCTTTTTGGAATTTGTGACTTAAGAGAGGAGAAAACCAGCAAAGCACAAAATTTTTTAAATCTAAAATTCAAAAAATAGATATGTAAAGATAGATACCCTATTTTCAACAACCAAGACTATGATCCCAAACGATGTGAATCCCTTTTGTGGACAACCTAAGAACCCTTGAACTCAAAGGAATAAGAAAGGTTGAATTACTAAAAATATGGCTAAGATGAACAAATTGAAATCCTAAAGGGCAAGAACAGATTACAGCGAAATAAGGAGCGACCAAAGTTTAAGACATCATTATATACCTTGAACCATGAAAGTTGGGTTGACAAAAGTGGGGAAATATACGATTGCTACGGTGCGTCTTTAGGTATAGGAACGAGCTTCAGATTTGATATGTTATAGTACTCATTTCGATGCATAAATTAAAAGTTATAACAATTTTAAGTTACAACCATAATTAATACCTTCTTTTTGTTTTTACACTATGAACTGTATTAGCTCTCTTGTTTTTCTCAAGAAGAAATAAAGGTGGAACACATAAAACCAAGAAAAGTAAAAGATAACGAGATTTTAAAGAAAAATAAGATATGAAATCCAAAGTGGAAAACAATGTCAACAAAATTGAAATAAAAGACAAGACTTAGAGGACACAATTTTTTTCTCTTTTTGGAATTTGTGACTTAAGAGAGGAGAAAACCAGCAAAGCACAAAATTTTTTAAATCTAAAATTCAAAAAATAGATATGTAAAGATAGATACCCTATTTTCAACAACCAAGACTATGATCCCAAACGATGCGAATCCCTTTTGCGAACAACCTAAGAACCCTTGAACTCAAAGGAATAAGAAAGATTGAATTAATAAGAATATGGCTAAGATGAATAAATTGAAATCCTAAAGGGAAAGAACAGATTACATCGAAATAAGGAGCGACCAAAGTTTAAGACATCATTATGTACCTTGAACCATGAAAGTTGGGTTGATAAAAGTGGGGAAATATACGATTGCTACGGTGCGTTTTTAGGTATCGGAACGAGCTTCATATTTGATATGTTATAGTACTCATTTCGATGCATAAATTAAAAGTTATAACAATTTTAAGTTACAACCATAATTAATACCTTCTTTTTGTTTTTACACTGTGAACTGTATTAGCTCTCTTGTTTTTCTCAAGAAGAAATAAAGGTTGAACCCATAAAACAAAGAAAAGTAAAAGATAACGATATTTTAAAGAAAAATAAGATATGAAATTAAAAGTGGAAAACAATGTCAACAAAATTGAAATAAAAGACAAGACTTAGAGGACACAATTTTTTTCTCTTTTTGGAATTTGTGACTTAAGAGAGGAGAAAACCAGCAAAGCACAAAATTTTTTAAATCTAAAATTCAAAAAATAGATATGTAAAGATAGATACCCTATTTTCAACAACCAAGACTATGATCCCAAACGATGTGAATCCCTTTTGTGGACAACCTAAGAACCCTTGAACTCAAAGGAATAAGAAAGGTTGAATTACTAAAAATATGGCTAAGATGAACAAATTGAAATCCTAAAGGGCAAGAACAGATTACAGCGAAATAAGGAGCGACCAAAGTTTAAGACATCATTATATACCTTGAACCATGAAAGTTGGGTTGACAAAAGTGGGGAAATATACGATTGCTACGGTGCGTTTTTAGGTATAGGAACGAGCTTCAGATTTGATATGTTATAGCACTCATTTCGATGCATAAATTAAAAGTCATAACAATTTTAAGTTACAACCATAATTAATACCTTCTTTTTGTTTTTACACTGTGAACTGTTTTAGCTCTTTTGTTTTTCTCAAGAAGAAATAAAGGTGGAACACATAAAACAAAGAAAAGTAAAAGATAACGAGATTTTAAAGAAAAATAAGATATGAAATCCAAAGTGGAAAACAATGTCAACAAAATCGAAATAAAAGACAAGACTTAGAGGACACAATTTTTTTCTCTTTTTGGAATTTATGAGTTAAGAGAGGAGAAAACCAGCAAAGCACAAAATTTTTTAAATCTAAAATTCAAAAAATAGATATGTAAAGATACATACCCTATTTTCAACAACCAAGATAATGATCCCAAACGATGCGAATCCCTTTTGCGGACAACCTAAGAACCCTTAAACTCAAAGGAATAAGAAAGATTGAATTACTAAGAATATGGCTAAGATGAATAAATTGAAATCCTAAAGGGCAAGAACAGATTACAGCGAAATAAGGAGCGACCAAAGTTTAAGACATCATTATGTACCTTAACCATGAAAGTTGGGTTGACAAAAGTGGTGAAATATACGATTGCTACGGTGCGTCTTTAGGTATAGGAACGAGCTTCAGATTTGATATGTTATAGTACTCATTTCGATGCATAAATTAAAAGTCATAACAATTTTAAGTTACAACCATAATTAATACCTTCTTTTTGTTTTTACACTGTGAACTGTTTTAGCTCTTTTGTTTTTCTCAAGAAGAAATAAAGGTGGAACACATAAAACAAAGAAAAGTAAAAGATAACGAGATTTTAAAGAAAAATAAGATATGAAATCCAAAGTGGAAAACAATGTCAACAAAATCGAAATAAAAGACAAGACTTAGAGGACACAATTTTTTTCTCTTTTTGGAATTTATGAGTTAAGAGAGGAGAAAACCAGCAAAGCACAAAATTTTTTAAATCTAAAATTCAAAAAATAGATATGTAAAGATACATACCCTATTTTCAACAACCAAGATAATGATCCCAAACGATGCGAATCCCTTTTGCGGACAACCTAAGAACCCTTAAACTCAAAGGAATAAGAAAGATTGAATTACTAAGAATATGGCTAAGATGAATAAATTGAAATCCTAAAGGGCAAGAACAGATTACAGCGAAATAAGGAGCGACCAAAGTTTAAGACATCATTATGTACCTTAACCATGAAAGTTGGGTTGACAAAAGTGGTGAAATATACGATTGCTACGGTGCGTCTTGAGGTATAGGAACGAGCTTCAGATTTGATATGTTATAGTACTCATTTCGATGCATAAATTAAAAGTCATAACAATTTTAAGTTACAACCATAATTAATACCTTCTTTTTGTTTTTACACTGTGAACTGTTTTAGCTCTTTTGTTTTTCTCAAGAAGAAATAAAGGTGGAACACATAAAACAAAGAAAAGTAAAAGATAACGAGATTTTAAAGAAAAATAAGATATGAAATCCAAAGTGGAAAACAATGTCAACAAAATTGAAATAAAAGACAAGACTTAGAGGACACAATTTTTTTCTCTTTTTGGAATTTGTGAGTTAAGAGAGGAGAAAACCAGCAAAGCACAAAATTTTTTAAATCTAAAATTCAAAAAATAGATATGTAAAGATACATACCCTATTTTCAACAACCAAGACAATGATCCCAAACGATGTGAATCCCTTTTGCGGACAACCTAAGAACCCTTGAACTCAAAGGAATAAGAAAGATTGAATTACTAAGAATATGGCTAAGATGAATAAATTGAAATCCTAAAGGGCAAGAACAGATTACAGCGAAATAAGGAGCGACCAAAGTTTAAGACATCATTATGTACCTTGAACCATGAAAGTGGGGTTGACAAAAGTTGGGAAATATACGATTGCTACGGTGCGTCTTTAGGTATAGGAACGAGCTTCAGATTTGATATGTTATAGTACTCATTTCGATGCATAAATTAAAAGTCATAACAATTTTAAGTTACAACCATAATTAATACCTTCTTTTTGTTTTTACACTGTGAACTGTTTTAGCTCTCTTGTTTTTCTCAAGAAGAAATAAAGGTGGAACACATAAAACAAAGAAAAGTAAAAGATAACGAGATTTTAAAGAAAAATAAGATATGAAATCCAAAGTGGAAAACAATGTCAACAAAATTGAAATAAAAGACAAGACTTAGAGGACACAATTTTTTTCTCTTTTTGGAATTTGTGAATTAAGAGAGGAGAAAACCAGCAAAGCACAAAATTTTTTAAATCTAAAATTCAAAAAATTGATATGTAAAGATAGATACCCTATTTTCAACAACCAAGACTATGATCCCAAACGATGCGAATCCCTTTTGCGGACAACCTAAGAACCCTTGAACTCAAAGGAATAAGAAAGATTGAATTACTAAGAATATGGCTAAGATGAACAAATTGAAATCCTAAAGGGCAAGAACAGATTACAGCGAAATAAGGAGCGACCAAAGTTTAAGACATCATTAGGTACCTTGAACCATGAAAGTTGGGTTGACAAAAGTGGGGAAATATACGATTGCTACGGTGCGTCTTGAGAGATAGGAACGAGCTTCAGATTTGATATGTTATAGTACTCATTTCGATGCATAAATTAAAAGTTATAACAATTTTAAGTTACAACCATAATTAATACCTTCTTTTTGTTTTTACACTGTGAACTGTATTAGCTCTCTTGTTTTTCTCAAGAAGAAATAAAGGTGGAACACATAAAACAAAGAAAAGTAAAAGATAACGAGAATTTAAAGAAAAATAAGATATGAAATCCAAAGTGGAAAACAATGTCAACAAAATTGAAATAAAAGACAAGACTTAGAGGACACAATTTTTTTCTCTATTTGGAATTTGTGACTTAAGAGAGGAGAAAACCAGCAAAGCACAAAATTTTTTAAATCTAAAATTCAAAAAATAGATATGTAAAGATACATACACTATTTTCAACAACCAAGACAATGATCCCAAACGATGCGAATCCCTTTTGCGGACAACCTAAGAACCCTTGAACTCAAAGGAATAAGAAAGATTGAATTACTAATAATATGGCTAAGATGAATAAATTGAAATCCTAAAGGGCAAGAACAGATTACAGCGAAATAAGGAGCGACCAAAGTTTAAGACATCATTATGTACCTTGAACCATGAAAGTGGGGTTGACAAAAGTTGGGAAATATACGATTGCTACGGTGCGTTTTTAGGTATAGGAACGAGCTTCAGATTTGATATGTTATAGTACTCATTTCGATGCATAAATTAAAAGTCATAACAATTTTAAGTTACAACCATAATTAATACCTTCGTTTTGTTTTTACACTGTGAACTGTTTTAGCTCTTTTGTTTTTCTCAAGAAGAAATAAAGGTGGAACACATAAAACAAAGAAATGTAAAAGATAATGAGATTTTAAAGAAAAATAAGATATGAAATCCAAAGTGGAAAACAATGTCAACAAAATTGAAATAAAAGACAAGACTTAGAGGACACAATTTTTTTCTCTTTTTGGAATTTGTGAATTAAGAGAGGAGAAAACCAGCAAAGCACAAAATTTTTTAAATCTAAAATTCAAAAAATTTATATGTAAAGATAGATACCCTATTTTCAACAACCAAGACTATGATCCCAAACGATGCGAATCCCTTTTGCGGACAACCTAAGAACCCTTGAACTCAAAGGAATAAGAAAGATTGAATTACTAAGAATATGGCTAAGATGAACAAATTGAAATCCTAAAGGGCAAGAACAGATTACAGCGAAATAAGGAGCGACCAAAGTTTAAGACATCATTATGTACCTTGAACCATAAAAGTTGGGTTGACAAAAGTGGTGAAATATATGATTGCTACGGTGCGTCTTTAGGTATAGGAACGAGCTTCAGATTTGATATGTTATAGTACTCATTTCGATGCATAAATTAAAAGTTATAACAATTTTAAGTTACAACCATAATTAATACCTTCTTTTTGTTTTTACACTGTGAACTGTATTAGCTCTCTTGTTTTTCTCAAGAAGAAATAAAGGTTGAACACATAAAACAAAGAAAAGTAAAAGATAACGATATTTTAAAGAAAAATAAGATATGAAATCCAAAGTGGAAAACAATGTCAACAAAATTGAAATAAAAGACAAGACTTAGAGGACACAATTTTTTTCTCTTTTTGGAATTTGTGACTTAAGAGAGGAAAAAACTAGCAAAGCACAAAATTGTTTAAATCTAAAATTCAAAAAATAGATATGTAAAGATAGATACCCTATTTTCAACAACCAAGACTATGATCCCAAACGATGCGAATCCCTTTTGCGGACAACCTAAGAACCCTTGAACTCAATGGAATAAGAAAGATTGAATTACTAAGAATATGGTTAAGATGAACAAATTGAAATCCTAAAGGGAAAGAAGTGATTACATCGAAATAAGGAGCGACCAAAGTTTAAGATATCATTATGTACCTTGAACCATGAAAGTTGGGTTGACAAAAGTGCGGAAATATACGATTGCTACGGTGCGTCTTGAGAGATAGGGAAGAGCTTCATATTTGATATGTTATAGTACTCATTTCGATGCATAAATTAAAAGTTATAACAATTTTAAGTTACAACCATAATTAATACCTTCTTTTTGTTTTTACACTGTGAACTGTATTAGCTCTCTTGTTTTTCTCAAGAAGAAATAAAGGTGGAACACATAAAACAAAGAAAAGTAAAAGATAACGAGATTTTAAAGAAAAATAAGATATGAAATCCAAAGTGGAAAACAATGTCAACAAAATTGAAATAAAAGACAAGACTTAGAGGACACAATTTTTTTCTCTTTTTGGAATTTGTGAGTTAAGAGAGGAGAAAACCAGCAAAGCACAAAATTTTTTAAATCTAAAATTCAAAAAATAGATATGTAAAGATACATACCCTATTTTCAACAACCAAGACAATGATCCCAAACGATGTGAATCCCTTTTGCGGACAACCTAAGAACCCTTGAACTCAAAGGAATAAGAAAGATTGAATTACTAAGAATATGGCTAAGATGAATAAATTGAAATCCTAAAGGGCAAGAACAGATTACAGCGAAATAAGGAGCGACCAAAGTTTAAGACATCATTATGTACCTTGAACCATGAAAGTGGGGTTGACAAAAGTTGGGAAATATACGATTGCTACGGTGCGTCTTTAGGTATAGGAACGAGCTTCAGATTTGATATGTTATAGTACTCATTTCGATGCATAAATTAAAAGTCATAACAATTTTAAGTTACAACCATAATTAATACCTTCTTTTTGTTTTTACACTGTGAACTGTTTTAGCTCTCTTGTTTTTCTCAAAAAGAAATAAAGGTGGAACACATAAAACAAAGAAAAGTAAAAGATAACGAGATTTTAAAGAAAAATAAGATATGAAATCCAAAGTGGAAAACAATGTCAACAAAATTGAAATAAAAGACAAGACTTAGAGGACACAATTTTTTTCTCTTTTTGGAATTTGTGAATTAAGAGAGGAGAAAACCAGCAAAGCACAAAATTTTTTAAATCTAAAATTCAAAAAATTGATATGTAAAGATAGATACCCTATTTTCAACAACCAAGACTATGATCCCAAACGATGCGAATCCCTTTTGCGGACAACCTAAGAACCCTTGAACTCAAAGGAATAAGAAAGATTGAATTACTAAGAATATGGCTAAGATGAACAAATTGAAATCCTAAAGGGCAAGAACAGATTACAGCGAAATAAGGAGCGACCAAAGTTTAAGACATCATTATGTACCTTGAACCATGAAAGTTGGGTTGACAAAAGTGGTGAAATATACGATTGCTACGGTGCGTCTTTAGGTATAGGAACGAGCTTCAGATTTGATATGTTATAGTACTCATTTCGATGCATAAATTAAAAGTTATAACAATTTTAAGTTACAACCATAATTAATACCTTCTTTTTGTTTTTACACTGTGAACTGTATTAGCTCTCTTGTTTTTCTCAAGAAGAAATAAAGGTTGAACACATAAAACAAAGAAAAGTAAAAGATAACGATATTTTAAAGAAAAATAAGATATGAAATCCAAAGTGGAAAACAATGTCAACAAAATTGAAATAAAAGACAAGACTTAGAGGACACAATTTTTTTCTCTTTTTGGAATTTGTGACTTAAGAGAGGAGAAAACCAGCAAAGCACAAAATTTTTTAAATCTAAAATTCAAAAAATAGATATGTAAAGATAGATACCCTATTTTCAACAACCAAGACTATGATCCCAAACGATGCGAATCCCTTTTGCGGACAACCTAAGAACCCTTGAACTCAAAGGAATAAGAAAGATTGAATTACTAAGAATATGGCTAAGATGAACAAATTGAAATCCTAAAGGGAAAGAACAGATTACATCGAAATAAGGAGCGACCAAAGTTTAAGACATCATTATGTACCTTGAACCATGAAAGTTGGGTTGACAAATGTGGGGAAATATACGATTGCTACGGTGTGTTTTTAGGTATCGGAACGAGCTTCATATTTGATATGTTATAGTACTCATTTCGATGCATAAATTAAAAGTGATAACAATTTTAAGTTACAACCATAATTAATACCTTCTTTTTGTTTTTACACTGTGAACTGTATTAGCTCTCTTGTTTTTCTCAAGAAGAAATAAAGGTGGAACACATAAAACAAAGAAAAGTAAAAGATAACGAGATTTTAAAGAAAAATAAGATATGAAATCCAAAGTGGAAAACAATGTCAACAAAATTGAAATAAAAGACAAGACTTAGAGGACACAATTTTTTTCTCTTTTTGGAATTTGTGAGTTAAGAGAGGAGAAAACCAGCAAAGCACAAAATTTTTTAAATCTAAAATTCAAAAAATAGATATGTAAAGATACATACCCTATTTTCAACAACCAAGACTATGATCCCAAACGATGCGAATCCCTTTTGCGGACAACCTAAGAACCCTTGAACTCAAAGGAATAAGAAAGATTGAATTACTAAGAATATGGCTAAGATGAACAAATTGAAATCCTAAAGGGCAAGAACAGATTACAGCGAAATAAGGAGCGACCAAAGTTTAAGACATCATTATGTACCTTGAACCATGAAAGTTGGGTTGACAAAAGTTGGGAAAATTACGATTGCTACGGTGCGTCTTTAGGTATAGGAACGAGCTTCAGATTTGATATGTTATAGTACTCATTTCGATGCATAAATTAAAAGTCATAACAATTTTAAGTTACAACCATAATTAATACCTTTTTTTTGTTTTTACACTGTGAACTGTATTAGCTCTCTTGTTTTTCTCAACAAGAAATAAAGGTTGAACACATAAAACAAAGAAAAGTAAAAGATAACGATATTTTAAAGAAAAATAAGATATGAAATCCAAAGTGGAAAACAATGTCAACAAAATCGAAATAAAAGACAAGACTTAGAGGACACAATTTTTTTCTCTTTTTGGAATTTGTGACTTAAGAGAGGAGAAAACCAGCAAAGCACAAAATTTTTTAAATCTAAAATTCAAAAAATAGATATGTAAAGATAGATACCCTATTTTCAACAACCAAGACTATGATCCCAAACGATGCGAATCCCTTTTGCGGACAACCTAAGAACCCTTGAACTCAAAGGAATAAGAAAGATTGAATTACTAAGAATATGGCTAAGATGAACAAATTGAAATCCTAAAGGGAAAGAACAGATTACATCGAAATAAGGAGCGACCAAAGTTTAAGACATCATTATGTACCTTGAACCATGAAAGTTGGGTTGACAAAAGTGGGGAAATATACGATTGCTACGGTGTGTTTTTAGGTATCGGAACGAGCTTCATATTTGATATGTTATAGTACTCATTTCGATGCATAAATTAAAAGTTATAACAATTTTAAGTTACAACCATAATTAATACCTTCTTTTTGTTTTTACACTGTGAACTGTATTAGCTCTCTTGTTTTTCTCAAGAAGAAATAAAGGTGGAACACATAAAACAAAGAAAAGTAAAAGATAACGAGATTTTAAAGAAAAATAAGATATGAAATCCAAACTGGAAAACAATGTCAACAAAATTGAAATAAAAGACAACACTTAGAGAACACAATTTTTTTCTCTTTTTGGAATTTGTGAGTTAAGAGAGGAGAAAACCAGCAAAGCACAAAATTTTTTAAATCTAAAATTCAAAAAATAGATATGTAAAGATACATACCCTATTTTCAACAACCAAGACTATGATCCCAAACGATGCGAATCCCTTTTGCGGACAACCTAAGAACCCTTGAACTCAAAGGAATAAGAAAGATTGAATTACTAAGAATATGGCTAAGATGAACAAATTGAAATCCTAAAGGGCAAGAACAGATTACAGCGAAATAAGGAGCGACCAAAGTTTAAGACATCATTATGTACCTTGAACCATGAAAGTTGGGTTGACAAAAGTTGGGAAAATTACGATTGCTACGGTGCGTCTTTAGGTATAGGAACGAGCTTCAGATTTGATATGTTATAGTACTCATTTCGATGCATAAATTAAAAGTCATAACAATTTTAAGTTACAACCATAATTAATACCTTCTTTTTTGTTTTTACACTGTGAACTGTATTAGCTCTCTTGTTTTTCTCAACAAGAAATAAAGGTTGAACACATAAAACAAAGAAAAGTAAAAGATAACGATATTTTAAAGAAAAATAAGATATGAAATCCAAAGTGGAAAACAATGTCAACAAAATCGAAATAAAAGACAAGACTTAGAGGACACAATTTTTTTCTCTTTTTGGAATTTGTGAATTAAGAGAGGAGAAAACCAGCAAAGCATAAAATTTTTTAAATCTAAAATTCAAAAAATAGATATGTGAAGATAGATACCCTATTTTCAACAACCAAGACTATGATCCCAAACGATGCAAATCCCTTTTGCAGACAACCTAAGAACCCTTGAACCCAAAGGAATAAGAAAGATTGAATTACTAAGAATATGGCTAAGATGAACAAATTGAAATCCTAAAGGGCAAGAACAGATTACAGCGAAATAAGGAGCGACCAAAGTTTAAGATCTCATTATGTACCTTGAACCATGAAAGTTGGGTTGACAAAAGTGGGGAAATATACGATTGCTACGGTGCGTTTTTAGGTATCGGAACGAGCTTCAGATTTGATATGTTATAGTACTCATTTCGATGCATAAATTAAAAGTCATAACAATTTTAAGTTACAACCATAATTAATACCTTCTTTTTGTTTTTACACTATGAACTTTTTTAGCTCTCTTGTTTTTCTCAAGAAGAAATAAAGGTGGAACACATAAAACAAAGAAAAGTAAAAGATAACGAGATTTTAAAGAAAAATAAGATATGAAATCCAAAGTGGAAAACAATGTCAACAAAATTGAAATAAAAGACAAGACTTAGAGGACACAATTTTTTTCACTTTTTGGAATTTGTGAATTAAGAGAGGAGAAAACCAGCAAAGCATAAAATTTTTTAAATCTAAAATTCAAAAAATAGATATGTGAAGATAGATACCCTATTTTCAACAACCAGGACTATGATCCCAAACGATGCAAAACCCTTTTGCAGACAACCTAAGAACCCTTGAACCCAAAGGAATAAGAAAGATTGAATTACTAAGAATATGGCTAAGATGAACAAATTGAAATCCTAAAGGGCAAGAACAGATTACAGCGAAATAAGGAGCGACCAAAGTTTAAGATCTCATTATGTACCTTGAACCATGAAAGTTGGGTTGACAAAAGTGGGGAAATATACGATTGCTACTGTGCGTTTTTAGGTATCGGAACGAGCTTCAGATTTGATATGTTATAGTACTCATTTCGATGCATAAATTAAAAGTTATAACAATTTTAAGTTACAACCATAATTAATACCTTCTTTTTGTATTTACACTATGAACTGTTTTAGCTCTCTTGTTTTTCTCAAGAAGAAATAAAGGTGGAACACATAAAACAAAGAAAAGTAAAAGATAACGAGATTTTAAAGAAAAATAAGATATGAAATCCAAAGTGGAAAACAATGTCAACAAAATCGAAATAAAAGACAGGACTTAGAGGACACAATTTCTTTCTCTTTTTGGAATTTGTGACTTAAGAGAGGAGAAAACCAGCAAAGCATAAAATTTTTTAAATCTAAAATTCAAAAAATAGATATGTGAAGATAGATACCCTATTTTCAACAACCAGGACTATGATCCCAAACGATGCAAAACCCTTTTGCAGACAACCTAAGAACCCTTGAACCCAAAGGAATAAGAAAGATTGAATTACTAAGAATATGGCTAAGATGAACAAATTGAAATCCTAAAGGGCAAGAACAGATTACAGCGAAATAAGGAGCGACCAAAGTTTAAGATCTCATTATGTACCTTGAACCATGAAAGTTGGGTTGACAAAAGTGGGGAAATATACGATTGCTACTGTGCGTTTTTAGGTATCGGAACGAGCTTCAGATTTGATATGTTATAGTACTCATTTCGATGCATAAATTAAAAGTTATAACAATTTTAAGTTACAACCATAATTAATACCTTCTTTTTGTATTTACACTATGAACTGTTTTAGCTCTCTTGTTTTTCTCAAGAAGAAATAAAGGTGGAACACATAAAACAAAGAAAAGTAAAAGATAACGAGATTTTAAAGAAAAATAAGATATGAAATCCAAAGTGGAAAACAATGTCAACAAAATCGAAATAAAAGACAGGACTTAGAGGACACAATTTCTTTCTCTTTTTGGAATTTGTGACTTAAGAGAGGAGAAAACCAGCAAAGCACAAAATTTTTTAAATCTAAAATTCAAAAAATAGATATGTAAAGATAGATACCCTATTTTCAACAACCAAGACTATGATCCCAAACGATGCGAATCCCTTTTGCGGACAACCTAAGAACCCTTGAACTCAAAGGAATAAGAAAGATTGAATTACTAAGAATATGGCTAAGATGAACAAATTGAAATCCTAAAGGGAAAGAACAGATTACATCGAAATAAGGAGCGACCAAAGTTTAAGACATCATTATGTACCTTGAACCATGAAAGTTGGGTTGACAAAAGTGGGGAAATATACGATTGCTACGGTGCGTCTTGAGAGATAGGGACGAGCTTCATATTTGATATGTTATAGTACTCATTTCGATGCATAAATTAAAAGTTATAACAATTTTAAGTTACAACCATAATTAATACCTTCTTTTTGTTTTTACACTGTGAACTGTATTAGCTCTCTTGTTTTTCTCAAGAAGAAATAAAGGTGGAACACATAAAACAAAGAAAAGTAAAAGATAACGAGATTTTAAAGAAAAATAAGATATGAAATCCAAAGTGGAAAACAATGTCAACAAAATTGAAATAAAAGACAAGACTTAGAGGACACAATTTTTTTCTCTTTTTGGAATTTGTGAGTTAAGAGAGGAGAAAACCAGCAAAGCACAAAATTTTTTAAATCTAAAATTCAAAAAATAGATATGTAAAGATACATACCCTATTTTCAACAACCAAGACAATGATCCCAAACGATGCGAATCCCTTTTGCGGACAACCTAAGAACCCTTGAACTCAAAGGAATAAGAAAGATTGAATTACTAAGAATATGGCTAAGATGAATAAATTGAAATCCTAAAGGGCAAGAACAGATTACAGCGAAATAAGGAGCGACCAAAGTTTAAGACATCATTATGTACCTTGAACCATGAAAGTGGGGTTGACAAAAGTTGGGAAATATACGATTGCTACGGTGCGTCTTTAGGTATAGGAACGAGCTTCAGATTTGATATGTTATAGTACTCATTTCGATGCATAAATTAAAAGTCATAACAATTTTAAGTTACAACCATAATTAATACCTTCTTTTTGTTTTTACACTGTGAACTGTTTTAGCTCTTTTGTTTTTCTCAAGAAGAAATAAAGGTGGAACACATAAAACAAAGAAAAGTAAAAGATAACGAGATTTTAAAGAAAAATAATATATGAAATCCAAAGTGGAAAACAATGTCAACAAAATTGAAATAAAAGACAAGACTTAGAGGACACAATTTTTTTCTCTTTTTGGAATTTGTGAATTAAGAGAGGAGAAAACCAGCAAAGCACAAAATTTTTTAAATCTAAAATTCAAAAAATTGATATGTAAAGATAGATACCCTATTTTCAACAACCAAGACTATGATACCAAACGATGCGAATCCCTTTTGCGGACAACCTAAGAACCCTTGAACTCAAAGGAATAAGAAAGATTGAATTACTAAGAATATGGCTAAGATGAACAAATTGAAATCCTAAAGGGCAAGAACAGATTACAGCGAAATAAGGAGCGACCAAAGTTTAAGACATCATTATGTACCTTGAACCATGAAAGTTAGGTTGACAAAAGTGGTGAAATATACGATTGCTACGGTGCGTCTTTAGGTATAGGAACGAGCTTCAGATTTGATATGTTATAGTACTCATTTCGATGCATAAATTAAAAGTGATAACAATTTTAAGTTACAACCATAATTAATACCTTCTTTTTGTTTTTACACTGTGAACTATATTAGCTCTCTTGTTTTTCTCAAGAAGAAATAAAGGTTGAACACATAAAACAAAGAAAGGTAAAAGATAACGATATTTTAAAGAAAAATAAGATATGAAATCCAAAGTGGAAAACAATGTCAACAAAATTGAAATAAAAGACAAGACTTAGAGGACACAATTTTTTTCTCTTTTTGGAATTTGTGGCTTAAGAGAGGAGAAAACCAGCAAAGCACAAAATTTTTAAATCTAAAATTCAAAAAATAGATATGTAAAGATAGATACCCTATTTTCAACAACCAAGACTATGATCCCAAACGATGCGAATCCCTTTTGCGGACAACCTAAGAACCCTTGAACTCAAAGGAATAAGAAAGATTGAATTACTAAGAATATGGCTAAGATGAACAAATTGAAATCCTAAAGGGCAAGAACAGATTACAGCGAAATAAGGAGCGACCAAAGTTTAAGATCTCATTATGTACCTTGAACCATGAAAGTTGGGTTGACAAAAGTGGGGAAATATACGATGGATACGGTGCGTTTTTAGGTATCGGAACGAGCTTCAGATTTGATATGTTATAGTACTCATTTCGATGCATAAATTAAAAGTCATAACAATTTTAAGTTACAACCATAATTAATACCTTCTTTTTGTTTTTACACTATGAACTTTTTTAGCTCTCTTGTTTTTCTCAAGAAGAAATAAAGGTGGAACACATAAAACAAAGAAAAGTAAAAGATAACGAGATTTTAAAGAAAAATAAGATATGAAATCCAAAGTGGAAAACAATGTCAACAAAATTGTAATAAAAGACAAGACTTAGAGGACACAATTTTTTTCACTTTTTGGAATTTGTGAATTAAGAGAGGAGAAAACCAACAAAGCATAAAATTTTTTAAATCTAAAATTCAAAAAATAAATATGTGAAGATAGATAACCTATTTTCAACAACCAGGACTATGATCCCAAACGATGCAAATCCCTTTTGTAGAGAACCTAAGAACCCTTGAACCCAAAGGAATAAGAAAGATTGAATTACTAAGAATATGGCTAAGATGAACAAATTGAAATCCTAAAGGGCAAGAACAGATTACAGCGAAATAAGGAGCGACCAAAGTTTAAGATCTCATTATGTACCTTGAACCATGAAAGTTGGGTTGACAAAAGTGGGGAAATATACGATTGCTACGGTGCATTTTTAGGTATCAGAACGAGCTTCATATTTGATATGTTATAGTACTCATTTTGATGCATAAATTAAAAGTTATAACAATTTTAAGTTACAACCATAATTAATACCTTCTTTTTGTTTTTACACTGTGAACTGTATTAGCTCTCTTGTTTTTCTCAAGAAGAAATAAAGGTGGAACACATAAAACAAAGAAAAGTAAAAGATAACGAGATTTTAAAGAAAAATAAGATATGAAATCCAAAGTGGAAAACAATGTCAACAAAATTGAAATAAAAGACAAGACTTAGAGGACACAATTTTTTTCTCTTTTTGGAATTTGTGAATTAAGAGAGGAGAAAACCAGCAAAGCATAAAATTTTTTAAATCTAAAATTCAAAAAATAGATATGTAAAGATAGATACCCTATTTTCAACAACCAAGACTATGATCCCAAACGATGCGAATCCCTTTTGCGGACAACCTAAGAACCCTTGAACTCAAAGGAATAAGAAAGATTGAATTACTAAGAATATGGCTAAGATGAACAAATTGAAATCCTAAAGGGAAAGAACAGATTACATCGAAATAAGGAGCGACCAAAGTTTAAGACATCATTATGTACCTTGAACCATGAAAGTTGGGTTGACAAAAGTGGGGAAATATACGATTGCTACGGTGTGTTTTTAGGTATCGGAACGAGCTTCATATTTGATATGTTATAGTACTCATTTCGATGCATAAATTAAAAGTTATAACAATTTTAAGTTACAACCATAATTAATACCTTCTTTTTGTTTTTACACTGTGAACTGTATTAGCTCTCTTGTTTTTCTCAAGAAGAAATAAAGGTGGAACACATAAAACAAAGAAAAGTAAAAGATAACGAGATTTTAAAGAAAAATAAGATATGAAATCCAAAGTGGAAAACAATGTCAACAAAATTGAAATAAAAGACAAGACTTAGAGGACACAATTTTTTTCTCTTTTTGGAATTTGTGAGTTAAGAGAGGAGAAAACCAGCAAAGCACAAAATTTTTTAAATCTAAAATTCAAAAAATAGATATGTAAAGATACATACCCTATTTTCAACAACCAAGACAATGATCCCAAACGATGCGAATCCCTTTTGCGGACAACCTAAGAACCCTTGAACTCAAAGGAATAAGAAAGATTGAATTACTAAGAATATGGCTAAGATGAATAAATTGAAATCCTAAAGGGCAAGAACAGATTACAGCGAAATAAGGAGCGACCAAAGTTTAAGACATCATTATGTACCTTGAACCATGAAAGTGGGGTTGACAAAAGTTGGGAAAATTACGATTGCTACGGTGCGTCTTTAGGTATAGGAACGAGCTTCAGATTTGATATGTTATAGTACTCATTTCGATGCATAAATTAAAAGTCATAACAATTTTAAGTTACAACCATAATTAATACCTTCTTTTTGTTTTTACACTGTGAACTGTTTTAGCTCTTTTGTTTTTCTCAAGAAGAAATAAAGGTGGAACACATAAAACAAAGAAAAGTAAAAGATAACGAGATTTTAAAGAAAAATAAGATATGAAATCCAAAGTGGAAAACAATGTCAACAAAATTGAAATAAAAGACAAGACTTAGAGGACACAATTTTTTTCTCTTTTTGGAATTTGTGAATTAAGAGAGGAGAAAACCAGCAAAGCATAAAATTTTTTAAATCTAAAATTCAAAAAATAGATATGTGAAGATAGATACCCTATTTTCAACAACCAGGACTATGATCCCAAACGATGCAAATCCCTTTTGCAGACAACCTAAGAACCCTTGAACCCAAAGGAATAAGAAAGATTGAATTACTAAGAATATGGCTAAGATGAACAAATTGAAATCCTAAAGGGCAAGAACAGATTACAGCGAAATAAGGAGTGACCAAAGTTTAAGATCTCATTATGTACCTTGAACCATGAAAGTTGGGTTGACAAAAGTGGGGAAATATACGATTGCTACGGTGCGTTTTTAGGTATCGGAACGAGCTTCAGATTTGATATGTTATAGTACTCATTTCGATGCATAAATTAAAAGTTATAACAATTTTAAGTTACAACCATAATTAATACCTTCTTTTTGTATTTACACTATGAACTGTTTTAGCTCTCTTGTTTTTCTCAAGAAGAAATAAAGGTGGAACACATAAAACAAAGAAAAGTAAAAGATAACGAGATTTTAAAGAAAAATAAGATATGAAATCCAAAGTGGAAAACAATGTCAACAAAATCGAAATAAAAGACAGGACTTAGAGGACACAATTTCTTTCTCTTTTTGGAATTTGTGACTTAAGAGAGGAGAAAACCAGCAAAGCACAAAATTTTTTAAATCTAAAATTCAAAAAATAGATATGTAAAGATAGATACCCTATTTTCAACAACCAAGACTATGATCCCAAACGATGTGAATCCCTTTTGCGGACAACCTAAGAACACTTGAACTCAAAGGAATAAGAAAGATTGAATTACTAAGAATATGGCTAAGATGAACAAATTGAAATCCTAAAAAGCAAGAACAGATTATATCGAAATAAGGAGCGACCAAAGTTTAAGACATCATTAGGTACCTTGAACCATGAAAGTTGGGTTGACAAAAGTGGGGAAATATACGATTGCTATGGTGCGTCTTGAGAGATAGGGACGAGCTTCAGATTTGATATGTTATAGTACTCATTTCGATGCATAAATTAAAAGTTATAACAATTTTAAGTTACAACCATAATTAATACCTTCTTTTTGTTTTTACACTGTGAACTGTATTAGCACTCTTGTTTTTCTCAAGAAGAAATAAAGGTTGAACACATAAAACAAAGAAAAGTAAAAGATAACGATATTTTAAAGAAAAATAAGATATGAAATCCAAAGTGGAAAACAATGTCAACAAAATTGAAATAAAAGACAAGACTTAGAGGACACAATTTTTTTCTCTTTTTGGAATTTGTGACTTAAGAGAGGAGAAAACCAGCAAAGCACAAAATTTTTTAAATCTAAAATTCAAAAAATAGATATGTAAAGATAGATACCCTATTTTCAACAACCAAGACTATGATCCCAAACGATGCGAATCCCTTTTGCGGACAACCTAAGAACCCTTGAACTCAAAGGAATAAGAAAGATTGAATTACTAAGAATATGGCTAAGATGAACAAATTGAAATCCTAAAGGGAAAGAACAGATTACATCGAAATAAGGAGCGACCAAAGTTTAAGACATCATTATGTACCTTGAACCATGAAAGTTGGGTTGACAAAAGTGGGGAAATATACGATTGCTACGGTGCGTCTTGAGAGATAGGGACGAGCTTCATATTTGATATGTTATAGTACTCATTTCGATGCATAAATTAAAAGTTATAACAATTTTAAGTTACAACCATAATTAATACCTTCTTTTTGTTTTTACACTGTGAACTGTATTAGCTCTCTTGTTTTTCTCAAGAAGAAATAAAGGTGGAACACATAAAACAAAGAAAAGTAAAAGATAACGAGATTTTAAAGAAAAATAAGATATGAAATCCAAAGTGGAAAACAATGTCAACAAAATCGAAATAAAAGACAAGACTTAGAGGACACAATTTCTTTCTCTTTTTGGAATTTGTGACTTAAGAGAGGAGAAAACCAGCAAAGCACAAAATTTTTTAAATCTAAAATTCAAAAAATAGATATGTAAAGATAGAGACCCTATTTTCAACAACCAAGACTATGATCCCAAACGATGCGAATCCCTTTTGCGGACAACCTAAGAACCCTTGAACTCAAAGGAATAAGAAAGATTGAATTACTAAGAATATGGCTAAGATGAACAAATTGAAATCCCAAAAAGCAAGAACAGATTACAGCGAAATAAGGAGCGACCAAAGTTTAAGACATCATTATGTACCTTGAACCATGAAAGTTGGGTTGACAAAAGTGGGGAAATATACGATTGCTATGGTGCGTCTTGAGAGATAGGGACGAGCTTCAGATTTGATATGTTATAGTACTCATTTCGATGCATAAATTAAAAGTTATAACAATTTTAAGTTACAACCATAATTAATACCTTCTTTTTGTTTTTACACTGTGAACTGTATTAGCACTCTTGTTTTTCTCAAGAAGAAATAAAGGTTGAACACATAAAACAAAGAAAAGTAAAAGATAACGATATTTTAAAGAAAAATAAGATATGAAATCCAAAGTGGAAAACAATGTCAACAAAATTGAAATAAAAGACAAGACTTAGAGGACACAATTTTTTTCTCTTTTTGGAATTTGTGACTTAAGAGAGGAGAAAACCAGCAAAGCACAAAATTTTTTAAATCTAAAATTCAAAAAATAGATATGTAAAGATAGATACCCTATTTTCAACAACCAAGACAATGATCCCAAACGATGCGAATCCCTTTTGCGGACAACCTAAGAACCCTTGAACTCAAAGGAATAAGAAAGATTGAATTACTAAGAATATGGCTAAGATGAACAAATTGAAATCCTAAAGGGCAAGAACAGATTACAGCGAAATAAGGAGCGACCAAAGTTTAAGACATCATTATGTACCTTGAACCATGAAAGTTGGGTTGACAAAAGTGGTGAAATATACGATTGCTACGGTGCGTTTTTAGGTATAGGAACGAGCTTCAGATTTGATATGTTATAGTACTCATTTCGATGCATAAATTAAAAGTTATAACAATTTTAAGTTACAACCATAATTAATACCTTCTTTTTGTTTTTACACTGTGAACTGTATTAGCTCTCTTGTTTTTCTCAAGAAGAAATAAAGGTTGAACACATAAAACAAAGAAAAGTAAAACATAACGATATTTTAAAGAAAAATAAGATATGAAATCCAAAGTGGAAAACAATGTCAACAAATGGAAATAAAAGACAAGACTTAGAGGACACAATTTTTTTCTCTTTTTGGAATTTGTGACTTAAGAGAGGAGAAAACCAGCAAAGCACAAAATTTTTAAATCTAAAATTCAAAAAATAGATATGTAAAGATAGATACCCTATTTTCAACAACCAAGACTATGATCCCAAAGGATGCGAATCCCTTTTGCGGACAACCTAAGAACCCTTGAACTCAAAGGAATAAGAAAGATTGAATTACTAAGAATATGGCTAAGATGAACAAATTGAAATCCTAAAGGGAAAGAACAGATTACATCGAAATAAGGAGCGACCAAAGTTTAAGACATCATTATGTACCTTGAACCATGAAAGTTGGGTTGACAAAAGTGGGGAAATATACGATTGCTACGGTGTGTTTTTAGGTATCGGAACGAGCTTCATATTTGATATGTTATAGTACTCATTTCGATGCATAAATTAAAAGTTATAACAATTTTAAGTTACAACCATAATTAATACCTTCTTTTTGTTTTTACACTGTGAACTGTATTAGCTCTCTTGTTTTTCTCAAGAAGAAATAAAGGTGGAACACATAAAACAAAGAAAAGTAAAAGATAACGAGATTTTAAAGAAAAATAAGATATGAAATCCAAAGTGGAAAACAATGTCAACAAAATTGAAATAAAAGACAAGACTTAGAGGACACAATTTTTTTCTCTTTTTGGAATTTGTGAGTTAAGAGAGGAGAAAACCAGCAAAGCACAAAATTTTTTAAATCTAAAATTCAAAAAATAGATATGTAAAGATACATACCCTATTTTCAACAACCAAGACAATGATCCCAAACGATGCGAATCCCTTTTGCGGACAACCTAAGAACCCTTGAACTCAAAGGAATAAGAAAGATTGAATTACTAAGAATATGGCTAAGATGAATAAATTGAAATCCTAAAGGGCAAGAACAGATTACAGCGAAATAAGGAGCGACCAAAGTTTAAGACATCATTATGTACCTTGAACCATGAAAGTGGGGTTGACAAAAGTTGGGAAAATTACGATTGCTACGGTGCGTCTTTAGGTATAGGAACGAGCTTCAGATTTGATATGTTATAGTACTCATTTCGATGCATAAATTAAAAGTCATAACAATTTTAAGTTACAACCATAATTAATACCTTCTTTTTGTTTTTACACTGTGAACTGTTTTAGCTCTTTTGTTTTTCTCAAGAAGAAATAAAGGTGGAACACATAAAACAAAGAAAAGTAAAAGATAACGAGATTTTAAAGAAAAATAAGATATGAAATCCAAAGTGGAAAACAATGTCAACAAAATTGAAATAAAAGACAAGACTTAGAGGACACAATTTTTTTCTCTTTTTGGAATTTGTGAATTAAGAGAGGAGAAAACCAGCAAAGCATAAAATTTTTTAAATCTAAAATTCAAAAAATAGATATGTGAAGATAGATACCCTATTTTCAACAACCAGGACTATGATCCCAAACGATGCAAATCCCTTTTGCAGACAACCTAAGAACCCTTGAACCCAAAGGAATAAGAAAGATTGAATTACTAAGAATATGGCTAAGATGAACAAATTGAAATCCTAAAGGGCAAGAACAGATTACAGCGAAATAAGGAGCGACCAAAGTTTAAGATCTCATTATGTACCTTGAACCATGAAAGTTGGGTTGACAAAAGTGGGGAAATATACGATTGCTACGGTGCGTTTTTAGGTATCGGAACGAGCTTCAGATTTGATATGTTATAGTACTCATTTCGATGCATAAATTAAAAGTTATAACAATTTTAAGTTACAACCATAATTAATACCTTCTTTTTGTATTTACACTATGAACTGTTTTAGCTCTCTTGTTTTTCTCAAGAAGAAATAAAGGTGGAACACATAAAACAAAGAAAAGTAAAAGATAACGAGATTTTAAAGAAAAATAAGATATGAAATCCAAAGTGGAAAACAATGTCAACAAAATCGAAATAAAAGACAGGACTTAGAGGACACAATTTCTTTCTCTTTTTGGAATTTGTGACTTAAGAGAGGAGAAAACCAGCAAAGCACAAAATTTTTTAAATCTAAAATTCAAAAAATAGATATGTAAAGATAGATACCCTATTTTCAACAACCAAGACTATGATCCCAAACGATGTGAATCCCTTTTGCGGACAACCTAAGAACACTTGAACTCAAAGGAATAAGAAAGATTGAATTACTAAGAATATGGCTAAGATGAACAAATTGAAATCCTAAAAAGCAAGAACAGATTATATCGAAATAAGGAGCGACCAAAGTTTAAGACATCATTAGGTACCTTGAACCATGAAAGTTGGGTTGACAAAAGTGGGGAAATATACGATTGCTATGGTGCGTCTTGAGAGATAGGGACGAGCTTCAGATTTGATATGTTATAGTACTCATTTCGATGCATAAATTAAAAGTTATAACAATTTTAAGTTACAACCATAATTAATACCTTCTTTTTGTTTTTACACTGTGAACTGTATTAGCACTCTTGTTTTTCTCAAGAAGAAATAAAGGTTGAACACATAAAACAAAGAAAAGTAAAAGATAACGATATTTTAAAGAAAAATAAGATATGAAATCCAAAGTGGAAAACAATGTCAACAAAATTGAAATAAAAGACAAGACTTAGAGGACACAATTTTTTTCTCTTTTTGGAATTTGTGACTTAAGAGAGGAGAAAACCAGCAAAGCACAAAATTTTTTAAATCTAAAATTCAAAAAATAGATATGTAAAGATAGATACCCTATTTTCAACAACCAAGACTATGATCCCAAACGATGCGAATCCCTTTTGCGGACAACCTAAGAACCCTTGAACTCAAAGGAATAAGAAAGATTGAATTACTAAGAATATGGCTAAGATGAACAAATTGAAATCCTAAAGGGAAAGAACAGATTACATCGAAATAAGGAGCGACCAAAGTTTAAGACATCATTATGTACCTTGAACCATGAAAGTTGGGTTGACAAAAGTGGGGAAATATACGATTGCTACGGTGCGTCTTGAGAGATAGGGACGAGCTTCATATTTGATATGTTATAGTACTCATTTCGATGCATAAATTAAAAGTTATAACAATTTTAAGTTACAACCATAATTAATACCTTCTTTTTGTTTTTACACTGTGAACTGTATTAGCTCTCTTGTTTTTCTCAAGAAGAAATAAAGGTGGAACACATAAAACAAAGAAAAGTAAAAGATAACGAGATTTTAAAGAAAAATAAGATATGAAATCCAAAGTGGAAAACAATGTCAACAAAATCGAAATAAAAGACAAGACTTAGAGGACACAATTTCTTTCTCTTTTTGGAATTTGTGACTTAAGAGAGGAGAAAACCAGCAAAGCACAAAATTTTTTAAATCTAAAATTCAAAAAATAGATATGTAAAGATAGAGACCCTATTTTCAACAACCAAGACTATGATCCCAAACGATGCGAATCCCTTTTGCGGACAACCTAAGAACCCTTGAACTCAAAGGAATAAGAAAGATTGAATTACTAAGAATATGGCTAAGATGAACAAATTGAAATCCCAAAAAGCAAGAACAGATTACAGCGAAATAAGGAGCGACCAAAGTTTAAGACATCATTATGTACCTTGAACCATGAAAGTTGGGTTGACAAAAGTGGGGAAATATACGATTGCTATGGTGCGTCTTGAGAGATAGGGACGAGCTTCAGATTTGATATGTTATAGTACTCATTTCGATGCATAAATTAAAAGTTATAACAATTTTAAGTTACAACCATAATTAATACCTTCTTTTTGTTTTTACACTGTGAACTGTATTAGCACTCTTGTTTTTCTCAAGAAGAAATAAAGGTTGAACACATAAAACAAAGAAAAGTAAAAGATAACGATATTTTAAAGAAAAATAAGATATGAAATCCAAAGTGGAAAACAATGTCAACAAAATTGAAATAAAAGACAAGACTTAGAGGACACAATTTTTTTCTCTTTTTGGAATTTGTGACTTAAGAGAGGAGAAAACCAGCAAAGCACAAAATTTTTTAAATCTAAAATTCAAAAAATAGATATGTAAAGATAGATACCCTATTTTCAACAACCAAGACAATGATCCCAAACGATGCGAATCCCTTTTGCGGACAACCTAAGAACCCTTGAACTCAAAGGAATAAGAAAGATTGAATTACTAAGAATATGGCTAAGATGAACAAATTGAAATCCTAAAGGGCAAGAACAGATTACAGCGAAATAAGGAGCGACCAAAGTTTAAGACATCATTATGTACCTTGAACCATGAAAGTTGGGTTGACAAAAGTGGTGAAATATACGATTGCTACGGTGCGTTTTTAGGTATAGGAACGAGCTTCAGATTTGATATGTTATAGTACTCATTTCGATGCATAAATTAAAAGTTATAACAATTTTAAGTTACAACCATAATTAATACCTTCTTTTTGTTTTTACACTGTGAACTGTATTAGCTCTCTTGTTTTTCTCAAGAAGAAATAAAGGTTGAACACATAAAACAAAGAAAAGTAAAACATAACGATATTTTAAAGAAAAATAAGATATGAAATCCAAAGTGGAAAACAATGTCAACAAATGGAAATAAAAGACAAGACTTAGAGGACACAATTTTTTTCTCTTTTTGGAATTTGTGACTTAAGAGAGGAGAAAACCAGCAAAGCACAAAATTTTTAAATCTAAAATTCAAAAAATAGATATGTAAAGATAGATACCCTATTTTCAACAACCAAGACTATGATCCCAAAGGATGCGAATCCCTTTTGCGGACAACCTAAGAACCCTTGAACTCAAAGGAATAAGAAAGATTGAATTACTAAGAATATGGCTAAGATGAACAAATTGAAATCCTAAAGGGAAAGAACAGATTACATCGAAATAAGGAGCGACCAAAGTTTAAGACATCATTATGTACCTTGAACCATGAAAGTTGGGTTGACAAAAGTGGGGAAATATACGATTGCTACGGTGTGTTTTTAGGTATCGGAACGAGCTTCATATTTGATATGTTATAGTACTCATTTCGATGCATAAATTAAAAGTTATAACAATTTTAAGTTACAACCATAATTAATACCTTCTTTTTGTTTTTACACTGTGAACTGTATTAGCTCTCTTGTTTTTCTCAAGAAGAAATAAAGGTGGAACACATAAAAAAAAGAAAAGTAAAAGATAACGAGATTTTAAAGAAAAATAAGATATGAAATCCAAAGTGGAAAACAATGTCAACAAAATTGAAATAAAAGACAAGACTTAGAGGACACAATTTTTTTCCCTTTTTGGAATTTGTGAATTAAGAGAGGAGAAAACCAGCAAAGCATAAAATTTTTTAAATCTAAAATTCAAAAAATAGATATGTAAAGATAGATTCCCTATTTTCAACAACCAAGACTATGATCCCAAACGATGCGAATCCCTTTTGCGGACAACCTAAGAACCCTTGAACTCAAAGGAATAAGAAAGATTGAATTACTAAGAATATGGCTAAGATGAACAAATTGAAATCCTAAAGGGAAAGAACAGATTACATCGAAATAAGGAGCGACCAAAGTTTAAGACATCATTATGTACCTTGAACCATGAAAGTTGGGTTGACAAATGTGGGGAAATATACGATTGCTACGGTGTGTTTTTAGGTATCGGAACGAGCTTCATATTTGATATGTTATAGTACTCATTTCGATGCATAAATTAAAAGTTATAACAATTTTAAGTTACAACCATAATTAATACCTTCTTTTTGTTTTTACACTGTGAACGGTATTAGCTCTCTTGTTTTTCACAAGAAGAAATAAAGGTGGAACACATAAAACAAAGAAAAGTAAAAGATAACGAGATTTTAAAGAAAAATAAGATATGAAATCCAAAGTGGAAAACAATGTCAACAAAATTGAAATAAAAGACAAGACTTAGAGGACACAATTTTTTTCTCTTTTTGGAATTTGTGAGCTAAGAGAGGAGAAAACCAGCAAAGCACAAAATTTTTTAAATCTAAAATTCAAAAAATAGATATGTAAAGATACATACCCTATTTTCAACAACGAAGACAATGATCCCAAAAGATGCGAATCCCTTTTGCGGACAACCTAAGAACCCTTGAACTCAAAGGAATAAGAAAGATTGAATTACTAAGAATATGGCTAAGATGAATAAATTGAAATCCTAAAGGGCAAGAACAGATTACAGCGAAATAAGGAGCGACCAAAGTTTAAGACATCATTATGTACCTTGAACCATGAAAGTGGGGTTGACAAAAGTTGGGAAAATTACGATTGCTACGGTGCGTCTTTAGGTATAGGAACGAGCTTCAGATTTGATATGTTATAGTACTCATTTCGATGCATAAATTAAAAGTCATAACAATTTTAAGTTACAACCATAATTAATACCTTCTTTTTGTTTTTACACTGTGAACTGTTTTAGCTCTTTTGTTTTTCTCAAGAAGAAATAAAGGTGGAACACATAAAACAAAGAAAAGTAAAAGATAACGAGATTTTAAAGAAAAATAAGATATGAAATCCAAAGTGGAAAACAATGTCAACAAAATTGAAATAAAAGACAAGACTTAGAGGACACAATTTTTTTCTCTTTTTGGAATTTGTGAATTAAGAGAGGAGAAAACCAGCAAAGCATAAAATTTTTTAAATCTAAAATTCAAAAAATAGATATGTGAAGATAGATACCCTATTTTCAACAACCAGGACTATGATCCCAAACGATGCAAATCCCTTTTGCAGACAACCTAAGAACCCTTGAACCCAAAGGAATAAGAAAGATTGAATTACTAAGAATATGGCTAAGATGAACAAATTGAAATCCTAAAGGGCAAGAACAGATTACAGCGAAATAAGGAGCGACCAAAGTTTAAGATCTCATTATGTACCTTGAACCATGAAAGTTGGGTTGACAAAAGTGGGGAAATATACGATTGCTACGGTGCGTTTTTAGGTATCGGAACGAGCTTCAGATTTGATATGTTATAGTACTCATTTCGATGCATAAATTAAAAGTTATAACAATTTTAAGTTACAACCATAATTAATACCTTCTTTTTGTTTTTACACTATGAACTGTTTTAGCTCTCTTGTTTTTCTCAAGAAAAAATAAAGGTGGAACACATAAAACAAAGAAAAGTAAAAGATAACGAGATTTTAAAGAAAAATAAGATATGAAATCCAAAGTGGAAAACAATGTCAACAAAATCGAAATAAAAGACAGGACTTAGAGGACACAATTTCTTTCTCTTTTTGGAATTTGTGACTTAAGAGAGGAGAAAACCAGCAAAGCACAAAATTTTTTAAATCTAAAATTCAAAAAAATAGATATGTAAAGATAGATACCCTATTTTCAACAACCAAGACTATGATCCCAAACGATGGGAATCCCTTTTGCGGACAAGCTAAGAACACTTGAACTCAAAGGAATAAGAAAGATTGAATTACTAAGAATATGGCTAAGATGAACAAATTGAAATCCTAAAAAGCAAGAACAGATTATATCGAAATAAGGAGCGACCAAAGTTTAAGACATCATTAGGTACCTTGAACCATGAAAGGTGGGTTGACAAAAGTGGGGAAATATACGATTGCTACGGTGCGTCTTGAGAGATAGGGACGAGCTTCAGATTTTATATGTTATAGTACTCATTTCGATGCATAAATTAAAAGTTATAACAATTTTAAGTTACAACCATAATTAATACCTTCTTTTTGTTTTTACACTGTGAACTGTATTAGCTCTCTTGTTTTTCTCAAGAAGAAATAAAGGTTGAACACATAAAACAAAGAAAAGTAAAAGATAACGATATTTTAAAGAAAAATAAGATATGAAATCCAAAGTGGAAAACAATGTCAACAAAATTGAAATAAAAGACAAGACTTAGAGGACACAATTTTTTTCTCTTTTTGGAATTTGTGACTTAAGAGAGGAGAAAACCAGCAAAGCACAAAATTTTTTAAATCTAAAATTCAAAAAATAGATATGTGAAGATAGATACCCTATTTTCAACAACAAGGACTATGATCCCAAACGATGCAAATCCCTTTTGCAGACAACCTAAGAACCCTTGAACCCAAAGGAATAAGAAAGATTGAATTACTAAGAATATGGCTAAGATGAACAAATTGAAATCCTAAAGGGCAAGAACAGATTACAGCGAAATAAGGAGCGACCAAAGTTTAAGACATCATTATGTACTATTAACCATGAAAGTTGGGTTGACAAAAGTGGGGAAATATACGATTGCTACGGTGTGTTTTTAGGTATCGGAACGAGCTTCATATTTGATATGTTATAGTACTCATTTCGATGCATAAATTAAAAGTTATAACAATTTTAAGTTACAACCATAATTAATACCTTCTTTTTGTTTTTACACTGTGAACTGTATTAGCTCTCTTGTTTTTCTCAAGAAGAAATAAAGGTGGAACACATAAAAAAAAGAAAAGTAAAAGATAACGAGATTTTAAAGAAAAATAAGATATGAAATCCAAAGTGGAAAACAATGTCAACAAAATTGAAATAAAAGACAAGACTTAGAGGACACAATTTTTTTCTCTTTTTGGAATTTGTGAATTAAGAGAGGAGAAAACCAGCAAAGCATAAAATTTTTTAAATCTAAAATTCAAAAAATAGATATGTAAAGATAGATTCCCTATTTTCAACAACCAAGACTATGATCCCAAACGATGCGAATCCCTTTTGCGGACAACCTAAGAACCCTTGAACTCAAAGGAATAAGAAAGATTGAATTACTAAGAATATGGCTAAGATGAACAAATTGAAATCCTAAAGGGAAAGAACAGATTACATCGAAATAAGGAGCGACCAAAGTTTAAGACATCATTATGTACCTTGAACCATGAAAGTTGGGTTGACAAATGTGGGGAAATATACGATTGCTACGGTGTGTTTTTAGGTATCGGAACGAGCTTCATATTTGATATGTTATAGTACTCATTTCGATGCATAAATTAAAAGTTATAACAATTTTAAGTTACAACCATAATTAATACCTTCTTTTTGTTTTTACACTGTGAACTGTATTAGCTCTCTTGTTTTTCTCAAGAAGAAATAAAGGTGGAACACATAAAAAAAAGAAAAGTAAAAGATAACGAGATTTTAAAGAAAAATAAGATATGAAATCCAAAGTGGAAAACAATGTCAACAAAATTGAAATAAAAGACAAGACTTAGAGGACACAATTTTTTTCTCTTTTTGGAATTTGTGACTTAAGAGAGGAGAAAACCAGCAAAGCACAAAATTTTTTAAATCTAAAATTCAAAAAATAGATATGTAAAGATAGATACCCTATTTTCAACAACCAAGACAATGATCCCAAACGATGCGAATCCCTTTTGCGGACAACCTAAGAACCCTTGAACTCAAAGGAATAAGAAAGATTGAATTACTAAGAATATGGCTAAGATGAACAAATTGAAATCCTAAAGGGCAAGAACAGATTACAGCGAAATAAGGACCGACCAAAGTTTAAGACATCATTATGTACCTTGAACCATGAAAGTTGGGTTGACAAAAGTGGTGAAATATACGATTGCTACGGTGCGTTTTTAGGTATAGGAACGAGCTTCAGATTTGATATGTTATAGTACTCATTTCGATGCATAAATTAAAAGTTATAACAATTTTAAGTTACAACCATAATTAATACCTTCTTTTTGTTTTTACACTGTGAACTGTATTAGCTCTCTTGTTTTTCTCAAGAAGAAATAAAGGTTGAACACATAAAACAAAGAAAAGTAAAAGATAACGATATTTTAAAGAAAAATAAGATATGAAATCCAAAGTGGAAAACAATGTCAACAAATGGAAATAAAAGACAAGACTTAGAGGACACAATTTTTTTCTCTTTTTGGAATTTGTGACTTAAGAGAGGAGAAAACCAGCAAAGCACAAAATTTTTAAATCTAAAATTCAAAAAATAGATATGTAAAGATAGATACCCTATTTTCAACAACCAAGACTATGATCCCAAAGGATGCGAATCCCTTTTGCGGACAACCTAAGAACCCTTGAACTCAAAGGAATAAGAAAGATTGAATTACTAAGAATATGGCTAAGATGAACAAATTGAAATCCTAAAGGGAAAGAACAGATTACATCGAAATAAGGAGCGACCAAAGTTTAAGACATCATTATGTACCTTGAACCATGAAAGTTGGGTTGACAAAAGTGGGGAAATATACGATTGCTACGGTGCGTTTTTAGGTATCGGAACGAGCTTCAGATTTGATATGTTATAGTACTCATTTCGATGCATAAATTAAAAGTTATAACAATTTTAAGTTACAACCATAATTAATACCTTCTTTTTGTATTTACACTATGAACTGTTTTAGCTCTCTTGTTTTTCTCAAGAAGAAATAAAGGTGGAACACATAAAACCAAGAAAAGTAAAAGATAACGAGATTTTAAAGAAAAATAAGATATGAAATCCAAAGTGGAAAACAATGTCAACAAAATCGAAATAAAAGACAGGACTTAGAGGACACAATTTCTTTCTCTTTTTGGAATTTGTGACTTAAGAGAGGAGAAAACCAGCAAAGCACAAAATTTTTTAAATCTAAAATTCAAAAAATAGATATGTAAAGATAGATACCCTATTTTCAACAACCAAGACTATGATCCCAAACGATGTGAATCCCTTTTGCGGACAACCTAAGAACACTTGAACTCAAAGGAATAAGAAAGATTGAATTACTAAGAATATGGCTAAGATGAACAAATTGAAATCCTAAAAAGCAAGAACAGATTATATCGAAATAAGGAGCGACCAAAGTTTAAGACATCATTAGGTACCTTGAACCATGAAAGTTGGGTTGACAAAAGTGGGGAAATATACGATTGCTATGGTGCGTCTTGAGAGATAGGGACGAGCTTCAGATTTGATATGTTATAGTACTCATTTCGATGCATAAATTAAAAGTTATAACAATTTTAAGTTACAACCATAATTAATACCTTCTTTTTGTTTTTACACTGTGAACTGTATTAGCACTCTTGTTTTTCTCAAGAAGAAATAAAGGTTGAACACATAAAACAAAGAAAAGTAAAAGATAACGATATTTTAAAGAAAAATAAGATATGAAATCCAAAGTGGAAAACAATGTCAACAAAATTGAAATAAAAGACAAGACTTAGAGGACACAATTTTTTTCTCTTTTTGGAATTTGTGACTTAAGAGAGGAGAAAACCAGCAAAGCACAAAATTTTTTAAATCTAAAATTCAAAAAATAGATATGTGAAGATAGATACCCTATTTTCAACAACAAGGACTATGATCCCAAACGATGCAAATCCCTTTTGCAGACAACCTAAGAACCCTTGAACCCAAAGGAATAAGAAAGATTGAATTACTAAGAATATGGCTAAGATGAACAAATTGAAATCCTAAAGGGCAAGAACAGATTACAGCGAAATAAGGAGCGACCAAAGTTTAAGATCTCATTATGTACCTTGAACCATGAAAGTTGGGTTGACAAAAGTGGGGAAATATACGATTGCTACGGTGCGTTTTTAGGTATCGGAACGTGCTTCAGATTTGATATGTTATAGTACTCATTTCGATGCATAAATTAAAAGTTATAACAATTTTAAGTTACAACCATAATTAATACCTTCTTTTTGTTTTTACACTATGAACTTTTTTAGCTCTCTTGTTTTTCTCAAGAAGAAATAAAGGTGGAACACATAAAACAAAGAAAAGTAAAAGATAACGAGATTTTAAAGAAAAATAAGATATGAAATCCAAAGTGGAAAACAATGTCAACAAATTGAAATAAAAGACAAGACTTAGAGGACACAATTTTTTTCTCTTTTTGGAATTTGTGAGTTAAGAGAGGAGAAAACCAGCAAAGCACAAAATTTTTTAAATCTAAAACTCAAAAAATAGATATGTAAAGATACATACCCTATTTTCAACAACCAAGACTATGATCCCAAACGATGCGAATCCCTTTTGCGGACAACCTAAGAACCCTTGAACTCAAAGGAATAAGAAAGATTTAATTACTAAGAATATGGCTAAGATGAACAAATTGAAATCCTAAAGGGCAAGAACAGATTACAGCGAAATAAGGAGCGACCAAAGTTTAAGACATCATTATGTACTATTAACCATGAAAGTTGGGTTGACAAAAGTGGGGAAATATACGATTGCTACGGTGCGTTTTTAGGTATCGGAACGAGCTTCAGATTTGATATGTTATAGTACTTATTTCGATGCATAAATTAAAAGTTATGACAATTTTAAGTTACAACCATAATTAATACCTTCTTTTTGTTTTTACACTATGAACTGTTTTAGCTCTCTTGTTTTTCTCAAGAAGAAATAAAGGTGGAACACATAAAACAAAGGAAAGTAAAAGATAACGAGATTTTAAAGAAAAATAAGATATGAAATACAAAGTGGAAAACAATGTCAACAAAATTGATATAAAAGACAAGACTTTGAGGACACAATTTATTTCTCTTTTTGGAATTTGTCACTTAAGAGAGGAAAAAACCAGCAAAGCACAAAATTTTTTAAATCTGAAATTCAAAAAATAGATATGTGAAGATAGATACCCTATTTTCAACAACCAAGACTATGATCCCAAACAATGCGATTCCCTTTTGCGGACAACCTAAAAACCCTTGAACTCAAAGGAATAAGAAAGATTGAATTACTAAGAATATTGCTAAAATAAACAAATTGAAATCCTAAAGGGCAAGAACAGATTACAGCAAAATAAGGAGCGACCAAAGTTTAAGACATCATTATGTACCTTGAACCATGAAAGTGGGGTTGACAAAAGTTGGGAAATATACGATTGCTACGGTGCGTCTTTAGGTATAGGAACGAGCTTCAGATTTGATATGTTATAGTACTCATTTCGATGCATAAATTAAATGTCATAACAATTTTAAGTTACAGCCATAATTAATACCTTCTTTTTGTTTTTACACTGTGAACTGTATTAGCTCTCTTGTTTTTCTCAAGAAGAAATAAAGTTGGAACACATAAAACAAAGAAAAGTAAAAGATAACGAGATTTTAAAGAAAAATAAGATATGAAATCCAAAGTGGAAAACAATGTCAACAAAATTGAAATAAAAGACAAGACTTAGAGGACACAATTATTTTCTCTTTTTGGAATTTGTGAATTAAGAGAGGAGAAAACCAGCAAAGCATAAAATTTTTTAAATCTAAAATTCAAAAAATAGATATGTGAAGATAGATACCCTATTTTCAACAACCAGGACTATGATCCCAAACGATGCAAATCCCTTTTGCAGACAACCTAAGAACCCTTGAACCCAAAGGAATAAGAAAGATTGAATTACTAAGAATATGGCTAAGATGAACAAATTGAAATCCTAAAGGGCAAGAACAGATTACAGCGAAATAAGGAGCGACCAAAGTTTAAGATCTCATTATGTACCTTGAACCATGAAAGTTGGGTTGACAAAAGTGGGGAAATATACGATTGCTACGGTGCGTTTTTAGGTATCGGAACGAGCTTCAGATTTGATATGTTATAGTACTCATTTCGATGCATAAATTAAAAGTTATAACAATTTTAAGTTACAACCATAATTAATACCTTCTTTTTGTTTTTACACTATGAACTTTTTTAGCTCTCTTGTTTTTCTCAAGAAGAAATAAAGGTGGAACACATAAAACAAAGAAAAGTAAAAGATAACGAGATTTTAAAGAAAAATAAGATATGAAATCCAAAGTGGAAAACAATGTCAACAAATTGAAATAAAAGACAAGACTTAGAGGACACAATTTTTTTCTCTTTTTGGAATTTGTGAGTTAAGAGAGGAGAAAACCAGCAAAGCACAAAATTTTTTAAATCTAAAACTCAAAAAATAGATATGTAAAGATACATACCCTATTTTCAACAACCAAGACTATGATCCCAAACGATGCGAATCCCTTTTGCGGACAACCTAAGAACCCTTGAACTCAAAGGAATAAGAAAGATTGAATTACTAAGAATATGGCTAAGATGAACAAATTGAAATCCTAAAGGGCAAGAACAGATTACAGCGAAATAAGGAGCGACCAAAGTTTAAGACATCATTATGTACTATTAACCATGAAAGTTGGGTTGACAAAAGTGGGGAAATATACGATTGCTACGGTGCGTTTTTAGGTATCGGAACGAGCTTCAGATTTGATATGTTATAGTACTTATTTCGATGCATAAATTAAAAGTTATGACAATTTTAAGTTACAACCATAATTAATACCTTCTTTTTGTTTTTACACTATGAACTGTTTTAGATCTCTTGTTTTTCTCAGGGAGAAATAAAGGTGGAACACATAAAACAAAGGAAAGTAAAAGATAACGAGATTTTAAAGAAAAATAAGATATGAAATACAAAGTGGAAAATAATGTCAACAAAATTGATATAAAAGACAAGACTTTGAGGACACAATTTATTTCTCTATTTGGAATTTGTGACTTAAGAGAGGAGAAAACCAGCAAAGGACAAAATTTTTTGAATCTGAAATTCAAAAAATAGATATGTGAAGATAGATACCCTATTTTCAACAACCAAGACTATGATCCCAAACGATGCGATTCCCTTTTGCGGACAACCTAAAAACCCTTGAACTCAAAGGAATAAGAAAGATTGAATTACTAAGAATATGGCTAAGATAAACAAATTGAAATCCTAAAGGGCAAGAACAAATTACAGCAAAATAAGGAGCGACCAAAGTTTAAGACATCATTATGTACCTTGAACCATGAAAGTGGGGTTGACAAAAGTTGGGAAAATTACGATTGCTACGGTGCGTCTTTAGGTATAGGAACGAGCTTCAGATTTGATATGTTATAGTACTCATTTCGATGCATAAATTAAAAGTCATAACAATTTTAAGTTACAACCATAATTAATACCTTCTTTTTGTTTTTACACTGTGAACTGTTTTAGCTCTTTTGTTTTTCTCAAGAAGAAATAAAGGTGGAACACATAAAACAAAGAAAAGTAAAAGATAACGATATTTTAAAGAAAAATAAGATATGAAATCCAAAGTGGAAAACAATGTCAACAAAATCGAAATAAAAGACAAGACTTAGAGGACACAATTTTTTTCTCTTTTTGGAATTTGTGACTTAAGAGAGGAGAAAACCAGCAAAGCACAAAATTTTTTAAATCTAAAATTCAAAAAATAGATATATAAAGATAGATACCCTATTTTCAACAACCAAGACTATGATCCCAAACGATGCGAATCCCTTTTGCGGACAACCTAAGAACCCTTGAACCCAAAGGAATAAGAAAGATTGAATTACTAAGAATATGGCTAAGATGAACAAATTGAAATCCTAAAGAGCAAGAACAGATTACAGCGAAATAAGGAGCGACCAAAGTTTAAGACATCATTATGTACCTTGAACCATGAAAGTTGGGTTGACAAAAGTGGGGAAATATACGATTGCTACGGTGCGTTTTTAGGTATCGGAACGAGCTTCAGATTTGATATGTTATAGTACTCATTTCGATGCATAAATTAAAAGTTATAACAATTTTAAGTTACAACCATAATTAATACCTTCTTTTTGTTTTTACACTATGAACTGTTTTAGCTCTCTTGTTTTTCTCAAGAAGAAATAAAGGTGGAACACATAAAACAAAGAAAAGTAAAACATAACGAGATTTTAAAGAAAAATAAGATATGAAATCCAAAGTGGAAAACAATGTCAACAAAATTGAATTAAAAGACAAGACTTAGAGGACACAATTTTTTTCTCTTTTTGGAATTTGTGAGTTAAGAGAGGAGAAAACCAGCAAAGCAAAAAAAATTTTAAATCTAAAACTCAAAAAATAGATATGTAAAGATACATACCCTATTTTCACCAACCAAGACTATGATCCCAAATGATGCGAATCCCTTTTGCGGACAACCTAAGAACCCTTGAACTCAAAGGAATAAGAAAGATTGAATTACTAAGAATATGGCTAAGATGAACAAATTGAAATCCTAAAGGGCAAGAACAGATTACAGCGAAATAAGGAGCGACCAAAGTTTAAGACATCATTATGTACTATTAACCATGAAAGTTGGGTTGACAAAAGTGGGAAAATATACGATTGCTACGGTGCGTTTTTAGGTATCAGAACGAGCTTCAGATTTGATATTTTATAGTACTTATTTCGATGCATAAATTAAAAGTTATGACAATTTTAAGTTATAACCATAATTAATACCTTCTTTTTGTTTTTACACTATGAACTGTTTTAGCTCTCTTGTTTTTCTCAAGAAGAAATAAAGGTGGAACACATAAAACAAAGGAAAGTAAAAGATAACGAGATTTTAAAGAAAAATAAGATATGAAATCCATAGTGGAAAACAATGTCAACAAAATTGATATAAAAGACAAGACTTTGAGGACACAATTTATTTCTCTTTTTGGAATTTGTAACTCAAGAGAGGAGAAAACCAGCAAAGGACAAAATTTTTTGAATATGAAATTCAAAAAATAGATATGTGAAGATAGATACCCTATTTTCAACAACCAAGACTATGATCCCAAACAATGCGAATCCCTTTTGCGGACAACCTAAAAACCCTTGAACTCAAAGGAATAAGAAAGATTGAATTACTAAGAATATGGCTAAGATGAACAAATTGAAATCCTAAAGGGCAAGAACAGATTACAGCGAAATAAGGAGCGACCAAAGTTTAAGATCTCATTATGTACCTTGAACCATGAAAGTTGGGTTGACAAAAGTGGGAAAATATACGATTGCTACGGTGCGTTTTTAGGTATCGGAACGAGCTTCAGATTTGATATGTTATAGTACTCATTTCGATGCATAAATTAAAAGTTATAACAATTTTAAGTTACAACCATAATTAATACCTTCTTTTTGTTTTTACACTATGAACTTTTTTAGCTCTCTTGTTTTTCTCAAGAAGAAATAAAGGTGGAACACATAAAACAAAGAAAAGTAAAAGATAACGAGATTTTAAAGAAAAATAAGATATGAAATCCAAAGTGGAAAACAATGTCAACAAAATCGAAATAAAAGACAGGACTTAGAGGACACAATTTCTTTCTCTTTTTGGAATTTGTGACTTAAGAGAGGAGAAAACCAGCAAAGCACAAAATTTTTTAAATCTAAAATTCAAAAAATAGATATGTAAAGATAGATATCCTATTTTCAACAACCAAGACTATGATCCCAAACGATGCGAATCCCTTTTGCGGACAACCTAAGAACCCTTGAATCAAAGGAATAAGAAAGATTGAATTACTAAGAATATGGCTAAGATGAACAAATTGAAATCCTAAAAAGCAAGAACAGATTATAGCGAAATAAGGAGCGACAAAAGTTTAAGACATCATTATGTACGTTGAACCATGAAAGTTGGGTTGACAAAAGTGGGGAAATATACGATTGCTACGGTGCTTCTTGAGAGATAGGAACGAGCTTCAGATTTGATATGTTATAGTACTCATTTCGATGCATAAATTAAAAGTTATAACAATTTTAAGTTACAACCATAATTAATACCTTCTTTTTGTTTTTACACTGTGAACTGTATTAGCTCTCTTGTTTTTCTCAAGAAGAAATAAAGGTGGAACACATAAAACAAAGAAAAGTAAAAGATAACGAGATTTTAAAGAAAAATAAGATATGAAATCCAAAGTGGAAAACAATGTCAACAAAATTGAAATAAAAGACAAGACTTAGAGGACAAATTTTTTTTCTCTATTTGGAATTTGTGACTTAAGAGAGGAGAAAACCAGCAAAGCACAAAATTTTTTAAATCTAAAACCCAAAAAATTGATATGTAAAGATACATACCCTATTTTCAACAACCAAGACTATGATCCCAAACGATGCGAATCCCTTTTGCGGACAACCTAAGAACCCTTGAACTGAAAGGAATAAGAAAGATTGAATTACTAAGAATATGGCTAAGATGAACAAATTGAAATTCTAAAAAGCAAGAACAGATTACAGCGAAATAAGGAGCGACCAAAGTTTAAGACATCATTATGTACCTTGAACCATGAAAGTTGGGTTGACAAAAGTGGGGAAATATACGATTGCTACGGTGCGTCTTGAGGTATATTAACGAGCTTCAGATTTGATATGTTATAGTACTCATTTCGATGCATAAATTAAAAGTTATAACAATTTTAAGTTACAACCATAATTAATACCTTCTTTTTGTTTTTACACTGTGAACTGTATTAGCTCTCTTGTTTTTCTCAAGAAGAAATAAAGGTGGAACACATAAAACAAAGAAAAGTAAAAGATAACGAGATTTTAAAGAAAAATAAGATATGAAATCCAAAGTGGAAAACAATGTCAACAAAATTGAAATAAAAGACAAGACTTAGAGGACACAATTTTTTTCTCTTTTTGGAATTTTTGACTTAAGAGAGGAGAAAACCAGCAAAGCACAAAATTTTTTAAATCTAAAATTCAAAAAATAGATATATAAAGATAGATACCCTATTTTCAACAACCAAGACTATGATCCCAAACGATGCGAATCCCTTTTGCGGACAACCTAAGAACCCTTGAACCCAAAGGAATAAGAAAGATTGAATTACTAAGAATATGGCTAAGATGAACAAATTGAAATCCTAAAGGGCAAGAACAGATTACAGCGAAATAAGGAGCGACCAAAGTTTAAGACATCATTATGTACCTTGAACCATGAAAGTTGGGTTGACAAAAGTGGGGAAATATACGATTGCTACGGTGCGTTTTTAGGTATCGGAACGAGCTTCAGATTTGATATGTTATAGTACTCATTTCGATGCATAAATTAAAAGTTATAACAATTTTAAGTTACAACCATAATTAATACCTTCTTTTTGTTTTTACACTATGAACTGTTTTAGCTCTCTTGTTTTTCTCAAGAAGAAATAAAGGTGGAACACATAAAACAAAGAAAAGTAAAAGATAACGAGATTTTAAAGAAAAATAAGATATGAAATCCAAAGTGGAAAACAATGTCAACAAAATTGAAATAAAAGACAGGACTTAGAGGACACAATTTCTTTCTCTTTTTGGAATTTGTGACTTAAGAGAGGAGAAAACCAGCAAAGCACAAAATTCTTTAAATCTAAAATTCAAAAAATAGATATGTAAAGATAGAGACCCTATTTTCAACAACCAAGACTATGATCCCAAACGATGCGAATCCCTTTTGCGGACAACCTAAGAACCCTTGAACTCAAAGGAATAAGAAAGATTGAATTACTAAGAATATGGCTAAGATGAACAAATTGAAATCCCAAAAAGCAAGAACAGATTACAGCGAAATAAGGAGCGACCAAAGTTTAAGACATCATTATGTACCTTGAACCATGAAAGTTGGGTTGACAAAAGTGGGGAAATATACGATTGCTACGGTGCGTCTTGAGGTATAGGAACGAGCTTCAGATTTGATATGTTATAGTACTCATTTCGATGCATAAATTAAAAGTTATAACAATTTTAAGTTACAACCATAATTAATACCTTCTTTTTGTTTTTACACTGTGAACTGTATTAGCTCTCTTGTTTTTCTCAAGAAGAAATAAAGGTGCAACACATAAAACAAAGAAAAGTAAAAGATAACGAGATTTTAAAGAAAAATAAGATATGAAATCCAAAGTGGAAAACAATGTCAACAAAATTGAAATAAAAGACAAGACTTAGAGGACACAATTTCTTTCTCTTTTTGGAATTTGTGAGTTAAGAGAGGAGAAAACCAGCAAAGCACAAAATTTTTTAAATCTAAAACTCAAAAAATAGATATGTAAAGATACATACCCTATTTTAAACAACCAAGACTATGATCCCAAACGATGCGAATCCCTTTTGCGGACAACCTAAGAACCCTTGAACTCAAAGGAATAAGAAAGATTGAATTACTAAGAATATGGCTAAGATGAATAAATTGAAATCCCAAAAAGCAAGAACAGATTACAGCGAAATAAGGAGCGACCAAAGTTTAAGACATCATTATGTACCTTGAACCATGAAAGTTGGGTTGACAAAAGTGGGGAAATATACGATTGCTACGGTGCGTCTTGAGGTATAGGAACGAGCTTCAGATTTGATATGTTATAGTACTCATTTCGATGCATAAATTAAAAGTTATAACAATTTTAAGTTACAACCATAATTAATACCTTCTTTTTGTTTTTACACTGTGAACTGTATTAGCTCTCTTGTTTTTCTCAAGAAGAAATAAAGGTGCAACACATAAAACAAAGAAAAGTAAAAGATAACGAGATTTTAAAGAAAAATAAGATATGAAATCCAAAGTGGAAAACAATGTCAACAAAATTGAAATAAAAGACAAGACTTAGAGGACACAATTTCTTTCTCTTTTTGGAATTTGTGAGTTAAGAGAGGAGAAAACCAGCAAAGCACAAAATTTTTTAAATCTAAAACTCAAAAAATAGATATGTAAAGATACATACCCTATTTTTAACAACCAAGACTATGATCCCAAACGATGCGAATCCCTTTTGCGGACAACCTAAGAACCCTTGAACTCAAAGGAATAAGAAAGATTGAATTACTAAGAATATGGCTAAGATGAACAAATTGAAATCCTAAAGGGCAAGAACAGATCACAGCGAAATAAGGAGCGACAAAAGTTTAAGACATCATTATGTACCTTGAACCATGAAAGTTGGGTTGACAAAAGTGGGGAAATATACGATTGCTACGGTGCGTCTTTAGGTATAGGAACGAGCTTCAGATTTGATATGTTATAGTACTCATTTCGATGCATAAATTAAAAGTTATAACAATTTTAAGTTACAACCATAATTAATACCTTCTTTTTGTTTTTATACTATGAACTGTTTTAGCTCTCTTGTTTTTCTCAAGAAGAAATAAAGGTGGCACACATAAAACAAAGAAAAGTAAAACATAACGAGATTTTAAAGAAAAATAAGATATGAAATCCAAAGTGGAAAACAATGTCAACAAAATTGAAATAAAAGACAGGACTTAGAGGACACAATTTCTTTCTCTTTTTGGAATTTGTGAGTTAAGAGAGGAGAAAACCAGCAAAGCACAAAATTTTTTAAATCTAAAATTCAAAAAATAGATATGTAAAGATAGATACCGTATTTTCAACAACCAAGACTATGATCCCAAATGATGCGAATCCCTTTTGCGGACAACCTAAGAACCCTTGAACTCAAAGGAATAAGAAAGATTGAATTACTAAGAATATGGCTAAGATGAACAAATTGAAATCCTAAAAAGCAAGAACAGATTACAGCGAAATAAGGAGCGACCAAAGTTTATGACATCATTATGTACCTTGAACCATGAAAGTTGGGTTGACAAAAGTGGGGAAATATACGATTGCTACGGTGCGTCTTGAGGTATAGGAACGAGCTTCAGATTTGATATGTTATAGTACTCATTTCGATGCATAAATTAAAAGTTATAACAATTTTAAGTTACAACCATAATTAATACCTTCTTTTTGTTTTTACACTGTGAACTGTATTAGCTCTCTTGTGTTTCTCAAGAAGAAATAAAGTTGGAACACATAAAACAAAGAAAAGTAAAACATAACGAGATTTTAAAGAAAAATAAGATATGAAATCCAAAGTGGAAAACAATGTCAACAAAATTGAAATAAAAGACAAGACTTAGAGGACACAATTTTTTTCTCTTTTTGGAATTTTTGAGTTAAGAGAGGAGAAAACCAGCAAAGCACAAAATTTTTTAAATCTAAAATTCAAAAAATAGATATGTAAAGATAGATACCCTATTTTCAACAACCAAGACTATGATCCCAAACGATGCGAATCCCTTTTGCGGACAACCTAAGAACCCTTGAACTCAAAGGAATAAGAAAGATTGAATTACTAAGAATATGGCTAAGATGAACAAATTGAAATCCTAAAGGGCAAGAACAGATTACATCGAAATAAGGAGCGACCAAAGTTTAAGACATCATTATGTACCTTGAACCATGAAAGTTGGGTTGACAAATGTGGGGAAATATACGATTGCTACGGTGTGTTTTTAGGTATCGGAACGAGCTTCATATTTGATATGTTATAGTACTCATTTCGATGCATAAATTAAAAGTTATAACAATTTTAAGTTACAACCATAATTAATACCTTCTTTTTGTTTTTATACTATGAACTGTTTTAGCTCTCTTGTTTTTCTCAAGAAGAAATAAAGGTGGCACACATAAAACAAAGAAAAGTAAAACATAACGAGATTTTAAAGAAAAATAAGATATGAAATCCAAAGTGGAAAACAATGTCAACAAAATTGAAATAAAAGACAGGACTTAGAGGACACAATTTCTTTCTCTTTTTGGAATTTGTGAGTTAAGAGAGGAGAAAACCAGCAAAGCACAAAATTTTTTAAATCTAAAATTCAAAAAATAGATATGTAAAGATAGATACCGTATTTTCAACAACCAAGACTATGATCCCAAATGATGCGAATCCCTTTTGCGGACAACCTAAGAACCCTTGAACTCAAAGGAATAAGAAAGATTGAATTACTAAGAATATGGCTAAGATGAACAAATTGAAATCCTAAAAAGCAAGAACAGATTACAGCGAAATAAGGAGCGACCAAAGTTTATGACATCATTATGTACCTTGAACCATGAAAGTTGGGTTGACAAAAGTGGGGAAATATACGATTGCTACGGTGCGTCTTGAGGTATAGGAACGAGCTTCAGATTTGATATGTTATAGTACTCATTTCGATGCATAAATTAAAAGTTATAACAATTTTAAGTTACAACCATAATTAATACCTTCTTTTTGTTTTTACACTGTGAACTGTATTAGCTCTCTTGTGTTTCTCAAGAAGAAATAAAGTTGGAACACATAAAACAAAGAAAAGTAAAACATAACGAGATTTTAAAGAAAAATAAGATATGAAATCCAAAGTGGAAAACAATGTCAACAAAATTGAAATAAAAGACAAGACTTAGAGGACACAATTTTTTTCTCTTTTTGGAATTTTTGAGTTAAGAGAGGAGAAAACCAGCAAAGCACAAAATTTTTTAAATCTAAAATTCAAAAAATAGATATGTAAAGATAGATACCCTATTTTCAACAACCAAGACTATGATCCCAAACGATGCGAATCCCTTTTGCGGACAACCTAAGAACCCTTGAACTCAAAGGAATAAGAAAGATTGAATTACTAAGAATATGGCTAAGATGAACAAATTGAAATCCTAAAGGGCAAGAACAGATTACAGCGAAATAAGGAGCGACCAAAGTTTAAGACATCATTATGTACTATGAACCATGAAAGTTGGGTTGACAAAAGTGGGGGAATATACGATTGCTACGGTGCATTTTTAGGTATAGGAACGAGCTTCAGATGTGATATGTTATAGTACTCATTTCGATGCATAAATTAAATGTCATAACAATTTTAAGTTACAACCATAATTAATACCTTCTTTTTGTTTTTACACTATGAACTGTATTAGCTCTCTTGTTTTTCTCAAGAAGAATAAAGGTAAAACACATAAAACAAAGAAAAGTAAAAGATAACGAGATTTTAAAGAAAAATAAGATATGAAATCCAAAGTGGAAAACAATGTCAACAAAATTGAAATAAAAGACAAGACTTAGAGGACACAATATTTTTCTCTTTTTGGAATTTTTGAGTTAAGAGAGGAGAAAACCAGCAAAGCACAAAATTTTTTAAATCTAAAATTCAAAAAATAGATATGTAAAGATAGATACCCTATTTTAAACAACCAAGACTATGATCCCAAACGATGCGAATCCCTTTTGCGGACAACCTAAGAACCCTTGAACTCAAAGGAATAAGAAAGATTGAATTACTAAGAATATGGCTAAGATGAACAAATTGAAATCCTAAAGGGCAAGAACAGATTACAGCGAAATAAGGAGCGACCAAAGTTTAAGACATCATTATGTACTATGAACCATGAAAGTTGGGTTGACAAAAGTGGGGGAATATACGATTGCTACGGTGCATTTTTAGGTATAGGAACGAGCTTCAGATGTGATATGTTATAGTACTCATTTCGATGCATAAATTAAATGTCATAACAATTTTAAGTTACAACCATAATTAATACCTTCTTTTTGTTTTTACACTGTGAACTGTATTAGCTCTCTTGTTTTTCTCAAGAAGAATAAAGGTAGAACACATAAAACAAAGAAAAGTAAAAGATAACGAGATTTTAAAGAAAAACAAGATATGAAATCCAAAGTGGAAAACAATGTCAACAAAATTGAAATAAAAGACAAGACTTAGAGGACACAATTGTTTTCTCTTTTTGGAATTTGTGACTTAAGAGAGGAGAAAACCAGCAAAGCATAAAATTTTTTAAATCTAAAATTCAAAAAATAGAGATGTGAAGATAGATACCCTATTTTCAACAACCAGGACTATGATCCCAAACGATGCAAATCCCTTTTGCAGACAACCTAAGAACCCTTGAACCCAAAGGAATAAGAAAGATTGAATTACTAAGAATATGGCTAAAATGAAAAAATTGAAATCCTAAAGGGCAAGAATAGATTACAGCGAAATAAGGAGCGACCAAAGTTTAAGAGATCATTATGTACCTTGAGCCATGAAAGTTGGGTTGACAAAAGTGGGGAAATATACGATTGCTACGGTGCGTTTTTAGGTATCGGAACGAGCTTCAGATTTTATATGTTATAGTACTCATTTCGATGCATAAATTAAAAGTTATAACAATTTTAAGTTACAACCATAATTAATACCTTCTTTTTGTTTTACACTATGAACTGTTTTAGCTCTCTTGTTTTTCTCAAGAAGAAATAAAGGTGGAACACATAAAACAAAGAAAAGTAAAAGATAACGAGATTTTAGAGAAAAGTAAGATATGAAATCCAAAGTGGAAAACAATGTCAACAAAATTGAAATAAAAGACAAGACTTTGAGGACACAATTTCTTTCTCTTTTTGGAATTTGTGACTTAACAGAGGAGAAAACCTGGAAAGCACTAAATTTTTTAAATCTAAAATTCAAAAAATAGATATGTGAAGATAGATACCCTATTTTCAACAACCAGGTCTATGATCCCAAACGATGCAAATCTTTTTTGCAGACAACCTAAAAACCCTTGAACCCAAAGGAATAAGAAAGATTGAATTACTAAGAATATGGCTAAGATGAACAAATTGAAATCCTAAAGGGCAAGAACATATTACAGCGAAATAAGGAGCGACCAAAGTTTAAGACATCATTATGTACCTTAAACCATGAAAGTTGGGTTAACAAAAGTGGGGAAATATACGATTGCTACAGTACGTTTTTAGGTATAGGAATGAGCTTGAGATTTGATATGTTATAGTACTCATTTCGATGCACAAATTAAAAGTTATAACAATTTTAAGTTACAACCATAATTAATACATTCTTTTTGTTTTTAAACTGTGAACTGTATTAGCTCTCTTGTTTTTCTCAAGAAGAAATAAAGGTGGAATCCATAAAACAAAGAAAAGTAAAAGATAATGAGATTTTAAACAAAAATAAGATATGAAATCCAAAGTGGAAAACAATTTCAACAAAATTGAAATAAAAGACAAGACTTTGAGGACACAATTTCTTTCTCTTTTTGGAATTTGTGACTTAAGAGAGGAGAAAACCAGCAAAGCACAAAAGTTTTTAAATCTAAAATTCAAAAAATAGATATGTGAAGATAGATACCCTATTTTCAACAACCAAGACTATGATCCCAAACGATGCAAATCCATTTTGCAGACAACCTAAGAACCCTTGAACCCAAAGGAATAAGAAAGATTGAATTACTAAGAATATGGCTAAGATGAACAAATTGAAATCCTAAAGGGCAAGAACAGATTACCGCGAAATAAGGAGCGACCAAAGTTTAAGAGATCATTATGTACCTTGAGCCATGAAAGTTGGGTTGACAAAAGTGGGGAAATATACGATTGCTACGGTGCGTTTTTAGGTATCGGAACGAGCTTCAGATTTTATATGTTATAGTACTCATTTCGATGCATAAATTAAAAGTTATAACAATTTTAAGTTACAACCATAATTAATACCTTCTTTTTGTTTTACACTATGAACTGTTTTAGCTCTCTTGTTTTTCTCAAGAAGAAATAAAGGTGGAACACATAAAACAAAGAAAAGTAAAAGATAACGAGATTTTAGAGAAAAGTAAGATATGAAATCCAAAGTGGAAAACAATGTCAACAAAATTGAAATAAAAGACAAGACTTTGAGGACACAATTTCTTTCTCTTTTTGGAATTTGTGACTTAACAGAGGAGAAAACCTGGAAAGCACTAAATTTTTTAAATCTAAAATTCAAAAAATAGATATGTGAAGATAGATACCCTATTTTCAACAACCAGGTCTATGATCCCAAACGATGCAAATCTTTTTTGCAGACAACCTAAAAACCCTTGAACCCAAAGGAATAAGAAAGATTGAATTACTAAGAATATGGCTAAGATGAACAAATTGAAATCCTAAAGGGCAAGAACATATTACAGCGAAATAAGGAGCGACCAAAGTTTAAGACATCATTATGTACCTTAAACCATGAAAGTTGGGTTAACAAAAGTGGGGAAATATACGATTGCTACAGTACGTTTTTAAGTATAGGAACGAGCTTGAGATTTGATATGTTATAGTACTCATTTCGATGCACAAATTAAAAGTTATAACAATTTTAAGTTACAACCATAATTAATACATTCTTTTTGTTTTTAAACTGTGAACTGTATTAGCTCTCTTGTTTTTCTCAAGAAGAAATAAAGGTGGAATCCATAAAACAAAGAAAAGTAAAAGATAATGAGATTTTAAACAAAAATAAGATATGAAATCCAAAGTGGAAAACAATTTCAACAAAATTGAAATAAAAGACAAGACTTTGAGGACACAATTTCTTTCTCTTTTTGGAATTTGTGACTTAAGAGAGGAGAAAACCAGCAAAGCACAAAAGTTTTTAAATCTAAAATTCAAAAAATAGATATGTGAAGATAGATACCCTATTTTCAACAACCAAGACTATGATCCCAAACGATGCAAATCCATTTTGCAGACAACCTAAGAACCCTTGAACCCAAAGGAATAAGAAAGATTGAATTACTAAGAATATGGCTAAGATGAACAAATTGAAATCCTAAAGGGCAAGAACAGATTACCGCGAAATAAGGAGCGACCAAAGTTTAAGACATCATTATGTACTATGAACCATGAAAGTTGGGTTGACAAAAGTGGGGGAATATACGATTGCTACGGTGCATTTTTCGGTATCGGATCGAGCTTCAGATTTGATATGTTATAGTACTCATTTCGATGCATAAATTAAAAGTTATAACAATTTTAAGTTAGAACCATAATTAATACCTTCTTTTTGTTTTTACACTATGAACTGTTTTAGCTCTCTTGTTTTTCTCAAGAGGAAATAAAGGTGGAACACATAAAACAAAGAAAAGTAATAGATAACGAGATTTTAAAGAAAAATAAGATATGAAATCCAAAGTGGAAAACAATTTCAACAAAATTGAAATAAAAGACAAGACTTTGAGGACACAATTTCTTTCTCTTTTTGGAATTTGTGACTTAAGAGAGGAGAAAACCTGGAAAACACTAAATTTTTTAAATCGAAAATTCAAAAAATATATATGTGAAGATAGATACCCTATTTTCAACAACCAGGACTATGATCCCAAACGATGCAAATCCCTTTTGTAGACAACCAAAGAACCCTTGAACCCAAAGGAATAAGAAAGATTGAATTACTAAGAATATGGCTAAGATGAACAAATTGAAATCCTAAAGGGCAAGAACAGATTACAACGAAATAAGGAGCGACCAAAGTTTAAGACATCATTATTCACTATGAACCATGAAAGTTGGGTTGACAAAAGTGGGGGAATATACGATTGCTACGGTGCATTTTTAGGTATCGGAACGAGCTTGAGATTTGATATATTATAGTACTCATTTCGATGCACAAATTAAAAGTTATAACAATTTTAAGTTACAACCATAATTAATACATTCTTTTTGTTTTTAAACTGTGAACTGTGTTAGCTCTCTTGTTTTTCTTAAGAAGAAATAAAGGTGGAATCCATAAAACAAAGAAAAGTAAAAGATAATGAGATTTTAAACAAAAATAAGATATGAAATCCAAAGTGGAAAACAATGTCAACAAAATTGAAATAAAAGACAAGACTTTGAGGACACAATTTCTTTCTCTTTTTGGAATTTGTGACTTAAGAGAGGAGAAAACCAGCAAAGCACAAAAGTTTTTAAATCTAAAATTCAAAAAATAGATATGTGAAGATAGATACCCTATTTTCAACAACCAAGACTATGATCCCAAACGATGCAAATCCCTTTTGCAGACAACCTAAGAACCCTTGAACCCAAAGGAATAAGAAAGATTGAATTACTAAGAATATGGCTAAGATGAACAAATTGAAATCCTAAAGGGCAAGAACAGATTACAGCGAAATAAGGAGCGACCAAAGTTTAAGACATCATTATGTACCTTAAACCATGAATGTTGGGTTGACAAAAGTGGGGAAATATACGATTGCTACAGTGCGTTTTTAGGTATAGGAACGTGCTTGAGATTTGATATGTTATAGTACTCATTTCGATGCACAAATTAAAAGTTATAACAATTTTAAGTTACAACCATAATTAATACATTCTTTTTGTTTTTAAACTGTGAACTGTGTTAGCTCTCTTGTTTTTCTCAAGAAGAAATAAAGGTGGAATCCATAAAACAAAGAAAAGTAAAAGATAATGAGATTTTAAACAAAAATAAGATATGAAATCCAAAGTGGAAAACAATGTCAACAAAATTGAAATAAAACACAAGACTTTGAGGACACAATTTCTTTCTCTTTTTGGAATTTGTGACTTAAGAGAGGAGAAAACTAGCAAAGCACAAAAGTTTTTAAATCTAAAATTCAAAAAATAGATATGTGAAGATAGATACCCTATTTTCAACAACCAAGACTATGATCCCAAACGATGCAAATCCCTTTTGCAGACAACCTAAGAACCCTTGAACCCAAAGGAATAAGAAAGATTGAATTACTAAGAATATGGCTAAGATGAACAAATTGAAATCCTAAAGGGCAAGAACAGATTACAGCGAAATAAGGAGCGACCAAAGTTTAAGACATTATTATGTACCTTAAACCATGAATGTTGGGTTGACAAAAGTGGGGAAATATACGATTGCTACAGTGCGTTTTTAGGTATAGGAACGTGCTTGAGATTTGATATGTTATAGTACTCATTTCGATGCACAAATTAAAAGTTATAACAATTTTAAGTTACAACCATAATTAATACATTCTTTTTGTTTTTAAACTGTGAACTGTGTTAGCTCTCTTGTTTTTCTCAAGAAGAAATAAAGGTGGAATCCATAAAACAAAGAAAAGTAAAAGATAATGAGATTTTAAACAAAAATAAGATATGAAATCCAAAGTGGAAAACAATGTCAACAAAATTGAAATAAAAGACAAGACTTTGAGGACACAATTTCTTTCTCTTTTTGGAATTTGTGACTTAAGAGAGGAGAAAACCAGCAAAGCACAAAAGTTTTTAAATATAAAATTCAAAAAATAGATATGTGAAGATAGATACCCTATTTTCAACAACCAAGACTATGATCCCAAACGATGCAAATCCCTTTTGCAGACAACATAAGAACCCTTGAACCCAAAGGAATAAGAAAGATTGAATTACTAAGAATATGGCTAAGATGAACAAATTGAAATCCTAAAGGGCAAGAACAGATTACAGCGAAATAAGGAGCGACCAAAGTTTAAGACATCATTATGTACCTTAAACCATGAATGTTGGGTTGACAAAAGTGGGGAAATATAAGATTGCTACAGTGCATTTTTAGGTATAGGAACGTGCTTGAGATTTGATATGTTATAGTACTCATTTCGATGCACAAATTAAAAGTTATAACAATTTTAAGTTACAACCATAATTAATACATTCTTTTTGTTTTTAAACTGTGAACTGTGTTAGCTCTCTTGTTTTTCTCAAGAAGAAATAAAGGTGGAACACATAAAACAAAGAAAAGTAAAAGATAACGAGATTTTAAAGAAAAATAAGATATGAAATCCAAAGTGGAAAACAATGTCAACAAAATTGAAATAAAAGACAGGACTTAGAGGACACAATTTCTTTCTCTTTTTGGAATTTGTGACTTAAGAGAGGAGAAAACCAGCAAAGCACAAAATTTTTTAAATCTAAAATTCAAAAAATAGATATGTAAAGATAGATACCGTATTTTCAACAACCAAGACTATGATCCCAAATGATGCGAATCCCTTTTGCGGACGACCTAAGAACCCTTGAACTCAAAGGAATAAGAAAGATTGAATTACTAAGAATATGGCTAAGATGAACAAATTGAAATCCTAAAAAGCAAGAACAGATTACAGCGAAATAAGGAGCGACCAAAGTTTAAGACATCATTATGTACCTTGAAGCATGAAAGTTGGGTTGACAAAAGTGGGGAAATATACGATTGCTACGGTGCGTCTTGAGGTATAGGAACGAGCTTCAGATTTGATATGTTATAGTACTCATTTCGATGCATAAATTAAAAGTTATAACAATTTTAAGTTACAACCATAATTAATACCTTCTTTTTGTTTTTACACTGTGAACTGTATTAGCTCTCTTGTTTTTCTCAAGAAGAAATAAAGTTGGAACACATAAAACAAAGAAAAGTAAAAGATAACGAGATTTTAAAGAAAAATAAGATATGAAATCCAAAGTGGAAAACAATGTCAACAAAATTGAAATAAAAGACAAGACTTAGAGGACACAATTTTTTTCGCTTTTTGGAATTTTTGAGTTAAGAGAGGAGAAAACCAGCAAAGCACAAAATTTTTTAAATCTAAAATTCAAAAAATAGATATGTAAAGATAGATACCCTATTTTCAACAACCAAGACTATGATCCCAAACGATGCGAATCCCTTTTGCGGACAACCTAAGAACCCTTGAACTCAAAGGAATAAGAAAGATTGAATTACTAAGAATATGGCTAAGATGAACAAATTGAAATCCTAAAGGGCAAGAACAGATTACAGCGAAATAAGGAGCGACCAAAGTTTAAGACATCATTATGTACTATGAACCATGAAAGTTGGGTTGACAAAAGTGGGGGAATATACGATTGCTACGGTGCATTTTTAGGTATAGGAACGAGCTTCAGATGTGATATGTTATAGTACTCATTTCGATGCATAAATTAAATGTCATAACAATTTTAAGTTACAACCATAATTAATACCTTCTTTTTGTTTTTACACTGTGAACTGTATTAGCTCTCTTGTTTTTCTCAAGAAGAATAAAGGTAGAACACATAAAACAAAGAAAAGTAAAAGATAACGAGATTTTAAAGAAAAATAAGATATGAAATCCAAAGTGGAAAACAATGTCAACAAAATTGAAATAAAAGACAAGACTTAGAGGACACAATTGTTTTCTCTTTTTGGAATTTGTGACTTAAGAGAGGAGAAAACCAGCAAAGCACAAAAGTTTTTAAATCTAAAATTCAAAAAATAGATATGTGAAGATAGATACCCTATTTTCAACAACCAAGACTATGATCCCAAACGATGCAAATCCCTTTTGCAGACAACCTAAGAACCCTTGAACCCAAAGGAATAAGAAAGATTGAATTACTAAGAATATGGCTAAGATGAACAAATTGAAATCCTAAAGGGCAAGAACAGATTACCGCGAAATAAGGTGCGACCAAAGTTTAAGACATCATTATGTACTATGAACCATGAAAGTTGGGATGACAAAAGTGGGGGAATATACGATTGCTACGGTGCATTTTTCGGTATCGGAACGAGCTTCAGATTTGATATGTTTTAGTACTCATTTCGATGCATAAATTAAAAGTTATAACAATTTTAAGTTAGAACCATAATTAATACCTTCTTTTTGTTTTTACACTATGAACTGTTTTAGCTCTCTTGTTTTTCTCAAGAGGAAATAAAGGTGGAACACATAAAACAAAGAAAAGTAAAAGATAACGAGATTTTAAAGAAAAATAAGATATGAAATCCAAAGTGGAAAACAATTTCAACAAAATTGAAATAAAAGACAAGACTTTGAGGACACAATTTCTTTCTCTTTTTGGAATTTGTGACTTAAGAGAGGAGAAAACCTGGAAAACACTAAATTTTTTAAATCTAAAATTCAAAAAATATATATGTGAAGATAGATACCCTATTTTCAACAACCAGGACTATGATCCCAAACGATGCAAATACCTTTTGTAGACAACCAAAGAACCCTTGAACCCAAAGGAATAAGAAAGATTGAATTACTAAGAATATGGCTAAGATGAACAAATTGAAATCCTAAAGGGCAAGAACAGATTACAACGAAATAAGGAGCGACCAAAGTTTAAGACATCATTATGTACCTTAAACCATGAAAGTTGGGTTGACAAAAGTGGGGAAATATACGATTGCTACAGTGCGTTTTTAGGTATAGGAACGAGCTTGAGATTTGATATGTTATAGGACTCATTTCGATGCACAAATTAAAAGTTATAACAATTTTAAGTTACAACCATAATTAATACATTCTTTTTGTTTTTAAACTGTGAACTGTATTAGCTCTCTTGTTTTTCTCAGGAAGAAATAAAGGTGGAATCCATAAAAGAAAGAAAAGTAAAAGATAATGAGATTTTAAACAAAAATAAGATATGAAATCCAAAGTGGAAAACAATGTCAACAAAATTGAAATAAAAGACAAGACTTTGAGGACCCAATTTCTTTCTCTTTTTGGAATTTGTGACTTAACAGAGGAGAAAACCTGGAAAGCACTAAATTTTTTAAATCTAAAATTCAAAAAATAGATATGTGAAGATAGATACCCTATTTTCAACAACCAAGACTATGATCCCAAACGATGCAAATCCCTTTTGCAGACAACCTAAGAACCCTTGAACCCAAAGGAATAAGAAAGATTGAATTACTAAGAATATGGCTAAGATGAACAAATTGAAATCCTAAAGGGCAAGAACAGATTACAGCGAAATAAGGAGCGACCAAAGTTTAAGACATCATTATGTACCTTAAACAATGAAAGTTGGGTTGACAAAAGTGGGGAAATATACGATTGCTACAGTGCGTTTTTAGGTATAGGAACGAGCTTGAGATTTGATATGTTATAGTACTCATTTCGATGCACAAATTAAAAGTTATAACAATTTTAAGTTACAACCATAATTAATACATTCTTTTTGTTTTTAAACTGTGAACTGTGTTAGCTCTCTTGTTTTTCTCAAGAAGAAATAAAGGTGGAATCCATAAAACAAAGAAAAGTAAAAGATAATGAGATTTTAAACAAAAATAAGATATGAAATCCAAAGTGGAAAACAATGTCAACAAAATTGAAATAAAAGACAAGACTTTGAGGACACAATTTCTTTCTCTTTTTGGAATTTGTGACTTAAGAGAGGAGAAAACCAGCAAAGCACAAAAGTTTTTAAATCTAAAATTCAAAAAATAGATATGTGAAGATAGATACCCTATTTTCAACAACCAAGACTATGATCCCAAACGATGCAAATCCCTTTTGCAGACAACCTAAGAACCCTTGAACCCAAAGGAATAAGAAAGATTGAATTACTAAGAATATGGCTAAGATGAACAAATTGAAATCCTAAAGGGCAAGAACACATTACAGCGAAATAAGGAGCGACCAAAGTTTAAGACATCATTATGTACCTTAAACCATGAATGTTGGGTTGACAAAAGTGGGGAAATATACGATTGCTACAGTGCGTTTTTAAGTATAGGAACGTGCTTGAGATTTGATATGTTATAGTACTCATTTCGATGCACAAATTAAAAGTTATAACAATTTTAAGTTACAACCATAATTAATACATTCTTTTTGTTTTTAAACTGTGAACTGTGTTAGCTCTCTTGTTTTTCTCAAGAAGAAATAAAGGTGGAACACATAAAACAAAGAAAAGTAAAAGATAACGAGATTTTAAAGAAAAATAAGATATGAAATCCAAAGTGGAAAACAATGTCAACAAAATTGAAATAAAAGACAGGACTTAGAGGAAACAATTTCTTTCTCTTTTTGGAATTTGTGACTTAAGAGAGGAGAAAACCAGCAAAGCACAAAAGTTATTAAATCTAAAATTCAAAAAATAGATATGTAAAGATAGATACCCTATTTTCAACAACCAAGACTATGATCCCAAACGATGCGAATCCCTTTTGCGGACAACCTAAGAACCCTTGAACTCAAAGGAATAAGAAAGATTGAATTACTAAGAATATGGCTAAGATGAACAAATTGAAATCCTAAAGGGCAAGAACAGATTACAGCGAAATAAGGAGCGACCAAAGTTTAAGACATCATTATGTACTATGAACCATGAAAGTTGGGTTGACAAAAGTGGGGGAATATACGATTGCTACGGTGCATTTTTAGGTATAGGAACGAGCTTCAGATGTGATATGTTATAGTACTCATTTCGATGCATAATTAAATGTCATAACAATTTTAAGTTACAACCATAATTAATACCTTCTTTTTGTTTTTACACTGTGAACTGTATTAGCTCTCTTGTTTTTCTCAAGAAGAATAAAGGTAGAACACATAAAACAAAGAAAAGTAAAAGATAACGAGATTTTAAAGAAAAATAAGATATGAAATCCAAAGTGGAAAACAATGTCAACAAAATTGAAATAAAAGACAAGACTTAGAGGACACAATTGTTTTCTCTTTTTGGAATTTGTGACTTAAGAGAGGAGAAAACCAGCAAAGCACAAAAGTTTTTAAATCTAAAATTCAAAAAATAGATATGTGAAGATAGATACCCTATTTTCAACAACCAAGACTATGATCCCAAACGATGCAAATCCCTTTTGCAGACAACCTAAGAACCCTTGAACCCAAAGGAATAAGAAAGATTGAATTACTAAGAATATGGCTAAGATGAACAAATTGAAATCCTAAAGGGCAAGAACAGATTACCGCGAAATAAGGTGCGACCAAAGTTTAAGACATCATTATGTACTATGAACCATGAAAGTTGGGTTGACAAAAGTGGGGGAATATACGATTGCTACGGTGCATTTTTCGGTATCGGAACGAGCTTCAGATTTGATATGTTATAGTACTCATTTCGATGCATAAATTAAAAGTTATAACAATTTTAAGTTAGAACCATAATTAATACCTTCTTTTTGTTTTTACACTATGAACTGTTTTAGCTCTCTTGTTTTTCTCAAGAGGAAATAAAGGTGGAACACATAAAACAAAGAAAAGTAAAAGATAACGAGATTTTAAAGAAAAATAAGATATGAAATCCAAAGTGGAAAACAATTTCAACAAAATTGAAATAAAAGACAAGACTTTGAGGACACAATTTCTTTCTCTTTTTGGAATTTGTGACTTAAGAGAGGAGAAAACCTGGAAAACACTAAATTTTTTAAATCTAAAATTCAAAAAATATATATGTGAAGATAGATACCCTATTTTCAACAACCCGGACTATGATCCCAAACGATGCAAATCCCTTTTGTAGACAACCAAAGAACCCTTGAACCCAAAGGAATAAGAAAGATTGAATTACTAAGAATATGGCTAAGATGAACAAATTGAAATCCTAAAGGGCAAGAACAGATTACAACGAAATAAGGAGCGACCAAAGTTTAAGACATCATTATGTACCTTAAACCATGAAAGTTGGGTTGACAAAAGTGGGGAAATATACGATTGCTACAGTGCGTTTTTAGGTATAGGAACGAGCTTGAGATTTGATATGTTATAGTACTCATTTCGATGCACAAATTAAAAGTTATAACAATTTTAAGTTACAACCATAATTAATACATTCTTTTTGTTTTTAAACTATGAACTGTATTAGCTCTCTTGTTTTTCTCAGGAAGAAATAAAGGTGGAATCCATAAAAGAAAGAAAAGTAAAAGATAATGAGATTTTAAACAAAAATAAGATATGAAATCCAAAGTGGAAAACAATGTCAACAAAATTGAAATAAAAGACAAGACTTTGAGGACCCAATTTCTTTCTCTTTTTGGAATTTGTGACTTAACAGAGGAGAAAACCTGGAAAGCACTAAATTTTTTAAATCTAAAATTCAAAAAATAGATATGTGAAGATAGATACCCTATTTTCAACAACCAGGACTATGATCCCAAACGATGCAAATCCCTTTTGCAGACAACCTAAGAACCCTTGAACCCAAAGGAATAAGAAAGATTGAATTACTAAGAATATGGCTAAGATGAACAAATTGAAATCCTAAAGGGCAAGAACAGATTACAGCGAAATAAGGAGCGACCAAAGTTTAAGACATCATTATGTACCTTAAACAATGAAAGTTGGGTTGACAAAAGTGGGGAAATATACGATTGCTACAGTGCGTTTTTAGGTATAGGAACGAGCTTGAGATTTGATATATTATAGTACTCATTTCGATGCACAAATTAAAAGTTATAACAATTTTAAGTTACAACCATAATTAATACATTCTTTTTGTTTTTAAACTGTGAACTGTGTTAGCTCTCTTGTTTTTCTCAAGAAGAAATAAAGGTGGAATCCATAAAACAAAGAAAAGTAAAAGATAATGAGATTTTAAACAAAAATAAGATATGAAATCCAAAGTGGAAAACAATGTCAACAAAATTGAAATAAAAGACAAGACTTTGAGGACACAATTTCTTTCTCTTTTTGGAATTTGTGACTTAAGAGAGGAGAAAACCAGCAAAGCACAAAAGTTTTTAAATCTAAAATTCAAAAAATAGATATGTGAAGATAGATACCCTATTTTCAAAAACCAAGACTATGATCCCAAACGATGCAAATCCCTTTTGCAGACAACCTAAGAACCCTTGAACCCAAAGGAATAAGAAAGATTGAATTACTAAGAATATGGCTAAGATGAACAAATTGAAATCCTAAAGGGCAAGAACAGATTACAGCGAAATAAGGAGCGACCAAAGTTTAAGACATCATTATGTACCTTAAACCATGAATGTTGGGTTGACAAAAGTGGGGAAATATACGATTGCTACAGTGCGTTTTTAGGTATAGGAACGTGCTTGAGATTTGATATGTTATAGTACTCATTTCGATGCACAAATTAAAAGTTATAACAATTATAAGTTACAACCATAATTAATACATTCTTTTTGTTTTTAAACTGTGAACTGTGTTAGCTCTCTTGTTTTTCTCAAGAAGAAATAAAGGTGGAACACATAAAACAAAGAAAAGTAAAAGATAACGAGATTTTAAAGAAAAATAAGATATGAAATCCAAAGTGGAAAACAATGTCAACAAAATTGAAATAAAAGACAGGACTTAGAGGACACAATTTCTTTCTCTTTTTGGAATTTGTGACTTAAGAGAGGAGAAAACCAGCAAAGCACAAAAGTTATTAAATCTAAAATTCAAAAAATAGATATGTAAAGATAGATACCCTATTTTCAACAACCAAGACTATGATCCCAAACGATGCGAATCCCTTTTGCGGACAACCTAAGAACCCTTGAACTCAAAGGAATAAGAAAGATTGAATTACTAAGAATATGGCTAAGATGAACAAATTGAAATCCTAAAGGGCAAGAACAGATTACAGCGAAATAAGGAGCGACCAAAGTTTAAGACATCATTATGTACTATGAACCATGAAAGTTGGGTTGACAAAAGTGGGGGAATATACGATTGCTACGGTGCATTTTTAGGTATAGGAACGAGCTTCAGATGTGATATGTTATAGTACTCATTTCGATGCATAAATTAAATGTCATAACAATTTTAAGTTACAACCATAATTAATACCTTCTTTTTGTTTTTACACTGTGAACTGTATTAGCTCTCTTGTTTTTCTCAAGAAGAATAAAGGTAGAACACATAAAACAAAGAAAAGTAAAAGATAACGAGATTTTAAAGAAAAATAAGATATGAAATCCAAAGTGGAAAACAATGTCAACAAAATTGAAATAAAAGACAAGACTTAGAGGACACAATTGTTTTCTCTTTTTGGAATTTGTGACTTAAGAGAGGAGAAAACCAGCAAAGCACAAAAGTTTTTAAATCTAAAATTCAAAAAATAGATATGTGAAGATAGATACCCTATTTTCAACAACCAAGACTATGATCCCAAACGATGCGAATCCCTTTTGCAGACAACCTAAGAACCCTTGAACCCAAAGGAATAAGAAAGATTGAATTACTAAGAATATGGCTAAGATGAACAAATTGAAATCCTAAAGGGCAAGAACAGATTACAGCGAAATAAGGAGCGACCAAAGTTTAAGACATCATTATTCACTATGAACCATGAAAGTTGGGTTGACAAAAGTGGGGGAATATACGATTGCTACGGTGCATTTTTAGGTATAGGAACGAGCTTCAGATGTGATATGTTATAGTACTCATTTCGATGCATAAATTAAATGTCATAACAATTTTAAGTTACAACCATAATTAATACCTTCTTTTTGTTTTTACACTGTGAACTGTATTAGCTCTCTTGTTTTTCTCAAGAAGAATAAAGGTAGAACACATAAAACAAAGAAAAGTAAAAGATAACGAGATTTTAAAGAAAAATAAGATATGAAATCCAAAGTGGAAAACAATGTCAACAAAATTGAAATAAAAGACAAGACTTAGAGGACACAATTGTTTTCTCTTTTTGGAATTTGTGACTTAAGAGAGGAGAAAACCAGCAAAGCACAAAAGTTTTTAAATCTAAAATTCAAAAAATAGATATGTGAAGATAGATACCCTATTTTCAACAACCAAGACTATGATCCCAAACGATGCGAATCCCTTTTGCAGACAACCTAAGAACCCTTGAACCCAAAGGAATAAGAAAGATTGAATTACTAAGAATATGGCTAAGATGAACAAATTGAAATCCTAAAGGGCAAGAACAGATTACCGCGAAATAAGGTGCGACCAAAGTTTAAGACATCATTATGTACTATGAACCATGAAAGTTGGGTTGACAAAAGTGGGGGAATATACGATTGCTACGGTGCATTTTTCGGTATCGGAACAAGCTTCAGATTTGATATGTTATAGTACTCATTTCGATGCATAAATTAAAAGTTATAACAATTTTAAGTTAGAACCATAATTAATACCTTCTTTTTGTTTTTACACTATGAACTGTTTTAGCTCTCTTGTTTTTCTCAAGAGGAAATAAAGGTGGAACACATAAAACAAAGAAAAGTAAAAGATAACGAGATTTTAAAGAAAAATAAGATATGAAATCCAAAGTGGAAAACAATTTCAACAAAATTGAAATAAAAGACAAGACTTTGAGGACACAATTTCTTTCTCTTTTTGGAATTTGTGACTTAAGAGAGGAGAAAACCTGGAAAGCACTAAATTTTTTAAATCTAAAATTCAAAAAATATATATGTGAAGATAGATACCCTATTTTCAACAACCAGGACTATGATCCCAAACGATGCAAATCCCTTTTGTAGACAACCAAAAAACCCTTGAACCCAAAGGAATAAGAAAGATTGAATTACTAAGAATATGGCTAAGATGAACAAATTGAAATCCTAAAGGGCAAGAACAGATTACAACGAAATAAGGAGCGACCAAAGTTTAAGACATCATTATGTACCTTAAACCATGAAAGTTGGGTTGACAAAAGTGGGGAAATATACGATTGCTACAGTGCGTTTTTAGGTATAGGAACGAGCTTGAGATTTGATATGTTATAGTACTCATTTCGATGCACAAATTAAAAGTTATAACAATTTTAAGTTACAACCATCATTAATACATTCTTTTTGTTTTTAAACTGTGAACTGTATTAGCTCTCTTGTTTTTCTCAAGAAGAAATAAAGGTGGAATCCATAAAACAAAGAAAAATAAAGATAATGAGATTTAAAACAAAAATAAGATATGAAATCCAAAGTGGAAAACAATGTCAACAAAATTGAAATAAAAGACAAGACTTTGAGGACCCAATTTCTTTCTCTTTTTGGAATTTGTGACTTAACAGAGGAGAAAACCTGGAAAGCACTAAATTTTTTAAATCTAAAATTGAAAAAATAGATATGTGAAGATAGATACCCTATTTTCAACAACCAGGACTATGATCCCAAACGATGCAAATCCCTTTTGCAGACAACCTAAGAACCCTTGAACCCAAAGGAATAAGAAAGATTGAATTACTAAGAATATGGCTAAGATGAACAAATTGAAATCCTAAAGGGCAAGAACAGATTACAGTGAAATAAGGAGCGACCAAAGTTTAAGACATCATTATGTACCTTAAACAATGAAAGTTGGGTTGACAAAAGTGGGGAAATATACGATTGCTACAGTGCGTTTTTAGGTATAGGAACGAGCTTGAGATTTGATATGTTATAGTACTCATTTCGATGCACAAATTAAAAGTTATAACAATTTTAAGTTACAACCATAATTAATACATTCTTTTTGTTTTTAAACTGTGAACTGTGTTAGCTCTCTTGTTTTTCTCAAGAAGAAATAAAGGTGGAATCCATAAAATAAAGAAAAGTAAAAGATAATGAGATTTTAAACAAAAATAAGATATGAAATCCAAAGTGGAAAACAATGTCAACAAAATTGAAATAAAAGACAAGACTTTGAGGGCACAATTTCTTTCTCTTTTTGGAATTTGTGACTTAAGAGAGGAGAAAACCAGCAAAGCACAAAAGTTTTTAAATCTAAAATTCAAAAAATAGATATGTGAAGATAGATACCCTATTTTCAACAACCAAGACTATGATCCCAAACGATGCAAATCCCTTTTGCAGACAACCTAAGAACCCTTGAACCCAAAGGAATAAGAAAGATTGAATTACTAAGAATATGGCTAAGATGAACAAATTGAAATCCTAAAGGGCAAGAACAGATTACAACGAAATAAGGAGCGACCAAAGTTTAAGACATCATTTTGTACTATGAACCATGAAGGTAGGGTTGACAAAAGTGGGGAAATATACGATTGCTACGGTGTGTTTTTAGGTATCGGAACGAGCTTCAGATTTGATATATTATAGTAGTCATTTCGATGCACAAATTAATATTTATAACAGTTTTCAGCTACAACCCCAATTAATACCTTCTTTTTGTTTTTACACTGTGAAATGTATTAGCTCTCTTGTTTTTCTCAAGAAGAAAGAAAGGTGTAACACATAAAACAAAGAAAAGTAAAAGATAACGAGATTTTAAAGAAAAATAAGATATGAAATCCAAAGTGGAAAACAATGTCAACAAAATTGAAATAAAAGACAGGACTTAGAGGACACAATTTCTTTCTCTTTTTGGAATTTGTGACTTAAGAGAGGAGAAAACCAGCAAAGCACAAAACTTTTTAAATCTAAAATTCAAAAAATAGATATGTGAAGATAGATACCCTATTTTCAACAACCAAGACTATGATCCCAAACGATGCGAATCCCTTTTGCGGACAACCTAAGAACCCTTGAACTCAAAGGAATAAGAAAGATTGAATTACTAAGAATATGGCTAAGATGAACAAATTGAAATCCTAAAGGGCAAGAACAGATTACAGCGAAATAAGGAGCGACCAAAGTTTAAGACATCATTATTCACTATGAACCATGAAAGTTGGGTTGACAAAAGTGGGGGAATATACGATTGCTACGGTGCATTTTTAGGTATAGGAACGAGCTTCAGATGTGATATGTTATAGTACTCATTTCGATGCATAAATTAAATGTCATAACAATTTTAAGTTACAACCATAATTAATACCTTCTTTTTGTTTTTACACTGTGAACTGTATTAGCTCTCTTGTTTTTCTCAAGAAGAATAAAGGTAGAACACATAAAACAAAGAAAAGTAAAAGATAACGAGATTTTAAAGAAAAATAAGATATGAAATCCAAAGTGGAAAACAATGTCAACAAAATTGAAATAAAAGACAAGACTTAGAGGACACAATTGTTTTCTCTTTTTGGAATTTGTGACTTAAGAGAGGAGAAAACCAGCAAAGCACAAAAGTTTTTAAATCTAAAATTCAAAAAATAGATATGTGAAGATAGATACCCTATTTTCAACAACCAAGACTATGATCCCAAACGATGCAAATCCCTTTTGCAGACAACCTAAGAACCCTTGAACCCAAAGGAATAAGAAAGATTGAATTACTAAGAATATGGCTAAGATGAACAAATTGAAATCCTAAAGGGCAAGAACAGATTACCGCGAAATAAGGTGCGACCAAAGTTTAAGACATCATTATGTACTATGAACCATGAAAGTTGGGTTGACAAAAGTGGGGGAATATACGATTGCTACGGTGCATTTTTCGGTATCGGAACGAGCTTCAGATTTGATATGTTATAGTACTCATTTCGATGCATAAATTAAAAGTTATAACAATTTTAAGTTAGAACCATAATTAATACCTTCTTTTTGTTTTTACACTATGAACTGTTTTAGCTCTCTTGTTTTTCTCAAGAGGAAATAAAGGTGGAACACATAAAACAAAGAAAAGTAAAAGATAACGAGATTTTAAAGAAAAATAAGATATGAAATCCAAAGTGGAAAAAAATTTCAACAAAATTGAAATAAAAGACAAGACTTTGAGGACACAATTTCTTTCTCTTTTTGGAATTTGTGACTTAAGAGAGGAGAAAACCTGGAAAGCACTAAATTTTTTAAATCTAAAATTCAAAAAATATATATGTGAAGATAGATACCCTATTTTCAACAACCAGGACTATGATCCCAAACGATGCAAATCCCTTTTGTAGACAACCAAAAAACCCTTGAACCCAAAGGAATAAGAAAGATTGAATTACTAAGAATATGGCTAAGATGAACAAATTGAAATCCTAAAGGGCAAGAACAGATTACAACGAAATAAGGAGCGACCAAAGTTTAAGACATCATTATGTACCTTAAACCATGAAAGTTGGGTTGACAAAAGTGGGGAAATATACGATTGCTACAGTGCGTTTTTAGGTATAGGAACGAGCTTGAGATTTGATATGTTATAGTACTCATTTCGATGCACAAATTAAAAGTTATAACAATTTTAAGTTACAACCATAATTAATACATTCTTTTTGTTTTTAAACTGTGAACTATATTAGCTCTCTTGTTTTTCTCAGGAAGAAATAAAGGTGGAATCCATAAAAGAAAGAAAAGTAAAAGATAATGAGATTTTAAACAAAAATAAGATATGAAATCCAAAGTGGAAAACAATGTCAACAAAATTGAAATAAAAGACAAGACTTTGAGGACCCAATTTCTTTCTCTTTTTGGAATTTGTGACTTAAGAGAGGAGAAAACCTGGAAAGCACTAAATTTTTTAAATCTAAAATTCAAAAAATAGATATGTGAAGATAGATACCCTATTTTCAACAACCAGGACTATGATCCCAAACGATGCAAATCCCTTTTGCAGACAACCTAAGAACCCTTGAACCCAAAGGAATAAGAAAGATTGAATTACTAAGAATATGGCTAAGATGAACAAATTGAAATCCTAAAGGGCAAGAACAGATTACAGCGAAATAAGGAGCGACCAAAGTTTAAGACATCATTATGTACCTTAAACCATGAAAGTTGGGTTAACAAAAGTGTGGAAATATACGATTGCTACAGTACTTTTTTAGGTATAGGAACGAGCTTGAGATTTGATATGTTATAGTACTCATTTCGATGCACAAATTAAAAGTTATAACAATTTTAAGTTACAACCATAATTAATACATTCTTTTTGTTTTTAAACTGTGAAATGTATTAGCTCTCTTGTTTTTCTCAAGAAGAAATAAAGGTGGAATCCATAAAACAAAGAAAAGTAAAAGATAATGAGATTTTAAACAAAAATAAGATATGAAATCCAAAGTGGAAAACAATGTCAACAAAATTGAAATAAAAGACAAGACTTTGAGGACACAATTTCTTTCTCTTTTTGGAATTTGTGACTTAAGAGAGGAGAAAACTAGCAAAGCACAAAAGTTTTTAAATCTAAAATTCAAAAAATAGATATGTGAAGATAGATACCCTATTTTCAACAACCAAGACTATGATCCCAAACGATGCAAATCCCTTTTGCAGACAACCTAAGAACCCTTGAACCCAAAGGAATAAGAAAGATTGAATTACTAAGAATATGGCTAAGATGAACAAATTGAAATACTAAAGGGCAAGAACAGATTACCGCGAAATAAGGTGCGACCAAAGTTTAAGACATCATTATGTACTATGAACCATGAAAGTTGGGTTGACAAAAGTGGGGGAATATACGATTGCTACGGTGCATTTTTCGGTATCGGAACGAGCTTCAGATTTGATATGTTATAGTACTCATTTCGATGCATAAATTAAAAGTTATAACAATTTTAAGTTAGAACCATAATTAATACCTTCTTTTTGTTTTTACACTATGAACTGTTTTAGCTCTCTTGTTTTTCTCAAGAGGAAATAAAGGTGGAACACATAAAACAAAGAAAAGTAAAAGATAACGAGATTTTAAAGAAAAATAAGATATGAAATCCAAAGTGGAAAACAATTTCAATAAATTGAAATAAAAGACAAGACTTTGAGGACACAATTTCTTTCTCTTTTTGGAATTTGTGACTTAAGAGAGGAGAAAACCTGGAAAACACTAAATTTTTTAAATCTAAAATTCAAAAAATATATATGTGAAGATAGATACCCTATTTTCAACAACCAGGACTATGATCCCAAACGATGCAAATCCCTTTTGTAGACAACCAAAGAACCCTTGAACCCAAAGGAATAAGAAAGATTGAATTACTAAGAATATGGCTAAGATGAACAAATTGAAATCCTAAAGGGCAAGAACAGATTACAACGAAATAAGGAGCGACCAAAGTTTAAGACATCATTATGTACCTTAAACCATGAAAGTTGGGTTGACAAAAGTGGGGAAATATACGATTGCTACAGTGCGTTTTTAGGTATAGGAACGAGCTTGAGATTTGATATGTTATAGGACTCATTTCGATGCACAAATTAAAAGTTATAACAATTTTAAGTTACAACCATAATTAATACATTCTTTTTGTTTTTAAACTGTGAACTGTATTAGCTCTCTTGTTTTTCTCAGGAAGAAATAAAGGTGGAATCCATAAAAGAAAGAAAAGTAAAAGATAATGAGATTTTAAACAAAAATAAGATATGAAATCCAAAGTGGAAAACAATGTCAACAAAATTGAAATAAAAGACAAGACTTTGAGGACCCAATTTCTTTCTCTTTTTGGAATTTGTGACTTAACAGAGGAGAAAACCTGGAAAGCACTAAATTTTTTAAATCTAAAATTCAAAAAATAGATATGTGAAGATAGATACCCTATTTTCAACAACCAAGACTATGATCCCAAACGATGCAAATCCCTTTTGCAGACAACCTAAGAACCCTTGAACCCAAAGGAATAAGAAAGATTGAATTACTAAGAATATGGCTAAGATGAACAAATTGAAATCCTAAAGGGCAAGAACAGATTACAGCGAAATAAGGAGCGACCAAAGTTTAAGACATCATTATGTACCTTAAACCATAAAAGTTGGGTTGACAAAAGTGGGGAAATATACGATTGCTACAGTGCGTTTTTAGGTATAGGAACGAGCTTGAGATTTGATATGTTATAGTACTCATTTCGATGCACAAATTAAAAGTTATAACAATTTTAAGTTACAACCATAATTAATACATTCTTTTTGTTTTTAAACTGTGAACTGTGTTAGCTCTCTTGTTTTTCTCAAGAAGAAATAAAGGTGGAATCCATAAAACAAAGAAAAGTAAAAGATAACGAGATTTTAAAGAAAAATAAGATATGAAATCCAAAGTGGAAAACAATTTCAACAAAATTGAAATAAAAGACAAGACTTTGAGGACACAATTTCTTTCTCTTTTTGGAATTTGTGACTTAAGAGAGGAGAAAACCTGGAAAACACTAAATTTTTTAAATCTAAAATTCAAAAAATATATATGTGAAGATAGATACCCTATTTTCAACAACCAGGACTATGATCCCAAACGATGCAAATCCCTTTTGTAGACAACCAAAGAACCCTTGAACCCAAAGGAATAAGAAAGATTGAATTACTAAGAATATGGCTAAGATGAACAAATTGAAATCCTAAAGGGCAAGAACAGATTACAGCGAAATAAGGAGCGACCAAAGTTTAAGACATCATTATGTACCTTAAACCATGAAAGTTGGGTTGACAAAAGTGGGGAAATATACGATTGCTACAGTGCGTTTTTAGGTATAGGAACGAGCTTGAGATTTGATATGTTATAGTACTCATTTCGATGCACAAATTAAAAGTTATAACAATTTTAAGTTACAACCATCATTAATACATTCTTTTTGTTTTTAAACTGTGAACTGTATTAGCTCTCTTGTTTTTCTCAAGAAGAAATAAAGGTGGAATCCATAAAACAAAGAAAAATAAAGATAATGAGATTTAAAACATAAATAAGATATGAAATCCAAAGTGGAAAACAATGTCAACAAAATTGAAATAAAAGACAAGACTTTGAGGACCGAATTTTTTTCTCTTTTTGGAATTTGTGACTTAAGAGAGGAGAAAACCTGGAAAGCACAAAATTTTTTAAATATAAAATTCAAAAAATAGATATGTGAAGATAGATACCCTATTTTCAACAACCAGGACTATGATCCCAAACGATGCAAATCCCTTTTGCAGACAACCTAAGAACCCTTGAACCCAAAGGAATAAGAAAGATTGAATTACTAAGAATATGGCTAAGATGAACAAATTAAAATCCTAAAGGGCAAGAACAGATTACAGCGAAATAAGGAGCGACCAAAGTTTAAGACATCATTATGTACTATGAACCATGAAAGTTGGGTTGACAAAAGTGGGGGAATATACGATTGCTACGGTGAATTTTTAGGTATCGGAACGAGCTTCTGATTTGATATGTTATAGTACTCATTTCGATGCATAAATTAAAAGTTATAACAATTTTAAGTTACAACCATAATTAATACCTTCTTTTTGTTTTTACACTATTAACTGTTTTAGCTCTCTTGTTTTTCTCAAGAAGAAATAAAGGGGGAACACATAAAACAAAGAAAAGTAAAAGATAACGAGATTTTAAAGAAAAATAAGATATGAAATCCACAGTGGAAAACAATGTCAACAAAATTGAAATAAAAGACAAGACTTTGAGGACCGAATTTCTTTCTCTTTTTGGAATTTGTGACTTAAGAGAGGAGAAAACCTGGAAAGCACTAAATTTTTTAAATCTAAAATTCAAAAAATAGATATGTGAAGATAGATACCCTATTTTCAACAACCAGGACTATGATCCCAAACGATGCAAATCCCTTTTGCAGACAACCTAAGAACCCTTGAACCCAAAGGAATAAGAAAGATTGAATTACTAAGAATATGGCTAAGATGAACAAATTGAAATCCTAAAGGGCAAGAACAGATTACAGCGAAATAAGGAGCGACCAAAGTTTAAGACATCATTATGTACCTTAAACCATGTATGTTGGGTTGACAAAAGTGGGGAAATATACGATTGCTACAGTGCGTTTTTAGGTATAGGAACGAGCTTGAGATTTGATATGTTATAGTACTCATTTCGATGCACAAATTAAAAGTTATAACAATTTTAAGTTACAACCATAATTAATACATTCTTTTTGTTTTTAAACTGTGAACTGTGTTAGCTCTCTTGTTTTTCTCAAGAAGAAATAAAGGTGGAATCCATAAAACAAAGAAAAGTAAAAGATAATGAGATTTTAAACAAAAATAAGATATGAAATCCAAAGTGGAAAACAATGTCAACAAAATTGAAATAAAAGACAAGACTTTGAGGACACAATTTCTTTCTCTTTTTGGAATTTGTGACTTAAGAGAGGAGAAAACCTGGAAAGCACTAAATTTTTTAAATCTAAAATTCAAAAAATAGATATGTGAAGATAGATACCCTATTTTCAACAACCAGGACTATGATCCCAAACGATGCAAATCCCTTTTGCAGACAACCTAAGAACCGTTGAACCCAAAGGAATAAGAAAGATTGAATTACTAAGAATATGGCTAAGATGAACAAATTGAAATCCTAAAGGGCAAGAACAGATTACAGCGAAATAAGGAGCGACCAAAGTTTAAGACATCATTATGTACTATGAACCATGAAAGTTGGGTTGACAAAAGTGGGGGAATATACGATTGCTACGGTGCATTTTTAGGTATCGGAACGAGCTTCAGATTTGATATGTTATAGTACTCATTTCGATGCATAAATTAAAAGTTATAACAATTTTAAGTTACAACCATAATTAATACCTTCTTTTTGTTTTTACACTATTAACTGTTTTAGCTCTCTTGTTTTTCTCAAGAAGAAATAAAGGTGGAACACATAAAACAAAGAAAAGTAAAAGATAACGAGATTTTAAAGAAAAATAAGATATGAAATCCACAGTGGAAAACAATGTCAACAAAATTGAAATAAAAGACAAGACTTTGAGGACACAATTTCTTTCTCTTTTTGGAATTTGTGACTTAAGAGAGGAGAAAACCTCCAAAGCACAAAATTTTTTAAATTCTAAAATTCAAAAAATAGATATGTGAAGATAGATACCCTATTTTCAGCAACCAAGACTATGATCCCAAACGATGCAAATCCCTTTTGCAGACAACCTAAGAACCCTTGAACCCAAAGGAATAAGAAAGATTGAATTACTAAGAATATGGCTAAGATGAACAAATTGAAATCCTAAAGGGCAAGAACAGATTACAGCGAAATAAGGAGCGACCAAAGTTTAAGACATCATTATGTACTATGAACCACGAAAGTTGGGTTGACAAAAGTGGGGGAATATACGATTGCTACGGTGCATTTTTAGGTATAGGAACGAGCTTGAGATTTGATATGTTATAGTACTCATTTCGATGCACAAATTAAAAGTTATAACAATTTTAAGTTACAACCATAATTAATACATTCTTTTTGTTTTTAAACTGTGAACTGTGTTAGCTCTCTTGTTTTTCTCAAGAAGAAATAAAGGTGGAATCCATAAAACAAAGAAAAGTAAAAGATAATGAGATTTTAAACAAAAATAAGATATGAAATCCAAAGTGGAAAACAATGTCAACAAAATTGAAATAAAAGACAAGACTTTGAGGACACAATTTCTTTCTCTTTTTGGAATTTGTGACTTAAGAGAGGAGAAAACCTGGAAAGCACTAAATTTTTTAAATCTAAAATTCAAAAAATAGATATGTGAAGATAGATACCCTATTTTCAACAACCAGGACTATGATCCCAAACGATGCAAATCCCTTTTGCAGACAACCTAAGAACCCTTGAACCCAAAGGAATAAGAAAGATTGAATTACTAAGAATATGGCTAAGATGAACAAATTGAAATCCTAAAGGGCAAGAACAGATTACAGCGAAATAAGGAGCGACCAAAGTTTAAGACATCATTATGTACCTTAAACCATGTATGTTGGGTTGACAAAAGTGGGGAAATATACGATTGCTACAGTGCGTTTTTAGGTATAGGAACGAGCTTGAGATTTGATATGTTATAGTACTCATTTCGATGCATAAATTAAAAGTTATAACAATTTTAAGTTACAACCATAATTAATACCTTCTTTTTGTTTTTACACTATGAACTGTTTTAGCTCTCTTGTTTTTCTCAAGAAGAAATAAAGGTGGAACACATAAAACAAAGAAAAGTAAAAGATAACGACATTTTAAAGAAAAATAAGATATGAAATCCAAAGTGGAAAACAATGTCAACAAAATTGAAATAAAAGACAAGACTTAGAGGACACAATTTTTTTCGCTTTTTGGAATTTTTGACTTAAGAGAGGAGAAAACCAGCAAAGCACAAAATTTTTTAAATCTAAAATTCAAAAAATAGATATGTAAAGATAGATACCCTATTTTCAACAACCAAGACTATGATCCCAAACGATGCGAATCCCTTTTGCGGACAACTTAAGAACCCTTGAACTCAAAGGAATAAGAAAGATTGAATTACTAAGAATATGGCTAAGATGACCAAATTGAAATCCTAAAGGGCAAGAACAGATTACAGCGAAATAAGGAGCGACCAAAGTTTAAGACATCATTATGTACTATGAACCACGAAAGTTGGGTTGACAAAAGTGGGGGAATATACGATTGCTACGGTGCATTTTTAGGTATCGGAACGAGCTTCAGATTTGATATGTTATAGTACTCATTTCGATGCATAAATTAAAAGTTATAACAATTTTAAGTTACAACCATAATTAATACCTTCTTTTTGTTTTTACACTATTAACTGTTTTAGCTCTCTTGTTTTTCTCAAGAAGAAATAAAGGTGGAACACATAAAACAAAGAAAAGTAAAAGATAACGAGATTTTAAAGAAAAATAAGATATGAAATCCACAGTGGAAAACAATGTCAACAAAATTGAAATAAAAGACAAGACTTTGAGGACACAATTTCTTTCTCTTTTTGGAATTTGTGACTTAAGAGAGGAGAAAACCTCCAAAGCACAAAATTTTTTAAATTCTAAAATTCAAAAAATAGATATGTGAAGATAGATACCCTATTTTCAGCAACCAAGACTATGATCCCAAACGATGCAAATCCCTTTTGCAGACAACCTAAGAACCCTTGAACCCAAAGGAATAAGAAAGATTGAATTACTAAGAATATGGCTAAGATGAACAAATTGAAATCCTAAAGAGCAAGAACAGATTACCGCGAAAAAAGGTGCGACCAAAGTTTAAGACATCATTATGTACTATGAACCATGAAAGCTGGGTTGACAAAAGTGGGGGAATATACGATTGCTACGGTGCATTTTTAGGTATCGGAATGAGCTTCAGATTTGATATGTTATAGTACTCATTTTGATGCACAAATTAAAAGTTATAACAATTTTAAGTTACAACCATAATTAATACCTTCTTTTTGTTTTTACACTATTAACTGTTTTAGCTCTCTTGTTTTTCTCAAGAAGAAATAAAGGTGGAACACATAAAACAAAGAAAAGTAAAAGATAACGAGATTTTAAAGAAAAATAAGATATGAAATCCACAGTGGAAAACAATGTCAACAAAATTGAAATAAAAGACAAGACTTTGAGGACCGAATTTCTTTCTCTTTTTGGAATTTGTGACTTAAGAGAGGAGAAAACCTGGAAAGCACTAAATTTTTTAAATCTAAAATTCAAAAAATAGATATGTGAAGATAGATACCCTATTTTCAACAACCAGGACTATGATCCCAAACGATGCAAATCCCTTTTGCAGACAACCTAAGAACCCTTGAACCCAAAGGAATAAGAAAGATTGAATTACTAAGAATATGGCTAAGATGAACAAATTGAAATCCTAAAGGGCAAGAACAGATTACAGCGAAATAAGGAGCGACCAAAGTTTAAGACATCATTATGTACCTTAAACCATGAAAGTTGGGTTGACAAAAGTGGGGAAATATACGATTGCTACAGTGCGTTTTTAGGTATAGGAACGAGCTTGAGATTTGATATGTTATAGTACTCATTTCGATGCACAAATTAAAAGTTATAACAATTTTAAGTTACAACCATCATTAATACATTCTTTTTGTTTTTAAACTGTGAACTGTATTAGCTCTCTTGTTTTTCTCAAGAAGAAATAAAGGTGGAATCCATAAAACAAAGAAAAATAAAGATAATGAGATTTAAAACATAAATAAGATATGAAATCCAAAGTGGAAAACAATGTCAACAAAATTGAAATAAAAGACAAGACTTTGAGGACCGAATTTTTTTCTCTTTTTGGAATTTGTGACTTAAGAGAGGAGAAAACCTGGAAAGCACAAAATTTTTTAAATATAAAATTCAAAAAATAGATATGTGAAGATAGATACCCTATTTTCAACAACCAGGACTATGATCCCAAACGATGCAAATCCCTTTTGCAGACAACCTAAGAACCCTTGAACCCAAAGGAATAAGAAAGATTGAATTACTAAGAATATGGCTAAGATGAACAAATTGAAATCCTAAAGGGCAAGAACAGATTACAGCGAAATAAGGAGCGACCAAAGTTTAAGACATCATTATGTACTATGAACCATGAAAGTTGGGTTGACAAAAGTGGGGGAATATACGATTGCTACGGTGCATTTTTAGGTATCGGAACGAGCTTCTGATTTGATATGTTATAGTACTCATTTCGATGCATAAATTAAAAGTTATAACAATTTTAAGTTACAACCATAATTAATACCTTCTTTTTGTTTTTACACTATTAACTGTTTTAGCTCTCTTGTTTTTCTCAAGAAGAAATAAAGGTGGAACACATAAAACAAAGAAAAGTAAAAGATAACGAGATTTTAAAGAAAAATAAGATATGAAATCCACAGTGGAAAACAATGTCAACAAAATTGAAATAAAAGACAAGACTTTGAGGACCGAATTTCTTTCTCTTTTTGGAATTTGTGACTTAAGAGAGGAGAAAACCTGGAAAGCACTAAATTTTTTAAATCTAAAATTCAAAAAATAGATATGTGAAGATAGATACCCTATTTTCAACAACCAGGACTATGATCCCAAACGATGCAAATCCCTTTTGCAGACAACCTAAGAACCCTTGAACCCAAAGGAATAAGAAAGATTGAATTACTAAGAATATGGCTAAGATGAACAAATTGAAATCCTAAAGGGCAAGAACAGATTACAGCGAAATAAGGAGCGACCAAAGTTTAAGACATCATTATGTACCTTAAACCATGTATGTTGGGTTGACAAAAGTGGGGAAATATACGATTGCTACAGTGCGTTTTTAGGTATAGGAACGAGCTTGAGATTTGATATGTTATAGTACTCATTTCGATGCACAAATTAAAAGTTATAACAATTTTAAGTTACAACCATAATTAATACATTCTTTTTGTTTTTAAACTGTGAACTGTGTTAGCTCTCTTGTTTTTCTCAAGAAGAAATAAAGGTGGAATCCATAAAACAAAGAAAAGTAAAAGATAATGAGATTTTAAACAAAAATAAGATATGAAATCCAAAGTGGAAAACAATGTCAACAAAATTGAAATAAAAGACAAGACTTTGAGGACACAATTTCTTTCTCTTTTTGGAATTTGTGACTTAAGAGAGGAGAAAACCTGGAAAGCACTAAATTTTTTAAATCTAAAATTCAAAAAATAGATATGTGAAGATAGATACCCTATTTTCAACAACCAGGACTATGATCCCAAACGATGCAAATCCCTTTTGCAGACAACCTAAGAACCGTTGAACCCAAAGGAATAAGAAAGATTGAATTACTAAGAATATGGCTAAGATGAACAAATTGAAATCCTAAAGGGCAAGAACAGATTACAGCGAAATAAGGAGCGACCAAAGTTTAAGACATCATTATGTACTATGAACCATGAAAGTTGGATTGACAAAAGTGGGGGAATATACGATTGCTACGGTGCATTTTTAGGTATCGGAACGAGCTTCAGATTTGATATGTTATAGTACTCATTTCGATGCATAAATTAAAAGTTATAACAATTTTAAGTTACAACCATAATTAATACCTTCTTTTTGTTTTTACACTATGAACTGTTTTAGCTCTCTTGTTTTTCTCAAGAAGAAATAAAGGTGGAACACATAAAACAAAGAAAAGTAAAAGATAACGACATTTTAAAGAAAAATAAGATATGAAATCCAAAGTGGAAAACAATGTCAACAAAATTGAAATAAAAGACAAGACTTAGAGGACACAATTTTTTTCGCTTTTTGGAATTTTTGACTTAAGAGAGGAGAAAACCAGCAAAGCACAAAATTTTTTAAATCTAAAATTCAAAAAATAGATATGTAAAGATAGATACCCTATTTTCAACAACCAAGACTATGATCCCAAACGATGCGAATCCCTTTTGCGGACAACTTAAGAACCCTTGAACTCAAAGGAATAAGAAAGATTGAATTACTAAGAATATGGCTAAGATGAACAAATTGAAATCCTAAAGGGCAAGAACAGATTACAGCGAAATAAGGAGCGACCAAAGTTTAAGACATCATTATGTACTATGAACCACGAAAGTTGGGTTGACAAAAGTGGGGGAATATACGATTGCTACGGTGCATTTTTAGGTATCGGAACGAGCTTCAGATTTGATATGTTATAGTACTCATTTCGATGCATAAATTAAAAGTTATAACAATTTTAAGTTACAACCATAATTAATACCTTCTTTTTGTTTTTACACTATTAACTGTTTTAGCTCTCTTGTTTTTCTCAAGAAGAAATAAAGGTGGAACACATAAAACAAAGAAAAGTAAAAGATAACGAGATTTTAAAGAAAAATAAGATATGAAATCCACAGTGGAAAACAATGTCAACAAAATTGAAATAAAAGACAAGACTTTGAGGACACAATTTCTTTCTCTTTTTGGAATTTGTGACTTAAGAGAGGAGAAAACCTGGAAAGCACTAAATTTTTTAAATCTAAAATTCAAAAAATAGATATGTGAAGATAGATACCCTATTTTCAACAACCAAGACTATGATCCCAAACGATGCAAATCCCTTTTGCAGACAACCTAAGAACCCTTGAACCCAAAGGTATAAGAAAGATTGAATTACTAAGAATATGGCTAAGATGAACAAATTGAAATCCTAAAGGGCAAGAACAGATTACAGCGAAATAAGGAGCGACCAAAGTTTAAGACATCATTATGTCCCTTAAACCATGAAAGTTGGGTTGACAAAAGTGGGGAAATATACGATTGCTACAGTGCGTTTTTAGGTATAGGAACGAGCTTGAGATTTGATATGTTATAGTACTCATTTCGATGCACAAATTAAAAGTTATAACAATTTTAAGTTACAACCATAATTAATACATTCTTTTTGTTTTTAAACTGTGAACTGTATTAGCTCTCTTGTTTTTCTCAAGAAGAAATAAAGGTGGAATCCATAAAACAAAGAAAAGTAAAAGATAATGAGATTTTAAACAAAAATAAGATATGAAATCCAAAGTGGAAAACAATGTCAACAAAATTGAAATAAAAGACAAGACTTTGAGGACACAATTTCTTTCTCTTTTTGGAATTTGTGACTTAAGAGAGGAGAAAACCAGCAAAGCACAAAACCTTTTAAATCTAAAATTCAAAAAATAGATATGTGAAGATAGATACCCTATTTTCAACAACCAAGACTATGATCCCAAACGATGCAAATCCCTTTTGCAGACAACCTAAGAACCCTTGAACCCAAAGGAATAAGAAAGATTGAATTACTAAGAATATGGCTAAGATGAACAAATTGAAATCCTAAAGGGCAAGAACAGATTACCGCGAAATAAGGTGCGACCAAAGTTTAAGACATCATTATGTACTATGAACCATGAAAGTTGGGTTGACAAAAGTGGGGGAATATACGATTGCTACGGTGCATTTTTAGGTATCAGAACGAGCTTCAGATTTGATATGTTATAGTACTCATTTCGATGCATAAATTAAAACTTATAACAATTTTAAGTTACAACCATAATTAATACCTTCTTTTTGTTTTTACACTATGAACTGTTTTAGTTCTTTTGTTTTTCTCAAGAAGAAATAAAGGTGGAACACATAAAACAAAGAAAAGTAAAAGATAACGAGATTTTAAAGAAAAATAAGATATGAAATCCAAAGTGGAAAACAATGTCAACAAAATTGAAATAAAAGACAAGACTTTGAGGACACAATTTCTTTCTCTTTTTGGAATTTGTGACTTAAGAGAGGAGAAAACCTGGAAAGCACTAAATTTTTTAAATCTAAAATTCAAAAAATAGATATGTGAAGATAGATACCCTATTTTCAACAACCAAGACTATGATCCCAAACGATGCAAATCCCTTTTGTAGACAACCTAAGAACCCTTGAACCCAAAGGAATAAGAAAGATTGAATTACTAAGAATATGGCTAAGATGAACAAATTGAAATCCTAAAGGGCAAGAAAAGATTACAGCGAAATAAGGAGCGACCAAAGTTTAAGACATCATTATGTACCTTAAACCATGAAAGTTGGGTTGACAAAACTGGGGAAATATACGATTGCTACAGTGCGTTTTTAGGTATAGGAACGAGCTTCAGATTTGATATGTTATAGTACTCATTTCGATGCACAAATTAAAAGTTATAACAATTTTAAGTTACAACCATAATTAATACCTTCTTTTTGTTTTTACACTATGAACTGTTTTAGCTCTCTTGTTTTTCTCAAGAAGAAATAAAGGTGGAACACATAAAACAAAGAAAAGTAAAAGATAACGAGATTTTAAAGAAAAATAAGATATGAAATCCAAAGTAGAAAACAATGTCCACAAAATTGAAATAAAAGACAAAACTTTGAGGACACAATTTCTTTCTCTTTTTGGAATTTGTGACTTAATAGAAGAGAAAACCAGCAAAGCACAAAATTTTTTAAATCTAAAATTCAAAAAATAGATATGTAAAGATAGATACCCTATTTTCAACAAACAAGACTATGATCCCAAACGATGCGAATCCCTTTTGCGGACAACCTAAGAACCCTTGAACTCAAAGGAATAAGAAAGATTGAATTACTAAGAATATGGCTAAGATGAACAAATTGAAATCCTAAAGGGCAAGAACATATTACAGCGAAATAAGGAGCGACCAAAGTTTAAGACATCATTATGTACCTTGAACCATGAAAGTTGGGTTGACAAAAGTGGGGAAATATACGATTGCTACGGTGCGTCTTGAGGTATAGGAACGAGCTTCAGATTTGATATGTTATAGTACTCATTTCGATGCATAAATTAAAAGTTATAACAATTTTAAGTTACAACCATAATTAATACCTTCTTTTTGTTTTTACACTGTGAACTGTATTAGCTCTCTTATTTTTCTCAAGAAGAAATAAAGGTGGAACACATAAAACAAAGAAAAGTAAAAGATAACGAGATTTTAAAGAAAAATAAGATTTGAAATCCAAAGTGGAAAACAATGTCAACAAAATTGAAATAAAAGACAAGACTTAGAGGACACAATTTTTTTCTCTTTTTGGAATTTGTGACTTAAGAGAAGAGAAAACCAGCAAAGAACAAAATTTTTTAAATCTAAAATTCAAAAAATAGATATGTAAAGATACATACCCTATTTTCAACAACCAAGACTATGATCCCAAACGATGCGAATCCCTTTTGCGGACAACCTAAGAACCCTTGAACTCAAAGGAATAAGAAAGATTGAATTACTAAGAATATGGCTAAGATGAACAAATTGAAATCCTAAAGGGCAAGAACAGATTACAGCGAAATAAGGAGCGACCAAAGTTTAAGACATCATTATGTACTATTAACGATGAAAGTTGGGTTGACAAAAGTGGGGAAATATACGATTGCTACGGTGCGTTTTTAGGTATCGGAACGAGCTTCAGATTTGATATGTTATAGTACTCATTTCGATGCATAAATTAAAAGTTATAACAATTTTAAGTTACAACCATAATTAATACCTTCTTTTTGTTTTTACACTATGAACTGTTTTAGCTCTCTTGTTTCTCTCAAGAAGAAATAAAGGTGGAACACATAAAACAAAGGAAAGTAAAAGATAACGAGATTTTAAAGAAAAATAAGATTTGAAATCCAAAGTGGAAAACAATGTCAACAAAATTGAAATAAAAGACAAGACTTTGAGGACACAATTTATTTCTCTTTTTGGAATTTAAGACTTAAGACAGGAGAAAACCAGCAAAGGACAAAATTTTTTGAATCTGAAATTCAAAAAATTGATATGTGAAGATAGATACCCTATTTTCAACAACCAAGACTATGATCCCAAACAATGCGAATCCCTTTTGCGGACAACCTAAAAACCCTTGAACTCAAAGGAATAAGAAAGATTGAATTACTAAGAATATTGCTAAAATAAACAAATTGAAATCCTAAAGGGCAAGAACAGATTACAGCGAAATAAGGAGCGACCAAAGTTTAAGACATCATTACGTACCTTGAACCATGAAAGTGGGGTTGACAAAAGTTGGGAAATATACGATTGCTACGGTGCGTCTTTAGGTATAGGAACGAGCTTCAGATTTGATATGTTATAGTACTCATTTCGATGCATAAATTAATAGTTATAACAATTTTAAGTTACAACCATAATTAATACCTTCTTTTTGTTTTTACACTGTGAACTGTATTAGCTCTCTTGTTTTTCTCAAGAAGAAATAAAGGTGGAACACATAAAACGAAGAAAAGTAAAAGATAACGAGATTTTAAAGAAAAATAAGATTTGAAATCCAAAGTGGAACACAATGTCAACAAAATTGAAATAGAAGACAAGACTTAGAGGACACAATTGTTTTCTCTTTTTGGAATTTTTGACTTAAGAGAGAAAACCAGCAAAGCACAAAATTTTTTAAATCTAAAATTCAAAAAATAGATATGTAAAGATAGATACTCTATTTTCAACAACCAAGACTATGATCCCAAACGATGCGAATCCCTTTTGCGGACAACTTAAGAACCCTTGAACTCAAAGGAATAAGAAAGATTGAATTACTAAGAATATGGCTAAGATGAACAAATTGAAATCCTAAAGGGCAAGAACAGATTACAGCGAAATAAGGAGCGACCAAAGTTTAAGACATCATTATGTACTATGAAGCATGAAAGTTGTGTTGACAAAAGTGGGGAAATATACGATTGCTACAGTGCGTTTTTAGGTATAGGAACGAGCTTGAGATTTGATATGTTATAGTACTCATTTCGATGCACAAATTAAAAGTTATACCAATTTTAAGTTACAACCATAATTAATACATTCTTTTTGTTTTTAAAATGTGAACTGTATTAGCTCTCTTGTTTTTCTCAAGAAGAAATAAAGGTGGAATCCATAAAACAAAGAAAAGTAAAAGATAATGAGATTTTAAACAGAAATAAGATATGAAATCCAAAGTGGAAAACAATGTCAACAAAATTGAAATAAAAGACAAGACTTTGAGGACACAATTTCTTTCTCTTTTTGGAATTTGTGACTTAAGAGAGGAGAAAACCAGCAAAGCACAAAACTTTTTAAATCTAAAATTCAAAAAATAGATATGTGAAGATAGATACCCCATTTTCAACAACCAATACTATGATCCCAAACGATGCAAATCCCTTTTGCAGACAACCTAAGAACCCTTGAACCCAATGGAATAAGAAAGATTGAATTACTAAGAATATGGCTAAGATGAACAAATTGAAATCCTAAAGGGGAAGAACAGATTACCGCGAAATAAGGTGCGACCAAAGTTTAAGACATCATTATGTACTATGAACCATGAAAGTTGGGTTGACAAAAGTGGGGGAATATACGATTGCTACGGTGTATTTTTAGGTATCGGAACGAGCTTCAGATTTGATATGTTATAGTACTCATTTCGATGCATAAATTAAAAGTTATAACAATTTTAAGTTACAACCATAATTAATACCTTCTTTTTGTTTTTACACTATGAACTGTTTTAGTTCTCTTGTTTTTCTCAAGAAGAAATAAAGGTGGAACACATAAAACAAAGAAAAGTAAAAGATAACGAGATTTTAAAGAAAAATAAGATATGAAATCCAAAGTGGTAAACAATGTAACAAAATTGAAATAAAAGACAAGACTTTGAGGACACAATTTCTTTCTCTTTTTGGAATTTGTGACTTAAGAGAGGAGAAAACCAGCAAAGCACAAAACTTTTTAAATCTAAAATTCAAAAAATAGATATGTAAAGATAGATACTTTATTTTCAACAACCAAGACTATGATCCCAAACGATGCGAATCCCTTTTGCGGACAACTTAAGAACCCTTGAACTCAAAGGAATAAGAAAGATTGAATTACTAAGAATATGGCTAAGATGAACAAATTGAAATCCTAAAGGGCAAGAACAGATTACAGCGAAATAAGGAGCGACCAAAGTTTAAGACATCATTATGTACTATGAAGCATGAAAGTTGTGTTGACAAAAGTGGGGAAATATACGATTGCTACAGTGCGTTTTTAGGTATAGGAACGAGCTTCAGATTTGATATGTTATAGTACTCATTTCGATGCACAAATTAAAAGTTATAACAATTTTAAGGTACAACCATAATTAATACCTTCTTTTTGTTTTTACACTATGAACTGTTTTAGCTCTCTTGTTTTTCTCAAGAAGAAATAAAGGTGGAACACATAAAACAAAGAAAAGTATAAGATAACGAGATTTTAAACAAAAATAAGATATGAAATCCAAAGTGGAAAACAATGTCAACAAAATTGAAAGAAAATACAAGACTTAGAGGACACAATTTCTTTCTCTTTTTGGAATTTGTGACTTAAGAGAGGAGAAAACCAACAAAGCACAAAATGTTTTAAATCTAAAATTCAAAAAATAGATATGTAAAGATAGATACCCTATTTTCAACAACCAAGACTATGATCCCAAACGATGCGAATCCCTTTTGTGGACAACCTAAGAACCCTTGAACTCAAAGGAATAAGAAAGATTGAATTACTAAGAATATGGCTAAGATGAACAAATTGAAAGCCTAAAGGGCAAGAACATATTACAGCGAAATAAGGAGCGACCAAAGTTTAAGACATCATTATGTACCTTGAACCATGAAAGTTTGGTTGACAAAAGTGGGGAAATATACGATTGCTACGGTGCGTCTTGAGGTATAGGAACGAGCTTCAGATTTGATATGTTATAGTACTCATTTCGATGCATAAATTAAAAGTTATAACAATTTTAAGTTACAACAATAATTAATACCTTCTTTTTGTTTTTACACTGTGAACTGTATTAGCTCTCTTGTTTTTCTCAAGAAGAAATAAAGGTGGAACACATAAAACGAAGAAAAGTAAAAGTTAACGAGATTTTAAAGAAAAATAAGATTTGAAATCCAAAGTGGAAAACAATGTCAACAAAATTAAAATAAAAGACAAGACTTTGAGGACACAATTTCTTTCTCTTTTTGGAATTTGTGACTTAAGAGAGGAGAAAACCAGCAAAGCACAAAACTTTTTAAATCTAAAATTCAAAAAATAGATATGTGAAGATAGATACCCCATTTTCAACAACCAAGACTATGATCCCAAACGATGCAAATCCCTTTTGCAGACAACCTAAGAACCCTTGAACCCAAAGGAATAAGAAAGATTGAATTACTAAGAATATGGCTAAGATGAACAAATTGAAATCCTAAAGAGCAAGAACAGATTACCGCGAAAAAAGGTGCGACCAAAGTTTAAGACATCATTATGTACTATGAACCATGAAAGCTGGGTTGACAAAAGTGGGGGAATATACGATTGCTACGGTGCATTTTTAGGTATCGGAATGAGCTTCAGATTTGATATGTTATAGTACTCATTTTGATGCACAAATTAAAAGTTATAACAATTTTAAGTTACAACCATAATTAATACCTTCTTTTTGTTTTTACACTGTGAACTGTTTTACTTCTTTTGTTTTTCTCAAGAAGAAATAAAGGTGGAACACATAAAACAAAGAAAAGTAAAAGATAACGAGATTTTAAACAAAAATAAGATATGAAATCCAAAGTGGAAAACAATGTCAACAAAATTGAAAGAAAATACAAGACTTAGAGGACACAATTTCTTTCTCTTTTTGGAATTTGTGACTTAAGAGAGGAGAAAACCTGGAACGCACTAAATTTTTTAAATCTAAAATTCAAAAAATAGATATGTGAAGATAGATACCCTATTTTCAACAACCAAGACTATGATCCCAAACGATGCAAATCCCTTTTGTAGACAACCTAAGAACCCTTGAACCCAAAGGAATAAGAAAGATTGAATTACTAAGAATATGGCTAAGATGAACAAATTGAAATCCTAAAGGGCAAGAACAGATTACAGCGAAATAAGGAGCGACCAAAGTTTAAGACATCATTATGTACCTTAAACCATGAAAGTTGGGTTGACAAAAGTGGGGAAATATACGATTGCTACAGTGCGTTTTTAGGTATAGGAACGAGCTTCAGATTTGATATGTTATAGTACTCATTTCGATGCACAAATTAAAAGTTATAACAATTTTAAGTTACAACCATAATTAATACCTTCTTTTTGTTTTTACACTATGAACTGTTTTAGCTCTCTTGTTTTTCTCAAGAAGAAATAAAGGTGGAACACATAAAACAAAGAAAAGTATAAGATAACGAGATTTTAAACAAAAATAAGATATGAAATCCAAAGTGGAAAACAATGTCAACAAAATTGAAAGAAATACAAGACTTAGAGGACACAATTTCTTTCTCTTTTTGGAATTTGTGACTTAAGAGAGGAGAAAACCAACAAAGCACAAAATGTTTTAAATCTAAAATTCAAAAAATAGATATGTAAAGATAGATACCCTATTTTCAACAACCAAGACTATGATCCCAAACGATGCGAATCCCTTTTGTGGACAACCTAAGAACCCTTGAACTCAAAGGAATAAGAAAGATTGAATTACTAAGAATATGGCTAAGATGAACAAATTGAAAGCCTAAAGGGCAAGAACATATTACAGCGAAATAAGGAGCGACCAAAGTTTAAGACATCATTATGTACCTTGAACCATGAAAGTTTGGTTGACAAAAGTGGGGAAATATACGATTGCTACGGTGCGTCTTGAGGTATAGGAACGAGCTTTAGATTTGATATGTTATAGTACTCATTTCGATGCATAAATTAAAAGTTATAACAATTTTAAGTTACAACAATAATTAATACCTTCTTTTTGTTTTTACACTGTGAACTGTATTAGCTCTCTTGTTTTTCTCAAGAAGAAATAAAGGTGGAACACATAAAACGAAGAAAAGTAAAAGTTAACGAGATTTTAAAGAAAAATAAGATTTGAAATCCAAAGTGGAACACAATGTCAACAAAATTGAAATAAAAGACAAGACTTAGAGGACACAATTGTTTTCTCTTTTTGGAATTTTTGACTTAAGAGAGGAGAAAACCAGCAAAGCACAAATTTTTTTAAATCTAAAATTCAAAAAATAGATATGTAAAGATAGATACCTTATTTTCAACAACCAAGACTATGATCCCAAACGATGCGAATCCCTTTTGCGGACAACTTAAGAACCCTTGAACTCAAAGGAATAAGAAAGATTGAATTACTAAGAATATGGCTAAGATGAACAAATTGAAATCCTAAAGGGCAAGAACAGATTACAGCGAAATAAGGAGAGACCAAAGTTTAAGACATCATTATGTACTATGAACCATGAAAGTTGTGTTGACAAAAGTGGGGAAATATACGATTGCTACGGTGCGTTTTTAGGTATAGGAACGAGCTTGAGATTTGATATGTTATAGTACTCATTTCGATGCACAAATTAAAGTTATAACAATTTTAAGTTACAACCATAATTAATACATTCTTTTTGTTTTTAAACTGTGAACTGTATTAGCTCTCTTGTTTTTCTCAAGAAGAAATAAAGGTGGAATCCATAAAACAAAGAAAAGTAAAAGATAATGAGATTTTAAACAAAAATAAGATATGAAATCCAAAGTGGAAAACAATGTCAACAAAATTGAAATAAAAGACAAGACTTTGAGGACACAATTTCTTTCTCTTTTTGGAATTTGTGACTTAAGAGAGGAGAAAACCAGCAAAGCACAAAACTTTTTAAATCTAAAATTCAAAAAATAGATATGTGAAGATAGATACCCCATTTTCAACAACCAAGACTATGATCCCAAACGATGCAAATCCCTTTTGCAGACAACCTAAGAATCCTTGAACCCAAAGGAATAAGAAAGATTGAATTACTAAGAATATGGCTAAGATGAACAAATTGAAATCCTAAAGAGCAAGAACAGATTACCGCGAAAAAAGGTGCGACCAAAGTTTAAGACATCATTATGTACTATGAACCATGAAAGTTGGGTTGACAAAAGTGGGGGAATATACGATTGCTACGGTGCATTTTTAGGTATCGGAATGAGCTTCAGATTTGATATGTTATAGTACTCATTTTGATGCACAAATTAAAAGTTATAACAATTTTAAGTTACAACCATAATTAATACCTTCTTTTTGTTTTTACACTGTGAACTGTTTTACTTCTTTTGTTTTTCTCAAGAAGAAATAAAGGTGGAACACATAAAACAAAGAAAAGTAAAAGATAACGAGATTTTAAACAAAAATAAGATATGAAATCCAAAGTGGAAAACAATGTCAACAAAATTGAAAGAAAATACAAGACTTAGAGGACACAATTTCTTTCTCTTTTTGGAATTTGTGACTTAAGAGAGGAGAAAACCTGGAACGCACTAAATTTTTTAAATCTAAAATTCAAAAAATAGATATGTGAAGATAGATACCCTATTTTCAACAACCAAGACTATGATCCCAAACGATGCAAATCCCTTTTGTAGACAACCTAAGAACCCTTGAACCCAAAGGAATAAGAAAGATTGAATTACTAAGAATATGGCTAAGATGAACAAATTGAAATCCTAAAGGGCAAGAACAGATTACAGCGAAATAAGGAGCGACCAAAGTTTAAGACATCATTATGTACCTTAAACCATGAAAGTTGGGTTGACAAAAGTGGGGAAATATACGATTGCTACAGTGCGTTTTTAGGTATAGGAACGAGCTTCAGATTTGATATGTTATAGTACTCATTTCGATGCACAAATTAAAAGTTATAACAATTTTAAGTTACAACCATAATTAATACCTTCTTTTTGTTTTTACACTATGAACTGTTTTAGCTCTCTTGTTTTTCTCAAGAAGAAATAAAGGTGGAACACATAAAACAAAGAAAAGTATAAGATAACGAGATTTTAAACAAAAATAAGATATGAAATCCAAAGTGGAAAACAATGTCAACAAAATTGAAAGAAAATACAAGACTTAGAGGACACAATTTCTTTCTCTTTTTGGAATTTGTGACTTAAGAGAGGAGAAAACCAACAAAGCACAAAATGTTTTAATTCTAAAATTCAAAAAATAGATATGTAAAGATAGATACCCTATTTTCAACAACCAAGACTATGATCCCAAACGATGCGAATCCCTTTTGTGGACAACCTAAGAACCCTTGAACTCAAAGGAATAAGAAAGATTGAATTACTAAGAATATGGCTAAGATGAACAAATTGAAAGCCTAAAGGGCAAGAACATATTACAGCGAAATAAGGAGCGACCAAAGTTTAAGACATCATTATGTACCTTGAACCATGAAAGTTTGGTTGACAAAAGTGGGGAAATATACGATTGCTACGGTGCGTCTTGAGGTATAGGAACGAGCTTCAGATTTGATATGTTATAGTACTCATTTCGATGCATAAATTAAAAGTTATAACAATTTTAAGTTACAACAATAATTAATACCTTCTTTTTGTTTTTACACTGTGAACTGTATTAGCTCTCTTGTTTTTCTCAAGAAGAAATAAAGGTGGAACACATAAAACGAAGAAAAGTAAAAGTTAACGAGATTTTAAAGAAAAATAAGATTTGAAATCCAAAGTGGAACACAATGTCAACAAAATTGAAATAAAAGACAAGACTTAGAGGACACAATTGTTTTCTCTTTTTGGAATTTTTGACTTAAGAGAGGAGAAAACCAGCAAAGCACAAATTTTTTTAAATCTAAAATTCAAAAAATAGATATGTAAAGATAGATACCCTATTTTCAACAACCAAGACTATGATCCCAAACGATGCGAATCCCTTTTGCGGACAACTTAAGAACCCTTGAACTCAAAGGAATAAGAAAGATTGAATTACTAAGAATATGGCTAAGATGAACAAATTGAAATCCTAAAGGGCAAGAACAGATTACAGCGAAATAAGGAGAGACCAAAGTTTAAGACATCATTATGTACTATGAACCATGAAAGTTGTGTTGACAAAAGTGGGGAAATATACGATTGCTACGGTGCGTTTTTAGGTATAGGAACGAGCTTGAGATTTGATATGTTATAGTACTCATTTCGATGCACAAATTAAAGTTATAACAATTTTAAGTTACAACCATAATTAATACATTCTTTTTGTTTTTAAACTGTGAACTGTATTAGCTCTCTTGTTTTTCTCAAGAAGAAATAAAGGTGGAATCCATAAAACAAAGAAAAGTAAAAGATAATGAGATTTTAAACAAAAATAAGATATGAAATCCAAAGTGGAAAACAATGTCAACAAAATTGAAATAAAAGACAAGACTTTGAGGACACAATTTCTTTCTCTTTTTGGAATTTGTGACTTAAGAGAGGAGAAAACCAGCAAAGCACAAAACTTTTTAAATCTAAAATTCAAAAAATAGATATGTGAAGATAGATACCCCATTTTCAACAACCAAGACTATGATCCCAAACGATGCAAATCCCTTTTGCAGACAACCTAAGAACCCTTGAACCCAAAGGAATAAGAAAGATTGAATTACTAAGAATATGGCTAAGATGAACAAATTGAAATCCTAAAGAGCAAGAACAGATTACCACGAAAAAAGGTGCGACCAAAGTTTAAGACATCATTATGTACTATGAACCATGAAAGTTGGGTTGACAAAAGTGGGGGAATATACGATTGCTTCGGTGCATTTTTAGGTATCAGAACGAGCTTCAGATTTGATATGTTATAGTACTCATTTCGATGCATAAATTAAAAGTTATAACAATTTTAAGTTACATCAATAATTAATACCTTCTTTTTGTTTTTACACTATGAACTGTTTTAGTTCTTTTGTTTTTCTCAAGAAGAAATAAAGGTGGAACACATAAAACAAAGAAAAGTAAAAGATAACGAGATTTTAAAGAAAAATAAGATATGAAATCCAAAGTGGAAAACAATGTCAACAAAATTGAAATAAAAGACAAGACTTTGAGGACACAATTTCTTTCTCTTTTTGGAATTTGTGACTTAAGAGAGGAGAAAACCTGGAAAGCACTAAATTTTTTAAATCTAAACTTCAAAAAATAGATATGTGAAGATAGATACCCTATTTTCAACAACCAAGACTATGATCCCAAACGATGCAAATCCCTTTTGTAGACAACCTAAGAACCCTTGAACCCAAAGGAATAAGAAAGATTGAATTACTAAGAATATGGCTAAGATGAACAAATTGAAATCCTAAAGGGCAAGAACAGATTACAGCGAAATAAGGAGCGACCAAAGTTTAAGACATCATTATGTACCTTAAACCATGAAAGTTGGGTTGACAAAAGTGGGGAAATATACGATTGCTACAGTGCGTTTTTAGGTATAGGAACGAGCTTCAGATTTGATATGTTATAGTACTCATTTCGATGCACAAATTAAAAGTTATAAAAATTTTAAGTTACAACTATAATTAATACCTTCTTTTTGTTTTAACACTATGAACTGTTTTAGCTCTCTTGTTTTTCTCAAGAAGAAATAAAGGTGGAATCCATAAAACAAAGAAAAGTAAAAGATAACGAGATTTTAAACAAAAATAAGATATGAAATCCAAAGTGGAAAACAATGTCAACAAAATTGAAAGAAAATACAAGACTTAGAGGATACAATTTCTTTCTCTTTTTGGAATTTGTGACTTAAGAGAGGAGAAAACCAACAAAGCACAAAATGTTTTAAATCTAAAATTCAAAAAATAGATATGTAAAGATAGATACCCTATTTTCAACAACCAAGACTATGATCCCAAACGATGCGAATCCCTTTTGTGGACAACCTAAGAACCCTTGAACTCAAATTAATAAGAAAGATTGAATTACTAAGAATATGGCTAAGATGAACAAATTGAAAGCCTAAAGGGCAAGAACATATTACAGCGAAATAAGGAGCGACCAAAGTTTAAGACATCATTATGTACCTTGAACCATGAAAGTTGGGTGGACAAAAGTGGGGAAATATACGATTGCTACGGTGCGTCTTGAGGTATAGGAACGAGCTTCAGATTTGATATGTTATAGTACTCATTTCGATGCATAAATTAAAAGTTATAACAATTTTAAGTTACAACCATAATTAATACCTTCTTTTTGTTTTTACACTATGAACTGTTTTAGCTCTCTTGTTTTTCTCAAGAAGAAATAAAGGTGGAACACATAAAACAAAGGAAAGTAAAAGATAACGAGATTTTAAAGAAAAATAAGATATGAAATCCAAAGTGGAAAACAATGTCAACAAAATTGAAATAAAAGACAAGACTTTGAGGACACAATTTATTTCTCTTTTTGGAATTTGTGACTTAAGAGAGGAGAAAACCAGCAAAGGACAAAATTTTTTGAATCTGAAATTCAAAAAATTGATATGTGAAGATAGATACCCTATTTTCAACAACCAAGACTATGATCCCAAACAATGCGAATCCCTTTTGCGGACAACCTAAAAACCCTTGAACTCAAAGGAATAAGACAGATTGAATTACTAAGAATATTGCTAAAATAAACAAATTGAAATCCTAAAAGGCAAGAACAGATTACAGCGAAATAAGGAGCGACCAAAGTTTAAGACATCATTATGTACCTTGAACCATGAAAGTTTGGTTGACAAAAGTGGGGAAATATACGATTGCTACGGTGCATTTTTAGGTATAGGAACGAGCTTGAGATTTGATATGTTATAGTACTCATTTCGATGCATAAATTAAAACTTATAACAATTTTAAGTTACAACCATAATTAATACCTTCTTTTTGTTTTTACACTGTGAACTGTTTTAGTTCTTTTGTTTTTCTCAAGAAGAAATAAAGGTGGAACACATAAAACAAAGAAAAGTAAAAGATAACGAGATTTTAAACAAAAATAAGATATGAAATCCAAAGTGGAAAACAATGTCAACAAAATTGAAAGAAAATACAAGACTTAGAGGACACAATTTCTTTCTCTTTTTGGAATTTGTGACTTAAGAGAGGAGAAAACCAGGAAAGCACTAAATTTTTTAAATCTAAAATTCAAAAAATAGATATGTGAAGATAGATACCCTATTTTCAACAACCAGGACTATGATCCCGAACGATGCAAATCCCTTTTGCAGACAACCTAAGAACCCTTGAACCCAAAGGAATAATAAAGATTGAATTACTAAGAATATGGCTAAGATGAACAAATTGAAATCCTAAAGGGCAAGAACAGATTACAGCGAAATAAGGAGCGACCAAAGTTTAAGACATCATTATGTACCTTAAACCATGAAAGTTGGGTTGACAAAAGTGGGGAAATATACGATTGCTACAGTGCGTTTTTAGGTATAGGAACGAGCTTCAGATTTGATATGTTATAGTACTCATTTCGATGCACAAATTAAAAGTTATAACAATTTTAAGTTACAACCATAATTAATACATTCTTTTTGTTTTTAAACTGTGAACTGTATTAGCTCTCTTGTTTTTCTCAAGAAGAAATAAAGGTGGAATCCATAAAACAACGAAAAGTAAAAGATAATGAGATTTTAAACAAAAATAAGATATGAAATCCAAAGTGGAAAACAATGTCAACAAAATTGAAATAAAAGACAAGACTTTGAGGACACAATTTCTTTCTCTTTTTGGAATTTGTGACTTAAGAGAGGAGAAAACCAGCAAAGCACAAAACTTTTTAAATCTAAAATTCAAAAAATAGATATGTGAAGATAGATACCCTATTTTCAACAACCAAGACTATGATCCCAAACGATGCAAATCCCTTTTGCACACAACCTAAGAACCTTTGAACCCAAAGGAATAAGAAAGATTGAATTACTAAGAATATGGCTAAGATGAACAAATTGAAATCCTAAAGGGGAAGAACAGATTACCGCGAAATAAGGTGCGACCAAAGTTTAAGACATCATTATGTACTATGAACCATGAAAGTTGGGTTGACAAAAGTGGGGGAATATACGATTGCTACGGTGCATTTTTAGGTATCGGAACGAGCTTCAGATTTGATATGTTATAGTACTCATTTCAATGCATAAATTAAAAGTTATAACAATTTTAAGTTACAACCATAATTAATACCTTCTTTTTGTTTTTACACTATGAACTGTTTTAGTTCTTTTGTTTTTCTCAAGAAGAAATAAACGTGGAACACATAAAACAAAGAAAAGTAAAAGATAACGAGATTTTAAAGAAAAATAAGATATGAAATCCAAAGTGGAAAACAATGTCAACAAAATTGAAATAAAAGACAAGACTTAGAGGACACAATTGTTTTCTCTTTTTGGAATTTTTGACTTAAGAGAGGAGAAAACCAGCAAAGCACAAATTTTTTTAAATCTAAAATTCAAAAAATAGATATGTAAAGATAGATACCCTATTTTCAACAACCAAGACTATGATCCCAAACGATGCGAATCCCTTTTGTGGACAACCTAAGAACCCTTGAACTCAAAGGAATAAGAAAGATTGAATTACTAAGAATATGGCTAAGATGAACAAATTGAAAGCCTAAAGGGCAAGAACATATTACAGCGAAATAAGGAGCGACCAAAGTTTAAGACATCATTATGTACCTTGAACCATGAAAGTTTGGTTGACAAAAGTGGGGAAATATACGATTGCTACGGTGCGTCTTGAGGTATAGGAACGAGCTTCAGATTTGATATGTTATAGTACTCATTTCGATGCATAAATTAAAAGTTATAACAATTTTAAGTTACAACAATAATTAATACCTTCTTTTTGTTTTTACACTGTGAACTGTATTAGCTCTCTTGTTTTTCTCAAGAAGAAATAAAGGTGGAACACATAAAACGAAGAAAAGTAAAAGTTAACGAGATTTTAAAGAAAAATAAGATTTGAAATCCAAAGTGGAACACAATGTCAACAAAATTGAAATAAAAGACAAGACTTAGAGGACACAATTGTTTTCTCTTTTTGGAATTTTTGACTTAAGAGAGGAGAAAACCAGCAAAGCACAAATTTTTTTAAATCTAAAATTCAAAAAATAGATATGTAAAGATAGATACCCTATTTTCAACAACCAAGACTATGATCCCAAACGATGCGAATCCCTTTTGCGGACAACTTAAGAACCCTTGAACTCAAAGGAATAAGAAAGATTGAATTACTAAGAATATGGCTAAGATGAACAAATTGAAATCCTAAAGGGCAAGAACAGATTACAGCGAAATAAGGAGAGACCAAAGTTTAAGACATCATTATGTACTATGAACCATGAAAGTTGTGTTGACAAAAGTGGGGAAATATACGATTGCTACGGTGCGTTTTTAGGTATAGGAACGAGCTTGAGATTTGATATGTTATAGTACTCATTTCGATGCACAAATTAAAGTTATAACAATTTTAAGTTACAACCATAATTAATACATTCTTTTTGTTTTTAAACTGTGAACTGTATTAGCTCTCTTGTTTTTCTCAAGAAGAAATAAAGGTGGAATCCATAAAACAAAGAAAAGTAAAAGATAATGAGATTTTAAACAAAAATAAGATATGAAATCCAAAGTGGAAAACAATGTCAACAAAATTGAAATAAAAGACAAGACTTTGAGGACACAATTTCTTTCTCTTTTTGGAATTTGTGACTTAAGAGAGGAGAAAACCAGCAAAGCACAAAACTTTTTAAATCTAAAATTCAAAAAATAGATATGTGAAGATAGATACCCCATTTTCAACAACCAAGACTATGATCCCAAACGATGCAAATCCCTTTTGCAGACAACCTAAGAACCCTTGAACCCAAAGGAATAAGAAAGATTGAATTACTAAGAATATGGCTAAGATGAACAAATTGAAATCCTAAAGAGCAAGAACAGATTACCACGAAAAAAGGTGCGACCAAAGTTTAAGACATCATTATGTACTATGAACCATGAAAGTTGGGTTGACAAAAGTGGGGGAATATACGATTGCTTCGGTGCATTTTTAGGTATCAGAACGAGCTTCAGATTTGATATGTTATAGTACTCATTTCGATGCATAAATTAAAAGTTATAACAATTTTAAGTTACATCAATAATTAATACCTTCTTTTTGTTTTTACACTATGAACTGTTTTAGTTCTTTTGTTTTTCTCAAGAAGAAATAAAGGTGGAACACATAAAACAAAGAAAAGTAAAAGATAACGAGATTTTAAAGAAAAATAAGATATGAAATCCAAAGTGGAAAACAATGTCAACAAAATTGAAATAAAAGACAAGACTTTGAGGACACAATTTCTTTCTCTTTTTGGAATTTGTGACTTAAGAGAGGAGAAAACCTGGAAAGCACTAAATTTTTTAAATCTAAACTTCAAAAAATAGATATGTGAAGATAGATACCCTATTTTCAACAACCAAGACTATGATCCCAAACGATGCAAATCCCTTTTGTAGACAACCTAAGAACCCTTGAACCCAAAGGAATAAGAAAGATTGAATTACTAAGAATATGGCTAAGATGAACAAATTGAAATCCTAAAGGGCAAGAACAGATTACAGCGAAATAAGGAGCGACCAAAGTTTAAGACATCATTATGTACCTTAAACCATGAAAGTTGGGTTGACAAAAGTGGGGAAATATACGATTGCTACAGTGCGTTTTTAGGTATAGGAACGAGCTTCAGATTTGATATGTTATAGTACTCATTTCGATGCACAAATTAAAAGTTATAAAAATTTTAAGTTACAACTATAATTAATACCTTCTTTTTGTTTTAACACTATGAACTGTTTTAGCTCTCTTGTTTTTCTCAAGAAGAAATAAAGGTGGAATCCATAAAACAAAGAAAAGTAAAAGATAACGAGATTTTAAACAAAAATAAGATATGAAATCCAAAGTTGAAAACAATGTCAACAAAATTGAAAGAAAATACAAGACTTAGAGGATACAATTTCTTTCTCTTTTTGGAATTTGTGACTTAAGAGAGGAGAAAACCAACAAAGCACAAAATGTTTTAAATCTAAAATTCAAAAAATAGATATGTAAAGATAGATACCCTATTTTCAACAACCAAGACTATGATCCCAAACGATGCGAATCCCTTTTGTGGACAACCTAAGAACCCTTGAACTCAAATTAATAAGAAAGATTGAATTACTAAGAATATGGCTAAGATGAACAAATTGAAAGCCTAAAGGGCAAGAACATATTACAGCGAAATAAGGAGCGACCAAAGTTTAAGACATCATTATGTACCTTGAACCATGAAAGTTGGGTGGACAAAAGTGGGGAAATATACGATTGCTACGGTGCGTCTTGAGGTATAGGAACGAGCTTCAGATTTGATATGTTATAGTACTCATTTCGATGCATAAATTAAAAGTTATAACAATTTTAAGTTACAACCATAATTAATACCTTCTTTTTGTTTTTACACTGTGAACTGTATTAGCTCTCTTGTTTTTCTCAAGAAGAAATAAAGGTGGAACACATAAAACAAAGAAAAGTAAAAGATAACGAGATTTTAAAGAAAAATAAGATTTGAAATCCAAAGTGGAAAACAATGTCAACAAAATTGAAATAAAAGACAAGACTTAGAGGACACAATTTTTTTCTCTTTTTGGAATTTGTGACTTAAGAGAGGAGAAAACCAGCAAAGAACAAAATTTTTTAAATCTAAAATTCAAAAAATAGATATGTAAAGATACATACCATATTTTCAACAACCAAGACTATGATCCCAAAGGATGCGAATCCCTTTGGCGGACAACCTAAGAACCCTTGAACTCAAAGGAATAAGAAAGATTGAATTACTAAGAATATGGCTAAGATGAACAAATTTAAATCCTAAAGGGCAAGAACAGATTACAGCGAAATAAGGAGCGACCAAATTTTAAGACATCATTATGTACTATTAACCATGAAAGTTGGGTTGACAAAAGTGGGGAAATATACGATTGCTACGGTGCGTTTTTAGGTATCGGAACGAGCTTCAGATTTGATATGTTATAGTACTCATTTCGTTGCATAAATTAAAAGTTATAACAATTTTAAGTTACAACCATAATTAATACCTTCTTTTTGTTTTTACACTATGAACTGTTTTAGCTCTCTTGTTTTTCTCAAGAAGAAATAAAGGTGGAACACATAAAACAAAGGAAAGTAAAAGATAACGAGATTTTAAAGAAAAATAAGATATGAAATCCAAAGTGGAAAACAATGTCAACAAAATTGAAATAAAAGACAAGACTTTGAGGACACAATTTATTTCTCTTTTTGGAATTTGTGACTTAAGAGAGGAGAAAACCAGCAAAGGACAAAATTTTTTGAATCTGAAATTCAAAAAATTGATATGTGAAGATAGATACCCTATTTTCAACAACCAAGACTATGATCCCAAACAATGCGAATCCCTTTTGCGGACAACCTAAAAACCCTTGAACTCAAAGGAATAAGACAGATTGAATTACTAAGAATATTGCTAAAATAAACAAATTGAAATCCTAAAAGGCAAGAACAGATTACAGCGAAATAAGGAGCGACCAAAGTTTAAGACATCATTATGTACCTTGAACCATGAAAGTTTGGTTGACAAAAGTGGGGAAATATACGATTGCTACGGTGCATTTTTAGGTATAGGAACGAGCTTGAGATTTGATATGTTATAGTACTCATTTCGATGCATAAATTAAAACTTATAACAATTTTAAGTTACAACCATAATTAATACCTTCTTTTTGTTTTTACACTGTGAACTGTTTTAGTTCTTTTGTTTTTCTCAAGAAGAAATAAAGGTGGAACACATAAAACAAAGAAAAGTAAAAGATAACGAGATTTTAAACAAAAATAAGATATGAAATCCAAAGTGGAAAACAATGTCAACAAAATTGAAAGAAAATACAAGACTTAGAGGACACAATTTCTTTCTCTTTTTGGAATTTGTGACTTAAGAGAGGAGAAAACCAGGAAAGCACTAAATTTTTTAAATCTAAAATTCAAAAAATAGATATGTGAAGATAGATACCCTATTTTCAACAACCAGGACTATGATCCCGAACGATGCAAATCCCTTTTGCAGACAACCTAAGAACCCTTGAACCCAAAGGAATAATAAAGATTGAATTACTAAGAATATGGCTAAGATGAACAAATTGAAATCCTAAAGGGCAAGAACAGATTACAGCGAAATAAGGAGCGACCAAAGTTTAAGACATCATTATGTACCTTAAACCATGAAAGTTGGGTTGACAAAAGTGGGGAAATATACGATTGCTACAGTGCGTTTTTAGGTATAGGAACGAGCTTCAGATTTGATATGTTATAGTACTCATTTCGATGCACAAATTAAAAGTTATAACAATTTTAAGTTACAACCATAATTAATACATTCTTTTTGTTTTTAAACTGTGAACTGTATTAGCTCTCTTGTTTTTCTCAAGAAGAAATAAAGGTGGAATCCATAAAACAACGAAAAGTAAAAGATAATGAGATTTTAAACAAAAATAAGATATGAAATCCAAAGTGGAAAACAATGTCAACAAAATTGAAATAAAAGACAAGACTTTGAGGACACAATTTCTTTCTCTTTTTGGAATTTGTGACTTAAGAGAGGAGAAAACCAGCAAAGCACAAAACTTTTTAAATCTAAAATTCAAAAAATAGATATGTGAAGATAGATACCCTATTTTCAACAACCAAGACTATGATCCCAAACGATGCAAATCCCTTTTGCACACAACCTAAGAACCTTTGAACCCAAAGGAATAAGAAAGATTGAATTACTAAGAATATGGCTAAGATGAACAAATTGAAATCCTAAAGGGGAAGAACAGATTACCGCGAAATAAGGTGCGACCAAAGTTTAAGACATCATTATGTACTATGAACCATGAAAGTTGGGTTGACAAAAGTGGGGGAATATACGATTGCTACGGTGCATTTTTAGGTATCGGAACGAGCTTCAGATTTGATATGTTATAGTACTCATTTCAATGCATAAATTAAAAGTTATAACAATTTTAAGTTACAACCATAATTAATACCTTCTTTTTGTTTTTACACTATGAACTGTTTTAGTTCTTTTGTTTTTCTCAAGAAGAAATAAACGTGGAACACATAAAACAAAGAAAAGTAAAAGATAACGAGATTTTAAAGAAAAATAAGATATGAAATCCAAAGTGGAAAACAATGTCAACAAAATTGAAATAAAAGACAAGACTTTGAGGACACAATTTCTTTCTCTTTTTGGAATTTGTGACTTAAGAGAGGAGAAAACCTGGAAAGCACTAAATTTTTTAAATCTAAAATTCAAAAAATAGATATGTGAAGATAGATACCCTATTTTCAACAACCAAGACTATGATCCCAAACGATGCAAATCCCTTTTGTAGACAACCTAAGAACCCTTGAACCCAAAGGAATAAGAAAGATTGAATTACTAAGAGTATGGCTAAGATGAACAAATTGAAATCCTAAAGGGCAAGAACAGATTACAGCGAAATAAGGAGCGACCAAAGTTTAAGACATCATTATGTACCTTAAACCATGAAAGTTGGGTTGACAAAAGTGGGGAAATATACGATTGCTACAGTGCATTTTTAGGTATAGGAACGAGCTTCAGATTTGATATGTTATAGTACTCATTTCGATGCACAAATTAAAAGTTATAACAATTTTAAGTTACAACCATAATTAATACCTTCTTTTTGTTTTTACACTATGAACTGTTTTAGCTCTCTTGTTTTTCTCAAGAAGAAATAAAGGTGGAACACATAAAACAAAGAAAAGTAAAAGATAATGAGATTTTAAACAAAAATAAGATATGAAATCCAAAGTGGAAAACAATGTCAACAAAATTGAAATAAAAGACAAGACTTTGAGGACACAATTTCTTTCTCTTTTTGGAATTTGTGACTTAAGAGAGGAGAAAACCAGCAAAGCACAAAACTTTTTAAATCTAAAATTCAAAAAATAGATATGTGAAGATAGATACCCTATTTTCAACAACCAAGACTATGATCCCAAACGATGCAAATCCCTTTTGCAGACAACCTAAGAACCCTTGAACCCAAAGGAATAAGAAAGATTGAATTACTAAGAATATGGCTAAGATGAACAAATTGAAATCCTAAAGGGCAAGAACAGATTACCGCGAAATAAGGTGCGACCAAAGTTTAAGACATCATTATGTACTATGAACCATGAAAGTTGGGTTGACAAAAGTGGGGGAATATACGATTGCTACGGTGCATTTTTAGGTATAGGAACGAGCTTCAGATTTGATATGTTATAGTACTCATTTCGATGCACAAATTAAAAGTTATAACAATTTTAAGTTACAACCATAATTAATACCTTCTTTTTGTTTTTACACTATGAACTGTTTTAGCTCTCTTGTTTTTCTCAAGAAGAAATAAAGGTGGAACACATAAAACAAAGAAAAGTAAAAGATAACGAGCTTTTAAACAAAAATAAGATATGAAATCCAAAGTGGAAAACAATGTCAACAAAATTGAAATAAAAGACAAGACTTTGAGGACACAATTTCTTTCTCTTTTTGGAATTTGTGACTTAAGAGAGGAGAAAACCTGGACAGCACTAAATTTTTTAAATCTAAAATTCAAAAAATAGATATGTGAAGATAGATACCCTATTTTCAACAACCAAGACTATGATCCCAAACGATGCAAATCCCTTTTGTAGACAACCTAAGAACCCTTGAACCCAAAGGAATAAGAAAGATTGAATTACTAAGAATATGGCTAAGACGAACAAATTGAAATCCTAAAGGGCAAGAACAGATTACAGCGAAATAAGGAGCGACCAAAGTTTAAGACATCATTATGTACCTTAAACCATGAAAGTTGGGTTTACAAAAGTGGGGAAATATACGATTGCTACAGTGCGTTTTTAGGTATAGGAACGAGCTTCAGATTTGATATGTTATAGTACTCATTTCGATGCACAAATTAAAAGTTATAACAATTTTAAGTTACAACCATAATTAATACCTTCTTTTTGTTTTTACACTATGAACTGTTTTAGCTCTCTTGTTTTTCTCAAGAAGAAATAAAGGTGGAACACATAAAACAAAGAAAAGTAAAAGATAACGAGATTTTAAACAAAAATAAGATATGAAATCCAAAGTGGAAAACAATGTCAACAAAATTGAAAGAAAATACAAGACTTAGAGGACACAATTTCTTTCTCTTTTTGGAATTTGTGACTTAAGAGAGGAGAAAACCAACAAAGCACAAAATGTTTTAAATCTAAAATTCAAAAAATAGATATGTAAAGATAGATACCCTATTTTCAACAACCAAGACTATGATCCCAAACGATGCGAATCCCTTTTGTGGACAAACTAAGAACCCTTGAACTCAAAGGAATAAGAAAGATTGAATTACTAAGAATATGGCTAAGATGAACAAATTGAAATCCTAAAGGGCAAGAACATATTACAGTGAAATAAGGAGCGACCAAAGTTTAAGACATCATTATGTACCTTGAACCATGAAAGTTGGGTTGACAAAAGTGGGGAAATATACGATTGCTACGGTGCATCTTGAGGTATAGGAACGAGCTTCAGATTTGATATGTTATAGTACTCATTTCGATGCATAAATTAAAAGTTATAACAATTTTAAGTTACAACCATAATTAATACCTTCTTTTTGTTTTTACACTGTGAACTGTATTAGCTCTCTTGTTTTTCTCAAGAAGAAATAAAGGTATAACACATAAAACAAAGGAAAGTAAAAGATAACGAGATTTTAAAGAAAAATAAGATATGAAATCCAAAGTGGAAAACAATTAATGTCAACAAAATTGAAATAAAAGACAAGACTTTGAGGACACAATTTATTTCTCTTTTTGGAATTTGTGACTTAAAAGAGGAGAAAACCAGCAAAGGACAAAATTTTTTGAATCTGAAATTCAAAAAATTGATATGTGAAGATAGATACCCTATTTTCAACAACCAAGACTATGATCCCAAACAATGCGAATCCCTTTTGCGGACAACCTAAAAACCCTTGAACTCAAAGGAATAAGAAAGATTGAATTACTAAGAATATTGCTAAAATAAACAAATTGAAATCCTAAAGGGCAAGAACAGATTACAGCGAAATAAGGAGCGACCAAAGTTTAAGACATCATTATGTACCTTGAACCATGAAAGTGGGGTTGACAAAAGTTGGGAAATATACGATTGCTACGGTGCGTCTTTAGGTATAGGAACGAGCTTCAGATTTGAGATGTTATAGTACTCATTTCGATGCATAAATTAAAAGTTATATCAATTTTAAGTTACAACCATAATTAATACCTTCTTTTTGTTTTTACACTGTGAACTGTATTAGCTCTCTTGTTTTTCTCAAGAAGAAATAAAGGTGGAACACATAAAACAAAGAAAAGTAAAAGATAACGAGATTTTAAAGAAAAATAAGATATGAAATCCAAAGTGGAAAACAATGTCAACAAAATTGAAATAAAAGACAAGACTTAGAGGACACAATTTGTTTCTCTTTTTGGAATTTGTGAGTTAAGAGAGGAGAAAACCAGCAAAGCACAAAATTTTTTAAATCTAAAATTCAAAAAATAGATATATAAAGATACATACCCTATTTTCAACAACAGAGACTATGATCCCAAACGATGCGAATCCCTTTTGCGGACAACCTAAGAACCCTTGAACTCAAAGGAATAAGAAAGATTGAATTACTAAGAATATGGCTAAGATGAACAAATTGAAATCCTAAAGGGCAAGAACAGATTACAGCGAAATAAGGAGCGACCAAAGTTTAAGACATCATTATGTACTATTAACCATGAAAGTTGGGTTGACAAAAGTGGGGAAATATACGATTGCTACGGTGCGTTTTTAGGTATCGGAACGAGCTTCAGATTTGATATGTTATAGTACTCATTTCGATGCATAAATTAAAAGTTATAACAATTTTAAGTTACAACCATAATTAATACCTTCTTTTTGTTTTTACACTATGAACTGTTTTAGCTCTCTTGTTTTTCTCAAGAAGAAATAATGGTGGAACACATTAAAAAAGGAAAGTAAAAGATAACGAGATTTTAAAGAAAAATAAGATATGAAATCCAAAGTGGAAAACAATGTCAACAAAATTGAAATAAAAGACAAGACTTTGAGGACACAATTTATTTCTCTTTTTGGAATTTGTGACTTAAGAGAGAAGAAAACCAGCAAAGGACAAAATTTTTTGAATCTGAAATTCAAAAAATTGATATGTGAAGATAGATACCATATTTTCAACAACCAAGACTATGATCCCAAACAATGCGAATCCCTTTTGCAGACAACCTAAAAACCCTTGAACTCAAAGGAATAAGAAAGATTGAATTACTAAGAATATTGCTAAAATAAACAAATTGAAAACCTAAAGGGCAAGAACAGATTACAGCGAAATAAGGAGCGACCAAAGATTAAGACATCATTATGTACCTTGAACCATGAAAGTGGGGTTAACAAAAGTTGTGAAATATACGATTGCTACGGTGCGTCTTTAGGTATAGGAACGAGCTTCAGATTTGATATGTTATAGTACTCATTTTGTTGCATAAATTAAAAGTCATAACAATTTTAAGTTACAACCATAATTAATACCTTCTTTTTGTTTTTACACCATGAACTGTTTTAGCTCTCTTGTTTTTCTCAAGAAGAAATAAAGGTGGAACACATAAAACAAAGAAAAGTAAAAGATAATGAGATTTTAAACAAAAATAAGATATGAAATCCAAAGTGGAAAACAATGTCAACAAAATTGAAATAAAAGACAAGACTTTGAGGACACAATTTCTTTCTCTTTTTGGAATTTGTGACTTAAGAGAGGAGAAAACCAGCAAAGCACAAAACTTTTTAAATCTAAAATTCAAAAAATAGATATGTGAAGATAGATACCCTATTTTCAACAACCAAGACTATGATCCCAAACGATGCGAATCCCTTTTGCGGACAACCTAAGAACCCTTGAACCCAAAGGAATAAAAAAGATTGAATTACTAAGAATATGGCTAAGATGAACAAATTGAAATCCTAAAGGGCAAGAAAAGATTACAGCGAAATAAGGAGCGACCAAAGTTTAAGACATCATTATGTACTATGAACCATGAAAGTTGGGTTGACAAAAGTGGGGGAATATACGATTGCTACGCTGCATTTTTAGGTATCGGAACGAGCTTCAGATTTGATATGTTATAGTACTCATTTCGATGCATAAATTAAAACTTATAACAATTTTAAGTTACAACCATAATTAATACCTTCTTTTTGTTTTTACACTATGAATTGTTTTAGCTGTCTTGTTTTTCTCAAGAAGAAATAAAGGTGGAACACATAAAACAAAGAAAAGTAAAAGATAACGAGATTTTAATGAAAAATAAGATATGAAATCCAAAGTGGAAAACAATGTCAAAAAAATTGAAATAAAAGACAAGACTTTGAGGACACAATTTCTTTCTCTTTTTGGAATTTATGACTTAACAGAGGAGAAAACCTGGAAAGCACTAAATTTTTTAAATCTAAAATTCAAAAAATAGATATGTGAAGTAGATACCCTATATTCAACAACCAGGACTATGATCCCAAACGATGCAAATCCCTTTTGTAGACAACCTAAGTTCCCTTGAACCCAAAGGAATAAGAAAGATTGAATTACTAATAATATGGCTAAGATGAACAAATTGAAATCCTAAAGGGCAAGAACAGATTACAGCGAAATAAGGAGCGACCAAAGTTTAAGACATCATTATGTACTATGAACCATGAAAGTTGGGTTGACAAAAGTGGGGGAATATACGATTGCTACGGTGAATTTTTAGGTATCGGAACGAGCTTCTGATTTGATATGTTATAGTACTCATTTCGATGCATAAATTAAAAGTTATAACAATTTTAAGTTACAACCATAATTAATACCTTCTTTTTGTTTTTACACTATTAACTGTTTTAGCTCTCTTGTTTTTCTCAAGAAGAAATAAAGGTGGAATCCATAAAACAAAGAAAAGTAAAAGATAATGAGATTTTAAACAAAAATAAGATATGAAATCCAAAGGGGAAAACAATGTCAACAAAATTGAAATAAAAGACAAGACTTTGAGGACACAATTTCTTTCTCTTTTAGGAATTTGTGACTTAAGAGAGGAGAAAACCAGCAAAGCACAAAAGTTTTTAAATCTAAAATTCAAAAAATAGATATGTGAAGATAGATACCCTATTTTCAACAACCAAGACTATGATCCCAAACGATTCAAATCCCTTTTGCAGACAACCTAAGAACCCTTGAACCCAAAGGAATAAGAAAGATTGAATTACTAAGAATATGGCTAAGATGAACAAATTGAAATCCTAAAGGCAAGAACAGATTCCCGCGAAATAAGGTGCGACCAAAGTTTAAGACATCATTATGTAGTATGAACCATTAAAGTTGGGTTGACATAAGTAGGGAAATATACTATTGCTACGGTGCGTTTTTAGGTATCGAAACGAGCTTCAGATTTGATATGTTATAGTACTCATTTCGATGCACAAATTAAAACTTATAACAATTTTAAGTTACAACCATAATTAATACCTTCTTTTTGTTTTTAAAGTGTGAACTGTATTAGCACTCTTGTTTTTCTCAAGAAGAAATAAAGGTGGAATCCTTAAAACAAAGAAAAGTAATAGATAAAGAGATTTTAAACAAAAATAAGATATGAAATCCAAAGTGGAAAACAATGTCAACAAAATTGAAATAAAAGACACGACTTTGAGGACACAATTTCTTTCTCTTTTTGGAATTTGTGACTTAAAAGAGGAGAAAACGAGCAAAGCACAAAAGTTTTTAAATCTAAAATTCAAAAAATAGATATGTGAAGATAGATACCCTATTTTCAACAACCAAGACTATGATCCCAAACAATGCAAATACCTTTTGCAGACAACCTAAGAACCCTTGAACTCAAAGGAATAGGAAAGATTGAATTACTAAGAATATGGCTAAGATGAACAAATTGAAATCCTAAAACGGCAAGAACAGATTACAGCGAAATAAGGAGCGACCAAAGTTTAAAACATCATTATGTACCTTGAACCATGAAAGTTGGGTTGACAAAAGTGGGGAAATATACGATTGCTACGGTGCCTTTTTAGGTATAGGAACGAGCTTGAGATTTGATATGTTATAGTACTCATTTCGATGCATAAATTAAAAGTTATAACAATTTTAAGTTACAACCATAATTAATATCTTCTTTTTATTTTTACACTGTGAACTGTATTAGCTCTCTTGTTTTTCTCAAGAAGAAATAAAGGTGGAACACATAAAACAAAGAAAAGTAAAAGATAACGAGATTTTAAACAAAAATAAGATATGAAATCCAAAGTGGAAAACAATGTCCACAAAATTGAAATAAAAGACAAGACTTTGAGGACACAATTTGTTTCTCTTTTTGGAATTTGTGACTTAAGAGAGGAGAAAACCTTGAAAGCACAAAATTTTTGAAATCTAAAATTCAAAAAATAGATAAGTGAAGATAGATTCGCTATTATCAGCAACCAATGTTATGATCCCTAATGATGCGAATCCCGTTTACGGCCAACCTAAGAACCCAAGAACTCAAAGGAATAAGAAATATTGAATTACTAAGAATATGGCAAAGATGAACAAATTGAAATCCTAAAGGGCAAGAGCAGATTACAGCGAAATAAGGTGAGACCAAAGTTTAAGACATCATTATGTAGTATGAACAATGAAAGTTGGGTTGACATAAATAGGGAAATATACTATTGCTACGGTGCGTTTTTAGGTATCGGAACGAGCTTCAGATTTGATATGTTATAGTACTCATTTCGATGCCCAAATTAAAAGTTATAACAATTTTAAGTTACAACCATAATTAATACCTTCTTTTTGTTTTTACACTGTGAACTGTATTAGCTCTCTTGTTTTTCTCAAGAAGAAATAAAGGTGGAACACATAAAACAAAGAAAAGTAAAAGATAACGAGATTTTAAACAAAAATAAGATATGAAATCCAAAGTGGAAATCAATGTCAACAAAATTGAAATAAAAGACAAGACTTTGGGGACACAATTTCTTTCTCTTTTTGGAATTTGTGACTTAAGAGAGGAGAAAACCAGCAAAGGACAAAAGTTTTTAAATCTAAAATTCAAAAAATAGATATATGAAGATATATACCCTTTTTTCAACAACCAAGACTATGATCCCAAACGATGCAAATCCCTTTTGCAGACAACCTTAGAATCCTTGAACTCAAAGGAATAAGAAAGATTGAATTACTAAGAATATGGCTAAGATGAACAAATTGAAATCCTAAAACGGCAAGAACAGATTACAGCGAAATAAGGAGCGACCAAAGTTTAAGACAGCATTATGTACCTTGAACCATGAAAGTTGGGTTGACAAAAGTGGGGAAATATACGATTGCTACGGTGCGGTTTTAGGTATAGGATCGAGCTTGAGATTTGATATGTGATAGTACTCATTTCGATGCATAAATTAAAAGTTATAACAATTTTAAGTTACAACCATAATTAATACCTTCTTTTGATTTTTACACTGTGAACTGTATTAGCTCTCTTGTTTTTCTCAAGAAGAAATAAAGGTGTAACACATAAAACAAAGAAAAGTAAAAGATATTAGATTTTAAAGAAAAATAAGATATGAAATCCAAAGTGGAAAACAATGTCAACAAAATTGAAATAAAAGACAAGACTTTGAGGACACAATTTCTTTCTCTTTTTGGAATTTGTGACTTAAGAGAGGAGAAAACCTTGAAAGCACAAAATTTTTGAAATCTAAAATTCAAAAACTAGATAAGTGAAGATAGATACGCTATTATCAGCAACCAATGTTATGATCCCAAATGATGTGAATCCCGTTTACGGCCAACCTAAGAACCCAAGAACTCAAAGGAATAAGAAATATTGAATTACTAAGAATATGGCAAAGATGAACAAATTGAAATCCTAAAGGGCAAGAGCAGATTACAGCGAAATAAGGTGAGACCAAAGTTTAAGACATCATTATGTAGTATGAACCATGAAAGTTGGGTTGACATAAATAGGGAAATATACTATTGCTACGGTGCGTTTTTAGGTATCGGAACGAGCTTCAGATTTGATATGTTATAGTACTCATTTCGATGCACAAATTAAAAGTTATAACAATTTTAAGTTACAACCATAATTAATACCTTCTTTTTGTTTTTACACTGTGAACTGTATTAGCTCTCTTGTTTTTCTCAAGAAGAAATAAAGGTGGAACACATAAAACAAATAAAAGTAAAAGATAACGAGATTTTAATCAAAAATAAGATATGAAATCCAAAGTGGAAATCAATGTCAACAAAATTGAAATAAAAGACAAGACTTTGGGGACACAATTTCTTTCTCTTTTTGGAATTTGTGACTTAAGAGAGGAGAAAACCAGCAAAGGACAAAAGTTTTTAAATCTAAAATTCAAAAAATAGATATATGAAGATAGATACCCTATTTTCAACAACCAAGACTATGATCCCAAACGATGCAAATCCCTTTTGCAGACAACCTTAGAACCCTTGAACTCAAAGGAATAAGAAAGATTAAATTACTAAGAATATGGCTAAGATGAACAAATTGAAATCCTAAAGGGCAAGAACAGATTACAGCGAAATAAGGAGCGACCAAAGTTTAAGACAGCATTATGTACCTTGAACCATGAAAGTTGGGTTGACAAAAGTGGGGAAATATACGATTGCTACGGTGCGTTTTTAGGTATAGGAACGAGCTTCAGATTTGATATGTTATAGTACTCATTTCGATGCACAAATTAAAAGTTATAACAATTTTAAGTTACAACCAAAATTAATACCTTCTTTTTGTTTTTAAACTGTGAACTGTATTAGCTCTCTGGTTTTTCTCAAGAAGAAATAAAGGTGGAATCCATAAAACAAATAAAGGTAAAAGATAATGAGATTTTAAACAAAAATAAGATATGAAATCCAAAGTGGAAAACAATGTCAACAAAATTGAAATTAAAGACAACACTTTGAGGACACAATTTCTTTCTCTTTTTGGAATTTGTGACTTAAGAGAGGAGAAAACCAGCAAAGCACAAAAATTTTAAATTTTAAATTCAAAAAATAGATATGTGAAGATAGATACCCTATTTTCAACAACCAAGACTATGATCCCAAACGATGCAAATCCCTTTTGCAGACAACCTAAGAACCCTTGAACTCAAAGGAATAAGAAAGATTGAATTACTAAGAATATGGCTAAGATGAACAATTTGAAATCTTGAAGGGCAAGAGCAGATTACAGCGAAATAAAGTGCGACCAAAGTTTAAGACATCATTATGTAGTATGAACCATGAAAGTTGGGTTGACATAAATAGTGAAATATACTATTGCTTTGGTGCATGTTTAGGTATCGGAACGAGCTTCAGATTTGATATGTTATAGTACTCATTTCGATGCACAAATTAAAAGTTATAACAATTTTAAGTTACAACCATAATTAATACCTTCTTTTTGTTTTTACACTGTGAACTGTCTTAGCTCTCTTGTTTTTCTCAAGAAGAAATAAAGGTGGAACACATAAAACAAAGAAAAGTAAAAGATAACGAGATTTTAAAGAAAAATAAGATATGAAATCCAAAGTGGAAAACAATTTCAACAAAATTGAAATTAAAGACAACACTTTGAGGACACAATTTCTTTCTCTTTTTGGAATTTGTGACTTAAGAGAGGAGAAAACCAGCAAAGCACAAAAATTTTAAATTTTAAATTCAAAAAATAGATATGTGAAGATAGATACCCTATTTTCAACAACCAAGACTATGATCCCAAACGATGCAAATCCCTTTTAAAGACAACCTAAGAACCCTTGAACTCAAAGGAATAAGAAAGATTGAATTACTAAGAATATGGCTAAGATGAACAATTTGAAATCTTGAAGGGCAAGAGCAGATTACAGCGAAATAAGGTGCGACCAAAGTTTAAGACATCATTATGTAGTATGAACCATGAAAGTTGGGTTGACATAAATAGGGAAATATACTATTGCTACGGTGCATTTTTAGGTATCGGAACGAGCTTCAGATTTGATATGTTATAGTACTCATTTCGATGCACAAATTAAAAGTTATATCAATTTTAAGTTACAACCAAAATTAATACCTTCTTTTTGTTTTTAAACTGTGAACTGTATTAGCTCTCTGGTTTTTCTCAAGAAGAAATAAAGGTGGAATCCATAAAACAAATAAAGGTAAAAGATAATGAGATTTTAAACAAAAATAAGATATGAAATCCAAAGTGGAAAACAATGTCAACAAAATTGAAATTAAAGACAACACTTTGAGGACACAATTTCTTTCTCTTTTTGGAATTTGTGACTTAAGAGAGGAGAAAACCAGCAAAGCACAAAAATTTTAAATTTTAAATTCAAAAAATAGATATGTGAAGATAGATACCCTATTTTCAACAACCAAGACTATGATCCCAAATGATGCAAATCCCTTTTGCAGACAACCTAAGAACCCTTGAACTCAAAGGAATAAGAAAGATTGAATTACTAAGAATATGGCTAAGATGAACAAATTGAAATCCTAAAGGGCAAGAACAGATTACAGGGAAATAAGGAGCGACCAAAGTTTAAGACATCATTATGTACCTTGAACCATGAAAGTTAGGTTGACAAAAGTGGTGAAATATACGATTGCTACGGTGCGTCTTTAGGTATCGGAACGAGCTTCAGATTTGATATGTTATAGTACTCATTTCGATGCACAAATTAAAAGTTATAACAATTTTAAGTTACAACCATAATTAATACCTTCTTTTGGTTTTTACACTGTGAACTGTATTAGCTCTCTTGTTTTTCTCAAGAAGAAATAAAGGTGGAACACATAAAACAAAGAAAAGTAAAAGATAACGAGATTTTAAACAAAAATAAGATATGAAATCCAAAGTAGAAATCAATGTCAACAAAATTGAAATAAAAGACAAGACTTTGGGGACACAATTTCTTTCTCTTTTTGGAATTTGTGACTTAAGAGAGGAGAAAACCAGCAAAGGACAAAAGTTTTTAAATCTAAAATTCAAAAAATAGATATATGAAGATAGATACCCAATTTTCAACAACCAAGACTATGATCCCAAACGATGCAAATCCCTTTTGCAGACAACCTTAGAACCCTTGAACTCAAAGGAATAAGAAAGATTGAATTACTAAGAATACGGCTAAGATGAACAAATTGAAATCCTAAAGGGCAAGAACAGATTACAGCGAAATAAGGAGCGACCAAAGTTTAAGACAGCATTATGTACCTTGAACCATGAAAGTTGGGTTGACAAAAGTGGGGAAATATACGATTGCTACGGTGCGTTTTTAGGTATAGGAACGAGCTTCAGATTTGATATGTTATAGTACTCATTTCGATGCACAAATTAAAAGTTATAACAATTTTAAGTTACAACCATAATTAATACCTTCTTTTTGTTTTTAAACTGTGAACTGTATTAGCTCTCTGGTTTTTCTCAAGAAGAAATAAAGGTGGAATCCATAAAACAAATAAAGGTAAAAGATAATGAGATTTTAAACAAAAATAAGATATGAAATCCAAAGTGGAAAACAATGTCAACAAAATTGAAATTAAAGACAACACTTTGAGGACACAATTTCTTTCTCTTTTTGGAATTTGTGACTTAAGAGAGGAGAAAACCAGCAAAGCACAAAAATTTTAAATTTTAAATTCAAAAAATAGATATGTGAAGATAGATACCCTATTTTCAACAACCAAGACTATGATCCCAAACGATGCAAATCCCTTTTGCAGACAACCTAAGAACCCTTGAACTCAAAGGAATAAGAAAGATTGAATTACTAAGAATATGGCTAAGATGAACAATTTGAAATCTTGAAGGGCAAGAGCAGATTACAGCGAAATAAAGTGCGACCAAAGTTTAAGACATCATTATGTAGTATGAACCATGAAAGTTGGGTTGACATAAATAGTGAAATATACTATTGCTTTGGTGCATGTTTAGGTATCGGAACGAGCTTCAGATTTGATATGTTATAGTACTCATTTCGATGCACAAATTAAAAGTTATAACAATTTTAAGTTACAACCATAATTAATACCTTCTTTTTGTTTTTACACTGTGAACTGTATTAGCTCTCTTGTTTTTCTCATGAAGAAATAAAGGTGGAACACATAAAACAAAGAAAAGTAAAAGATAACGAGATTTTAAAGAAAAATAAGATATGAAATCCAAAGTGGAAAACAATTTCAACAAAATTGAAATTAAAGACAACACTTTGAGGACACAATTTCTTTCTCTTTTTGGAATTTGTGACTTAAGAAGGAGAAAACCAGCAAAGCACAAAAATTTTAAATTTTAAATTCAAAAAATAGATATGTGAAGATAGATACCCTATTTTCAACAACCAAGACTATGATCCCAAACGATGCAAATCCCTTTTGCAGACAACCTAAGAACCCTTGAACTCAAAGGAATAAGAAAGATTGAATTACTAAGAATATGGCTAAGATGAACAATTTGAAATCTTGAAGGGCAAGAGCAGATTACAGCGAAATAAGGTGCGACCAAAGTTTAAGACATCATTATGTAGTATGAACCATGAAAGTTGGGTTGACATAAATAGGGAAATATACTATTGCTACGGTGCATTTTTAGGTATCGGAACGAGTTTCAGATTTGATATGTTATAGTACTCATTTCGATGCACAAATTAAAAGTTATATCAATTTTAAGTTACAACCAAAATTAATACCTTCTTTTTGTTTTTAAACTGTGAACTGTATTAGCTCTCTGGTTTTTCTCAAGAAGAAATAAAGGTGGAATCCATAAAACAAATAAAGGTAAAAGATAATGAGATTTTAAACAAAAATAAGATATGAAATCCAAAGTGGAAAACAATGTCAACAAAATTGAAATTAAAGACAACACTTTGAGGACACAATTTCTTTCTCTTTTTGGAATTTGTGACTTAAGAGAGGAGAAAACCAGCAAAGCACAAAAATTTTAAATTTTAAATTCAAAAAATAGATATGTGAAGATAGATACCCTATTTTCAACAACCAAGACTATGATCCCAAATGATGCAAATCCCTTTTGCAGACAACCTAAGAACCCTTGAACTCAAAGGAATAAGAAAGATTGAATTACTAAGAATATGGCTAAGATGAACAAATTGAAATCCTAAAGGGCAAGAACAGATTACAGGGAAATAAGGAGCGACCAAAGTTTAAGACATCATTATGTACCTTGAACCATGAAAGTTAGGTTGACAAAAGTGGTGAAATATACGATTGCTACGGTGCGTCTTTAGGTATCGGAACGAGCTTCAGATTTGATATGTTATAGTACTCATTTCGATGCACAAATTAAAAGTTATAACAATTTTAAGTTACAACCATAATTAATACCTTCCTTTTGTTTTTACACTGTGAACTGTATTAGCTCTCTTGTTTTTCTCAAGAAGAAATAAAGGTGGAACACATAAAACAAAGAAAAGTAAAAGATAATGAGATTTTAAACAAAAATAAGATATGAAATCCAAAGTAGAAATCAATGTCAACAAAATTGAAATAAAAGACAAGACTTTGGGGACACAATTTCTTTCTCTTTTTGGAATTTGTGACTTAAGAGAGGAGAAAACCAGCAAAGGACAAAAGTTTTTAAATCTAAAATTCAAAAAATAGATATATGAAGATAGATACCCAATTTTCAACAACCAAGACTATGATCCCAAACGATGCAAATCCCTTTTGCAGACAACCTTAGAACCCTTGAACTCAAAGGAATAAGAAAGATTGAATTACTAAGAATACGGCTAAGATGAACAAATTGAAATCCTAAAGGGCAAGAACAGATTACAGCGAAATAAGGAGCGACCAAAGTTTAAGACAGCATTATGTACCTTGAACCATGAAAGTTGGGTTGACAAAAGTGGGGAAATATACGATTGCTACGGTGCGTTTTTAGGTATAGGAACGAGCTTCAGATTTGATATGTTATAGTACTCATTTCGATGCACAAATTAAAAGTTATAACAATTTTAAGTTACAACCATAATTAATACCTTCTTTTTGTTTTTAAACTGTGAACTGTATTAGCTCTCTGGTTTTTCTCAAGAAGAAATAAAGGTGGAATCCATAAAACAAATAAAGGTAAAAGATAATGAGATTTTAAACAAAAATAAGATATGAAATCCAAAGTGGAAAACAATTTCAACAAAATTGAAATTAAAGACAACACTTTGAGGACACAATTTCTTTCTCTTTTTGGAATTTGTGACTTAAGAGAGGAGAAAACCAGCAAAGCACAAAAATTTTAAATTTTAAATTCAAAAAATAGATATGTGAAGATAGATACCCTATTTTCAACAACCAAGACTATGATCCCAAACGATGCAAATCCCTTTTGCAGACAACCTAAGAACCCTTGAACTCAAAGGAATAAGAAAGATTGAATTACTAAGAATATGGCTAAGATGAACAATTTGAAATCTTGAAGGGCAAGAGCAGATTACAGCGAAATAAAGTGCGACCAAAGTTTAAGACATCATTATGTAGTATGAACCATGAAAGTTGGGTTGACATAAATAGTGAAATATACTATTGCTTTGGTGCATGTTTAGGTATCGGAACGAGCTTCAGATTTGATATGTTATAGTACTCATTTCGATGCACAAATTAAAAGTTATAACAATTTTAAGTTACAACCATAATTAATACCTTCTTTTTGTTTTTACACTGTGAACTGTATTAGCTCTCTTGTTTTTCTCAAGAAGAAATAAAGGTGGAACACATAAAACAAAGAAAAGTAAAAGATAACGAGATTTTAAAGAAAAATAAGATATGAAATCCAAAGTGGAAAACAATTTCAACAAAATTGAAATTAAAGACAACACTTTGAGGACACAATTTCTTTCTCTTTTTGGAATTTGTGACTTAAGAGAGGAGAAAACCAGCAAAGCACAAAAATTTTAAATTTTAAATTCAAAAAATAGATATGTGAAGATAGATACCCTATTTTCAACAACCAAGACTATGATCCCAAACGATGCAAATCCCTTTTGCAGACAACCTAAGAACCCTTGAACTCAAAGGAATAAGAAAGATTGAATTACTAAGAATATGGCTAAGATGAACAATTTGAAATCTTGAAGGGCAAGAGCAGATTACAGCGAAATAAGGTGCGACCAAAGTTTAAGACATCATTATGTAGTATGAACCATGAAAGTTGGGTTGACATAAATAGGGAAATATACTATTGCTACGGTGCATTTTTAGGTATCGGAACGAGTTTCAGATTTGATATGTTATAGTACTCATTTCGATGCACAAATTAAAAGTTATATCAATTTTAAGTTACAACCAAAATTAATACCTTCTTTTTGTTTTTAAACTGTGAACTGTATTAGCTCTCTGGTTTTTCTCAAGAAGAAATAAAGGTGGAATCCATAAAACAAATAAAGGTAAAAGATAATGAGATTTTAAACAAAAATAAGATATGAAATCCAAAGTGGAAAACAATGTCAACAAAATTGAAATTAAAGACAACACTTTGAGGACACAATTTCTTTCTCTTTTTGGAATTTGTGACTTAAGAGAGGAGAAAACCAGCAAAGCACAAAAATTTTAAATTTTAAATTCAAAAAATAGATATGTGAAGATAGATACCCTATTTTCAACAACCAAGACTATGATCCCAAATGATGCAAATCCCTTTTGCAGACAACCTAAGAACCCTTGAACTCAAAGGAATAAGAAAGATTGAATTACTAAGAATATGGCTAAGATGAACAAATTGAAATCCTAAAGGGCAAGAACAGATTACAGGGAAATAAGGAGCGACCAAAGTTTAAGACATCATTATGTACCTTGAACCATGAAAGTTAGGTTGACAAAAGTGGTGAAATATACGATTGCTACGGTGCGTCTTTAGGTATCGGAACGAGCTTCAGATTTGATATGTTATAGTACTCATTTCGATGCACAAATTAAAAGTTATAACAATTTTAAGTTACAACCATAATTAATACCTTCTTTTTGTTTTTACACTGTGAACTGTATTAGCTCTCTTGTTTTTCTCAAGAAGAAATAAAGGTGGAACACATAAAACAAAGAAAAGTAAAAGATAATGAGATTTTAAACAAAAATAAGATATGAAATCCAAAGTAGAAATCAATGTCAACAAAATTGAAATAAAAGACAAGACTTTGGGGACACAATTTCTTTCTCTTTTTGGAATTTGTGACTTAAGAGAGGAGAAAACCAGCAAAGGACAAAAGTTTTTAAATCTAAAATTCAAAAAATAGATATATGAAGATAGATACCCAATTTTCAACAACCAAGACTATGATCCCAAACGATGCAAATCCCTTTTGCAGACAACCTTAGAACCCTTGAACTCAAAGGAATAAGAAAGATTGAATTACTAAGAATACGGCTAAGATGAACAAATTGAAATCCTAAAGGGCAAGAACAGATTACAGCGAAATAAGGAGCGACCAAAGTTTAAGACAGCATTATGTACCTTGAACCATGAAAGTTGGGTTGACAAAAGTGGGGAAATATACGATTGCTACGGTGCGTTTTTAGGTATAGGAACGAGCTTCAGATTTGATATGTTATAGTACTCATTTCGATGCACAAATTAAAAGTTATAACAATTTTAAGTTACAACCATAATTAATACCTTCTTTTTGTTTTTAAACTGTGAACTGTATTAGCTCTCTGGTTTTTCTCAAGAAGAAATAAAGGTGGAATCCATAAAACAAATAAAGGTAAAAGATAATGAGATTTTAAACAAAAATAAGATATGAAATCCAAAGTGGAAAACAATTTCCACAAAATTGAAATTAAAGACAACACTTTGAGGACACAATTTCTTTCTCTTTTTGGAATTTGTGACTTAAGAGAGGAGAAAACCAGCAAAGCACAAAAATTTTAAATTTTAAATTCAAAAAATAGATATGTGAAGATAGATACCCTATTTTCAACAACCAAGACTATGATCCCAAACGATGCAAATCCCTTTTGCAGACAACCTAAGAACCCTTGAACTCAAAGGAATAAGAAAGATTGAATTACTAAGAATATGGCTAAGATGAACAATTTGAAATCTTGAAGGGCAAGAGCAGATTACAGCGAAATAAAGTGCGACCAAAGTTTAAGACATCATTATGTAGTATGAACCATGAAAGTTGGGTTGACATAAATAGTGAAATATACTATTGCTTTGGTGCATGTTTAGGTATCGGAACGAGCTTCAGATTTGATATGTTATAGTACTCATTTCGATGCACAAATTAAAAGTTATAACAATTTTAAGTTACAACCATAATTAATACCTTCTTTTTGTTTTTACACTGTGAACTGTATTAGCTCTCTTGTTTTTCTCAAGAAGAAATAAAGGTGGAACACATAAAACAAAGAAAAGTAAAAGATAACGAGATTTTAAAGAAAAATAAGATATGAAATCCAAAGTGGAAAACAATTTCAACAAAATTGAAATTAAAGACAACACTTTGAGGACACAATTTCTTTCTCTTTTTGGAATTTGTGACTTAAGAGAGGAGAAAACCAGCAAAGCACAAAAATTTTAAATTTTAAATTCAAAAAATAGATATGTGAAGATAGATACCCTATTTTCAACAACCAAGACTATGATCCCAAACGATGCAAATCCCTTTTGCAGACAACCTAAGAACCCTTGAACTCAAAGGAATAAGAAAGATTGAATTACTAAGAATATGGCTAAGATGAACAATTTGAAATCTTGAAGGGCAAGAGCAGATTACAGCGAAATAAGGTGCGACCAAAGTTTAAGACATCATTATGTAGTATGAACCATGAAAGTTGGGTTGACATAAATAGGGAAATATACTATTGCTACGGTGCATTTTTAGGTATCGGAATGAGCTTCAGATTTGATATGTTATAGTACTCATTTCGATGCACAAATTAAAAGTTATATCAATTTTAAGTTACAACCAAAATTAATACCTTCTTTTTGTTTTTAAACTGTGAACTGTATTAGCTCTCTGGTTTTTCTCAAGAAGAAATAAAGGTGGAATCCATAAAACAAATAAAGGTAAAAGATAATGAGATTTTAAACAAAAATAAGATATGAAATCCAAAGTGGAAAACAATGTCAACAAAATTGAAATTAAAGACAACACTTTGAGGACACAATTTCTTTCTCTTTTTGGAATTTGTGACTTAAGAGAGGAGAAAACCAGCAAAGCACAAAAATTTTAAATTTTAAATTCAAAAAATAGATATGTGAAGATAGATACCCTATTTTCAACAACCAAGACTATGATCCCAAATGATGCAAATCCCTTTTGCAGACAACCTAAGAACCCTTGAACTCAAAGGAATAAGAAAGATTGAATTACTAAGAATATGGCTAAGATGAACAAATTGAAATCCTAAAGGGCAAGAACAGATTACAGGGAAATAAGGAGCGACCAAAGTTTAAGACATCATTATGTACCTTGAACCATGAAAGTTAGGTTGACAAAAGTGGTGAAATATACGATTGCTACGGTGCGTCTTTAGGTATCGGAACGAGCTTCAGATTTGATATATTATAGTACTCATTTCGATGCACAAATTAAAAGTTATAACAATTTTAAGTTACAACCATAATTAATACCTTCTTTTTGTTTTTACACTGTGAACTGTATTAGCTCTCTTGTTTTTCTCAAGAAGAAATAAAGGTGGAACACATAAAACAAAGAAAAGTAAAAGATAACGAGATTTTAAACAAAAATAAGATATGAAATCCAAAGTAGAAATCAATGTCAACAAAATTGAAATAAAAGACAAGACTTTGGGGACACAATTTCTTTCTCTTTTTGGAATTTGTGACTTAAGAGAGGAGAAAACCAGCAAAGGACAAAAGTTTTTAAATCTAAAATTCAAAAAATAGATATATGAAGATAGATACCCAATTTTCAACAACCAAGACTATGATCCCAAACGATGCAAATCCCTTTTGCAGACAACCTTAGAACCCTTGAACTCAAAGGAATAAGAAAGATTGAATTACTAAGAATACGGCTAAGATGAACAAATTGAAATCCTAAAGGGCAAGAACAGATTACAGAGAAATAAGGAGCGACCAAAGTTTAAGACAGCATTATGTACCTTGAACCATGAAAGTTGGGTTGACAAAAGTGGGGAAATATACGATTGCTACGGTGCGTTTTTAGGTATAGGAACGAGCTTCAGATTTGATATGTTATAGTACTCATTTCGATGCACAAATTAAAAGTTATAACAATTTTAAGTTACAACCATAATTAATACCTTCTTTTTGTTTTTAAACTGTGAACTGTATTAGCTCTCTGGTTTTTCTCAAGAAGAAATAAAGGTGCAACACATAAAACAAAGAAAAGTAAAAGATAACGAGATTTTAAAGAAAAATAAGATATGAAATCCAAAGTGGAAAACAATTTCAACAAAATTTAAATAAAAGACAAGATTTTGAGGACACAATTTCTCTCTCTTTTTGGAATTTGTGACTTAAGAGAGGAGAAAACCTTGAAAGCACAAAATTTTTTAAATCTAAAATTCAAAAAATAGATAAGTGAAGATAGATACGCTATTATCAGCAACCATTGTTATGATCAGAAAATGATTTGAATCCCGTTTACGGCCAACCTAAGAACCCAAGAACTCAAAGGAATAAGAAATATTGAATTACTAAGAATATGGCTAAGATGAACAAATTGAAATCCTAAAGGGCAAGAGCAGATTACAGCGAAATAAGGTGCGACCAAAGTTTAAGACATCATTATGTAGTATGAACCATGAAAGTTGGGTTGACATAAGTAGGGAAATATACTATTGCTTCGGTGCGTTTTTAGGTATCGAAACGAGCTTCAGATTTGATATGTTATAGTACTCATTTCGATGCACAAATTAAAACTTATAACAATTTTAAGTTACAACCATAATTAATACCTTCTTTTTGTTTTTAAACTGTGAACTATATTAGCTCTCTTGTTTTTCTCAAGAAGAAATAAAGGTGGAATCCTTAAAACAAAGAAAAGTAATAGATAAAGAGATTTTAAACAAAAATAAGATATGAAATCCAAAGTGGAAAACAATGTCAACAAAATTGAAATAAAAGACAAGACTTTGAGGACACAATTTCTTTCTCTTTTTGGAATTTGTGACTTAAGAGAGGAGAAAACGAGCAAAGCACAAAAGTTTTTAAATCTAAAATTCAAAAAATAGATATGTGAAGATAGATAGCCTATTTTCAACAACCAAGACTATGATCCCAAACGATGCAAATACCTTTTGCAGACAACCTAAGAACCGTTGAACTCAAAGGAATAAGAAAGATTGAATTACTAAGAATATGGCTAAGATGAACAAATTGAAATCCTAAAACGGCAAGAACAGATTACAGCGAAATAAGGAGCGACCAAAGTTTAAGACATTATTATGTACCTTGAACCATGAAAGTTGGGTTGACAAAAGTGGGGAAATATACGATTGCTACGGTGCATTTTTAGGTATAGGAACGAGCTTCAGATTTGATATGTTATAGTACTCATTTCGATGCATAAATTAAAAGTTATAACAATTTTAAGTTACAACCATAATTAATACCTTCTTTTTGTTTTTACACTATGAACTGTATTAGCTCTCTTGTTTTTCTCAAGAAGAAATAAAGGTGGAACACATAAAACAAAGAAAAGTAAAAGATAACGAGATTTTAAACAAAAATAAGATATGAAATCCAAAGTGGAAAACAATGTCAACAAAATTGAAATAAAAGACAAGACTTTGAGGACACAATTTCTTTCTCTTTTTGGAATTTGTGACTTAAGAGAGGAGAAAACGAGCAAAGCACAATAGTTTTTAAATCTAAAATTCAAAAAATAGATATGTGAAGATAGATACCGTATTTTCAACAACCAAGACTATGATCCCAAACGATGCAAATAACTTTTGCAGACAACCTAAGAACCCTTGAACTCAAAGGAATAAGAAAGATTGAATTACTAAGAATATGGCTAAGATGAACAAATTGAAATCCTAAAATGGCAAGAACAGATTACAGCGAAATAAGGAGCGACCAAAGTTTAAGACATCATTATGTACTATGAACCATGAAAGTTGGGTTGACAAAAGTGGGGAAATATACGATTGCTACGGTGCGTTTTTAGGTATCGGAACGAGCTTCAGATTTGATATGTTATAGTAATCATTTCGATGCACAAATTAAAAGTTATAACAATTTTAAGTTACAACCATAATTAATACCTTCTTTTTGTTTTTACACTGTGAAATGTATTAGCTCTGTTGTTTTTCTCAAGAAGAAATAAAGGTGGAACACATAAAACAAAGAAAAGTAAAAGATAACGAGATTTTAAACAAAAATAAGATATGAAATCCAAAGTGGAAAACAATGTCAACAAAATTGAAATAAAAGACAAGACTTTGAGGACACAATTTCTTTCTCTTTTTGGAATTTGTGACTTAAGAGAGGAGAAAACCAGCAAAGCACAAAATTTTTTGAATCTGAAATTCAAAAAATAGATATGTGAAGATAGATACCCTATTTTCAACAACCAAGACTATGATCCCAAACGATGCGAATCCCTTTTGCGGACAACCTAAGAAACCTTGAACTCAAAGGAATAAGAAAGATTGAATTACTAAGAATATGGCTAAGATGAAAAAAATTGAAATCCTAAATGGCAAGAACAGATTACAGCGAAATAAGGAGCGACCAAAGTTTAAGACATCATTATGTACTATGAACCATGAATGTTGAGTTGACAAAAGTGGGGAAATATACGATTGCTACGGTGCGTTTTTAGGTATTGGAACGAGCTTCAGATTTGATATGTTATAGTACTCATTTCGATGCATAAATTAAAAGTTATAACAATTTTAAGTTACAACCATAATTAATACCTTCTTTTTGTTTTTACATTGTGAACTGTATTAGCTCTCTTGTTTTTCTCAAGAAGAAATAAAGGTGGAACAAATAAAACAAAGAAAAGTAAAAGATAACGAGATTTTAAACAAAAATAAGATATGAAATCCAAAGTGGAAAACAATGTCAACAAATTTGAAATAAAAGACAAGACTTTGAGGACACAATTTCTTTCTCTTTTTGGAATTTGGGACTTAATAGAGGAGAAAACCAGCAAAGCACAAAATTTTTTGAATCTGAAATTCAAAAAATAGATATATGAAGATAGATACCCTATTTTCAACAACCAAGACTATGATCCCAAACGATGCGAATCCCTTTTGCGGAAAACCTAAGAAACCTTGAACTCAAAAAAATAAGAAAGATTGAATTACTAAGAATATGGCTAAGATGAAAAATATTGAAATCCTAAATGGCAAGAACAGATTCCAGCGAAATAAGGAGCGACCAAAGTTTAAGACATCATTATGTACCTTGAACCATGAAAGTTAGGTTGACAAAAGTGGGGAAATATACGATTGCTACGGTGCGTCTTTAGGTATAGGAACGAGCTTGAGATTTGATATGTTATAGTACTTATTTCGATGCATAAATTAAAAGTTATAACAATTTTAAGTTGCAACAATAATTAATACCTTCTTTTTGTTTTTACACTGTGAACTGTATTAGCTCTCTTGTTTTTCTCAAGAAGAAATAAAGGTGGAACACATAAAATAAAGAAAAGTAAAAGATAACGAGATTTTAAAGAAAAATAAGATAAAAAATCCAAAGTGGAAAAAATATGTCAACAAAATTGAAATAAAAGACAAGACTTTGAATACACAATTTCTTTCTCTTTTTGGAATTTGTGACTTAAGGGAGGAGAAAACCTTGAAAGCACAAAATATTTTATATCTAAAATTCAAAAAATGATAAGTGAAGATAGATACGCTATTATCAGCAACCAATGTTATGATCAGAAAATGATTTGAATCCCGTTTACGGCCAACCTAAGAACCCAAGAACTCAAAGGAATAAGAAATATTGAATTACTAAGAATATGGCTAAGATGAACAAATTGAAATCCTAAAGGGCAAGAGCAGATTACAGCGAAATAAGGTGCGACCAAAGTTTAAGACATCATTATGTAGTATGAACCATGAAAGTTGGGTTGACATAAGTAGGGAAATATACTATTGCTACGGTGCGTTTTTAGGTATCGAAACGAGCTTCAGATTTGATATGTTATAGTACTCATTTCGATGCACAAATTAAAACTTATAACAATTTTTAGTTACAACCATAATTAATACCTTCTTTTTGTTTTTAAACTGTGAACTGTATTAGCTCTCTTGTTTTTCTCAAGAAGAAATAAAGGTGGAATCCTTAAAACAAAGAAAAGTAATAGATAAAGAGATTTTAAACAAAAATAAGATATGAAATCCAAAGTGGAAAACAATGTCAACAAAATTGAAATAAAAGACAAGACTTTGAGGACACAATTTCTTTCTCTTTTTGGAATTTGTGACTTAAGAGAAGAGAAAACGAGCAAAACACAAAAGTTTTTAAATCTAAAATTCAAAAAATAGATATGTGAAGATAGATACCCTATTTTCAACAACCAAGACTATGATCCCAAACGATGCAAATACCTTTTGCAGACAACCTAAGAACCCTTGAACTCAAAGGAATAAGAAAGATTGAATTACTAAGAATATGGCTAAGATGAACAAATTGAAATCCTAAAGGGCAAGAGCATATTACAGCGAAATAAGGTGCGACCAAAGTTTAAGACATCATTATGTAGTATGAACCATGAAAGTTGGGTTGACATAAGTAGGGAAATATACTATTGCTACGGTGCGTTTTTAGGTATCGAAACGAGCTTCAGATTTGATATGTTATAGTACTCATTTCGATGGACAAATTAAAACTTATAACAATTTTAAGTTACAACCATAATTAATACCTTCTTTTTGTTTTTAAACTGTGAACTGTATTAGCTCTCTTGTTTTTCTCAAGAAGAAATAATGGTGGAATCCTTAAAACAAAGAAAAGTAATAGATAAAGAGATTTTAAACAAAAATAAGATATGAAATCCAAAGTGGAAAACAATGTCAACAAAATTGAAATAAAAGACAAGACTTTGAGGACACAATTTCTTTCTCTTTTTGGAATTTGTGACTTAAGAGAGGAGAAAACGAGCAAAACACAAAAGTTTTTAAATCTAAAATTCAAAAAATAGATATGTGAAGATAGATACCCTATTTTCAACAACCAAGACTATGATCCCAAACGATGCAAATACCTTTTGCAGACAACCTAAGAACCCTTGAACTCAAAGGAATAAGAAAGATTGAATTACTAAGAATATGGCTAAGATGAACAAATTGAAATCCTAAAACGGCAAGAACAGATTACAGCGAAATAAGGAGCGACCAAAGTTTAAGACATCATTATGTAGTATGAACCATGAAAGTTGGGTTGACATAAGTAGGGAAATATACTATTGCTACGGTGCGTTTTTAGGTATCGAAACGAGCTTCAGATTTGATATGTTATAGTACTCATTTCGATGGACAAATTAAAAGTTATAACAATTTTAAGTTACAACCATAATTAATACCTTCTTTTTGTTTTTACACTATGAACTGTATTAGCTCTCTTGTTTTTCTCAAGAAGAAATAAAGGTGGAACACATAAAACAAAGAAAAGTAAAAGATAACGAGATTTTAAACAAAAATAAGATATGAAATCCAAAGTGGAAAACAATGTCAACAAAATTGAAATAAAAGACAAGACTTTGAGGACACAATTTCTTTCTCTTTTTGGAATTTGTGACTTAAGAGAGGAGAAAACGAGCAAAGCACAATAGTTTTTAAATCTAAAATTCAAAAAATAGATATGTGAAGATAGATACCGTATTTTCAACAACCAAGACTATGATCCCAAACGATGCAAATAACTTTTGCAGACAAAAATAAGAACCCTTGAACTCAAAGGAATAAGAAAGATTGAATTACTAAGAATATGGCTAAGATGAACAAATTGAAATCCTAAAATGGCAAGAACAGATTACAGCGAAATAAGGAGCGACCAAAGTTTAAGACATCATTATGTACTATGAACCATGAAAGTTGGGTTGACAAAAGTGGGGAAATATACGATTGCTACGGTGCGTTTTTAGGTATCGGAACGAGCTTCAGATTTGATATGTTATAGTACTCATTTCGATGCACAAATTAAAAGTTATAACAATTTTAAGTTACAACCATAATTAATACCTTCTTTTTGTTTTTACACTGTGAAATGTATTAGCTCTGTTGTTTTTCTCAAGAAGAAATAAAGGTGGAACACATAAAACAAAGAAAAGTAAAAGATAACGAGATTTTAAACAAAAATAAGATATGAAATCCAAAGTGGAAAACAATGTCAACAAAATTGAAATAAAAGACAAGACTTTGAGGACACAATTTCTTTCTCTTTTTGGAATTTGGGACTTAAGAGAGGAGAAAACCAGCAAAGCACAAAATTTTTTGAATCTGAAATTCAAAAAATAGATATGTGAAGATAGATACCCTATTTTCAACAACCAAGACTATGATCCCAAACGATGCGAATCCCTTTTGCGGACAACCTAAGAAACCTTGAACTCAAAGGAATAAGAAAGATTGAATTACTAAGAATATGGCTAAGATGAAAAAAATTGAAATCCTAAATGGCAAGAACAGATTACAGCGAAATAAGGAGCGACCAAAGTTTAAGACATCATTATGTACTATGAACCATGAATGTTGAGTTGACAAAAGTGGGGAAATATACGATTGCTACGGTGCGTTTTTAGGTATTGGAACGAGCTTCAGATTTGATATGTTATAGTACTCATTTCGATGGACAAATTAAAAGTTATAACAATTTTAAGTTACAACCATAATTAATACCTTCTTTTTGTTTTTACACTATGAACTGTATTAGCTCTCTTGTTTTTCTCAAGAAGAAATAAAGGTGGAACACATAAAACAAAGAAAAGTAAAAGATAACGAGATTTTAAACAAAAATAAGATATGAAATCCAAAGTGGAAAACAATGTCAACAAAATTGAAATAAAAGACAAGACTTTGAGGACACAATTTCTTTCTCTTTTTGGAATTTGTGACTTAAGAGAAGAGAAAACGAGCAAAACACAAAAGTTTTTAAATCTAAAATTCAAAAAATAGATATGTGAAGATAGATACCCTATTTTCAACAACCAAGACTATGATCCCAAACGATGCAAATACCTTTTGCAGACAACCTAAGAACCCTTGAACTCAAAGGAATAAGAAAGATTGAATTACTAAGAATATGGCTAAGATGAACAAATTGAAATCCTAAAGGGCAAGAGCATATTACAGCGAAATAAGGTGCGACCAAAGTTTAAGACATCATTATGTAGTATGAACCATGAAAGTTGGGTTGACATAAGTAGGGAAATATACTATTGCTACGGTGCGTTTTTAGGTATCGAAACGAGCTTCAGATTTGATATGTTATAGTACTCATTTCGATGGACAAATTAAAACTTATAACAATTTTAAGTTACAACCATAATTAATACCTTCTTTTTGTTTTTAAACTGTGAACTGTATTAGCTCTCTTGTTTTTCTCAAGAAGAAATAAAGGTGGAATCCTTAAAACAAAGAAAAGTAAAAGATAACGAGATTTTAAAGAAAAATAAGATATGAAATCCAAAGTGGAAAAAATATGTCAACAAAATTGAAATAAAAGACAAGACTTTGAATACACAATTTCTTTCTCTTTTTGGAATTTGTGACTTAAGGGAGGAGAAAACCTTGAAAGCACAAAATATTTTATATCTAAAATTCAAAAAATGATAAGTGAAGATAGATACGCTATTATCAGCAACCAATGTTATGATCAGAAAATGATTTGAATCCCGTTTACGGCCAACCTAAGAACCCAAGAACTCAAAGGAATAAGAAATATTGAATTACTAAGAATATGGCTAAGATGAACAAATTGAAATCCTAAAGGGCAAGAGCAGATTACAGCGAAATAAGGTGCGACCAAAGTTTAAGACATCATTATGTAGTATGAACCATGAAAGTTGGGTTGACATAAGTAGGGAAATATACTATTGCTTCGGTGCGTTTTTAGGTATCGAAACGAGCTTCAGATTTGATATGTTATAGTACTCATTTCGATGGACAAATTAAAACTTATAACAATTTTAAGTTACAACCATAATTAATACCTTCTTTTTGTTTTTAAACTGTGAACTGTATTAGCTCTCTTGTTTTTCTCAAGAAGAAATAAAGGTGGAATCCTTAAAACAAAGAAAAGTAATAGATAAAGAGATTTTAAACAAAAATAAGATATGAAATCCAAAGTGGAAAACAATGTCAACAAAATTGAAATAAAAGACAAGACTTTGAGGACACAATTTCTTTCTCTTTTTGGAATTTGTGACTTAAGAGAGGAGAAAACGAGCAAAACACAAAAGTTTTTAAATCTAAAATTCAAAAAATAGATATGTGAAGATAGATACCCTATTTTCAACAACCAAGACTATGATCCCAAACGATGCAAATACCTTTTGCAGACAACCTAAGAACCCTTGAACTCAAAGGAATAAGAAAGATTGAATTACTAAGAATATGGCTAAGATGAACAAATTGAAATCCTAAAACGGCAAGAACAGATTACAGCGAAATAAGGGGCGACCAAAGTTTAAGACATCATTATGTACTATGAACCATGAAAGTTGGGTTGACAAAAGTGGGGAAATATTCGATTGCCACGGTGCGTTTTTAGGTATCGGAACAAGCTTCAGATTTGATATGTTATAGTACTCATTTCGATGCATAAATTAAAAGTTATAACAATTTTAAGTTGCAACAATAATTAATACCTTCTTTTTGTTTTTACACTGTGAACTGTATTAGCTCTCTTGTTTTTCTCAAGAAGAAATAAAGGTGGAACACATAAAACAAAGAAAAGTAAAAGATAACGAGATTTTAAAGAAAAATAAGATATGAAATCCAAAGTGGAAAAAATATGTCAACAAAATTGAAATAAAAGACAAGACTTTGAATACACAATTTCTTTCTCTTTTTGGAATTTGTGACTTAAGGGAGGAGAAAACCTTGAAAGCACAAAATATTTTATATCTAAAATTCAAAAAATGATAAGTGAAGATAGATACGCTATTATCAGCAACCAATGTTATGATCAGAAAATGATTTGAATCCCGTTTACGGCCAACCTAAGAACCCAAGAACTCAAAGGAATAAGAAATATTGAATTACTAAGAATATGGCTAAGATGAACAAATTGAAATCCTAAAGGGCAAGAGCAGATTACAGCGAAATAAGGTGCGACCAAAGTTTAAGACATCATTATGTAGTATGAACCATGAAAGTTGGGTTGACATAAGTAGGGAAATATACTATTGCTACGGTGCGTTTTTAGGTATCGAAACGAGCTTCAGATTTGATATGTTATAGTACTCATTTCGATGGACAAATTAAAACTTATAACAATTTTAAGTTACAACCATAATTAATACCTTCTTTTTGTTTTTAAACTTTGAACTGTATTAGCTCTCTTGTTTTTCTCAAGAAGAAATAAAGGTGGAATCCTTAAAACAAAGAAAAGTAATAGATAAAGAGATTTTAAACAAAAATAAGATATGAAATCCAAAGTGGAAAACAATGTCAACAAAATTGAAATAAAAGACAAGACTTTGAGGACACAATTTCTTTCTCTTTTTGGAATTTGTGACTTAAGAGAGGAGAAAACGAGCAAAACACAAAAGTTTTTAAATCTAAAATTCAAAAAATAGATATGTGAAGATAGATACCCTATTTTCAACAACCAAGACTATGATCCCAAACGATGCAAATACCTTTTGCAGACAACCTAAGAACCCTTGAACTCAAAGGAATAAGAAAGATTGAATTACTAAGAATATGGCTAAGATGAACAAATTGAAATCCTAAAACGGCAAGAACAGATTACAGCGAAATAAGGAGCGACCAAAGTTTAAGACATCATTATGTAGTATGAACCATGAAAGTTGGGTTGACATAAGTAGGGAAATATACTATTGCTACGGTGCGTTTTTAGGTATCGAAACGAGCTTCAGATTTGATATGTTATAGTACTCATTTCGATGGACAAATTAAAAGTTATAACAATTTTAAGTTACAACCATAATTAATACCTTCTTTTTGTTTTTACACTATGAACTGTATTAGCTCTCTTGTTTTTCTCAAGAAGAAATAAAGGTGGAACACATAAAACAAAGAAAAGTAAAAGATAACGAGATTTTAAACAAAAATAAGATATGAAATCCAAAGTGGAAAACAATGTCAACAAAATTGAAATAAAAGACAAGACTTTGAGGACACAATTTCTTTCTCTTTTTGGAATTTGGGACTTAAGAGAGGAGAAAACCAGCAAAGCACAAAACTTTTTGAATCTGAAATTCAAAAAATAGATATGTGAAGATAGATACCTTATTTTCAACAACCAAGACTATGATCCCAAACAATGTGAATCCCTTTTGCGGACAACCTAGGAAACCTTGAACTCAAAGGAATAAGAAAGATTGAATTACTAAGAATATGGCTAAGATGAAAAAAATTGAAATCCTAAATGGCAAGAACAGATTACAGCGAAATAAGGAGCGACCAAAGTTTAAGACATCATTATGTACTATGAACCATGAATGTTGGGTTGACAAAAGTGGGGAAATATACGATTGCTACGGTGCGTTTTTAGGT